>JAZKJV010009821.1:0-609517 GCA_037367405.1 Ottelia alismoides | reverse complement strand
TGAATATGCTCTCAATCCGCGTGTGCGTGTGCTCTGTTTCGGAGAGGCTTCGTGCCCATCGCGGGATCCTTTTTCAGGAACTCAAGACATGACCGGCGCATGGCCCGCAGGACTTTTCAACTCTCGCGTGTGTCGCCTTGTTTCAAGGCGGAATGGCGGGTTCACGCTCATTGAGCTTTTGGTGGTGATCGCGATCATTGCGCTGCTGATCGGGATTCTGCTGCCGTCGCTCGGCAGTGCGCGTCGTGCGGCGCGGGCGGTGCAGTGTGGCAGCGGGATGCGCCAGATCTACACGGCGATCATGGTGTACACCAATGACTTCAAGGAGTATCACCACGCGAAGCGGTTGAACTACTTCAAGAGGTTCACGCGGATCAACTCGTCGCTGGGCATGGATCCGACGAATGTTCGCCTGGTGCCGCCGTATGGTGTGACGGTGACGGGTGACGGCGGGGACAATGATCCCGCCTATTGGGGCAATCTGTACGACACGTATTTGCAGCCCGACCTGATCATTCCGGATTCGTGGTACAACCCGGGGCGGGTCAGCCTTTTTCCGCTGCCGGCGTGGCGGCTGTGGCGCTGCCCGGAAGCGAAGTACATGGACGTGGATTGGGACGAGCCGAACTCGTTTGATCCGGATCACTTGTACCAGACATACGCATTCAACGGCACATCGCGGGCGGATTTTGCGAACGGGAAGCAGGTTCGGAACTGGTTCCGCTCGGTGGATGTGCTGGATCCGACCAACCCGGCGAACGCGGAGCGCCCCCGGGTCCGCGTGGCCCGGATTTCGGAGATTCAGGATCCGTCCCGACTGATCTTCTTTCAGGATGGTGCGGAGCACATGCTGGACAACAACGGCGACACGCTCTCGGCGCTGACGCAATATGACGGGCTGACGGGGACGGTCAACGGCGTGGCGAACATCGCCGACGTGTGGTTCAAAGAGTACTTCCGGCACAAGAACGGGTGCCAGACGATGTGGGGCGATGGGCACATGGTGCCGATCGCGGCTCCGGAGAAACGTGCCCCGGGCGGGTATCGACGGCCGAATCTTGAGCCGTTCTATACGGGCGTGTATCCGGACGGCGGCACGGTGCTTCCTCCAACGCAGTAACGCGAGGCGAAGCACGCATGGCTCAGGACGCAGCGCAGGACACGGCGCGGGGGATGGTGACGCCGGGGGGAGCGATGTCTTCGCGCCCGGACGTGACCGAAGGGGACGTGAACGTCTCGGGTCTGCGCATGGCGTGGTCGGCGGAGCTGCCGACGGCGACGCGGGAACTGCTGGCACGTGACGAAGCGGCATTCATGCGCCAGGCGCTGTCGACGCCGTGCCTGGACGCGGCGGGATCGGTGAGCGGAAGCACGATCACGACGCTGGGCGGTCACCGCCTGCTGGATTTTCACGGCAACAGCGTGCACCAGGTCGGGCATGCACACCCGCGGGTGCTGCAGGCGGTGCGGGCGCAGCTGGACACGCTGGCGTTCTGCCCGCGCCGGTTTACCAACGAGCCGGCGGTGCAGTTGGCGGAACGGCTGGGCGCGACATCGCCCGGCGGGAAGCTGACGAAAGTGCTGTTTGCGCCGGCTGGCGCGGAAGCGATGAGCATGGCGATGAAGCTGGCCCGCCTGGCGACCGGGCGGAGCAAGTTCATTTCGTTTGTGGACAGCTTTCACGGCGCGACGCTGGACACGATCTCAATCGGCGGGGAGCGGCACTTTCGCGAAGGGGTGGGGCCGCTGCTGCCTGGGTGCATTCATGTGCAGGCGCCGGCGGCGCGGCAATGTTCGCGCGGGTGCGTGGATACGTGCTCGAATGACTGCGTTGCGGAGATTGAAAAGCTGCTGGCGAATGACCGCGATATCGCGGCGGTGATCGCCGAGCCCATGCGATGCACGACGGTGGACCTGGCGCCGGCGGGATACTGGCAGCGCGTGCGGGCGGCGTGCGATCGGCATGGAGCGCTCTTGGTGTTTGATGAGATTCCGCTGTGTCTTGGGCGCACGGGGAAGATGTACTCGTGTGAGCACGAGGGCGTGGTGCCGGATGTGCTGGTGATGGGCAAGGGGCTTGGGGGCGGGGTGATGCCGATGGCGGCGATGCTGTGTCGTCCCGAGCTCGACGTGTGCCGCCAGACTTCGCTTGGGCACTTCACGCATGAGAAAAGCCCGCTGGGGGCGGCGGCGGGGCTGGCGGTGCTGAATGTGATTCGCGACGAGCGACTGCTTGAGCGATCCGAGACGCTGGGGCGGAAACTGATGGAGCGACTCCGCGAACTCGCGGAGGAACGACCCGGCATTCGGCAGGTACGTGGGCGCGGGCTGCTGGTGGGCGTTGAACTGCAGCGGGGGTCGGGCGATGGGTCGCAGGCCCGGTCAACGCTGTACGCGGAGAGTGTGATGTATGAGTGCCTGCGCCGGGGGCTGTCGTTCAAGGTGTCGGGAGGGACGGTGCTGACGCTCACGCCGCCGCTGACGGTGTCGGAACAAGAGCTGGAGATCGCGGTGGAGATTCTATCGGAGGCGCTGGCAGCGCCGGTGCGGGAGTAGTCGGTCTTAGTGATCGGGATGAACCGATCGAAATTGCAGCAAGGGATGATGAACCACGGGAGTTGGTGATGAAGCGTGTGTGGCGAACGGCGATTGGAGCGGGTCTGGTGCTGGCGTCTGCGGCGTGCGCGATGGGCGTGGAGCGGAAGGTGCTGGTGATCGGGATTGACGGGATGAGGCCGGATGCGCGCCTGGCGGCGAACGCACCGAACATGGACGCGCTGATTGCCAATGGTGCTTCGAGCGAGCAGTGCATGGTGGAGGACATCACGATCAGCGGGCCGTGCTGGTCGAGCATGTTCTGCGGGGTGCATCGGAACAAGCACGGCGTGACGGGCAACACGTTCGCGGGATCGAACTACACGCAGTATCCGCACTTCTTCAAGCGTTTGGAGGAGTCGTGCGACATTCAGACGGCGTCGTTTGTGAACTGGTCGCCGCTGAATGTGACGATTCTACAGAACGGTGCGGACAAGCTGGTGACGGGCGTGCCGGATGCGCAGGTTGCGTCGGAAGCGGCGGCGTACATCCAGAGCGCCGATCCGGACGTGGTGATCGTCGCGTTTGATGAGGTGGACGGGGCGGGTCATGCGAACGGATTTGGGCCCAACATCCCCGCGTACGTGGCGAAGATCGAGCAAACGGACGTGCTGGTGGGGCAGGTGTTGGCGGCGGTGCGGGCCCGGCCGACGTACGCGAATGAGGATTGGCTGGTGACGATCACCAGCGACCACGGGGGCACGCCGGACGGCTCGCACGGTCGGGACATTCCGGAGCATCGGCTGGTGAACTTCGTGGTGTCCGGGGCGTCAACGGCGCGGGGGACGATCATTTCGCCCGCGCCGGAGATTGTGGATCTTCCGGCGACGATCTTCACGTTTCTGGGCCTGCCGATCAATCCTGCGTGGGGGTGGGACGGGGTGGCGCGGGGATTGAACATGGGGAGTTCGACGTCGCAGGCGTTTGCGTGCAGCCCGCCGCCACCGCCGCCGGTGGGTGCGTGCTGCCTGCGCTCGGGGGCGTGCAGCGTCGTGGTGCAGGGCACGTGTGCGGAGCAGCGGGGCGTGTGGCGCGGGACGGGCAGCGCGTGTGCGGCGGCGGCGTGCAGCGTGCCGATTGTGGTGTTCAGTCAGAACTTTGACGGGCTGACACTGGGGCCCAGCGTGAATGAGGTGCCGGCGGGAACCAACGTGTGGACCAACGTGGCGCCCAGCGGCTGGACGATTGACAACACGGGATTGCCTGCGGGGGGCATGCCGGAGTGGAGCGGGTGGGCGTTTACGAGTCCGGCGTGGTGGAGCCAGGTTGCACAGGATCAGAACCGGTCGCAATTCAGCAAGGGCTCGGGCGCAATCGCGGTTGCGGATCCAGATGAGTGGGACGATGCGGCGCACGCGCCGGGGACGTTCAACTCCAGGCTGAGGACGCCGGCGATCTCGCTGACGGGGATTCAAAGCGGTTCGGCGGTGCTGATGTTTGACTCGAGCTGGAGACCTGAGGGGAATCAGACGGCGAGTCTGACCGCGTCGTACAACGGCGGAGCGCCGGTGACGGTGTTCACATGGGGAAGCTCGGGAGCGACGCTGAAGGCGGACGCGACCAACGAGACGGTGGTGGTGGGGCTGAACAACCCTGCGGGGGCGACGAACGTGGTGCTCACGTTTGCGATGACCAACGCTGGGAACAACTGGTGGTGGGCAATTGACAATGTGGAGTTGGTGGGCACGCCTGCGCAACCTCGGCGCCTGCTGCTGTCGGAGAACTTTGATCAGCTTCCCCTGGGGCCCAATGTGAACGAGGCGATCGGCGGGGAGCATGTGTGGACGGAGACGCCGCCGGCGGGGTGGTCGGTGAACGACTCTGGGGTGCCGGGCGTGAACGATCCGGCGGTGGGGATGAAGGAGTGGGAGGGTTGGGCGTTTGCGTACCGGCCGTGGTGGGTGCAGATCGCGGGGGATCAGAATCGGTCGCAGTTTACCAAGGGATCGGGGACGATCGCGGTGGCGGATCCGGACGAGTGGGACGACCGGGGCACGCCGGCGCCGTCGACGCTTGGTCCGTACAACGCGGTGATGTCGAGCAAGACGATCAAGCTTCGCGCGGTGCGGGCGGGGTCATTGAATGTGCAGTTTGATTCGAGCTGGCGAGCGGAAGGGGTGCAGCGGGCACGGTTGCAGGCGAGCTACAACGGTCAGGCGCCGGTGACGGTGCTGCAGTGGGACTCAGCGCCGGGCCCGACGTTCAAGGCGGACGCGACAAATGAGACGGTTTCGCTGGCGCTTGCGAACCCAAGCGGGGCGACGAGCGTGCGCCTGGACTTTGCGATGCTGGACGCGCGGAACAACTGGTGGTGGGCGATCGACAACCTGAGCGTGACGGCGGCGAGTGCTGCGTGCGCGTGCGACTACAGCAGCGACGGGGTGGTCGGCGTGCAGGACGTGTTCGAGTTCCTGAGCGACTGGTTCGCGGGCGACGGCGACTTCGATCGCGACGGGAACACCGGCGTGCAGGACATCTTTTCGTTCCTGGCGTGCTTCTTTGGCAGCTCCGGGTGCACGTGAGGCAGAACTCTTCAGCACGATGACCAGTGACCATGCACGACTGGGAATACCGCGTTTGGACTGACCCGTGTCGCCCGGGAAGGGCGCGCGCGGGCGGGCGGATGCTGGCGGTGCTGATGGTGTGCGTAGCGGCGCTGTGGCCTGCGCGGAGCGCGGTGGCGCACCCCAAGCCCGGCGCGCACGCGGACGTGCGGATCAACATCGAGGACGACGGCGTACGCGTGGATGTGCTGATGAACATCCTGTTTGCCGACCAGCTTGTGAACACGCCCCGCAAGGCGCGAGACGCGATCGCGGTGGACGAACAGGAGCCGCTGCGCCGCGATCTGGCGGAGTACTTCGGTGCGGCCCGGGGCGGGGCGGTGACGGCGCTGATCGGCAAGCCCAATCGGGTCAGCATTGATGGTGTGGATGTGGCGCCGACGATCAAGGAACTGACGATCGTGTACCCGGCGCCGGAGACTCGCCCGGGCTTTGTGCAGAACCCGGCGTTGCTGCTGCCGCAGATTCATGTGGTTGCAGAGTACTCGGCAAAGACGCCTCCCAAGACGGTGGCGCTGGTGTGGGGGACGTATCCGAGGGATTTTCTGGCCCAGGGAGATCGCGACCTGGCGCCGATCTCGGACATCGAAGCGGTGCTGACGTCGGGGGGCGAGCTGGCGCTGATCACGTTTCGGCATTTGGAGCCGGAGTATGTCTGGCACGGGGCCCGGGATCGGTCGGCGAGGTTCCGGGAGGTGCCGCGAGTAGCGCAGGCGGCTGCGACGAGGATTCCAGCGGTCTCGCTGGGGCTGATCGGTCTGGGTGCGGCGGGGCTGATCGTTGAGATTGCGCGAAGGCGGCGCGTGAGCTGGCGATCGGCGTCGATTGCTGTGGGAAGTGTGGGGATAGCCGCGATCTTGTGGCAGCCTTTGCGGGTGTCGTGGGTGTGGTCAGGGCGTTCGGCAGCACGCGCGCCGAGCGGGGAGGCGGCGCTGGCGATCTTTGAGCCGCTGCATGCGAACATCTATCGAGCGTTTGACTACACGCGCGAGAGCGACATTTACGATGCGCTGGCGCGGAGCGTGGACGGCCCGCTGCTGGATCGCGTGTACGACGACATTTACCGAAGCCTGGTGATGCAGGAAGAGGGTGGGGCGCTGAGCAGGATTCGTGCGGTGATCCCGCTGTCTTCGGAGGTGCGAAGTGGGGGTGAAGCGGCGCGGGAGGACGGGGCGTTTTGCGTGGTGGCGCGGTGGCAGGTGGAGGGAGTGGTGTACCACTGGGGACATTCGCACGCGCGGACAAACCAGCACAGCGCGGAATACACGATCGCCCCGCGAGTGGGCGGGTGGCGTATCGTCGCGTGCACGGCTCTCGAGCAGTTTCGAGTGCAAAGTCCTGAACAGGCGGGCAGCCCGGCGTCGGTGAATGCTCCGCCGCCGTCGCCCGCTCCCAACTCTGCTCCCACCGCTGCGCCCAGCCTATGGCGACCCAACCGGTAATCGCGCTTGAGGGGGTGCGCTTCGCGTATGCGGGGAGCCCGTTCCGTCTGAACGTGGCGAGTCTTCGCATTGAGCCAGGCGAGAAGGTGGCGTGCATCGGGGCGAGCGGGTCCGGGAAGACAACGCTCTTGCACATCGCGGCGGGCGTGCTGCAGCCAGAACGCGGGCGCGTTGAGCTGCTGGGGCGCGAGGTTTCGGCGATGTCGGATCGTCAGCGGCGCCTCTTGCGCTTCAGGGAAGTGGGCATGGTGTTTCAGGAGTTTGAACTGCTGGAGTATCTCACGGCTGAGCAGAACATCTTGCTGAACCGGGTGTTGGGCGGCGGTGTTGGACGAGATGAAAATGCGGCGGCGCGGGTGAGAGATCTGGCGCGGGCGGCGGGGATCGAGCATGTGCTGGGGCGGAAGCCCCGGAAGCTGTCACAGGGCGAGCGTCAGCGTGTGGCGATGTGCCGGGCACTCTTGGAGGAGCCGCGGGTGGTGCTGTGCGACGAACCCACTGGGAATCTTGATCCGTGGGCGACGGAGGGCGTGCTGCGGCTGCTCTTTGAGCGCGCCGAGCGGAGCGGAGCGTGCGTGGTGATGGTGACGCACAACCATGCCCTGCTGGACCGCTTTGACCGGGTGGTGGACATGCGCGAGCTTGTCGACGCGGGGAGGAGCGCATGAGTGGGGCGTTTGAACTGGCGGCTCGGCACGCGTGGCATCACGCGGGGCGCACGCTGATGCTGATTGTGTGCGTGGGGCTGTCGATGTTTGTGCCGCTGGCGACGCGGGTGATTTTCTGGCGGTTTCAGGAGGAGTTGACGTTTCGGGCGGCGAGCACGCCGCTGGTGGCGGGGGCGCGGGCGAGCAGGTTCGATCTGGTGATGACGTCGCTGTATTTCCGGATCAGCGGCCTGCCAACGGTGACGATGGGGGATTGGTCGAAGTTGTCGGAGAGCGGGCTTGCGGAGGCGGTGCCGGTGCATGTGCGATTCACGGCGCGCTCGGAGCCGATCGTGGCGACCACGCCGGAGTATTTCGAGCGTCGGGGCCTCACAGCGGCGAAGGGGCGACTGCCGGCCGGGCTCGGGGAAGTGGTGCTGGGCGCGGGCGCGGCGCGGCGGGTGGGCGTGGGCGTTGGGGAAGAGCTGTTCAGCGATCAGCGCGAGCTGTATGACATTTCCAAGCCGCCGGCGCTGGCGATGAGCGTGGTGGGCGTCTTGGGGAGAATGGGCACGGTGGACGACGACGCGGTATTCGTGGACATCAACACGGCGTGGATCCTGGAAGGGCTGAGCCATGGGCACGTTGCGCCCGAGGCGGGCATCCCGGAGCAGCTTGTGCTGGATCGAACAGGCGGCAACGTGGCGATCAGCGAATCGCTGGTGGATTACAACCGAGTGACGCCGGCGAACGCGCACACGTTCCATGTGCATGCGGAGAGGTCAGAGCTGCCGATCTCGGCGGTGCTGCTGTTTCCGAGTTCAGAGAAGTCGGCATCGATTCTCAAATCGAGGGTGAACGCGCGGGATCGGGTACAGATCGTGTCCCCCAGAGAGGCGGTGGGGGAGCTGATCGGGCATGTGCTCAAGGTGAAGAGTGCGATCGACGCGGTGGCGATCGTGCTGGCGCTGAGCACGGTCGGGCTGATCGGGGTGGTGATGGGGCTTTCGCTGAAGGTACGGGCCCGAGAGTTCGAGACCCTGCAGCGGATCGGCGTGTCGCGGGGCACCGTTCGGATGATGGTCGTTGCAGAACTGGTCATTGTTCTCGTGGTGGGGTCGACCCTGGCGGGTGCGGGTGTGGCGGCGGCGTGGCCGCTGGCGCCGCACCTGGTAAAACTCTTGTAAATGTGTAAGAAGCACCGGCCCGACGAACGCGGATTGCGATATCTGTATTGGCGATGCGGGAATCTTCGGACCATTCGCCGGCCCGGCACACGTGGCTGCACCGACTGACAACGGCGGCGCTGCTGCTTGCGCTTCTGATGGCAGCGCCTGGGTGCGATCAGGATGCTCGCCCAAAAGCCGCGGCCGCCTCGTCATCGAACGAGGCTTCGAGCTCGGGCGAGGTGTGGACGACGTTCTATCCGAGCATGTGGTTTGCGCAGCGGATTGCCGAGGGGAAGGTCCGCGTGGTGTGCCCGTTGCCGGCGGGAGAGGATCCGATTTTCTGGAAGCCCTCTGCGGAGGTTATTGCCGGATATCAGCGAGCGGCGCTGGTGGTGGTGAACGGTGCGGAGTTTGAGAAGTGGGTGAAGACGGCGGCGCTGCCGATTTCTCGCGTGGTGGACACGGCGCAAGTGCTGTCCGGGAACCTGATCAGCTTCAAGGCGACGACGCACAGCCACGGCTCGGGCGGGGCGCACTCGCACGTGGGCGTGGACGGGCACACGTGGGTGGATCCGGTGAATGCGATCGTGCAGAGCGAGCAGATTCTGATCGCGATGGTGCGGCGCTGGCCTGAGCATGACAAGCTCTTTCGAGACAACCATGCGAAGCTCAAGGGCGATCTCGAAGGGCTGGATGCACGACTGAAGGCACTCGCCGGGACGATGTCCGGCGCGGGGGTTCTCGCGAACCACCCGGCGTACAACTATCTCGCGCGGCGGTATGGGTGGAGCGTGGTGAATGTGGACGTCGATCCCGCTGGTCCGATCTCGGATGCGGCTGGTGCGGAGATCGAGCGAGCTGTGGAAGCGTTCCCAAAGGGGGGGGCAAGGGTCATGCTGTTTGAGAGTGAGCCGAGCGTTGAGGTCTCGGCCACGCTGAAGTCGCGCTGGAAGATCACAGCGGTGGAGTACTCACCGTGCGAATCGCCACCGGCGAGTGATGCACTGGCGGGGACGAACTATCTCACGATCATGAACGACAACATCACTCGTCTGGCGGCGGCCCTTGGAGTGACGAGTCCGAACGCCACGACATCGAAGGACACCAACCGATGAAGATCGCACGCTGCGGAAGCATGTTGTGGAGGGTCGCTGTTGCCGGCGCGCTGGCGCTGGGCGCTGTATCACACGCCGCGATGGCGCAGCAGCCCGCGGGCGGGGCGGTGCCCAAGACCGATGCCAAGGTTCTCGATCCGGACCTCTTGCTGCACCTTGGTGTGACGGCGGGCAAGTTCCGCGGGACGGGAATTGTCGATGCGACCGGTCGCGTCAAGGGCAAAGTCATCGGCAATCCGATGAAGACCACGCTCGGGCCGAGCGAGGGGTACCGATTCAACGGGAGCACGGACTGGATTCTGCTCGCGGACGACATCGCCAAGAACCCCGCCGGCCTGCCCACGCGCGACTTCACGGTCTCCGCGTGGGTCAGCATCAACAAGACCACGCAGTACGGCTCGATCATCGGCGCGATTCAGGACAATGGTGACGCCGAGACGGGTTGGATGCTGGGTTACTCCACGGATTCGTTCACGTTTGCAGTGTCTTCCAAGGGGCTCACGAGCGATGCCGACGGGAAGCTGACGTATCTGAAGGGCACCACGCCGATCGTGCCGGGCAAGTGGTATCACGTTGCAGGAACGTACGACGGGCGTTCCATGAAGCTGTACATCAACGGCGAGCTGCAAGGGCAAACGACCGAACAGTCGGGCGATATTCGCTATCCAACGTCGGCGCCGTACACGATCGCGTGTTACAAAGACGACGACGAAGAGTTCCCGATGAACGGCACGCTGCTGGAGGTGAAGGTGCTGGGGCGGGCGCTGAATCAGCAGCAGGTTGTCGAGGACTACACGCCGGGCGTGCGTTTGACCAGCTTCGAGCCGGCAGCCGCGACGGAGCAGCGGTTTGTGGTCAAGCCGATTCTTCAGTTTGCGACGACGGACTCGATGACGTTTGTGTGGGAGACGTCGCAGCCGGGGCGGGGGATCGTGGAGTACGGCGAGCAGTTGCCGTATGACCGTCGGAGCCCGGAGGGGACGGAGGCCACGATCCACGAGGTGAAGATCACGGGGCTGAAGCCCGGCACGCCGTACTTCTATCGCGTGCAGACTATCAAGCTGGACGGGAGCACGATTGTCAGCGACGATCTCACGTTTCAGACGGCGGTGACGCCGGAGACGCCGTACGCATTTGCGGTGATCGGCGATACGCAGAAGAACAAGCCCGTGATCTCGACCTTGCAGAAGTTCGCGTACACGCTGCGTCCGAACTTTGAGATTCACCTGGGCGACGTGGTGGACAAGGGGCCTGACAAGGCGGAGTGGACGGACGAGATGCTCGACGCTTCCTGGCCGCTGATGAGCCGGGTGTGCATGTATCCCTCGATCGGGAACCACGAAGAGAATCACTCGCACTACTACAACTACTTCGCGCTGCCCGCGCCGGAGTGCTGGTACACCTACACCTACGGCAACGCGCAGTTCTTCGTGCTCGACACCAACAAGCCCATTGACCCGGCCAGCGAGCAGTACAAGTGGCTTGAAGGCGAGCTTGCGAAGTCCACCGCGACATGGAAGTTCGTGTATCACCACCACCCGATTTATTCATCAGACGAAGACGACTACGGCGATCAGTTCAAGACCAAGTCCACCTTTGGCGATCTCAAGCTGCGTCACCTGGCGTCGCTGTTTGAGAAGTATCGCGTGGACATCGACTTTTCTGGTCACATCCACTCATACGAGCGGACCTGGCCGATCTTCGAGGGCAAGATCGACGAGAAACGTGGCGTGCGGTACATCGTGGCCGGTGGCGGCGGGGGCGGGCTGGAGTCCGCCGGGCCCAGCCGGGCGTGGTTCACGCAGCGTTGCTATCGCGGGCATCACATTCTGCAGGTGATGATCCACGACAAGACGCTGCAGTTGCAGGCGTTTGACCTGGAAGGCCGGCTGTACGACACCATGGACTTGAAGAAGGACTGAGCGAGGCGGCTGAGAGCGTGCGCGCCGCTCAGGCGCGGGCCTGGGCTTCCAGCACGTGGTCGAGGTGAGTCGTAAAGTAGCGGATGTCGGGCGTCTGAAAGTCGGGATCTTTCGCGCGATCGTCCCACTTGCGCAGCGCCACGGCGTCCTGCGCGAACTCGGTCGCTTCAAAGTCCTGAACTTGACGTTCGCTCATGACTCCGCCTTGCAGTTGCAGGCTGACGCGCGAGGGTTCGCTGAGCAGGCCCAGGTACGCGGGATCCACCGCGCACAAGTACCGCTTGGCTTCAACGTGAAGCCGAACGGGCTCAGTGACTGCTGGCGGGAACCAGCGTTCGAGCCACTCCTGTCCAAGGACTTCGTGGCGGTCGTCCAACCCATGGTCCGGCGAGTCGTCGGGGAGATCGTGCAGCAGGTGCCCGACGTCGTGAAGTAGCGCGGCACAGACCAGGGCCGGCGCAGCGCCCTGCCGGTCTGCCAGCCACGCGGCTTGCAGCGCGTGCTGAAGCTGGGTGACGGCTTCACGCCCGTACTGGGACGAGCCGCGGGATTCGAAGAGGTCGACAATGTTGTGGGTGATTGGGTGCATTATGAGGATTGCGCAAAGATCAAGGATTGAACACGGGAGGGGAGCAGATGACAACACATCCTTAGCGCATCGCGAAGCGACACGCGGCGTGCGAGAGTGAAGTATCCTGACTTCTCGCCACGTCGGCAAGCGTCACTCGTGAACTTTCGCATGACTCTCAGCGACACACACGCGCGGAAACGCGAGCACGCCTTGCTTCGAACCGACGGAGCGGGAGTGACATTCGCGCACGGCGTGGTGGCGCTGCATGACGTGTCGTTGGCGGTGCACCCGGGGGAGTTCATCGCTGTGCTCGGGCCGTCGGGCGCGGGCAAGTCCACGTTCTTGCGAACGCTCAATCGATTGGTCACTCCGACGTCGGGCAGGGTGCTGTTTCAAGGAGAGGACGTGACCAGCGCCACGGGCGTGGCGCTGCGCCGACTGCGGCAGAGCGTCGGCATGATCTTCCAGCAGTTTCATCTGGTCGGAAGACTGAGCGTGATGGACAACGTGATGGCGGGACGCCTTCGATTCTGCCGGGGCGTGGCACATTTCGCGGCGTCGCACGCGCGGTGGTTCGGGAAGGCGCATCGTGAAGTCGCAATGGATGCGCTCCAGCGCGTGGGCATTGCGCACTTAGCGCCGCGCCGGGCGGACACGCTCTCGGGCGGGCAGCAGCAGCGGGTGGCGATTGCGCGCCTGCTTGCGCAAGAGCCGGCGGCCGTACTCGCGGACGAACCGGTTGCGAGCCTGGACCCGCGCTCCGCTGAGGACGTCATGCAGGCTCTGCACAACATTCACACGACCAAGGGCCTGCCTGTGGTTGTGAATCTGCACCAAGTCGATGTGGCCCGCAGGTTTGCATCGCGGATCGTGGGCATGCGCAGCGGGCGCGTGGTGTTTGACGGCCCGCCCAGTGAGCTTGACGACCGTACCGCTCGAGGGCTCTACGGCGAGCTTGATGCTTCAGAAACAACCGTGACTCAAGCGCGGGGCACGGGGGTGGCGGTGGGTACGCCGTCGAGTGCGTCTGATGTTGCCGCGGGGATGATGCCATGAACACTGTGCACGCTCGGATACGCTGGAGTGTGATTCCTCTGCTGGTTGTGTATGTGTGTGCTCAGGCGATGAGCGGGTGCGACGCGCGAGAGACACCCACGCCCAAGGGCTCAAAGACCTCGAACGCGAACGCGACAACACAAGTATCGCCAGCATCAGCCGGCGCGATGAGCAGCTCGCCAGAGGTGAACGCGTCCGGCGGCAGGGACGGAGCCGCAACGGCATCAGGACCTGCGACGCCGGGAACTGCGGACGATCGTCGCGGCTGGCCGGCGGTGGTGCGTGTGGGATTGGTCCCGACCGAGGGCGGTGCAGATACCACGCTCCGCTTCGTGCCGCTGTCGGATTGTTTGGAAAAGCGCTTGCGCGTGAAGGTCGAACTTATCTCGGCGTCGACGTATCAAGGCGTGATCACCGCGATGGGCAACGATCAGCTCGAGTTTGCCTATCTGGGTCCCAAGAGCTACATCGAGGCGGCAAAGCGCGCCAAAGCCGAGGCCTTGCTCGTCGAACTTAACAAGGAAGGTGAGCGCGGGTATCGCAGCGTGTTCATCGTGCCGGCGGCGTCGCCCATGCAATCCATCAAGGATGCCAAGGGCAAGAAACTCGCGTTCACCGATATCAACTCCACTTCCGGCTACCTGATTCCCACGATGATCGTGCTGGACACGACCGGGAAAAGCGCCGAGGACTTCTTCTCGCAGGTCACATTCTCAGGCTCGCACACCAACTCCCTGGTGCAGGTCGCGGCCGGGGAGGTGGACATTGCCGCGGTCAGCGATCTCGACATGAACAAGGCTCTGGAAAAGGGCCTGGTGAAAAGCGAGGCGGTGCGCACCGTGCATTCGTCGGAGTTGATCCCGGGTTCGCCGATGGTGGCTCGGCGCGACATTCCGGACTCGCTCAAACGCGCGTTCGTCGAGGCGCTGATGTCGCTCAACTCGGACAAGGCGTCGCTCACCAAGCTGCAGAACGGCGGGTACGCCCCGGTGACGGATCGGGAGTTCGATGTGATCCGGGCCTCCAGTGCGTATCTGGAGAAGGTGCAGTCCGGGCATGGGAACGCACGCAAGACCGACCCGGCGCCGACCGGGAAGCCGTGATCACGACGCATGCCCACCCCTCCCACCGCAGACAAGTCCACGCTGATGTCGGGCGTCGCTCGTCCGGGCGAGGGCAGGCTGCGCCGGGTCCTGAGCCTGGTGCTGGTCGTGATGATGCTCGCGTGGGCGTGGCAGGTGTCAGGGTTGGGAGATGCGACCAAGCTCTGGCACAATCGTGATCGCGCCGTGGATTACATCTTCGGGCAGCGCGTTGATGAGACCACGCTGCAGTCTCGGCGTGAGCAGGCTTTGCGCGACGTGCGAACAGAGTTTCAGACCCGCGCCCGCGAAGAGCTTGAGGAGCAATACCGGGCTCGCGGCGAGCCGGTGCCCAGCTTCATGCAGCTCATGAAGACCGCCGAGCAGCGCGGCTCAGCAGAACTCGACAAGCTCTCGCAGGCTGAGATCGATCGCCTGGTGCAGAAGCGCCTCGACGCTCAGGGCGAGGGCGGGTCGCGCCGCGGTGGGTACTTCCCGCCGGAAACCCGGGCCCGAGCGCTCTTCGGCGACCCGGAGCGCCTCCGAAATCTGCCTTGGCCGTTCTCGGGAATCACGGACGCCGCGGACCGCGCCGGCGAGAGCGTACGGATCGCTGTGCGCTGGGTAGTCTGCGCACTGGTGGGTGATGGTTACACAGGCGCGCTGCTGGAGACCATTGCTATCTCGCTGTGGGGAACGATCCTGGGGGTGATTGCAGCCTTGCCGCTCAGCCTGGTGGGCGCTGATCGAACTCTGAAAGTCATCGTTCCCGGTGAGTCGCGCTCCCACCGCTTGGTGCGGTGGTTCGGCAAGTTCGTTGTGCGAAGATCGTTTGACCTGGCGCGTGGGTTCAACGAGATTGTGCTGGCGATGATCCTGGTTGCCGTGCTTGGGCTGGGTCCGCTGCCGGGCGTGCTGGCGCTGGCGATACACACCTATGGCGTGCTCGGCAAAGTCTTCGCAGACGCTATGGACACTACCGACATGCGCCCGATCGAGGGCGTGCAATCGACGGGTGCGGCGTGGTCGCAGGTGATCTGCTTTGCGGTCTTGCCGCAGATCATGCCCGCGGTAGTCAGCCAGAGCCTGCTGCGTCTTGAGTCCAATGTGCGCGGCGCGACGATCCTGGGCGTGGTCGGCGCCGGAGGCATC
This sequence comes from Ottelia alismoides, assembly GCA_037367405.1. Taxonomy (NCBI): domain Eukaryota; kingdom Viridiplantae; phylum Streptophyta; class Magnoliopsida; order Alismatales; family Hydrocharitaceae; genus Ottelia; species Ottelia alismoides. The sequence goes on along the minus strand of JAZKJV010009821.1, from coordinate 594,202 downwards.
GGGCAATTGCTGATGGACAAGTTCGGAGCGTACGAGTTTCGAGAAGTGTGCACCATGATGATCATCATCATCGTGGTCGTGACGCTCATCGATTTCGCGTGCGCCAAGGTGATGAAGCGGTTTGTGTAAAGTTGTGGAGATCCCCACGTGCCATCGACAGCAACATTCGAAGCCAGCTCGAGAACATACGCACCGTCGGAGCGCGTGTATGTTGTCATCTGCCTGGACGGCTCGTCCGACGAGTACATCGACGCTGCGATGTGCCGAGGCATGGCTCCCAACCTGATGCGCATGTGCGCCCAAGGCTGGCGATATCGCGCACGCGGCGTGATGCCCTCGTTCACCAATCCCAACAACTCGAGCATCATCACGGGCGTGCCGCCCTCGGTGCACGGCATCGGCGGCAACTTCTTCCTCGACCCCGCCGGGCGAGAGACGATGATGAACTCCGGCGAGTTCCTGCGAGCCCCGACCATTCTGTCCAAAGCCCAAGCGGCCGGGCGAATCCCCGCCGTGGTCACCGCAAAGGACAAGCTGCGCACCATTCTCAGCAAAGGTCTGGATGTCGGGCAAACCCCGCTCGCCGCGAGCATCTCCAGCGAGATCGCCCATCTCGCGACGCTGGAGAACAGCGGGCTGCAGGAAGGCGTGCGCCTCGCGGGCTATGCCGATCGGCCCAACATTTACTCTGCGGACGCGAGCGTGTATGTCCTCAGCCTTGGCGTGGCCTTGGTTCGCGAACGCCGAGCCGACCTGCTCTATCTCTCGACCACGGACTTCGTGCAGCACAAGTACGCACCCGATGATCCTGAGGCGCTCGACTTCTACGCAAAGCTCGACGAGCAGATCGGCGCGATGGATCGCCTTGGCGCTGTCGTCGGCATCACCGCAGACCATGGCATGAACGCCAAGATGACTCCCGACGGCCGCCCCAACATCGTGTTCCTTGAGCCGGTGCTCCGAGAGGTCGATCCAGGCGTGCGCGTCATTCTTCCAATCACCGACCCATATGTGGTGCACCACGCGTCGCTCGGCTCGTTCGCTGTGATCCACCTCTCGCGACCGGACATGCTCGAACCCGTTCGGCGAAAGCTGCTCGAAACGCAAGGCATCGTCGAAGTGCTCGATCGCGACCGAGCCGTCTCCCTCATCGACGCGCCGCACGATCGCACCGGGGATCTGATCGTGTCGTCAGCCCGCGATGTCGTCCTGGGAACCAACCCCGGCGCACACGACCTGTCCAAGCTCGACGGTCTGCTCCGATCTCACGGCGGGCGAAGCGAGGAGATGGTTCCGCTGCTGTTCAATCGCCGGCTGAAGCCCCGATATCACCGACTCGCACAGTGCGACCCGCGCAACTTCGATGTCTTCGACTTCACGATCAACGGCACGATGGTCTGACATCTCGTATGCGCTGACGCACTCGATGCCAGAGGCGCTTCAAAGCCCCCCGCTCCCGATCTCCGGAATCACCATGCAGGACTATTCCCTCTTCATCGCCGGTGAACGCTTCAAGTCTTCAGCTGTACACGAGGTGCGATCGCCGTACTCTGGTCAAGTCGTCGCTCGAGTGCCGCTCTGCAGCAAAGTGGAAGTGGAACAGGCTATCGCGGATGCGTGCTCGTATCGCTGCACGATGTCGCGCCACCAGCGATCGGAAGTGCTGCTGGGCGCTGCGGAACTGCTGCGAGCCCGTGCGGCGGAGGTCCCCGCGCTCATCACCAGCGAGACGGGCCTATGCGTGCGCGAGACCAAGTACGAAGTCTCGCGGGCGCTTGACGTGCTGAAGTTCGCTTCCATCGAAGCTCTGCACGATGACGGCGAAGCGTTCGCGTGCGACGTCTCCCCAGCCGGCAAGGCGCGGCGCATCTTCACGATGCGCCAGCCGGTGGCGTGCGTCGGCGCGATCACGCCTTTCAATCACCCGCTGAACACCGTGGCGCACAAGCTCGCTCCCGCAATCGCGGCGGGCGCGCCGATGGTGCTCAAGCCTTCCGAAAAGACTCCGCTCTCGGCGCTCCTGCTCGCCGAACTGCTCTTCCAGGCCGGCTTACCGGCGCGGATGCTGAGCGTGGTGTTGGGCCCGACGGATCAGGTCGCCGCAACGCTTGTTCAAGACCCGCGCGTGGAGTGTCTGACATTCACCGGCAGCACGCACGTCGGCCTCCTGATCGCCAAGACCGCGGGCTACAAGCGCCTCGCCCTGGAGATGGGCGGCAACAGCGAGCTGATCGTCTGCTCCGATGCGGACCTTGACCTCGCGGCAAGTCTCGCGTGCGAAGGCGCGTTCCGAAACTCCGGGCAGCGCTGCACCGCCGCCAAGCGCCTACTGGTCGATCGGGCTATCGTGCCGGAGTTCACGCGGCGCGTTGCGGCCCTCGCTGCGGAGTACACCTGCGGCGACCCGACGGACCCGGCAACGCGCGTCGGTACGGTCATCGACGAGCCCGCCGCAAAGCGCCTGGAATCCATGATCCTCGATGCCGTCGCGCGTGGGGCGCGCCTGCTCAAAGGCGGCACACGCCGCGGCGCGCTGCTCGAGCCCACCGTCCTCGCGGATGTCCCGCGCGATGCCCCGATCGCCTGCGAAGAAGCCTTCGGGCCCATCGCCAAGATCATCGCCGTCGACGGCATCGACGACGCAATCACCCTCGCCAACGCCTCGGCGTACGGCCTCTCCTCCGCCGTCGTGACCAACAACCTCTCCTGGGCCATGCGAGCCGTGCACGAAATCAAGACCGGCACGGTCAACATCAACGAAGTACCCGCCTATCGCACCGAGCGTTCCCCCTTCGGCGGCGTGAAGATGTCCGGGCTGGGCATCAAGGAGGGCGTCGTCGAGGCGACCCGCTGGATGACCAACGTCAAGACGTTCTCACTGCCGTGGTAGCGCCCGCGCCCAAGAAATCCCTGACTCAGCCAACCTTTCGCCCCCGCGTGATAGGCGTAAGCCTTCAGCGGCGGATGTCCTTGAACCGGAGGTTCATATGCGCATCCCCTCGCCGTGTGCAGTGTTCGGGGCGTTTCTTGGCGTGCTTGCACTCGCCTCGAGTCTGCGTGCGCAGTGCACCGCGGCGGAGAACCTGACGGTCGAGGCCAGAACCTGTGCGGTGCGACTCACTTGGACGCGCCAGGCGGGCACCCCGCCGCCCGGCGCGTGGCTGATCTTCCGCAACACGACCGGCGCACTGACGGGCGCGACACAGGTTGGCAGCGTGGGCGGGAACGTCCAGCAGTTCGACGCCGCCGTCTCCGATCCGACCCGCTCGTTCTTCTACTTTGTGCGCCCGCTCGTGTCGGGGTGTCCGAACCCGCCGTCGGCGTTCGTGCCGGCGACGGCCCGCCCGCAGGTTGTTGCCAATCTCCAAGCCAGCGCGATCTCGTGCGGGCAGGTTCGCATCTCGTGGGACGCATTTCCAGACGCAACGCAGTACCGCGTGCTCCGCTCCACAGGCGGCTTCGCGCCTGAGGATCTCGGCGCGGTGCAGCCGACGTTCACCACATTCACCGACACTACCGGCGTGCCTTTGACGCCGTATCAATACACGGTGCTGGTCTCGACCGCGTGCCTGGCGAGCACCACCGGCAGTCAAGTGTCCGCAACGTTCCCCGGCGCCCCCGCGCCGGAGTTCAGGCTGGGCCCGCTGGTCGTGCAAGCTGGGAACTCAGGAGGGTTCAACCTCCGCATGCTCGGCGAGGAGCCGCAGTTCAACCCAACGTACCGCTGGTTCAAGGACGGCCAGCCGCTGACGCTCGGCGGACGAATCACGTCGTCGGGCACGTCGCTCTTGTTCGACCCATTCAAGATCCAGGATGTCGGGTTTTACAGCGTCGAACTCACCACAACCTGCGGCGTGGGCACGCAGTCGATGCTGGTCGCCGTGCGCCCGCAGCCCTGCCCGGCGGACTTCAACCAGTCCGGCGCCGTCAGCGTGCAGGATGTGTTCGACTTCCTGACGGCGTTCTTCAGCGGGTGCAACTGAGCGCGCAGGACACTGCAGTTGGGGTCTGTGCGACTGACCTGCCGTTCTGGGCAGGTCACTGCACTTGTCTAGGCCGCCATGCGCAGACACTGACCCATGCCAAACCAAGGGTCAGCGGCACGGGAAGGAGGTGCCACCCGCCCCTGGAGAAGAGGTGCCGACGTGCCGCATGACTCAAGCGAGGTGTAGGCAAAAGCAACAGATCATCAGGCACGCCGTGTGCCTTGGGGTAAGCGCATAGCCGCCAAGCTTAATGTGCTAAACGTACTACCCCATAACCACCAGACTTATACACTACGATGAACCCAGCGTTGACGTAATCGATCGTACGGCTTGGAGTACACACGACATAAATTGCTCTAGACGGCAGGAGCTCCGTTGCCCTACGGGCGCAATCAGAGAGCTCTTCCCCAGTAGTATCACAAAGCAGTTGAGCTGAGAGCTGCATTCGGTTTTCAAAATCCTCCCTTTGATGTCCGATGACCTCCAGGGCGTATCTGCGGGGCTTGGTTGACCAACCATCGCCCTTCAAGGGTCCGAGAGTGGGGGGCGGGGACAGTAAACTACGATTGCCGACAGTCGATACAAGAATGTCATCGGACACCACGACAGCATCCTCTGGCGTGTGAGTGCGAAGAAAGCGAAGCATATCGTCTCGCTCAGATTCTCTGGCTTGTCCTGTCAGGCCCGATGTCAGCACGGGCAGCGGAAACGGCCACCGGAAGCGATTGCAATTGCGTTCAATGGCGCTGAAGATGATCGCCGCAAATAATATGCTGGCAATCAACGAGCGCACACGTGCGAGCTCGGCCAAGCAAGGCGCGAGAATGCACGCGATCGGGAACGCCGACTGCCCAAGAAACTTGTAGCTACATCCGTACGGAACTTGAATAAACACATAGCCAAGACAAAGCGAGACCGACGCGCCAGATAGCCATGCAAAGACACATAAGTGACTTTGAAAATGCCGTTGAAGTGTGTTTCGCGCAAGCACGAACACACAAACTGCTGGTATGGCGGCAGCCAGCAAGCCGAGACCCTTCTCAATAAACTGCCGAGTGCTTGATATTGCGAGCTGAGCCGATGGTACTTTGTCAACGCTTATTTCGAGAATATAGGGAGACGCAATAGCACCTGCCAGAACAAGTGTGAGCGCAATCATCGCGATCTCGCCACGGCGGCGATAGCCGCTCATTATGAATACGCCCAGACAGCCTCCTGACGCGGCGATCGCGAGGCCAATAAACGACAATGGGTACATCAACGCGCATCCCAATGCAGACAACAGTAAAACAACTATCGTTAAAGCGCGGCGATGTTGCTGTGCAAAGAATTGAGAGGCCGCCGTGATAAACACCGCGCTGAGTGAAAGGCCAATTGGATTTGTGTTTGGATCAAAAAACTTGTCTGCGGGGATCTGACGGGTGTCTATAAGAGTCATCTTCATGAGGTGCCACACAAAAGTGATGTAGTCTGCCTGAACAAAGCCCCACCCTGACCATGCGAGAATGACCGCAATAATGGCCGCACTTGGCCTTGACGACAGCATGCGTGACACGCAGACTGCTGCGGCAAACATGATTGATAACAGAAGCAAATCAAACACTGCAAGTACGCTGATCGGCGACACGTCGAGCCACTCAGCGAATCGGGCATATATCCAATGAGCAGCCCATGGATATAATAAAGGGCGACCAGCTAGTAGGGGATCTTCTGGCGGAACGCGCCTGAGCGTAGCGAGGCAGTATGCCCAGTGCATCTGCCCGTGCCACCCGTTCAAAGAGACTCGCATCGTGCATATAGCAGTGGCAGAAATCGCGGCGACCAAAAGAGCCGCATGCCACGGTCGCAGCACTCGACCTGCCTTCGCGAGACTGACAACCGTGGCCGCTAAGCACATGGTACAGAATAGAGACACAAAGAACGCAACCCGTGCAGACATAGGATTTACAGCACTTCCATAAGATGGGCAGGTGGCGCCGACCAAAACCGAACCACTGAACCTGCCGCTCTGGGCAGGTCAGTGCAGTGTACCCAAAGCGTCCGGCGTGCCCATGGCCCCTCGCTCTTGACCACACCCTGTTGAGTCATGCGGGACGGCGGCATCGCTTCCGCACCCAAACGAAAACAGCCCTCGCATTCGCAAGGGCTGCTTGAAGCGGAGAGGGGGGGATTCGAACCCCCGATACAGCAAGCTGTATACTGGTTTTCGAGACCAGCCCGTTCAACCGCTCTGGCACCTCTCCGTGCTGGGCTGTGAGCTTCAATGGTTGCCCGACGCCGGGCGGCGGTCAACTCTGGGGTGGTCTGGGCGATACCCTTCTCACGGGGCGTGAATCCCCAACTCGAACCAAACCGCACGTCGGATGTGGCGTGCGAGACTGTGTGTGAACCCGTGAAGGAGGGGTGCCATGCCGCTGCAGAAGACTCGCAACGATCTGCCTGAATCGGTCCGCAAGGGTGTGATTGTATTGTTCAACGCCCGTCTGGCGGACGCGATGGACCTCTCGTCGCAGGCCAAGCAGGCCCACTGGAACGTGAAGGGTGCGAACTTCATCGCGCTGCACGAGCTGTTTGACAAGGTTGCCGACGCTGCGGACGAGTTTGCGGATCTGCTGGCCGAGCGCGTGGTGCAGCTTGGGGGCACGGCTCGCGGCACGGTGCGGGTCGCCGCGGAGTCGTCGTCGCTCAAGGCGTACCCGCTCGAGATCGTCCGAGCGCCGGATCATGTCCGGGCTCTTTCCATCGCCCTTGCGACGTTCGGCGCGCACATCCGCGAAGCGATCGAAGCGTGCGACGAACTCGGCGACAAGGACGCGGCGGACATCGCCACGGAGATTTCTCGCGAGACCGACAAGCTGCTCTGGTTCGTCGAGAGCCACGCCGTCGTCTGATCGCGCGGCGGACTCGCTACGCTTCCGGCGCGACGCGCTCAGCGCTGTGCACAGAGCGTGACGCCGCACGTTCGCACAGGAGCGGCCCGCCATGTCCGGACCTTCGCGGCACCGCACGGATGAATCGCCAAACCCGCAGGGCACACACTCCACGCTGGGCCTGGGCATCAAGCCCACGTGGGAACGCTTGGCGTTTGTCCTGCTGCTGCTCTTTTTCATCGCCTTCGGCTACAACGTGCTGCAGCGCTCCGCGTTCTCTGATCGCCGACGCACCGATGCGGGCGTCTTCTTCCGGGCCGGGTGGGCGGTGCGGAATGATGTCAATCCGTATCAGGTGACCGACGAGAACGACTTTTACTATCTGTATCCGCCCGGCATGGCGGCCCTGCTGGTGCCGCTCGCCGACCCGCCCGCGGCTCCGCCGCTCCCGGCTGAAAGAAACCCCTCGATGCACGTGCGTCCGCCGGGCTATTTGCCGTACCCGGTCTCGATCGTGCTGTGGTATGTCTTCAGCGTCGCGTGTCTGGTCGTGAGCGTGCACTGTGTGTGCAGGGCGCTGGAGCTGGCGTCGTCCAACCCCGCGGTGCGTGCGATCACACCTGCATCGGGCGGGTGGTGGAATCTGCGGTTCTGGCCGCTGCTTGCAGTGCTGCCGGACTTTGGTTCGACGCTGAGTAAGGGGCAGGTGAACACCATTCTGCTGGCCTGCATCGCAGGCGGCATGCTGATGCTCGTGCGCGGGCGCAAGGTCATTGCGGGCGTGCTGCTGGCGCTGGGCGCGTGCATCAAGGTGTTTCCCGGCGTGTTCGCGTTTGAAGTGCTCGCACGGCGAGATCGGCGACTGCTTGCGGGGTACGCGCTCTGCGGCGTGGCGTGCATGATCGTCCTGCCGGTTGTGGTCTTCGGGCCCGGCAAGGCTCTCGACTATACCATGATTTTCGCTGATCGCGTGCTGCTCTCAGGCCTGCTCGGCAAAGACACCACGCTGCAATCAGGCTCCGGCTGGTCCAACACGGACAATCAGGCCATCGCCGGCGTGCTGCACAATGTCACGAACATCAGCACGCCGCGATTGCAGCGCCCGTCGTCGCCCGCGCCCTGGGTGCAGCCTGTGCACGCCCTGGTCTCGCTCGCGCTGCTTGTGATCACGATCACGATCGGTCGCGGCTGGCGTTTCTGGTCCTGGAAGGACGACGCGCCGATGGTCGCGATCCTGCGACTGTCCATGCTCTCGTGCCTCATGATCGCCGCGGTCCCGATGTGTCATCGCCACTACGCCGTGTTCCTGTATCCTGGCGTCGCGGCGCTGGTGTTCCTGAGCATGCAACGATCGAGGCTCGCCCTGCCGACCGGCGCCGGGATTGCCGTGGCGGTCGCACTCCCGATCGTGCTTGGAATTCCCAAGTTCCAGCAGAATGGCTTTGTGCGGGATCTGCCCGCGCTGCTGCTGTGCACGCTGGTGGTGTGGGGCCTGTGTGCGATGCGCCTCAGGGCCGAGAATCGTGCGCCCTTAGCCTGATAACTGCCGGCGCTTCTTCGCACACGCTCCAGCAGCCGCACGCGTGCAAAGCCAGCGCTCCGGCGAATCGATGATGGAGGCATGGTCGCGCACGCAAAGATCCCGCCTGCCTCACCTCGCGAGCGAGGCACGGTCCTCGTCGCGGTCGTCGCGGCCTTGGTCGTGCTCCAACTCGCCGTCATCGGGGCCACGCTCATCGGGGCCCGTCAGCAGGATGTGCTGGCCAACACCATTCAGGGCACCCGCGCCTTCTACGCCGCCGAAGCCGCGGCGAACATGTCCCTGCGCGAGCTCCAGAACGGCGTCGACTACGACGCCGACGGTGTCCTGGGCGGGATCTCCGACGACGGCAACAGCAGCAACGACCCATCTCTGGGCGTGGCGCGATTCCGTGCGACCAGATCCGTCTCCGGCGCAACGACCACCATCACCGTGATCGGCACCAGCGGAGCCGCGCAGCGCTCCATCCAGATCCAGCTTCAGTGAGCGCCCGCTTGCGGGCGCTGCGCGGCGTGGGAACTTACTTCTTCTCGTCCTTCACTTCGAACTCGGCGTCGATGACGTCGTCCTTGCCGCCGCCGGCGGGCTTGGGCTCGGTCGCCGCAGACGCGCCCGCAGCGCCCGAGCCAGCGGTCTTGGACGTGCTCTCGTAGACGGCCTTGCCGAGCTCGTAGCTGGCCTTCTCGAGATCCTTCATCGCACGCTCGATCGCGTCCTTGCTTTCGCCCTTGAGCGCGGTTTCGAGATTCGAAATGCTCGACTCGATCTGCCCGCGGGCCTCAGCAGAGACCTTCCCGCCGTGCTCTTCCAGAGACTTGCGCGTCTGGATGATGAACGCGTCGGCGCGGTTCTTGAGGTCGACGACTTCGCGGCGCTTCTTGTCTTCCGCCGCGTGCGCTTCCGCGTCACGCTTCATGCGGTCGATCTCGTTCTTGTCGAGGCCGCCGGAGTTGGTGATCTTGATGTCGGCCTTTTTGCCCGTGCCTTTGTCGGTCGCGGTGACGGTCAGAATGCCGTTGGCATCTAGCGCGAACTCGACTTCGATCTGCGGCAAGCCGCGGGGTGCCGGGGCCAGCCCGCCCAGGTCAAAGTTGCCCAGCGTCCGGTTGTCCTTAGCAAACTCGCGCTCGCCCTGCAGGACGTGGATCGTCACGCTGGTCTGGTTGTCCGCCGCGGTCGAGAAGATCTCTTTCTTGCTGGTCGGAATGGTGGTGTTGCGCTCGATGAGCTTGGTCATCACGCCGCCCAGAGTCTCAACGCCCAGGCTCAGGGGCGTCACGTCCAGCAGCAGAATGTTCTTCACGTCGCCCTGCAGCACGCCGCCCTGGATCGCCGCACCGACCGCGACGACTTCGTCGGGGTTGACGCTCTTGTTGGGCTCTTTGCCGAACACGTCCTTGGCGATCTGCTGGGCCTTGGGCATGCGCGTCGACCCGCCGACCAGGACGACTTCGTCGATCTTGCTGGCGTCCAGCTTCGCGTCCTTCATCGCCTGGATGCACGGCGCCTTGAGGCGCTCGAACAGGTCGTTGGTCAGCGACTCGAACCGGCTCCGCGTGATGCTGACCTGCAGGTGCTTCGGCCCGTTCTGGTCCGCCGAGATGAACGGCAGGTTCACCGTGGTCTCGTTCATCGTCGAGAGTTCGATCTTCGACTTTTCCGCGGCTTCCTTCAAGCGCTGCAGCGCCATCGGATCCTTCTTGAGGTCAATCCCTTCCTTCTTACGGAACTCTTCCGCCAAGAAGTCGATCAGTCGCTGGTCCCAGTCGTCGCCGCCCAGGTGCGTGTCGCCGTTGGTCGCCAGCACTTCGAACACGCCGTCGCCGATGTCCAGGATCGACACGTCGAACGTGCCGCCGCCCAGGTCGAAGACCGCGATCTTCTCGTTCTTCTTCTTGTCGAGGCCGTACGCGAGAGCCGCGGCGGTGGGTTCGTTGATGATGCGTTCGACCTTGAGCCCGGCGATCTCGCCCGCGTCCTTGGTCGCCTGACGCTGCGCGTCATTGAAGTACGCCGGCACGGTGATCACCGCGCGCTCGACCTTCTCGCCCAGGTATTCCTCGGCGGTCTTCTTCAGGTCCTGCAGGATGAATGCCGAGATCTGCTGCGGCGTGAACTCGCCCTGGTTCACCTTCACCTTCACGAACTCATCGCTGGTGCCGGTGATCGCATAGGGCACCTTGCCTTCTTCGTTGCCGCTCTTGCCATAGCCGGACTCGCCGCCGGATGCGACTTCAATGCGACGGCGACCCATGAACCGCTTGATCGAGAAGATCGTGTTCTTGGGGTTGGTGACCTGCTGGTGCTTGGCCGGCTGCCCGACCAGGCGCTCACCCTTATCGGTAAACCCGACCACCGACGGCGTGGTCCGGGCCCCCGACGTGTTGATGAGCACCTTGGGCTGCCCGCCCTCCATGATCGCCACGCAGGAGTTGGTCGTGCCCAGGTCGATGCCGATGATCTTGCCGCTTGACATAGTCGAATGCTCCGCCGTTCCAGGCTGTGAACTCAGGGATTGCTTGTTCGGGTCGTATCAGGGTTCTTTGCAGTCGGACGGAAGATTGGTGGCAACTGCGATGCCAGCCCGAGATCGCGGAGTCCCCGCCTTGCCCGCCGCGATTCCCGCCCGAGGCGGTCAATCCTCCGCGAGCGTGCGGCGTGGCCTGTCGAAGTGGCAGTCTGTCGGCTTCCGCAGCCGCACGTCTACCCTGCCCCGGTGACATCCCCACCCCCACACGCCGCGTTGACCCCGACGTCCGAGTTTCTCGCCGCCGCCGCCGACCTGGGCATCCAGTTCGACCCCGGCGATGTCGACCGCCTGGCCCACTTCCTCGCACTGATGCTCGAGGTCAACCAGACCCACAACCTCACCGCCATCACCGACCCCGCGCAGGCGTGGATGAAGCACATCTTCGACGCGCTGACGCTCGTGCCAGTGCTCGTCAGCGCGAGTGACGAAGTGACGAAGCGAGGAAGTGACGAAGCAGAGGCCGGCGCCGACACACCCCCCGCGCCGGCATCAAACCTCGGCCCTCGGCCCTCGGCCCTCGGCCCTTCCCTGATCGACATCGGCTCCGGCGGCGGCGTGCCCGCGATCCCGCTCGCCATCATCCTTCCCGACATCAAATTCACACTCGTCGAAGCCACCGGCAAAAAGGTCGACTTCCTCCGCCGCGTCGCCCGAGAGCTCAAACTCTCGAACGTGCAAGTCCTTCAGGAGCGCGCCGAAAAACTCGGGCAAGACCACAAGCTCCATCGAGAGAAGTACCACTTCGCCACCGCCCGAGCGCTGGGGCACCTCGCGATCGTCGCCGAACTGCTCGGCCCGCTCGTCAAGCCAAGCGGCATCGTCATCGCCGTCAAAGGTCAGAAAGCCGAGCAGGAACTCACCGAAGCGAAGGAAGCCCTCGGCCTCATCGGCCTCCGCCACGCGGAGACGATCGCGACGCCCACAGGACGCCTGGTCATTCTCGAAAAAACCATCCGCACACCCCGCCTCTATCCCCGCAAAGACGGCGAGCCGGCGCGTTTGCCGCTGGGCATGAAGAGGTAGCGCGACTGTGGATCCCATCAACTCCATCCCGCCGCCCGTTCGCTGCTCTTGTGGTTACGACCTTACGGGCCTTTCGCCTCAGAGTCCGTGTCCCGAGTGCGGGGGAACGCATCGGATTGCAGTGCATTCTCGGCATGCTTTGCAGTTTCACGACGTTGCGCTGTTGCTAGGGATGATCGCGATATCCATGCCCGCTGCGGTATTGCGAGCGGGGACCTTTGCGAGCTTTTGGCTGTACTTCGGCGTGTCGTTGTTGCCCCTGGTGCTTCCGCTCGCCGGAGCGGCGGTTTGCTATTGGAAGAGGCGAGCATTCCACGCTCGGGTTCTCGTGTGGGGCAGTCTTGTGCTTGTATCCCTCTGTCAATGGCGGCTCATCTCAAAGACATCAAGTCCCCAGCGTGGCGACTATGCATTTCCCTTCTCAGACTTTGTGGTCTACGCGGCGTCGGTCGCAGCCCTCGAAATCGGGCTTGCACTCGTCCTGTTCTGTGTGTGGCTCGATGCCTCAAACTCGCGATCCGATCCGTAGGGAATCGTGGGTCGATTGCTACCCTCCCCCGTGCCCCTCGCCCCCAGCGCCATCCTCTCTTCCGACGGGCCAATCGCCCGCATCCTCAACCGCGCCTTCGAATCCCGCCCCGAACAGCTCGCCATGGCTGACGCCGTCGCGCGGGCCTTCGAGACGCGCGAGCGCCTGCTCATCGAAGCCGGCACCGGCGTCGGCAAGTCCTTCGCCTACCTTGTCCCCGCCATCGCGCGCATCCTCGCCAAGGGCGAGAAAGTCGTCGTCGCCACCGCCACCATCTCCCTTCAAGAGCAGTTGATGCTCAAGGACATCCCGCTGCTTGTGAAAGCGTTCGCGGCAACCAGCCCCGAGCGTGAGCGAGGAGCCGCGACGTCGTCCGAAGAACCCGCGCCATCGGATGTGCCCGTCTCATCCGACCCGCTCGCTGACGATCGGGGGGGGGGTTCGTTTGAACTCAAACCCGTCCTCGCCAAAGGCCGCGGCAACTACCTCTCCATCCGCCGCCTCGCGCTCGCCAGCCAGCGTCAAGACTCCATTCTCCACGACGACGCCTCACGGCGCTCGCTGCACGTGATCGAAGACTGGGCCCTCTCCACACGCGACGGCTCGCTCTCCACCCTTCCCGCACTCGAGCGCCCCGACGTCTGGGATCACGCCCGCTCTGATTCTGACAACTGCATGGGCCGCAAATGCCCGCACTACGAATCCTGCTTTTACCAATCCGCACGGCGTGAGCTTGAGCAAGCCAACCTCATCATCTGCAACCACGCGCTGTTCTTCTCCGATCTCGCCCTTCGCGCCCGCGGCGTCTCGGCCTCCACCGGCGGCGGCGCCATCCTGCCCGAATACGACCATGTGATCCTCGACGAGGCCCACGCCGTCGAAGACGCCGCGTGCGAGCACTTTGGCGTCTCGCTCGCCCAGCCGCGCGTCTCGCGCCTGCTGCGCACGCTGTACAGCCCCAAGCGCCGCAAGGGCTTTCTGCTGGAGCGCTCGCTCGCACTCGCCTCCAGCGACAGCGTCGACAAAGCCCTCACGCTCGTGCACCGAGCCGAGGACGCCAGCAACGACTTCTTCGACCAGCTCTACGAGTACTTTCAGACCGCCAAAGCCTCCAGCGGGCGCATTCGGCGTGAAGGCGTGATCGACAACGCGCTGACCCCCGCGCTCCGCGAGCTGTCCGTGCGCCTGAACCTCATCAAGCAGGAGATCGAGAGCGAATCCGACCGCTTTGAACTCTCGAGCTTCGCCAAGCGAGCCGCGGACATTGCCGACGCTGCCGAAGCCATCATCGATCAGACGCTCCCAGACTATGTGTACTGGGTCGAAGTCGAGCGCGACCGCGCCAGCGCCGACGAGCACGCCCCCTCGCGTTTCGGCCCGCGCGTCGTGCTCTCCTGCGCCCCGGTCGCTGTCGCCGACATTCTCAAGCGCACACTCTGGGACGCGCACCTGCACGAATCCCGCCCCGTCACCATCCTGCCGCCAAGAGACGCCGGCGACGAGTTCGACACCCCCTCCCAGGGGGAGGGGGCAGGGGGTGGGCACGATTCGCGTCCGGACTCCCAAACATCTCAAACCCCTCGCGGCATCATCCTCACCTCCGCCACACTCGCGACCCGCGCCATCCACGAGGACGAGCACCCCGAACGCGCCGAAACCGCCTTCGCGCACGTCATGTCCAACCTCGGCCTGACCGCCGCCAAGACCATCCAGCTCGGCTCGCCCTTCGATTACGCCCGCCAGTCCAAAGTCATCATCGACCTCAACGTCCCCAACCCGCGCGACGCGTCCGGCTCCTCCGGACCCACCAGCCCCGAGCGGAAGCGAGCGGGTCCTTCTCCCTTCTCCTCTTCCTCCCCCTCGTCCGAATCACAGTTCATTCACGCCCTCTCCCAGCGCATCCTCCACCACATCCGCGCCACCCGCGGCGGGGCGTTCGTCCTCTTCACCTCCTTCAACACTCTCCACGCCTGCGCCGACGCCTGCCAGCGCGAACTCGCCCGCCTCGACTTCCCGCTGTATGTGCAAGGGCGCGATGGCTCGCGCCAGCTCATTCTCAAGAACTTCGTCGAGAGTGACAACGCCGTGCTCTTCGGCGCCGCCAGCTTCTGGCAAGGCGTCGACGTCCGCGGCGAAAAGCTCCGCAACGTCATCATCACCCGATTGCCGTTTGAGCCCCCCGACCGCCCGCTCACCCAGGCCCGCATCGAGCGCATCGAACTCATCGGCGGCAACCCCTTCATGCAAGACTCCCTGCCGCGGGCTGTCATCCGCTTCAAGCAAGGCTTCGGCCGCCTCATCCGCTCCAAGTCCGACCGCGGCCAGGTCGTCATCCTCGACCCCCGAATCCGCACCGCCCGCTACGGGAAACTCTTCCTCGACGCCCTGCCCGAAGGCGTGCCCGTCGAGGTCCAAATGCCGGAACATGAAGAGTACTGAAACCGTACACAGTGCTCATGAATATCCCACGATGGGTACTGGTCTGGTTCGTGTTGTTCTTGATCGTGGCGGCGGCCTTTTTCACATATCTCGGCAGCGAACTCCGCCGCCAGTACTTCGCGCTCGCCCCGCTGAATCGCACGCTCGCGCTCTCTCGTCACCCGACGCTCGATCGCACAGCTCATGTCTACATCAAGAACGCCGCCGCCGGCGTCAGCGTTCACGCCTTCGTGTACGAAGGCGCACCCGACTGGGTGTCCTATGGCCATGACCTCGGCCAAATCGGCACAGCCCCATCCATGCAAGCCGCCGTGGCGTCCTTCGGCGTCATCCAATGGACCAACGCTGGCCTCACCATCGGCCCAGGCTCAGCCACCGACCCCGTCGTCCTCACCAAGCAACAAATCGAAAGCTCGCGATAATGGTGGGCCGGTTCTCCGAACCGGCAATCTCTTAACGAACCCCGAGCGTCAGCGAGCGGGCGACAGTATCTGGCAGCAGCGGGTGTAGCAGGCGTCCCCGTCCGCCTTCTCGCACGTCAACTCCGATGTTTCGACAGTTTCCAACGCTGCTCGAAGATTCCGTACAATCATCCTGATGCAACTCGGCGACCGTGTCCAGTTCGTGCGAGACGTCGGCGTCCCTCATGACCCTCTCCCCGGGCACTTCTTCCGGTACTTTGCGCTCTCAGGAGAAATCGGAGTGGTGTGCGACGTTTCAGCCGAAGGCGAACGCTTGATCGTCGAGATCATCAACGAACACGGCAGAACCATTGCACTTGTCGACGCCACCCCGGCCGATGTGCGAATCGATAAGCTTCCCTGACGAATGCTTCCCATGGGCGCGCATGGTGTCTTCGCTTGACCAACACCTGCCGCGTTGAGCACTCGATCCAAGTATGAAACATCCGGTCTATCTCATAATGTTGTCCTCCGGAATCTGCTTGGTGATTGCCGCAGTGCTCTTCCTGACCGGGAACTTGACAAATCGGCCAGCCCTCAAGAGCGCTGGAGTGTGGTGTTGGATAGCCGTCCTCTGCCTTGCAGCGATCCCACTGCTCGGTTTCTTGACCGTGTCACTCATCGAGAGAGTTCGACGCGATTGATCCTCGCCAATCTGAATCATGAAGGGCAACACGTCCGGGGTCTCTGAGCTGGCGCCATTCTCTTGGTTTCAGTAAGCGTTCCCCAATCCGTGCGCGCGCCGGTGCCCCCGCCAAACCCCGCGCCACCAGAATCCCGAGATTTTCTATCCTCAGCAATATCAGAGACTTACAACAAATCTCGCTCTCGCGAACCCCCCACCCGTGCGCGCGCCAGCGTCCGCCAACCCCTCTAAGGGAGGCCCACATGCCCGTCGCATCCATTCAAACACCAAACAAACGTGAATTCCCCGACGTACTCCCCTACCCTTCCCCCTTCGCCTGTTCCAAGGCCCGTACGGAGTCCCCCATGCTCGGCAAAGTCTTCAAAGCGTACGACATTCGCGGCACCGTCCCTGACCCTCTCGACGAGAAGATGGCCTGGCAGATCGGCTACGGCTGCTCGAAGTTCCTGCTCTCCGACGCCGCCGCGCACGGCGAGACTTCGCCCATGATGAAGAACATCGTCGTCGGACGCGACATGCGCAAGCACTCGCCCGGCCTCGCCAAAGCCCTCATCCAGGGCATCGTCGATCACGGCGGCAACGTCATCGACGTCGGCCTCGTCGACACCTCGTTCATCTACTTCGCCGTGAACCATCTCGACTGCGCCGGCGGCGTGATGACCACCGCCAGTCACAACCCGCCGCAGTACAACGGCTTCAAGGTCTCCAAGCGCAAAGCCAAGCCCGTCGGCGAGACCACCGGCCTTGCCGAAGTCCGCAAGCACGCCGCGATGGTCGACAAGCAGACCCTGCAGCCCGCGGGCGGGCGCGTTGAACAGCGCAACCTGTGGGACGCGTACACCAAGCACGTCCGCTCCTTCCTTGATCTCTCCGGCGCGGGCAAGATCAAGGTCGTCATCGATGCCTCCAACGGCATGGCCGGCACCATGATCCCGCTGGTCTTCGGCAAGAAGTCCTCCCTCGGCCCGGACACGCATCTGGAGATCATCGAGCTCAACTTTGACAACTCCAAGGGCGAGTTCGTGCACGAGCCCAACCCGCTCGTGCCCGCGAACCTGAAGCAACTTCAGGAACGCGTGGTCAAGGAGAAGGCCGACGTTGGGTTCTGCTACGACGGCGACGCCGACCGCTGCGTGGTGGTCGATGAGACTGGCGCGATCGTGGGGTGCGACCATCTGACCGCGGTGCTGGCGCCGTATTTCATGAAGAAAGCCAAGGCCAGCGGCATGAGCGCCGGCGGGCCGGTGGGCATCTGCTATGACCTTCGATCCACCAAAGCCGTCGCGGAAGAAATCACCAAGGCCGGCGGCGTGCCGGTGCGATCGCGCGTCGGGCACGTGTTCATGAAAGCGGCAATGGCCGAGAAGAACTGCATCTTCGGCGGCGAGCTTTCCGGGCACTTCTACTTCGCGCAGAACTTCAACGCCGACTCCGGCGCGATCGCCATGGCGACCGTTCTGACGGTCCTCAAGCAGTCCGGCAAGAAGATGAGCACGCTGGTCAGCCACGTGAAGCGCTACCAGCAGTCCGGTGAGATCAACTTCAACATCGAAGACAAGGACGGCGCGCTGGCCAAGCTCAAAGCCGAGTTCGGCCCGGGCGGCACCGTCGACGAACTCGACGGCGTGACTATTGACTGCTTCGACAAGCCGCTGAACCAGGGCGGCGGGTGGTGGTGCAACGTCCGCAAGAGCAACACCGAACCGCTGCTCCGCCTGAACCTGGAAGCCAAGGACGCCAAACTGCTCAGCACCATGCTCGCGAAGATCTCGCCGATGCTTGGTGTCAAAGTGGATCACTGAGAGAGTGACGAAGTGACGAAGTGACGAAGTGACGGAGAGGAGGCCGGTGTGAGCGGGCGTGGGGTTCAGGGCTTTCGGGACCTGATCGCCTGGCAGCGCGGCATGGTGCTGTCAGAGCAGGCGTACGAGTTCGTCAAGGTGCTTCCGCGCGAAGAAGAGTTTGGCCTGAAATCACAGATTCGTCGAGCGGCCACGTCCGTGCCGCTCAACGTGGCCGAAGGCTACGGCCTCGGTTCGCGTGAGCAGTTCCTGAAGCACTTGCGTCAAGCCCGCGGCTCGTGCATGGAGGTTGATACCGCTGTGGAACTTGCCTGCCGAATCTACAGCCTGACACCCGCCCAAGAGTTCCTCGATATCGTCGCTGAGACAGATCGCGTCCTGCAAGGCCTCATCCGTTCTCTCGCAGCGTCCGACCAGGTGCGACCTCAAGACACACGCTAGTTCGTAGAATCACACTCACTCCGTCACTCCGTCACTCCGTCACTCCGTCACTCCGTCACTCCGTCACTCCGTCACTCCGTCACTCCGTCACTCCGTCACTTCCCATGAATCTCCAATCGTTTCTCGATCACTGGAAGATCGTCGAGAACCCCTTCCGGGGCGAGGAGGCTCGTCAGGATCCGGTGTTTCTGCGCCTGGAGTCGCAGCATCAGGCCGGGGTGGTGACGCCCGAAGGCGGCTCGGGGTATGTCGGGCCTGGGCTTGGGGCGGTGACTGCGCACAGCGAGTTTGAGAAGATCGCCGGCGACTTTGAGCGCCCCGCGACGGCGATCGTCTTCGGCGAGAAGGGCAGCGGCAAGACCGCCATCCGCCTGCAACTGGCCGACCGCGTCGCGTCGTTCAACAAGCAGCACCCCCAGAGCAAGTGCCTCTGGATCGCCTATGACGATTGGAACCCGTTCCTGACGCGCTTTGTCGAGCGCGTGGGCAACGAGCGCAAGCCCAATCTTGGCGAGACGCTCGCGAAGATGCGTTTGGTCGATCACATGGACGCGGTGCTGCTGCTCGCCGTGCCGCCGGTGGTCGATGCCCTGCTGGATTCCAAGCGAGGGGACTCGGTGCTGACGGTGCCGGCGGACGCGCGCAAGGCGGCTCGCAAATGGGACAAGCGCGTGCGCCAGGACGCGCTGGTCCTGCAAGCGGTGTACGACCGCCATTCCACGGGTGAATCCGCCGAAAGCCGCACAATCCGCCTGCGAAGGTCGCTGCGCCTGACGCCGCCGATCGGGTATCTGGTGTGGACGGGGCTTGCGTTCCTGGGCTGGCTGCCCGCGGCTGGCGTGGCGTACTTCACGTTCAAGAGCGGGCAGCTCAAGCTCGAGCCGGCGCAGCTGGCCAGCCTGGGCTCGGTGGTCTGGATCATCGCGTCGCTCCTGGCGGTGTACCTGCTCATTCTGCTCAAGCGCAGCGTGTACGACCGGCTTCGATTGCTCACGCTCGCGCACCGCGTGCGCCGACAACTTCGTGTGTCGGCTCGCCCGGACGCGTCGTACGGGCGATCGATCCGTCAGCTCGAGTCCAGCCTGGTGGACCCGTCGATTCTGCCCATGAGCGGAGCGGACGAAACGCGGTACGCGATGTTCGACAGGCTCGTGCGCGTGCTCAAGCCCATGGGCTATGCCAGCGTGATGATCGTGGTCGATCGCGTGGACGAGCCCACGTTAATCGCGGGCGATCCGGAGCGCATGCGCTCGGCGGTGTGGCCCATGCTGACCAGCAAGTTCCTCCAGCTCCCGGGCGTGGCGATCAAGATGCTCCTGCCGATGGAGCTTCGGCACATGCTGTTTCGCGAGTCGGCGGCGTTCTTTCAGGAAGCCCGCCTGGACAAGCAGAATCTCATCGAGCGTTTGAGCTGGACGGGCGTGACGCTGTACGACCTGTGCAACGCGCGCTTGCAGACCTGCCGCGTGCCTGGCGCACCGACCATCAGCTTATTGGACCTTTTCGCGGAAGACGTGACCAGGCAGGACGTGATCGATGCGCTGGACCAGATGCACCAGCCGCGGGATGCGTTCAAGCTGCTGTATCAGTGCATGACCGAGCACTGCGCCAGCGTGACCAGCGAGCAGGCCCAGTGGCGCATCCCGCGCCTGATTCTCGAAACCGTGAAGAAGGCCCAGGTGGAGCGGGTGAAGCAGCTCTCGCGGGGCGTGCGCCCGGCGTAACGGGGCGAGTCTCGGGCGCGGGTTATCGGGGCGGCGCGGGCGTGCAGGTTTGCCTGCGCGGCGCGGGCGGAGGGGAGGCGGGGGGTGCGGAGGCAGGAGGGGTGGCGTTGGCGCGGCGCGTTTGTGACATCAACCACTGCACTGTGGGTGCGGAGGTTGCGTGCTATGCGTCAGGGCAACGGCAAAAGGATCGGGCGGGTGTGTGCGATCGCGATCGGTGCGGCGGCGTGCTTGGCGTATGCGCCGACAGCCGAGGCGCTGATTGTGGAAGGCATGCAGTCCATGCCGCGCCCGGACAACGGGTGGATCGGGAACTTCAACGGCGCGACGGGGATCTGCGTCGGGCCGCAGTGGGTGATGTCCGCCAAGCATGTGGGCGGGCAGGTGGGGAGCTGGTTCATCCTTCGCGGCGACGCGTTCCAGGTGATCGAGGAGCGCCCGCACCCGCAGCTTGATCTTGCCCTGTACAAGATGGATCGCCCGCTGCCGGGCTGGCACAAGATCGCCACGACCGCGGCGCTGGGTGATCCGGTGATTCTGGGCGGGTTTGGGTACACCGCGGCGGCGGCGCTGCCGAACAACGCGGGCTACGACTGGAACGGCGCAAAGAAGGAAATGTGGGGCGCCAACGTGATCGAGATGGAAGGTTCACTCTGGGGCGTGCGCTTCGACCCGCCGTCGAGTCCGCAGAGCGTCGCGTACGAATCGCTGTATGCGCTGAGCGACTCAGGCGGCGGGCTGTTCGTGGTCGCGGGCGACGGGTCGCTTCAGGTGGCGGGCATGGCGGTGAGCGTCTCGGGCTACGGGCAGGCGCGGTACGGCAGCATGGGCTTTTGCATCAACGTGATCAACTTCCGGAACTGGATCCTGCCGATCGTTGATCCCGACTCGCCGATCGACTCGGCGATCCAGGCCCCGACAGCGATGCTCGGCGAGCCGGTGCGCAGCGCGGAGAAGGAGATCGCGCTGGCGGGAGTTGGGCTGATGGTGTTTGCGCGCCGGCGGCGGCGAAGATGAGGTCAAACTCAGAGGGCTCGGAGGATGTGGAGGGACTCGGAGGGGGAGAATTAGCGGCCTTTTGAGCGCTTGCGCACTTGGCGGAGGGTGTTGGCCCAGCGGGCGCGCAGTTCGTGCGCGGTCCAGGGGCGGCCGCACTCTGGGCAGATGCCCTGGCGGACTTCGAGGGGGAGCGGATAGGCGCACTTCCAGCAGTATCGAAAGCGGCGGGAGATGCCGGCGGCGGCGAGGCGGTGTTCGCGCAGTTTGGCGATTGTGAAGCACACCGAGCCAACAAACAAGAAGGTCGTGCTGATCGCGGTGAACAGCAGCGGTGAGCTCTTGAAAACTTGTCGCGTGGCGTTCAACGGAATCAAAATCAGCATGGGCACGCTGAGCATGCCGTTCAGCACCAACACCACAATCGCACACAGAAGCAGACGGTGGCGTGGAAAGCACAGAGCCTCGAGGTTGTCTCGGATGCTCTGACGGGTGACGTGCGTTGTGTGCGGAGCTGGGCGGGGCATGGGGATGAGGTGAACAAGGTCGAGTGAGACGGTGCACGCGTGGGTGATCGTGCACTTGTGGCTCGCCTACCCCTGGCCCCTCCCTCTGGGAGGGGGACTACGAGTCGACAACACTCAGCCTCGCGTATTGCAGCACGAGGGTTTTCAGGCCGACTTGTTGAAAGCGGATCTGGGCGCGGGCGTCGGCGCCGGTGGTGATGGATTCGACGCGGCCTACGCCGAACTGCGGGTGGCGGACGCTCACGCCGATGGTGATGGGGACGCCGCGGGCGTCCTTGGCGGCGGAGCTTGTGCGAGCGGCGCGCGGTGCGGCGTGGTATGAGCGCGAGGGGGAATCGGGATCATCCCATGACGCTTCATCGCCGGCCTGGTCGCTGAACGTGGCGTGCTGCTTGGGCAGTTCGGAGAGGAAGCGGCTGGGGATGGTGCGTTCGGAGATGCCGCGAACGGTGCGGTAGCGCGAGCTGGTGATGAGCAGGCGGCGCATGGCGCGGGTGACGCCGACGAAGGCGAGGCGGCGCTCTTCTTCGAGTTCGCCGGGGTTCTCGTTGACGCGGGAGTGGGGGAGCAGGGCTTCTTCCAGGCCGATCATCGCGACGGCGTGGAACTCAAGACCCTTGGCCGCGTGCAGGGTCATAAGCGTGACGGCGCCTTGGGCGGGGTCGATCGAGTCGGAATCGGCGACCAGCGCGACGCGCTCGAGATACGCGCGGAGGAGTTGGAAGAGCGAGGGTCCTTCGGTCTGCTCGGCGTCGTCCGGCGCAAAGGGGGCGTTTGGATCGAGCGCGGCGGCTGGGTCGGAGGCGGGGTCGTAGGTTTCTTCGAACTCGCGGGCGCTGGAGATGAGTTCGTCGAGGTTGTCGAGGCGCTGGTGATCGGCGTCGGCGTCGGACTTCTTGGCCTGGTCCTGGTACATCGCCTCGAGGCCGGATTCGCGGATGACGCGTTCGACGAGCTCGGCGAGGGAGCCGTCGGCGGCGGGCGTGTGCAGCATGCCCTCTTCGCGGATGCCGGCGAAGGAGTCGAGCATGGCGATGAACTTCTGAGCGCTGGAGGTCGTGCGGGCGGCGAGCCCAAGTTCGGGCGCGGCGCGGAGGGCATCGAGGAACGAGATGCCGCGTTCGGCGGCGTAGTTCTGGACTTTCTCGATGGTGGTGTCGCCGAGGCCGCGGGCGGGCGTGTTGATGACGCGGAGGAGGGAGACTTCGTCGAGTGGATTGGCGACGACGCGGAGGTAGGCGAGGGCGTTCTTGATTTCCTCGCGCTGGTAGAAGGCGGTGCCGCGGGCGATGATGTAGGGGATGCCTTCGTTGCGGAGGACGTCTTCGACGACGCGGGAGAGTGCGTTGGTGCGGTAGAAGACGGCGCAGTCCTTCCAGGCGAGCGAAGAGCCGGTAGCGTCCTTGACGTTCTTGAGCCAGTCGACCACGAGGCGGGCTTCGTGGTGCTCATCGCGGGCGAGGACGCACTCGACCTTGTGACCTTCGGGGTTGGAGGTGAAGAGGTCTTTGTGCTTGCGCTTGGCGTTGTTGCGAATCAGGGCGTCGGCGGCGAGGATGATGTGCTTGGTGGAGCGGAAGTTCTCGCCGAGGGAGATGACGGCGGCGCCGGGGAACTGGTCTTCAAAGTCGAGGATGTTGGAGATGTCGGCGCCGCGCCAGCCGTAGATGGATTGATCGGGATCGCCGACGACGCAGATGTTGGCGGTGGACTTGGTACCGGCGGGTTTCTCGGCCGAATCGGAAGCGCCGGCGATGAGGCTGGCGATGACGAACTGGGCCCGGTTGGTGTCCTGATATTCGTCGACGAGGAGATAGCGCCAGCGGCGCTGGCAATCGGCACGAATGTCCGGCTTGTTTCGGAGCATCTGGGCGGTGAGGAGGAGCAGGTCGTCGAAGTCGACGGCGTTGGCGGCGCGGAGGCCACGCTGATATTCGGTGTAGATCTTGGCGATGGTGCGGGTGTTGAAGTCGAAGGCGCGGGCTTCGAAGGCCTGCGGGTCGAGGAGTTCGTTCTTGGCGGCGGAGATGCGGGAGAGGACGGAGCGCGGCTGCCAGTTGCTGGTGGAGAGGTTGAGCGTGTCGAGGGCGCGCTTGAGGATCTGGGTCTGATCGTCGGTGTCGTAGATGACGAAGGTGCCGGTGAGGCCGGGGAAGGCGGCAAGGTCGGCGTATCGGCGGAGCAGGCGGGCGCAGAGGGCGTGGAATGTGGTGACGGTTAAGCCGCGAGCGACGGAGCCTTCACCCAGGAGCTTGGCGACGCGTTCGCGCATCTCGGCGGCGGCTTTGTTGGTGAAGGTGACGGCGAGGATCTGCCACGCGGGGATGCCGATGCCCACGAGGTAGGCGATGCGCCGGGTGATGACGCGGGTCTTGCCGGAGCCTGGGCCCGCGAGGACCAGGAGCGGGCCTTCGGTGTGCAGCACGGCCTGCTTTTGCGGGGCGGTCAGGCCGGCGAGGAGAGGTTCGAGATGATCGGGAAGATCGTCGAGCACGGGAGACGTCGGCTCCGCCGAGGGGTTCGTGGGCATTGGTGGGGATGGTAGGGATTGCGGATCAGCGTGGTTGAGAAGTCCACAGAGCGCTGAGGGGCACGGCGGAGAACTGCTCGGCAAAGGGCACAACCTGGGGACCGTCGTACAACACCATGCCTCGGAGGAACTTGGCTCCGGCAGCGTCGCGGAGGGCATGCAGGCCGGTGAAGTCGGCAGGGCGGACCGATGCCGCCGACTTGACCTCGATGCCCACAACGCGGCCTTGGGTATCTTCAAGCACAAGATCGACTTCTCGACCAGTTGCGGTTCGGAAGTGGAACAGGCGGGCGGTTGTTTCAGATGCGCCGAGCTGTTTGAGAAGCTCGGTGGCGACAAAGCTCTCGAGCAGGCTGCCGCGGAGGGTGCTGTCGGCAAGGAGGCGTTCGGCGTTCGTGCCGAGCACGTGGCAAGCGAGGCCCGAGTCCGCGAGCAGCAGCTTGGGGGCCTTGGCAAGACGAAGGCCCAGATTGCTCGACCATGCAGGAACTTCGATGATCAGGAAGATTGTGCGAAGCAGCGCGAGGTAGCGCTTGAGAGAAGATTGTGGGATGGAGAGGCTTCGCGAAAAGTCGGCGTAGTTGGCAAGACCGGAGGATCGCGAAGCGATAAGTGCGATCAGGCGCGGAAGGTCGGTGAGTCCTTCGATGCTGGAGAGATCGCGGATATCCCGATCAAGGATGGTCGACAGATAGGAGCCGAACCATGCGGCGCGGCGCGGCTCGGTCGGGCGCGCGAGGGGCTCGGGGTAGCCGCCCAGCAGGATCCGTTCGGCGATCGTGCGTCCGGTCGAGCGGACTGTGGTTTCAAGTGCGGAGGGGTGAAGTTCGGGATCGAAGACGCGATCGACGAAGCTGCCGGGAGCGCTTTCAATCTCGCGCTGCGATAGCGGCCAAAGGGTGATGATCTCGACGCGTCCCGCGAGTGCCTCGGCGACTTTGGGGATGAGCAGCGCGTTGGCGGATCCCGTCAGCAGGAATCGTCCCGGTGTGCGATCGTGATCCACGGCCGCCTTAATCGCCAAGAACAGGCCTGGGGCGCGCTGGGCCTCGTCAAGAATGATCGGCTCCCGAACTCCAGCGATGAACGAGACCGGATCACTCCTGACTGCAGCGAGAACCGTGGCGTCATCAAGCGTGAAGTACCGGCGCAGGGAGCGGTCCTCAGCCAGGGACCTTGCCAAGGTGGTCTTGCCGGTTTGTCGTGCACCGTGCAGGAGCACGACCGGCGTGTCTTTGAGCGCAGCCTGCAGCTTCGGCACGATATGGCGCTGGAACATGGCTGATTATCGTCCATAGCGTGGTTGAAAATCAACCACATTGTGGGCGATTATACAAGGGTTAATACTTAGTCATTGCCATCTTCGGGCGCTGGCGGAGGCGGCGGAGTGCCCGCGGGCTTGATGACTTCGGGGGCTGGTTCGGGGCCCATGGGGTGTGGGCTGGAGTCGCGGGTGATGAGGGCGACTTCGCTGGGGAGGTGCTGGACGACCTGGGTGATGACGTCGCCCTCGAGGGCGCGGGCGAAGGCGCGGCGCTGGGTTTTGCCCATGATGAGCGTGTCGCAGGCGAAGGTGACGGTGTAGTCGAGGATCTCGGCGGCGACGTCGGTGGCGCAGATGTAGATCGGGACGACGGGGACCTTGTACTTGCGGGCCAGCGCGGCGACGGCGCCGAGGCTTTGCAGGGCTTGGGGGTCGTCTTCGACTTTGGGGACGGTGCCGGGGGACATGTCGAGCACGCGGAGGGTGCGGACGTACATGACAAAGAGGGTGGCGTTGCGCCGGCGGGCGAGATCGACGGCGAACTCGGCCTGTCCGCGACCGCGAGCCGCGAGCATGATGCGCGGCTTGCTGGGGTCCATGGGCAGGGGTTCGCGCTTGAGCTCTTCGACCCAGCCATGCTCGGGCACGGCGACGGGGAGAGACTCGGCTTTGAGACGGTTGCGGAAGCGGACGCCGGCGCGGGCGACCAGGACGGAGCCGACCATGATGCCGGCGAAGATGGCGGCGTTGGGTTTGGCGACGACGATGGTGATAAAGACGCAGGTCATGAATGCGCCGAGCGCCCACATGCCGGTGCGTTCCCAGCGGAGGATGGGGAGCTGCTTGTTGAGGGCGCAGCAGATGACGTTGATGGCGATGGCGCCGACGACGCCGATGGCGTAGAGCTCGGCGAGGAACTTGGCGTCGGAGCTGACGAGCAGGAGGGCGCCGGGGAGGATGCAGGCGACGATGAGCCCGACCCAGGGGACGCCGGAGTAGTTGAGCTTTTTGAAGGATGAAGGCAGCTCGGCGTCGGCGCTCATGGCGTACTTGACGCTGACCATGGCCATGATGGCGGTGTTGACGGCGGAGATGAGCAGGAGGCCGAAGATGATGCCGCTGACGATGCCGGCGATTTGGCCGGCGCGGTGGCTGCCGGTGAGGTGTTCGGTGGAGTGCTCGGCGAGCTGTCGCATCGCGGTGTCGCGATACTCCTTGATTTCCTTAGGGATCTGGTCAGATTGGAGCTTGGGGGCGGTGCCGTCGATGCCGCCTTTTTCGTACTGGACGTAGTGCGGCATCTCGACGGGCTTGAGCTCGGGCAGGGCGTTGATCGCCAGACCAAAGATCATGTTGAGGATGACGACTTCCGCGAGAACGGGGAAGATGGTGCGGCGGCTGGTCTTGGCGACGGGCTGTTTCATGAGCCCGGTCATGTTGGCGACGGCTTCAAGGCCCGAGAGCGCGAGCACGACGCGGACGAGGTTCTCCCAGCGGTCGAGCGGGGAGCTGATGGAGACGTGTCCGGTCGTGACGGTCTGAATGCCCTTGGCGACCATCGGGATGCAGGCGATGGCGATCGCCATGGAGAGCGCGATGGCGGCGATGGCGATGATGAGCGCAAATCGCCCGGCGGACTTGGCGCCGAGCCAATTGATGATGCCGATGAGCAGGATGACGGCGATGGAGAGGGTGACGACCCAGGGGTGCGGCGTGCCGAAGTAGTTAAAGCCCTCGACGGCGGAGAGCGCGGCGGTGACGATGTAGTCGCAGAGGAGGAGGGTGGCGCCGATGACCGAGAGTGTGGGGGAGATCTGGCGTGCGGCGGCGTAGACACCGCCGCCGTCGGGGAAGCAGCGGCAGATGACCGAGTACGCCCATGCGACCACGATCATGAGCAGGGACATGGCGGCGAGGTAGTAGGGGGAGGCGTGCCCGGTGTAGTAAAAGGCGAGCCCGAGGACGTAGAGGCGGCTGGTGCCCCAGTCGCCAAAGAGGAGCGGTCCCGCGTGGTACCAGTGGAGGTCGCGGGGACGTTTTTGGGTGACGAGCATGGGAGAGGGCGGGAGGAGTGCGTCGGAGGTGCGCGGCGGAGTTGGGAGTCGCGAAATCCAGGGCCGCTCAAGATCGCGACCAAGGAAGAGAATCGTACCAGTCTTGCCGGGTCTCAGACGTTGGAAGCGCGATTGGGGATGAGGATTGACAGACTGGGGAGCAGTGTTGGTGCGGTCGGGGACGGGGAGCGAGCGACGTGTAAAGACAAGCGGCTGCCCGGGGGCAGCCGCGTGCGATCGATGAGATGTGGCACAGGACGCGGTTCAGGTCATTCCGAGACGCCGAGCCGGGCGTTCTTTTTGACGGGAACTTCGGGGGCGTCGGCGGGGGGATTGTGGGAGAGATCTTCCAGGTATTTCTTGTTCGCTTCGTCCAGCTTGGCCTGAGTTTCCGCGTCGAGTTTCTCGACTGAGCCGCGAGGAATGAGGAACAGGGCGATGGCGATGATCCCGACAAGGGCGGCAATGGCACCGAGGACGAGGTTCTTCTTCTGCTTGAGCACGCGAAGATCCTTGGGAGGCACAGGGCAGGTTGCGAAGGAAAGGAGGACGGAAGCAGGATCAGCGGTTGATGTCGCGCCCGCGGATGCCGTAACGCGTGGCGAAGAAGAACGCCAGACCAGCGCGGGCGGGATCGTTGACCAAGTTGTCCTTCTCCATGGAGTAGTTCGCGAGTGCCGCGTTGGTGATACCGGCGGCCGTGTCCCACTTGCCGAGCGGGGTGAGCTGGGTTCGAGCTTCGAGAGAACCGGTCTGGGTCTTCTCGATCATGCGGCGGGTCGGGATCTGATCGACGCTGCCGTCGATGGTGGCAAAGCGGGCCAAGGCGTCGGGGCTGTTCCACATGGGCGGATAGGGCTCGGTGGTATTGCCCGCGATGCGCTTCTTCTTGCAGAAGTCGAAGCGTTCCCAGCACATGACCTTGGCGGTCGGCGAGGTCACCTGATCGATGCGGTTGCGCTTCCAGTGCTGAGCGTTGGAGACGTTGACGGCGGGGGGAAGGTTGGAGGAGGAGTTGTCGTAGAGGGTCGGGTTGAGCCAGAGGGTGGGCGAGAGGTAGTACGAGCCGTCCCAGACGCCGGTGGTGATGTCGTTGCCGGGGTACTGGCCAGCCGCCAGCTCGCGGAAGAACTGGTTGGAACGATCGATGACGAGCTTGTCAGCGGGTGCGAACTGGGCTTTGTTGTAGAGGTCGGAAACGGAATCGGAGGTGTAGTTCAGCATGACGCTGGCCCAGTGGGCGGAGAAGAGGAGCGAGCGGTCGATGGTGAAGTTCCAGCCCGCGCGAACGGCAGCACCGGGAAGCGGCGGTCGAGAGGGGATGCCGATGCCTTCCCAGCCGGTGGCCGTGCCGACGCGCGGCGCACTGGCGGGCTCGGAGACCACGTTGATGAACGGGTTAAAGAGGGTTTCCTTGTTCTCATTGCTGTAGAACAGGACGGTCTGGCTCATGGTGCGAAGGTTGGCAAGGCTCACGGCGGACTGAGCCGCACAGCGTGCCTCACCCAGCGCTGGCAGGAGGATGCCGATGAGCAGCGCGATGATGGCGATGACGACGAGGAGTTCGATGAGTGTGAAGGCGCGGCGGAGCGGCTGGAACATGGTGCAAACTCCTGAGCAGAAATCCGAATGTTGCTGGACGGAAACCCAGCACGTGTGCGTCAACCTTGAGAACCCAGATCAACCCGAAGACATCGAACTGAAGACATCTGACTGCGGGCCACCGACTGAACGCAGACTGCGGACAGACACGCGAGAACGCCAGACCGGAAAAAGACCGGTCGTGATTGTTTCCCGGTCGGGACGAAACGTCCAGCGGGGGCAAACGGACGGCTGGGCACGCCGAGTGGCTGCCGTGGAGCCGACGCTTCCAGAATATACGCGATGTTCATGAAAAGAGATGCAACCTGGCGGCGAATGCCCGTAAGAGGTGCAAGAACATCCTAACAAGATAGGAACAAATCGCGGGTACGATGGTTCCGGGCGGGTGTGTGCGGCTTGCTCAGGCCATCAGGATCGGGTGGAGGGTGTGCGGGAAGGCTGGCGAGCCCGGGCTCCATAGGATTGATCTGGTTCACCCATGGAGTTCGCGCGTGACGGTTCCCGACCCTGCGATGGTCAAGACGCTTGCCCGGCATCCCCGACCCGCGGGGGGCGATCCGCTGCGCCGGGTGGATCGGCCGGTGGTGAGTTTGTCGGGGATGATCATCAACAACCAGGAGGGCGAGGCGCAGCAGCTTTCGCCGAAGCGGAAGCCAGCGTGGCTGCGGGCGAAGGTGCCTGGTGGGGCCGGGTATGAGCGGCTGAAGGGGATTGTTGACGAGCACAAGCTGCACACGGTGTGTCAGGAAGCCGGATGCCCGAACATGGGCGAGTGCTGGGCGCGGGGCGTGGCGACGATCATGATCTTGGGCGACACGTGCACGCGGGCGTGTGGGTTTTGCAATGTGAAGACCGGGCGCCCGGTGACGCTGGATAAGGACGAGCCGCGGCGTGTGGCGGAGTCGCTGAGCTTGATGTACGAGCACGCGAAGCTCAAGCACATCGTGATCACGAGCGTGAATCGGGATGAGCTGAAGGACGGTGGAGCCGCGATCTGGGCGGAGACGATCGTGCGCTCGCGCGAAGCATGCCCGGGGATGTCGATCGAGGTGTTGATCCCGGACTTTGAAGGCAACTGGGACGCGCTGGAGCTGGTGATGGCGGCCCAGCCGCACATCATCAATCACAACCTGGAGACGATTCGGCGGATGTATCCGGCGGTCAGGCCGAGCGCGAAGTTTGATCGGTCGGTGGAGCTGCTTCGGCGGGTGAAAGAAGCCGGGATGGTGGCGAAGACGGGGATCATGGTGGGGATCGGGGAGCGGGATGAAGAGATTCTCTCGCTCATGGATGACGTTCAGCGAGGCACCGCGACCGATCGCGGCGGGTGTGACATCCTGACCATCGGCCAGTACCTGCAGCCGACGCGCAACCACTTGCCCATTGAGCGGTGGGTGACGCCGGAGCAGTTTGCGATGTACAAGGCGGAGGGCCTGGCGCGCGGGTTCAAGATTGTGGAGAGCGGCCCGCTGGTGAGGTCGAGCTATCACGCGGACCATCAGGCGGAGGGGCTCACGGATATTTTGAAGGTGCGGGGGTGATGTGCTGTGATCAAGCGTGGAAGTGGATTGCGCGATGAACTCCGAGCAGGATTCTCGACGCCGGTGAGCCGCGGTGGGAAAATGGCCTTTGTCGCAGTTTGTCTGCTCGGATTGCTCAGTGCGTGGTTGGGGAACCACGATGAGTTCGGACTGCCCGATACCGCCACCTTGGTGGTGTACTGGATTCTGATGGGGACGATTCTTGCGGCAAGCCTGGGTTCGCTCACAGAACTCAACCGAGCGGTCAGCGGCACCACTGCGGCTATCGTGCTTCCGCCGCTGCTCATCTGCGGAGGATGGGCATGCAAATTCATTGTGGTACTCGCTTTGGCCAACTAGCCCGCATGGTCTAGCAGTATAGCGTGTGCTATACTGAGATTGTCCTGAGCCGCGGAAGTCCAAGCAGCGGTGTTGCGCGATGGTCGCGATTGTCACGCAGGGCGCTTGATGCCGAACGGACCTCGGCGTCACCCGTAGGGGAATGCGCCCATGCCGAGTGAAGTGCGGTTTGCGGAAGTCCGAAGATTGTTGGAGCAGCATGGCTACACGCTCGCACGCATCTCCGGTTCGCACCACATCTTCACGCGGGCGGGGAGCGAGCCGTTCACCATCCCGGTCCACGGGAACAAGGTCAAGCCGTATTACGTCAAAGACATCAAGAAAAGGCTCGGCGAACAAGATCGGGCACGCTGATCGCGAAAAAGCCCGGCGATTGTCTCGCCCGTTTGACGCGAAGCTGCGTCATCGGGCCGAGGCCTTGGCACGCCAGTACAGCCTGGTGATCGAGCCCGAAGCCGATCTTGGATACGTCGGTAGAACGCTGGAGATGCCGATGGTCATGTCCGACGGTAAGAGCGTTCAGGCGTGTGTGCGCGCGGTGCTCGAAGCAACGGCGGCGACGATCGCCACCATGTTGGAAATGGGCGAGAAGCCACCTGCGCCGGCGAGTGATCGCAAGCGCGATCAGCAGCTCAACATTCGACTCTCCGTGGAGGAGAAGCTGCGTTTGCAAGCCGTCGCACAAAGCGAGGGATTTGCGAGTATCTCGGACTATGTGCGGTCGGCGGCGCTTCGAGCGGCGGGATGAATGGCTCGCGACCAAGAACGAACTCGGCAAGAGTACGACAAGGCGATCACGCTTGTGATGGCGTTCGGCATGATTCTACAACTTGGGGCCGCCGGCGCGATCGTGCGGCAGATGATTCTGAATCCCGGCGTTCACCACTGGGGAGTGACGACATGGTCGCTCGCGGGGCCGTCGCTGTTCACGGCAATGTGTGCGATCGCGCTCTTGTGTTTCCGCTCGCGTCGACCGTGGGTTTGGGGGTGCGTGCTGGTCTCGTGCGTGATCGGCGCGGGCATTCTCGCTGTGGACCGCACGGGGCAGCTCGTCGAGTATGAGCGATGGATCAAAGACGGGATGCGATGAGAGTTCGCTTCATGCGAATGTGATCGATCGCCGAGACGAAGGCGGAATGCGCGAGACGGCTGTAAGGACAAAGCAGCCGGGCAGCCTTTCAGGCTGCGTCGCATGAGGTCGGCCTTCCGGGGGTGTCGTCGCAGAGCCTCCTCCACCCCCGGCTATTCACGAACAGGCCTTCGGCCTGATGAACAGAGGCTAAGCCGTGTTTCGAGCGCGTGGGCCCAAGCAGGTTAAAGTCACTTCTTCAGCGACGCCATATCAATCACAAACCGGTACTTCACGTCGCTCTTAAGCAGGCGGTCGTAGGCGGTGTTGATGTCTTGGATGTTGATCTTTTCGATGTCGCAGACGATGTTGTGCTGGCCGCAGTAGTCGAGCATTTCCTGCGTTTCGGCGATGCCGCCGATGCCGGAGCCGGCGAAGCTGCGCCGGGGCATGATGACGGTGAACGGGTGCACGGGCAGCGGCTGGGTGGGCACGCCGACCAGCGCGAGTGTGCCGTCGAGCTTGAGGCAGGACATGTACGCGTTGATGTCGTGCTCGGCGGAGACGGTGTCGAGGATGAAGTCGAACTTGCGCTGGTTCTTGGCGGCCCAGTCTTTATCGCGCGTGACGATCACGTCGTGCGCGCCGAGGCGTTTGGCGTCATCGGCTTTGCCGGGGCTGGTGGTGAACACGACGACATGAGCGCCAAACGCGCGGGCGAACTTGACGCCCATGTGCCCGAGGCCGCCCAGGCCGACGACGCCGACGGTCTGGCCCTTGCTCACTTTCCAGTGGCGCAGCGGCGAGTAAGTGGTGATGCCGGCGCAGAGCAGCGGCGCGGCTGCGGCAAGGTCAAGGTTCTTGGGCACGCGGAGCGTGAAGGCTTCGTCAACGACGATGCGTTCGGAGTAGCCACCTTGCGTCGGCATGCCGGTCTTGCCAGCGACGCCGATCTTGTCCTCGGCGTTGTAGGTCCAGGTCGGTGAGTTCTCGCAGTATTGCTCAAGGCCCTTCTTGCAGGTGGAGCACGTGCGGCAGGAATCGACCATGCAACCCACGGCGGCGAGGTCGCCCTCTTTGAACTTGGTCACCTTGGAGCCGACGGCGGTGACGCGCCCGACGATCTCGTGACCCGGCACCATCGGGTACAGAGATGGGAACCACTCGCTGCGAGCCTGGTGCAGGTCGGAGTGGCACACGCCGCAGTAGAGGATGTCGATCGCGACGTCCTGCGGGCGCGGCGTGCGGCGTTCGAAGGAAAACGGCGTGAGCGGCGTGGTGGCGGACTGGGCGGCGTATGCGCGGGTGGACATTCTGGGGCTCCCAGGCGTGCAGTTCGGAGGTGTGTGAGCGTGGAGCGTACCCGAGCAGAACGCGTGACGTCGATCGCGCGTGCAATGTTTGGCGTAAACTGCATGGGGACGGATGCGAAGTGGGCGGAGGGAGCGGGGCTTGCACGGAGGGGCGTGGTGCCGCTGGAACCAGACATCATCGAGGCCCTGGTCCGAACGATTGAGATCAAGGATCTGTGCACGGCGGCGCACACCTGGCGCGTGGTGCTGTATTCCCGACTGATGGGGGAGAAGATCGGGCTGGATCATCGGACGATGCACCGGCTGTCCAACGCCGCGGCGCTGCACGATCTTGGAAAGATCGATATTCCTGATCACATCCTGCAGAAGCCCTCGGCGCTCACGCCCGAGGAGTTTGAGATCATGAAGCGGCACACCGTGCTCGGGTGGGAGCGCCTGCGCGGGATGGGCGAGGATGACGAGCTGCTCTTGAGCGTGGTGCGCCATCACCACGAGCGCGTGGACGGGCTTGGATACCCCGACGGGCTCAAGGGGGAAGAGATCCACCTGGCGGCTCGGCTTTTCGCGGTCGTGGATTCGTTTGATGCGATGACCAGCGTGAGGCCGTATCACCCGCAGTTTGGCAAGGAGGCGGCCGGGCACGCGATGCAGACGCTCAAGGGCGACGCCGGATCGCATTACTGCGAAAAAGCAGTGCAACTGTTCAGCGATGCGTACGACGCGGGAGAGCTGGACTGGATCCTGGAGAATTTCAACGACCGGGTGGAGGTGCCGACGTTTGCGGGGGCGGACTCTGTGAACGCGCTTGGGAGCATGCGCATCACGCCTCGGAGCGCCGGGCCGAGAGCGTGAGGATCGGGCGAGTGTTCACGTCAGCGCGAAAAACAACCCGCGGCGGGCGCGGGTTGCGTGTGTTGAAAGATTCGAGGCAAAGCCGAGCGTGATCACCGGCCCTTGGGCATGCCTGACCACTTGTCGGCGACGTTGAGCGAGCGGCCAGCGCGGCGCTTGCGGTTCATCATCTTGCGGCCGTTCTTGGTCTTCATGCGGGCGCGGAAGCCGATGGCGCGCTTGCGCTTCACCTTGCTGATGCGCTTCTCGTAATGCATGCCCATCGGAACACTCCCTTCGTCGAGCCTTGGGGATCAAGGCGGTAAGAAACCGGGTGCGAGAACGTCGCCAAACCGGGCGGCGACGGGCCGAGATGGTAGGTCGGCATCGGCGGGTTGGCGAGTTTTGTCGTCAAGATCCAATCAAAGACCGAACACAATGGTGATCAGGCTGGCAGAACGCGAGCGCGGGGGTATATTTGGTCTGCGGGCCACGTGCGGGCCCGACGGTGGGAGCGATTGCTCGCCGGCCGCCCCGACGGATCGACGAGTCGGCTGCCGAGCATGCGCACCTACGGATGACCGGGCAATCCTGGCTCGCGGTCGCACAACGCGGGCCCGATGCGGCGCCGAGCGTCCGGGATATGGGTGTGTCATGACCCCTGAACAAGTCGAGCTTGCGCAGCAGCGCCTCGGGCACCGGTTTGCGGATCCTGGGATTTTGATCCGGGCATTTACGCACGCCTCGACCGCCGAGCGGCGGCGGGATTCCAACGAGCGTTTGGAGTTTCTGGGCGATGCCGTGCTGGGGCTGGTCTGCTGCGAGATGGTGTATCAGTTGTTCCCGGATTATCTCGAAGGCGAGATGACCAAGATCAAGTCGACGGTGGTGTCGCGGCAGACGTGCGCGGGGATGGCGCGGCAGCTGCAGATTGACGAGTTGCTGCTGATCGGGAAGGGGATGCAGGGGCAGCGGGCCTTGCCGCAGTCGCTGGAGGCGGCGACGCTGGAGGCGGCGGTGGCGGCGATTTACCTCGACGCCGGGCTGGACGCGGCCCGGAAGTTCCTGACGCCGATGCTCATGCCGCTGATCCGCAAGGCGGCCAGCAGCGGACATCAGGAGAACTTCAAGAGCGTCTTGCAGCAGCACGCGCAGCAGCGATTCGGGTGTTCGCCCATGTACCACATCCTGGACGAAAAGGGACCGGACCATGCCAAGTGCTTTGAGGTGTGCGTCGAGATCGGCGGGCGGCGGTTCGGGTCGACGTGGGGGTCGAGCAAGAAGCAAGCCGAGCAGGTGGCGGCTTTGAACGCGCTGCACGAGCTTGGGGTGGTGCTGCGGGAGGAATCGGGGGAGGTCCGGGTGGTGACGGCGGTGGGGGGCGAAGGATCGCATCTGGCGTGAATTCGCCAGCGAAGTGGCCTACGATGGACGGCTTCGCACGGGCGAAGCACAAGGCCCCGTCGTCTAGCCTGGTCCAGGACACCACCCTTTCACGGTGGTGACATGGGTTCGAATCCCATCGGGGTCACTTTTTTCTATCGCACCGGGTCGCAACGACCCGCGTGCGCGTGCACAAAGCCGCAAGAGTCGCATCGGCGGGCTGGCCATCATCACCGACTGCACCACGGCGACGCCCCTGGGCAGGTGGCGATGACTTCCCGTGCCACTGACCTTTGGCTTTGCAAAGGTCAGTGCTTCTCGCAGGTGCTGGGCGGAGACTTGGGGGATTGGGGCATCAACGACAAGCGCACTGCGGAGCTCGGTCCATGTCACGTCATCGGACTGAAAACTGGTTCTGAGCGGGAGAAGCCGCACGCTTGCGGTATGCTGCACTGACCTGTCTAGGGCGGCAGGTCAGTGGCACGGTTTGGGTCAGTGCCACCAGCCATGACCACATTGGGGTTATTCTGATGTCCAGAAAAGAAAAAGCACTAACTGTTGTGGCGTGGTGTTCAGTGATATGCGCTGCATGTTCGATTATCAGTTCGTGTGTGCTTGGCCTTGGCTCGGAAGGCGAAACAAGAAGGTTCTTTTTTCGGCAAGGTCTGCGTGAATACAACGTAGATCCGCAAACACGAACGACTGGCAATGTGCTGGTAAGCATGTTGGTTGTATCTGTTGGCGTATTGATACTGAGCAGTATTGTGCACGCAGTACTCAAGCGAAAACACTGAACTGGCAGTGCGTGTCTGCATCATGGCGTGTTCACCTACGAGTGGGACGGCGAGAACCGGATGACGGCGATGGAGATGCGTCCGACGGCGTGCGTGCCCGGGGAGTTCGACGTGCCGTACCGCCTGGAGTTCTCGTACGACGCCATGGGCCGCCGCGTCCGGAAGCAGTACCTGACCTTCCCCGGAGCACACGCCGACTTGGAGACGCTCTCGGGCCCCATCAAGATCTGGGACAGCAACTTCGACATGCGGTTTGTCTACGACGGGCCGCGGAGCTGGAACCTCTCGGCGTCGTACTACGTGGACCCGACCAACGGTGCGTTCCAGGGCGCTGTCAACTGCTGCGCATGGGGGCCGGACCTCTCAGGTACCGAACAAGGCGCCGGCGGCATCGGCGGGCTGGCCATCATCACCGACTGCACCACCGCGATCCGTATCACAGGGGTCGCTTTGTGGCATGGCTGGGTTGAGAGGACGCCGGGGGTGGGTCGGTGAACCTGCAGTACCGGTTCTTGAGGGAGCGGCATGGCCGTTGGGCCGTCAGCCATTGGTGCGCCGGATTCTGCGTCACGAAGACCCGAAAGCCGCGTGTTTCTGCAGGAATCGCTTGGGTGTTCGGACCCCATCGGGGTCACTTTTTTCTATCGCACCGGGTCGCAACGACCCGCGTGCGCGTGCACAAAGCCGCAAGAGTCGCATCGGCGGGCTGGCCATCATCACCGACTGCACCACGGCGACGCCCCTGGGCAGGTGGCGATGACTTCCCGTGCCACTGACCTTTGGCTTTGCAAAGGTCAGTGCTTCTCGCAGGTGCTGGGCGGAGACTTGGGGGATTGGGGCATCAACGGCAAGCGCACTGCTGAACTCGGTCCGTGTCACGTCATCGGACTGAGAACCGGTCCTGGGCGGGAGAAGCCGCGGGCGTGCGGTATACTGCACTGACCTGCCCAGGGCGGCGGGTCAGTGGCACGGCTTGGGTGAGTGCCACCAGCCGTGTCCGACACGCTGCCGAGTTGGCCATGAACATACGAAGAGCACTCCGGTACGAAGCAATTTATCGGGCAAGACGCTGCCGTGGGTGGCTCGATGTATTTGCCCAAGCAGGTGTCTTGCTGATGATCGCGGGCCTTTTGGCCCTCGTATTGGGCCGCGCCGGCTCTGGCAAGTCGGCCGCCGGAGCCGGGTCTCTACTCGCTTTGGTAATCATGCTCGCAGGAGGCGGCATGTTCGTATTCGGAGCAATAATGTGCTTTGTTTGCAACGGCGCAAGAGTATTCGTGCATGGCAATGACACCAAACATATCACAGACCATTCTCCGAGCAGACGTGCATGTCGTTTGGTGTTTGTGGAATTGCTGTTTTGGGGAACGCATTTGTGTGTTATAACATTTCTGCTAATGCTCATTTCATTTGCCTTCGCCTAGCGATAATCGCATTCTCCGCCATTTCGTAGGCGCAGATTTCAACCCGACCATTTCTGGACGCCAGTGGCAAGGTCTATTGCGAGCTCTCGCCAGACCTGCTCAAGTCCGGCTGCAAATGTGACCACGTGCCGCGAGGGAGATGGCCGATCTCCCCAAACGCGTCTCCCGCCGTGAGCCCCGGCTGAGAACTCAAGACAGTAGGAAACCGTGCAAAACCAGAAGCTTCCGTACTTGACGCAACTCACAATACGGCAAGGACTTGAGCTGCAAGTGCAGTGTTTGCAGGAGCTTGCGTTTCTCGCTGGAGGGAGAATCCCCCCCTCTCCGCTTCAAGCAGCCCTTGCGAATGCGAGGGCTGTTTTCGTTGGGTGCGGAAGCGGTGCCGGCGTCCTGCGTGACTCAACCGAGGTGTGGCGAAAAGCAACAGGCCATCAGGCATGCCGGACGCCTGGGGTACACTGCACTGACCTGCCCAGAGCGGCAGGTCAGTGGCACGGCTTGGGTGAGTGCCACCAGCCTCGTACCCTGGGCGGCGATGTCAACTGACGACCGCGCGTGGTTGTTGTCGAATCGATGAGTCGGAGGCATGGGTGGTAGATCGAAGGAGACAGACACAGTACATACTCATAGGCATGATCGCACTTTGCGTAGTCCTCAGCGTGATTGCCACGATAAGGGTGGTCTATCGGCAAGGCACTCACATGAGCATTGACGCTCGGGGTCGAGAACGGTTTGTGCTCAGTGATGTAGCAATGCATGATCTTCTCGCACAACCAAGAGAGGCTGTCAAGTGCAAAGTAATAGTGGCTGATTCAATCGTCATTCAAGGATACTGCGTGACTGCTTATATAGGCCGGATCGGGTCTGAATTGTCCATGGTCATGGCATACCCATCCCTCGAGGCTGCGCAAAGCGGAGCCTTGGCAACTATTGATCGCGCAGACGATTCCATGAGAGACCAAAAGCAGCTGTGCAGGAGCCAGTTACTGTCTGTGATTCCCCCTGATCGCAGCGGGCATGGCGGATGGAATGGCATCGGAACATTGGGGGAGAGACCAAAAGTGCGTATGAGAATCATGAAGTCGTGGGTAGACGATCAATGGTGGGTCGGTTACGACATCTCGCTCGATGGTCAATAGTGCATTTGTCTGCCGCGATCGGCCGCGTGGTCAATTGCTGCGCCTGGGGGCCGGACCTCTCCGGCACCGAACAAGGCGCCGGCGGCATCGGCGGGCTGGCCATCACCAGCGACTGCACCACGGCGATCCGTATCACAGGGGTCGCTTTGTGGCATGGCTGGGTTGAAAGGACGCCGGGGGTGGGTCGTTGAACCTGCAGTACCGGTTCTTGAGGGAGCGGCATGGCCGTTGGGCCGTCAGCCATCGGTGCGCCGGATTCTGCGTCACGAAGAACCGGAATTCGCGTGTTTCTGCAGGAATTGCTTGGGTGTTCGGATCCCATCGGGGTCATTCATCACACGTCGTCTGAGCACT
The DNA here is from genome assembly GCA_037367405.1 of Ottelia alismoides. Classification (NCBI taxonomy): domain Eukaryota; kingdom Viridiplantae; phylum Streptophyta; class Magnoliopsida; order Alismatales; family Hydrocharitaceae; genus Ottelia; species Ottelia alismoides. The sequence continues at coordinate 555,051 of JAZKJV010009821.1, read as the reverse complement.
GCCTGAGGGGTTGGGCTGATGGGCATGCCCGGGTGCGGGGTTTTAGTGGAAGTTTCTTGAGAGGCCCGTGAAGGGTTCGGCGTGCAGGGGCAGCGGCCTCAGGCGCCGGGCTTTGACGTGAACGACTTGGCCTTGGCGTTCGACTCGGCCTGTGCAGATGAGAGCCGTGCTGTGTTTGGCGACAGCTCGGAAGGTTTCCCATATCTCTGGTGTGAGGATGAGGTTGGCGATGCCGGTTTCGTCTTCGAGGGTGATGAAGACGATGCCGGAGGCGGTGCCGGGGCGTTGTCTGACCAGCACGAGCCCGGCGACGGTGACGAGCTGACCGGCCTTGGCGCGGGATTCATCCTGGAGCAGGCGGCAGGGTGTGACGCGATCGCGATCGAGCTGGGCGCGGACGAACGATACTGGGTGGGCTTTGAGGGAGAGCTGGGCCCGCTCATAGTCGTCGTGCACTTCGTGCAGCGCCGAGCGAGGCGGCAGCGCGCTCGCGGAGGCCTGGTCGTTGAGATTCGCCTGGGCGTCGTCGGTGTGATCAAACAGCGGCAGCGGCTCATCGCGGATGCGCTGCAGCGTCCAGAGGGCGGCTTGTCGCGACACGCCCATCGAGGCGAAGGCGTCGGCGCGAGCCAGGTTGCGGAGAGCCTCGGCGGGAATGTGCATGCGCGTGCAGCGCCACAGGGCTTCGAGCGTGGTGAATCGCCCGTGACGCTCAACAGCCGCCGCGATCGCGTCGGCGTGCGGCTGCGAGAGGCCTTTGACAAGGCGCATGCCCAGGCGGATGGCGTGTCCCGTGCTCGCAGGTTCGAGCGTGCAATCCCATCGGCTGTGGTTGATGTCGATGGGGCGGACTTCGACGGCATGTTCCTGGGCATCGCGCACGATCTGGGCGGGCTGGTAGAAGCCCATGGGCTGGCTGTTGAGGAGTGCGGCGGCGAACGCCGCGGGCTTGTGACGCTTGAGCCAGCAGGATGCGTAGACGAGGATGGCGAAGCTGGCGGCGTGGCTTTCGGGGAAGCCGTAGCCTGAGAAGCCGGAGATCTGCTGGAAGACCTGGGTGGCGAACTCGTGCGAGTATCCGCGAGAAGTCATGCCGTCGATCAGCTTGCGTTCGAACTTCTGAATGGCGCCGGTGGAGCGCTTCCACGCCGCGATGGCACGGCGGAGCTGGTCGGCTTCGCCGGGCGTGAAGCCCGCGGCGGAGACGGCCAGGGACATGCATTGCTCCTGAAACAGCGGCACGCCCAGCGTGCGCCCCAGCACGCGCTCGATCTCGGGCGAGGCGTAAACGACGGGTTCCTGGGCGTTGCGGCGACGGATGTACGGATGCACCATGTTGCCCTGGATGGGCCCGGGGCGGACGATCGCGACTTCGATGACCAGGTCATAGAAGCAGCGCGGCTTGAGGCGGGGAAGCATGGACATCTGCGCGCGGGATTCGATCTGGAAGACGCCGACGGTGTCGGCGGCGCAGATCATGTCGTACGTCGCAGAGTCCTCCGCGGGGATGGTGGCAAGCTCAAAGTGCTGGGCGTCGTGCTCTTCAATGAGCGTGAGACACTTGCGGAGGCAGGTGAGCATGCCCAGACCCAGGACATCGACCTTGAGCATGCCCAGAGCCTCGATGTCGTCCTTGTCCCATTCGATGACGGTGCGGTCCTGCATGGCGGCGTTCTCGATGGGCACGAGCTCGGAGAGCGGGGTCTGGGTGATGACAAAGCCGCCAACATGCTGGGAGAGATGCCTGGGAAAGCCCATGATCTGCTGGGCATGCCAGAGGACGGAGCGGAGGTGAGGGTCGCGCGGGTTGAGGCCGATGGACTGAAGGCGATCGCCGGGATCGGGCAAGGTGTTCCAGCCGTCGGTCTCGCGGGCGAGGATTTCAACAGTGTCGAGCGAGAGACCCATGGCTTTGCCGACGTCACGGATCGCGCTGCGGGCGCGATAGCTGACGACCTCGGCGGTGAGGGCGGCGCGATGACGCCCGTACTTGGAGTACAGGTACTGGATGACCTCCTCGCGGCGCTCGTGTTCGAAGTCGATGTCGATATCAGGGGGCTCGTTGCGTTCCCGGCTGACGAAGCGTTCAAAGAGCATCGTGCCCCGGCTGGGGTCGACAGCCGTGACACCCAGGCAATAGCAGACCGCCGAGTTGGCGGCGGCGCCGCGCCCCTGGCAGAGAATCGCCTTGGAGCGGGCAAATCGCACCAGGTCGTGCACAGTCAGAAAGTACTGGGCGTACTGAAGATCCTCGATGATTCGGAGTTCGTGATCAATCTGGCGCTGGACATGATCCGGAATGCCCGAGGGGAAGCGCTCCAGGGCTCCAAGGCGGGTCAGTTCGCACAGATGCTGCATCGCAGTTGTGCCGGGGGGCACGATCTCGTCCGGGTAGTTGTAGCGGAGCTGATCCAGCGAGAAGCCGCGGCATCGTTCGGCGATCTCCATGGTGCGGGCGATGGCGCGCGGATGGTCGCGAAACAGGCGGCACATCTCAGTGGGCGGCTTGAGATGGCGCTCGGCGTTGGCCGCGAGGCGGAAGCCCGCCTGCTCAAGCGTGCAGGTATGACGGATGCAGGTGAGCACGTCCTGCAACGTTCGGCGCTCGGGCGTGTGATAGTGCACGTCGTTGGTCGCGACCAGCGGCACGCGGAGGTGATTGGCAAGGTCGCCGATCTGACGAATGCGCTCCGCGTCGTCCTGGCGGAAGGCGCGGGTGATCGCGAGTGAAAGCCGATCGTGAGTGAACAGGCTCTTGAGATGCGCCAGTGCCGCGATCGCGTCATCATCCAGGACGCGCGGCGGGACGGCGATCGCAAGCAGGCCCTCGTGGTGCTCTGCAAGATCGTGCAGTTCAAGATGGCACTCACCCTTGGGAGCCCGGCGCTTGCCCAGCGTCAGCAGGCGGCACAGGCGGGCATACGCCGCGAGGTCTGTCGGATACACCAGCACCGAGAGCGGGAAAGGCACGCTGAGGTGCACGTGACTCCCGACGATCAGTTGCACGCCAACGTCCTTGGCGGCGACGTGTGCGCGAACGATGCCCGAGAGCGTGTTGATGTCGGTGATGGCGATAGCGCCGTAGCCCAAAGCCGCGGCTTGACGCACCATCTCATCGGGATGGCTGGCGCCACGCAGGAACGAAAAGTTGCTGGTGACCTGCAGCTCGGCGTACGCCGACGCGCCGGTGATGGGCTTCACCGGCTCGGCGCGCTCTGTGTGCGAAGACCCATGCCGCGGGTGCGGGCGAGATTTGCCGGGCGGCGAATCGGGCATGGCTCAGACCCACTCTCCGTGCAGGTACCACCGGCAGGTATCGCGCATGGTTTGGCGATAGACCCAGAGCCAGCGTCCGCACTGGGTCAGAACTTTGAAGTAGTCGCGCTCACCAGCCGAGCTGTGCCACCACTCGCCGGCGATGCGCTCTGGTCCGATCGATCGGCGCACGCTGAAGGTCGAGCCAAGCGTGCGCAGCGTGGTCAGCGGCCCGTCGGGATTCAGCAGGCTGACCTCGATCGGGCGCGGATCTGGCAGCACGGCGGTTGGACGATCCGGCGGCCCGTCCAATGTCTCAGACGGGCGCGGCGCGGCAGAATCGATCAGGGGCGTGAACGAGAACGCCCGCTCGGGAAGATGCGATTCGATCGCCTGGGCCCGCAGCACCTGCTCCGGCCCAAGGCGGGCGTAAAGCGTGTCAATCAACTCCGAGAATTCCGCAGGGCGCTGGAGATGATCCTGCCAGCAGGTGCCCTGCGCATCCCCCAGCGGCCTTGAGCGCAGCACCGTGAGACGCACGCCTTCGACGCCAAAGCCCAGATGGGCCCGCTCGATGGAGGGTTCCAACAGCTTCCAGAGGTGGCGGGCCTGGGCGCACGGGGCCGAGGTTCGCAGCGGGATCACCAGCGGATCGAGATCGGCACGCAGCAGTTCCACCCGGATCGACAGGCTGCCCCGTCCCTTGCGCTCAAGCAGCTCGCCAAGACGCTCTACCAGCCCGCGGGTCGCAAGAGCCACGGCGTGCGGGCGATCGGTCGGCCCGTCGAACATGCGCTCAACTTGCAGCGCCGGCCTGGGCTGCAGCGGCGTGATGAGCTCATACGCACGCCCAAAGGCTTGATCCAGACGCAGCAGCAGTTCAGAGCCGTAGCGAGCCCCGAGCGACACGCGCGGGATGGCCTGGAGCTGCCCGATGCGTTCGACGCCCACGGCGTGCAGGGCGTCGGTAACCGTCGGCGTGATGCGCAGGGCTTCGATCGGGAGCGGATCGAGCGCTGGTGCAAGCTGCTGCTGGTCAATGAGCACCGGCGAGTTCAAGCCCTGGACCGCAAACCTGGCCAGGGCCCACGCGGCTCCGAAGGTCGGTGCGCCGGCAAGGCGTGCGTCGATCCCGGCCCGCTGCAGAGGGGCGAGCAGACGCCGGGCCAGGCCGGGCATGCCGCGGTACAGGCGCTCGCACCCGCGGGCGTCCAGCAAGAGGGCGCTGTCGGTGTCGATGGCGATGGTGGGTACTAGGCGGTACGCCCAGCGGGCCAGGCGGAGCAGGTCGCGCCGGTCGTCGCCTGGGGAGAGGTCTTCGACCAAGGGCGCGCCAGGAAGCAGGGCCCGGGCGTCGGCGAGGGGCATGCCCGGGCGCACGCCGCGGGCCCGGGCCATTGGACAGCAGGCGGCGACGATGGTGCGCTCGTGGTCGATCGTGGTGAGCAGCACGGGCCGCCGCGCATTACGAGGCGAGCGCCGCTGCAGTCGGTCGGTCGCCCAGTTCGGGAGATAGAGAGACAACGCGTGCATCCGATCTCCGCTCGATCGTCCATGAGCGTGCGTGTGTCGTGTGCGTGTGCGATCCCTTGCAACGCATCAGTTCCGTTCTCCAGCGCGGGCAGGGTGACTCTCCAGGCTCAGCCAGCACGCGCCAGCGCGTGCTCGCGGCGGAGAGTTCACGCTGTTCCCAAGGCGGGCGGGCCAGGAGCGCGAGTGAGCCGCCCGCTTCCGCGGCGAGTTGCCAGCGGCGCGAAAGGGCCAGTTTGAGCCCGCTGGCATCTGCGATGACCACCAGGCTTGCGCCCCGATGGCGCAGGGCGACGTCCACCGCCCAGAAGCGCTGCTGCGCGTCCGGGGCGTCGACAAACACCGATGCCCTGCACAGCGCCGCCCCAGAGGCGAGCAGCGCGTGCCCATAAGGCCATACACGCCGCCCGATCCAGAAAACGCCCGCAGACTCCGGCGTGTGCGCGAGTGCCTGACGGGCCAGGTGCAGCAGCACGCTCAGCGGCGGGCGCCAGTCGGACAGACGCTGCTGCACAGAGTCGGGCTCGGCGGCATCGACGCCGAGCCATTCGTGCAGCGTGCCAAAGCGCAGCCCGCCGTCGAGGGCGGCGTCCACCCCCGCCCAGCCCGTGGCCAGCACGCGCGATGCCTCGCGACCGGCGCCGCCCACATCGTCCATCGCTTCCCGCAGCCGAGCGAGGTCGGTGCGTCGATCGGCATGAAGATGAACAATTGACCGCATATTGTTAGGGTATCATCAGCCCTAACAAAGACAAGTCATTGTTCAAATAAACTCGGCGGCGGAGTCAGGGGTTTTGCGGGCTCGATGAGTGCGGGTATGTCCTTGGTCGGGCTGCCTACATCCCTGGAAACGGGGTAGGCCATCAGCCCTTCCGGGGAACAGGGCACGAGCATGGCGCTGAGTGTGGCCCGGTCGGTGCTGGGAGAGAGCCAGGCCTGCCAGGCCTCAGGCGGCAGGATGACGGGCATGCGGTCGTGCAGCGGGCGCATGAGCTGGTTGGGCGTGGTGGTCAGGATGGTGAAGGTGTCCACCGATTCAGGGGCGTGGTCGCCGGAGGACGTGCGCCTGCGCCAGGAATCCCAAAGGCCTGCAAAGCACAGGGGCGCACGGTCTTCGCGACCGATCCAGTAGGGCTGCTTGAGGCGCGAGGCGGGGAGTTGTTGCCACTCGTAGAAGCCGCTGACGGGGATCAGGCAGCGACGCTCAGCCGCGGAGGTGCGGAAGGCGGGCTTGTCAAAGACCGTCTCGGCTCGGGCGTTGATCAAGCGTGAGGCGATGGCAGGATCGTCGGCCCAGGAAGGGATGAGCCCCCAGCGGAGCATCACGCCGACGCGCTGGGCTCGGGCATCAAGACGCACGACCGGGGCGGCTTGCAGCGGGGCGACGTTGTATCGCGGCGTGAGCTCGGGCGCGGGCCAATCGACCAGCGAGAGCAGGGCGTGCAACTGCTTCCAGGTGAAGAGATAGGTGTATCGCCCGCACACGTGGGAAGGGTAGAGGGCGGAGATGAGCGCGTTGCTTGGGTCTCGATCCGGGATCTTTGAGGTGGGAAAGAAACAGGAGCCCGGCAAGCCGGGCTCCTGTTGGTGTGTGAGCTTGTTCGTGTATCAAGACGAAGAGCGTCGATCAGTTGGCCGGGGCTGACTTCCTGCCGCCCTGAGAGGGGGGGCTGGCGGGTGACGATACTGACAACATTATTGCTTCAGCCTCCGTCCGCCCGGCGGGGTCGCTGGGGCTTCGGGCGGGGGTTGTTCTTTGAGTTCCTTGATCATGTCGGCGGCGGCTTGATCGGCGCCGGGGACGGGCGCGGAGGAGCCTGAGCGGAAGAACAGCCACGCCGCGACGATGAGGAGCACCGCCGCGACGCTGGCGAGGATAATGGGCTTTTTGTCTTTCATCGTGGTCGGAGCGGAAGAGGTCGGGAGGGGATCAGCGGTTCAGATCGCGCCCGCGGATGCCCTTGCGGGTGGCGAAGAAATAGGCGGGGTAGGCGATGGTGCCGTTGTCGCCGGTCTCGATGCCATCTTGCCCGAGTCCGAAGGAAGAGCCGTCCTGAGGATCGCCTAGAAATCCGGTTGAAATGAGGAAAGCGGTGCCGAAGAGACCCAGGGGCGTGAGATCGGTGCGGGCCTGGAGGGTGCCGAGGCCCTGGCCTGTGGCGGCGCGGAGGGTGGAGTTCTGGAGTTTGCGAATGGCGATCTGTTCGACGCTGCCGTCGACGGTGGCGAAGCGGGCGGTGGCTTCGATGTTGTTCCACATCGGGGCGCGGTTGACGCGCGAGTTGTTGGGCCCAAGGCGGGTCGTGCGCGTGTAATCGAAGCGTTCCCAGAGCAGGACCTTGGCAGTGGGGATGGGGACGTCGTCGAAACGGTTGCGCCGGAGGTGCGCGAGGTTCGAGGTGCTCGGTAGCGGATTGGGTGCCCCCTGAGTTGTGGTGTCAAACAGCGACGGGTTGAGCCATGTGGTCGGGCTGACCCAGTACGAGCCGTCCCAGCAGAAGGAATCGATGCCCAGCGCGGCCCACTGGTCCTTGAGGCGGCTGAAGCGTTCGATCATGACCTGGTCGGCGGGGGAGAACTGGATCTTGGAAAGGAGCTGGTTGGGATCGGCCCAGTTGGCGGTGAAGCCGGCCCAGAACATGGACATCATCCATTGGCCGGTGCCGGAGAAGTCCCAGTAGCCCGCGAGGTTCTCCGGGTAGATGTGGCCCCACTCGTTGAGCGTGTTGCGTTCGCCGAAGGGGTTGACGAAGGAGCCTTTGTTTTCGCCGCTGTAGGTGATCTGGAGCTGCGCGAGGGAGCGCATGTTGGCGAGGCTGATGGTGGTGCGAGCGGTCTTGCGGGCTTCGCCGAGGGCGGGAAGCAGGATGCCGATGAGCAACGCGATGATCGCAATGACCACGAGCAGTTCGATCAATGTGAACGCGCGGCGACCGGACAAGGCGAGTCGGACCATCGGGTTGACCTCCTGCGTGGCGCTCCGCAGAATGCGGGGCGGAAGACCCGTGTGCAGAACACACACAGCGTGAAGGTAGTATGCACGAAGGCGCGGGCGGCGTCCAGCCCAAACAGCAGAATCAAGGATGTTTGAGTTCTTTCAGGCATCCTTGGCCTGCGATCAATCCCGCGCAGCCGATCACCGACCCTGCCGGGTGACACGCGGCGGAGGCGAGCCACATCCCCTGAACGGGTGTTTTGCATGGCAGGCGGCGGTCGAAGGCGTAGGCGTTGTCGAGGTGGTGGATGTGCCCGGCGGTGATGCCAAAGCGGTGTTCGATGGCTTTAGGGGGGAGGACCATGAGGTCGTCGATCAGGTCGGGAAGTTCGGGGAGGAGCTCGGCAACCGGCCCCCGGATGAGCGACCAGGCCAGGGCTTCGGCGTCCGGGACGGAAAGCTCGGGCGGGACCCATTGCACGAACAGGCTCATGGCATGGCGACCTTGGTTGTCGCAGAGCGAGGTATCCACGGCGCTGTGGGTGTAGACGTCGGCCATCATGTCGAAGGGATCGGGGGTTTGGCCGGCGAGTGCGGCGAGCCGAGCTCGCTCCAGGCGGGCGAGGGTGTTGGTGCGCGGCAGGATGTGGATGGTGCCGGAGAGGGGGGTGGTGTTCAGAGTCTGGGAGAAGGCGACTTCGGGCAGGCGCGAGAGGGCCACGTTGACCTTGAGCGAGGTGCCGGGCGTGCGCATGTGGTTGAGGCGCGACCAGATGGGGTGCATCTCGGGTTCGTCGGAGAGCAAGCGAGCGCGGAAGGGGTCGGTGGAGAGGATGACCGCGTCGGCGGGGAGGCGCTCGCCGGATTCGAGGACGACGGCCACGGCGCGGGCGGAGGCGCAGGAGCGATCGACTTCGACGTGGCGGGCGGGGGTGCCGAGGCGGATGGTGCCGTGGTGTTGTTCGATGACGTCGGCGAGGGCGCGGGTGATGGCGCCCATGCCGCCTTTGACGAGTTGCCAGGCGCCGAGCGGGTCGGCGGAGGCGGGGCGATCGCCGGGCGGGAGGCGGAGCATGTTGTGGGCGAGGAAGTTGAGGGCGGTGCCTGGGGAGTGGTAGCCGCCGACGGCGCCGACGAAGCCGTCGGTGGCGATGACGGCTTTGAGCATTTCGGATTCGAACGCGAAGGGTTCGAGAATGTCGGCGATGGAACCGCCTAGGGGCGCGGGCATGAGCATGCGTGCGTACAGCTCGCGATGTTCGGCGGGCACTACGGCGAGGGTGTCCTCGGCGCGGGGTGAGTCTTGAAGCCAGAAGGGCGCAACCGCGTCGCGGATGGCGGCGATGGCGGCGTCGAGCTGCGCGACGGCAGCGCGGTCGTGTGCGGAGAGGTGGTGATCGCCGCCGGGGACGCCGAAGGCGATTGGCGAATTGTCTTCGAGGAGGAAGTAGCCGTGCGGGCGGCGCGGGAGGGTGTGGATGGAGATGCCCGTGGCGCGGATGACTTCGGGGGGCATGGGGCCGAGGAGATAGGCGCCGGTGGAGCAGCCGACGTTGGGAGCGTCGAGGAAGGGGCGCTCGGTGCGGCAAGCCCCGCCGAGGACGGGCGCGGCGTCGAGGACAGTGACGCGAGCGCCGGCGCGAGCGAGGATCGCGGCGGCGACCAAGCCGTTGTGCCCCGCGCCGATGATGACGGCGTTCATGAGGGAAGGGTGGGCGGGTGGGGGGCGGGGATCAAGGGGGCGATTGAGCGGGCGTTGTGGGCGAGAGCAGGTTTGACCCCGGAAGGCGGGCGGGACGCCCGCCCCACCCGATACACAGAGAGTTATGGATTCACGGGATTGAAGCCGGAGTGGCGGATGACAGGGCGGAACAGGTCGCGGCCGCGAATGCCCTCGCGTGTGGCGAAGAAGAACATCCGCCCGCTGGTGTTGGGGTTCGTTTCCCAGGGATCGCGGTCCATTCCCCAAGTGTTCAACGACAAATTGGTGAAATAGCTACTGAACAAACCTTTCGGTTGGAGCGAAAAGCGTTGAGCGAGGGGAGGACGGTTTGCAAAGGCATAGTCATAGAGTCCTTTCATCGCCACGCCGCCAATGCTGCCGTCCATCACGGCGACACGTGTGACCGCTTCACGATTGACCCAACTCGGCGGGAAGGGTTCTCGACCACCTCCACCCGGTCGGGACGTTCTGGTCATGTCGAATCGCTCCCACAGGAGGACCTTCCGATCCGGAAAGACGACGTCAGATGTTGTATTTCTGCGAAGGTGAGAAAGATTGAAGGTGCTGATCACGGCGGGAAGCGCGGTTTGACCACCGAAGAGTTGGGGATCCAACCACGTGGTCGGTGTCAGCCAGTACGATGAATCGAAGATCAAAGTGTTCTGCCCATTCGGCCAAGGCCAGTTCGCAAGTTCGTTGCGTTGGCGGGCTTCAAAGACCGGATCATCCGGGGAGAACATCTCGGGAAGCCCGTCGATGCAGTGGTTGCCGAGATTGTGCGACATCAGGCTCGCCCAGTGCGCCGGGAACATGTGCTGTCCGCTGACGTTATCGGAGAACCGCCACCACCGGGTGGGATCAGACGGCAACAGAATATCCGCCCAGTCCGAAAACCGCGTCACGAAAGGACTGATGAACCGATCTTGGTTGTCGCCCCAATAGGCAGTGTTCACAAGATACTGCACGCGCAGGTTGGCGAAGGACAGATCCTTGCGGGCCAGTCGTCTATTGCTTGCAAGAGCCGGGACGATGCACGCGGCGAGCAGCGCGAGCACGGTGACAACGACGAGCAGTTCCAAGAGCGTGAACGCGCGGGGGCGTGGTGAGCAGATACGAAGCGGCATGGTGGACCTCCATCGCGGCGCGACCTGCGCCGACCTAGATTTAAGTCCGCACAGCCAAACGAGTCGACATCTGGATGGAGTGGTCCGGGATGGCTTGGTCACGAGCAAGCGGCATGGCCAAGCCCGATAGCCGCAGGTTTGACCGAACCTTTGTGAGATGGCGTTCGTGGACGGAACCGGGGATACCCGAACAGACGTAGACTCTGATAGCCGGGCGTTGAGCCTTGGTCGTTCTCGGTCGATTGACAGTGCCGTGTGGAACCACTAGCTTCCGCCCCACGAGATGTGTGTGGGGATGGGCAGGTTGGGATGTTCGGGGCGGGCCGTGCGGGGCTGAGTGGCTTGGGCCCGGATTTGGTGGTGTATGGGTTGAGGTTGCGGGTTTGGTTGGGAGGCAGCGCGGGTGAATTTCGTGGATAGGGAGTTTGTGAGCCAGTCACAGTCGCACAAGCCTGACCTTTCGGAAACCTCGCCGATGGACTCGAAGGCGCGGGCGGATGCGGAACGCGCCGCGATCAACGGCGCGAGCTCGGCGGAAGGCGCGGGGGAAGGACGCAGCTCGACCAAGACCAAGGGCGGGACCAACGTCGACACGATCATCGGGAAGATCGTGGTCGATCAGGGGCTGGCGACGCCGGAGGAAGTGCAGGCGTGCCTGGAGATGGCGCGGCAGAGCTCGACGGAGGGGAATACCAAGAGCCTGCCTTTGCTGCTGGTTGAGAACGATTACATCACGCGCCGGCAGCTTGAGCGCATCCGCATGCAGGCGGAGGCGGAGCGGAGCGGGCAGCAGATCCCGGGGTACAAGGTTCTGGGGCAACTGGGCAAGGGGGCGATGGCCACGGTGTTCAAGGGCAAGCAGCTCAGCCTGGACCGGATGGTCGCGATCAAGGTATTGCCCAAGAAGTACATCAACAATCCGCAGTTTGTTGAGCGGTTTTACGCGGAGGGGCGAGCGGCGGCCCAGCTCAACCACCCGAACATCGTGCAGGCGTTCGACGTCGGGCAGGCGGGTGATTATCACTATTTCGTGATGGAGTATGTCGAAGGCCGAACGGTCTACGACGACATCATCAAGCATCGGCGGTACAGCGAGGCGGACGCGATTGACATCATTATTCAGGTGTCGGAAGCGCTGCTGCATGCGCATCAGAAGGGCCTGATTCACCGCGATGTGAAGCCCAAGAACATCATGATCAGCAAGGAGGGGGTTGCGAAGCTTGCGGACATGGGTCTGGCGCGGGCGATGAGCGACAAGGAGGCGGCGGAGGCGGAGGCGGGCAAGGCGTTCGGCACGCCGTATTACATCTCGCCGGAGCAAATCAAGGGCGAGGTGAACATTGGGCCGCCGAGTGATATCTACTCGCTTGGTGCGACGCTGTATCACATGGTGACGGGGGCGGTGCCGTTTGACGGGAAGAATCCGTCGGCGGTGATGCACAAGCATTTGAAGGATGCGCCGCAGCCGCCGGATCATGTGAATCCGAAGTTGAGCGCGGGGATCTCGGAAGTCATCGAGAAGATGATGTCCAAGAGCCCGAAGGACCGGTACGCGAACTGTGCGGATTTGCTGATTGATCTGCGGGCGGTGCGGGCGAAGCAGGTGCCACCGATTGCGCATAAGGAAATCGGCGGGCTGGATTTGGCGAGCGTGGCGAAGTTGGAGGCGGCGGCGGCCCCGGCGGAGCTGCCGGTGGACCGGTCGACCCCGCCCAGGCCGATGGTGCCCCGGTGGATGTTCGTGACGCTGGTGGTTTTGCTGGTGATCAGCGTGGTGTTTAATCTGATTTTGGCGTTGTCGGGGCGGGGGTAAGGCCGCAGGCAGGCGAAGAAACCGGGCTTGGGGATCAAAAACGCCTCGTGAAAGCTGTGCATGACCGTTGCAAAGCGGTCGATGTTGGGGTAAGGTTTGATATTGGTTGGGCAGGCCGGTGTTGGCCTTGCCAGTTAAACCGCGTGGTTTGGGAGTCGCGCCGAAGTGATGGTCAGCATCATGATCGCCAGATTGGACGCGACCGGCACAAGTGTCGGTCGAGCGTCATGAGCCGAGCCCCGAACCAGTTTGATCGGCGAATGAACGTGACAACGACGCACGAGCGTGCGGCGGGCGGTGGTCGTCCGTTGGCGGCGTGCCAGAGTCATTAATCAGGAGTTTCAGCCATCCCCCCTCCCCGTCCACCGTTCCAGCGTGATAATCGAGACCAAGTCCGTCGCACGCGTGTGAACCACATGATCCGGTTTTCGCCGATCCGCGTGATCGGCCCGAACGAAGAGCCGATCGGCGTGATCGAGACGCCCGATGCGCTGCGCATGGCCGACGAGGCCGGGCTTGACCTGGTGGAGATTTCACCGGAGGCCCGTCCGCCCGTGTGCAAGATCATGGACTACGGGAAGTACAAGTACGAGCTGTCCAAGCGCGAGCAGAAGAACCGTGCGGCGAGCAAGTCGACGGAAATGAAGCAGGTGCGGCTTGGGCGTTCGGTGAAGATCGACAAGCACGACGTGATGATCCGCGTGGATCAGTCGCGCCGGTTCCTGATGGCGGGGCACAAGGTGCTGATCGTGCAGCGGTTCCGCGGGCGCGAGATCGCGCACAAGGACATCGGTCTGGCCAGGCTCAAGGAAGTGGCGGATGCGTTGTCGGATGTGGGCAAGGTTGAGCAGACGCCGCGCTGGCAGATGAAGGAAGCGGCGATCATCATGGCGCCGGACAAGGTGAAGATCGAGGCGATCAAGCGGAAGCTTGCGAAGGAAGAAGCTGCGAAGAAGGGCATCTCGGAAGAGGCGGCCTTGAAGGCGCAGGAAGAAGCGGCGAAGAAGGCGCTGGCGGAAGCCGAGGCGGCGGCTGCGCAGGATGATGATGACGATGAGGATGATGATCACGAGGATCAACATCCGGCACCGCAGGCTGTTCAGGCACCGCCGAAGGGCGGCGGGCCGGGTGCGGGCGGCAAGAAGTAGGGACAGGTGATGTTCTCAGAGTTGAAACAGCCGCGAGGGAGCGCGGCTTTTTTCTTGGATGCGGTGTCGATTCTCGGGTGTGATCTGTCGTAGCGAGCTTGTCAATGCGCACGTGCGCTGGGGTCGGTTGAAAGTGTGACCAGGTGGGGGATGTGTCTCTGGCTGACGCCAGAGGCTCATCGCAGACCCGCTCGCGTACGCTCGGGGTTCGTAGGGGACGCACCTACGATTCGGCATGCGTCCGGCGTTTCAGACGAGTCGTGGGTTTGAGGTGGTGAGTCCGTTCAAGCCGACGGGGGATCAGCCCGGGGCGATTGAGCAGTTGGTGAAGGACCTTGACGCGGGAGCGCCGGCGGCGTGCCTGCTCGGGGCGACGGGCACGGGCAAGACGTTCACGATGGCGAACGTGATCGCGCGTCTGGGCAAGCCCACGCTGATCATCAGTCACAACAAGACGCTGGCGGCGCAGCTCTATGAGGAAATGCGCGAGTTGTTCCCGAACAACAGCGTGAACTACTTCGTGAGCTACTACGACTATTACCAGCCCGAGGCGTACATCCCGCAGCGGGACATCTACATCGAGAAGGACTCGGCGAAGAACGAAGAGCTGGACCAGCTTCGTCTGGCGGCGACGAGCAACATTCTGAGCCGGCGGGACACGATCGTGGTGGCGAGCGTGTCGTGCATCTTCGGGCTGGGGTCGCCGCAGGCGTACGGCGAGCGTGTGCTGACGATCACCAAGGGTTCGACGATCAACCGGCGCGAGTTTCTGCTGGCGATGAGCGCGATGCAGTATCAGCGGACGGACATCGAGTTCACGCGGGGCAAGTTCCGGGTGCGCGGCGATGTGATCGAGGTGTGGCCGGCGTATGAGAAGTACGCGGTGCGGGTTGAGCTGTTCGGCGATGAGATCGTCAAAATCGAGCTGATCAACCCGACCAGCGCGGAGTTGCTCGCGGAGGAGAAGCAGTTTTTCCTGTTCCCGGCGGTGCACTATGTCATCAGCGAGGAGGGGCTCAACGAGATCATGGTCAGGATCCGCAAGGAGCTTGATGATCGGGTGATGCAGCTTCGCTCGGAGGGCAAGCTGCTGGAAGCGCAGCGCCTGCTCGCGCGGACCAAGTACGACCTGGAGATGATCGAAGAGGTTGGTTATTGCAACGGGATCGAGAACTACTCACGGTTCTTTGACGGGCGCATGCCGGGGGAGCGGCCGTATACGTTGATGGACTATTTTGATTTTGCGCCGCCGAAAGAACGAACCCTGAGCGTGAGCGAGGGGGCTTTGGTTGTCGGCGATACAGAAAACAACCCACTCGCTTACGCTCGGGGTTCGTCGGCGAGGCCGAACTTTCGGGATTGGCTGCTGATCATTGATGAGTCGCACGTGACGGTGCCGCAGGTGCATGCGATGTTCAATGGGGATCGGAACCGGAAGATGGTGCTGGTGGAGCACGGGTTCAGGTTGCCAAGCGCGCTGGACAATCGCCCGCTGAAGTTTGAGGAGTTTGAGTCGATCGTGCCGCAGGTGTTGTTTGTGTCGGCGACGCCGGGCGAGTATGAGCTGAGGCACACGGGCGGGGTGGTGGCGGAGCAGGTGATTCGCCCGACGGGGTTGCTGGATCCGATCATCGAGGTGAAGCCTGCGCAGGGGCAGGTGTCAGATCTGCTGGTGCGATGCCGGGAGCGGGTGGAGAAGGGCGAGCGCGTGCTGGTGACGGCGCTGACGAAGCGCTTGTGCGAGGATCTGACGGTGTATCTGGATCAACAGGGACTGCGGGTGCGATATCTGCACAGCGAGATCGACACGCTGGAGCGGATGGAGATCCTGACGGACCTGCGGTCGGGCGAGTTTGACGTGCTGGTGGGTGTGAACCTGCTTCGTGAAGGGCTGGACTTGCCCGAAGTGTCGCTGGTGTGCATTCTGGATGCGGATAAGGAGGGGTTCCTGCGTTCGCCGACGAGTCTGATCCAGCAGATGGGTCGGGCGGCACGGAACGTGAACGCGCTGGTGGTGATGTACGCGGACAAGATGACGCCGGCGATGGACGCGGCGATCAAGGAGACGGAGCGTCGTCGCGCCAAGCAGGTGGCGTACAACCGGAAGCACGGGATCACGCCGACGACGATCGTCAAGAGCATTCGTCGCGGGCTGGAGACGGAGCTGAAGGCGCGGCGCACGGCTCAGGCAGCGGTGACCGGGAGCGAGAAGGAATACGAGATCGGCGAACTGGTGCGGGAGATGGAAGCAGAAATGCTGGAGGCAGCGCAGAATCTGGACTTTGAGAAGGCGGCGAAGCTGCGAGACCATGTGAAGAAACTCAAGGGCGAGGCGGAACGCGGGGCGAAGAAGGCGCGCCGGTCGGATGTACAGGGTGGGGGTGGGGGCGGCGGCGCGGGCGGGAGTGCACGAGAGGGCGGCGAGCGGCGCGCGGGGATGCCCGGAGTGAAGGCGGGGAAGAAATCCAAGAAGGCGGGGAAGAAGCGGGAATGGTGAGGCGTGGCGTCTGTGCGCGAGGGGAGGAAGCGGGTGCGGGGGTATAGTTGATGCTTGCGGCGGGTGGGCAAAGCGAGGGAAGAAGTCTGCGCATCGCGATGATCACGCAGTCGGCGCCGTCCGCGGAAAACCCGATGAGCGGGCAGTACAACCTTGCGCAGGCGAAGGGTTTGCAGCGGCAAGGGGCGACGGTCGAGGTGTTTGTGCCGCTGATGAGCGTGCCGCGTGTGGTGCGGGCGATCAAGCCGGGCTCGGCACGACTGGCCGCGATTCCGGACGCGTGGGAGTATGAGGGCGTGCGGATGCAGGCGGTGCGCGGCTTGACGCTGCACCCGGTGTTTCTGCGCTGGAAAGTGGCGACGAAGGTGCCGCGGCTTGGGGTGTGGCCGGTGCGCCGGGCGTACATGGGCAAGCTGCTGGCGAAGCTGCGGGCGTTCAAGCCGGATGCGTTGCACGCGCATGACGGCCTGCTCCTGGGCACCATGACGCGGGACCTTGCGGCGAAGCTTGGCGTGCCGCACACGCTGATCGAGCACGATGCGGTGGAGTGGAGGCGCGGGACTGCGGTGGGGGAGTACTACCGGAGGTCGGTGGGAACGGCAGCCGCGGTGTTTGGGGTGGGTTGGCCAAGCGTGTGGGACTTGCGCGACGAACTGGGGCTGGAGAACGCGCGCCTGTGTCCCAATGGCGTGGCCCGGGCGACGGAGGAGCAGCGCCGGACACCAAGGCCCGAAGAGCTGCGTGGCAAGCGCGTGGTGCTGTGCGTCGGGTCGCCCATCCCGTCGAAGGGGCATGCGGAACTGCTGCGGGCGTTTGCGGCCGTCAATCATCCGGGCGGGGTGCTGGCGGTCACGGGACCCATGAGCCCGGAGGGCGAACGCCTTGCGACGGAGCTGAAGCTCGGATCGCGACTTCTGCGTCTGGATCGGATGCCTGTGCAGCAACTGCAGCAGTGGATGGTGTGGGCGGATGTGTTTGCGTTGCCAAGCCGACTTGAATCGTTCGGGATGGTGTACGGCGAAGCGATGAGCGCGGAGACGCCGGTGATCTTGACCAGCGCGGCGGGGATCGCGCCGATGCTCAGGCATGGGGAGCATGGGTGGATCGTGCCGCCAGATGATCAGGGGGCGCTGAACAAGGCGCTGGAAGAGGCGATGCACAGCACGCGGCTGGAAGAGATGGGGCGGGCGGGACGGAGGCTGGTGGAGGGCGTGCTGACGTGGGATCGAAGTGCGCAGGCGGTTTTGACGGCGCTTCGAGGGGAGGCGGAGCCGGAGGATCTGCGTGTGCCGGCGGCGCCGGCGGGGTGGCGTCCGCCGCTGCGGACCAACTGGGGAAGCTAGCTTTGTATTCGACAAGCGGGTGTGGGCGGGAGCAGGAAGGCGATGCAACGACGCGCACGAAATGAGTTTCTGGGGCGGCTTGGGGTGTACCTGCTGGGGGTCGCGATCGGGCTTTTGATCGTGGGGATGATTTGGCAGGCGCGCCGGGCGGCAATGATCCGCGCGGGGGCAGACCCGAACCAGTCAACATGGCCGACGCCGGTCGCGCCGGCAGAAGGGTCGGGGCAGCGCTGAGGTCCGGGCGTTACGCCGGGCGGTAAGTAGCTGCGTCTGAGGGACGAACTGGGTCGAATGCGGGCGGCGGACGAAGCCGCGCGCCGAGATGGGGATACCTACCATCTCCCCAACTTGTTTGTACAAAAGGGGCCGAGATGAGTGAGGTTGCGGGCACGGCGGCGGGACGGAGAGCGCGCGTGAGTGTGGAACCCAAGGCTGGTGTTGTCGCAAGCGCCGCGCGGACGAGTTCGAACCCCGGGGTGGGCGAACGCCTCGACCTGGCGCGGTGCATTCGTGTGCGCGGGGCGAGGGAGCACAACCTCAAGAACATCGACGTGGACATTCCGCGCGACAAGCTGGTCGTCGTGACCGGGTTGTCGGGGTCGGGGAAGAGCTCGCTGGCGTTTGACACGATCTTTGCCGAGGGGCAGCGGAAGTACATGGAGAGCCTGTCGGCGTATGCCCGGCAGTTTCTGGATCAGCTCAAGAAGCCGGACGTTGATGACATCGAGGGCCTGCCGCCGACGATCGCGATCGAGCAGCGCTCGGGCGTGGGCAGCCCGCGCTCGACCGTCGCAACGACGACGGAGATCTATGACTATCTGAGGCTGCTGTATGCGCGGTGCGGCTCGCCGCGATGCTGGGCGCCGACCAAGATCAAGAAGGACGGGAGCGTGCAGGAGCGCTGCGGGCGGGTGATTACCGCGACCAGCGCGACGCAGATCATCGACGCGGTGATGGGGCTTGCGGATGGTTCGCGATTGATGATCCTGGCCCCGGTGGTGCGTGCGAAGAAGGGGTTTCACAAGGACGTTCTGGAAGACGTGCAGGGCAAGGGGTGGGGGCGCGTGCGCGTGGCGCCCGGCGGGAAGGACGCGAAGATTCTGGAAGTGCGCGAGGTGCTTGCCAAGGGCGGCGAGAACCCGCTGGGTCTTGGGCGGTACGAGAAACACTCGATCGATGTTGTGGTGGACCGGATCGTCTTGCGCGGAGATGCGCGGCAGCGCCTGGCGGAGGCGATCGAAGGCGCGCTGGGTTTGGCGGATGGCACGGTGATCGTGTCTGTGGAGGACGCGGGCGGCGCGGACGGCGCGGACGGCCGCCCGGCGGGCGGGTGGACGGATCGCGTGTACAGCAACAAGTTCTCGTGTCCGGATCATCCGGAGTGCGCGCTGGAGGAGCTTTCGCCGCGTGTGTTCAGCTTCAACTCGCCGAGCGGTGCGTGTCCGGAGTGTCACGGGCTGGGGACGATCCAGCAGTTTGAGGAAGACCTGTGCATTCCGGACAAGACGCTGTCGATCTCCGAGGGCGCGGTGAAGCCGTGGAAGGTGCCGCCGCCGATGGGGCGGTACTTTCGGAGGATTCTCAAGCAGTTCTGCGCGGGATTTGGCGTGAATCCCAACACGGCGATCGAGGACCTGCCGCCGGCGATCGTGAAGATCCTGATGTTCGGCGCTGGGGCGGAAGACGCAAAGAAGTACCGCGCGAAGTTCGACGGCGTTGGGGCTTCGCTGCGGGCGTGGTATGAGAAGACCGAGAGCTCATTCATCCGCGAGTGGCTCGGGCAGTTCATGACAGAGGTATCGTGTCCGACGTGCGCGGGCGATCGGCTGAAGATCGAGTCGCTGCACGTGCTGCTGGAAAGCTCGCACGAGGCGGACAAGGAGCGCATCGGGCGGGGCACGCTGATCGGGCGGCCTGCGGCGAGCGCGCTGAGAACGCTGAACATCGCGGAACTGAGCCGCCTGACGATCACGGATGCGGTGGACTTTGCCAAGGGCCTCACGCTCAGCGAGGAGCAGAAGATCATCGCCGAGCCGATCATGAAGGAAGTGCTCGGCAGGCTTGGCTTTCTGGTAAGCGTGGGGCTTGAGTACCTGTCGCTGGATCGCAAGACGGGGACGCTCTCAGGCGGCGAAGCGCAGCGCATCCGCCTGGCGACGCAGGTCGGATCCAAGCTGGTGGGGGCGTGCTATGTGCTGGATGAGCCGACGATCGGGCTGCACCAGCGCGACAACACGCGACTCATCGGCACGCTGCGCCATCTGGCGGACATCGGCAACACGGTGCTGGTCGTCGAGCACGACGAGGAGATGATCCGTGCGGCGGACTGGGTGCTGGACGTCGGGCCGGGGCCGGGCGTGCACGGCGGGACCATCGTCGCGCAGGGACAGGTTGCGGACATTGTGTCAACGCCCGGGTCGCTGACGGGGCAGTATCTCTCGGGCGTAAAGACGATTGACTCGCCCGGCGCCGCCGGCACGGGCAAGCGCCGTGCGCTCAGTGAGAAAGACGCGATCGTGGTCAAAGGCGCGAAGGAGAACAATCTCAAGGGGATCGACGCCGCGTTCCCGCTGGGCGGGCTGGTGTGCGTGACGGGGGTGTCGGGCTCGGGTAAGAGCACGCTGGTGAACGACATCCTGCTGCAGGCGGCGAAGAAGGACTTGCTGGCCTCGCGCGTGCGGGTGGGGGCACACGCGAAGATCACCGGTCTGCGGAAGGTCGATCGCGTGATCGAGGTGGATCAGAGCCCGATCGGGCGCACGCCGCGGTCCAACCCGGCGACGTACACCGGCGTGTTCGACGAGATTCGCCGGATTTATTCGGGCACGAAGGAAGCCAAGATCCGCGGGTACAAGCCCGGGCGGTTCAGCTTCAACGTGCGAGGGCAGAGCGGCGGCGGTCGCTGCGAGGCGTGCGAGGGGCAGGGGCTCAAGAAGATCGAGATGCACTTCCTGCCGGATGTGTATGTGCAGTGCGAAGTCTGCCGGGGTGCGCGGTACAACCGCGAGACGCTGGAGGTGCACTATCGCGGCAAGTCGATCGCGGACGTGCTGGGCATGACGATCGAAGAGGCGTGCACGTTTTTCGAGAATCACCCGAAGATCGTGCGCTACGTGCAGTGCCTTCGCGACGTCGGGCTTGGGTACATCGAGCTTGGGCAGCCCAGTACCACGCTTTCAGGCGGCGAGGCCCAGCGCGTCAAGCTTGCGACTGAGCTGGGCAAGGTGGGTTCGGCGGCGATGCCGTCGCAGTTTGGTGTGCGAACGGAAGACTCGCTGGACGCGGATGATGTTGATGGCGAGGACGGGGCCGACGATGGCGAGGCGGAATCGTCTTTGCGACGGACCGCCGCGCCTTCGCTGGTGGGCAAGACCCTGTACGTGCTGGACGAGCCGACAACCGGCTTGCATTTCGATGACGTCAATCGCCTGGTTCAGGTGTTGAACCGATTGGCCGACGCGGGCAACACGCTGGTGGTGATCGAGCACAATCTGGATGTCATCAAGTGTGCCGACTGGATCATCGACCTTGGGCCGGAGGGCGGCGATGGTGGCGGCACGATCGTCGCGTCCGGAACGCCGGAGCAGGTCATGAAGGAGCCCAAGAGCTACACGGGCAAGTATCTGAAGATGCACATGGAAGCAGAGCGGGCGCGGAAGCGGGCGTGAGGCGCTACAGCTCTTCGCGCACCAGATCATCAAAATCGCGAACCCAGCGCCGGGCGGTTGAAGCGTCGAAGCGATCGGGGAGTGTTCGATCGGGCTGGGCCTGGATCAGCGCTCGCACGACGACTTCGGCAACATGGGACGGGCTGCGCTGGCCGTGCGACCAGTATTCGTAATCCTGCCACGACAACGCGACTTCGATGTTCTGAGTGCCGGCGTGTGACCCGGCGGTATCGCTCGGGACGACGACGGTGAACACCCAGCAGCGATCGCCCTCGGCTTCCGAGAGCACGCGGATGTTCTCGTCATTGTGTCGGGAGCGTGGGAGCATGTGGAGGTGAGAGGGGACAGGGGTCAGAGGTCAGGGGATAGGGGAAGGAGAAGGGGGAACAGAGAGCATCGTCCGGAGTTGGGGGTGGTTTCAGCGAAAGTTGGCGGTGGAAACAGCCGAGTGGCGCGGGCAGGTGAGCAGGTGGTCGTTGACCATGCCGGTGGCTTGCATGAACGCGTAGCAGATGGTGGAGCCCACGAATCTGAAGCCGCGTTTCTTGAGGTCTTTGCTCATCGCGTCGGAGACGGGCGTGCGTGCGGGAACCTGCTTGAAGTGCGACCAGCGATTGACCGTCGGCGTGTGCTCGACGAACGACCAGAGATAGATGTTGAGCGAGCCGAACTCTTCGATGACGTTTATCGCGGCTCTGGCGTTGTCGATCGATGCGGCGACCTTGAGGCGGTTGCGGACGATGCCGGGGTCGCTGAGCAGCTTGGCGACCTTGGTGGGTGAGTATCGGGCGATCTTCTCCCAGTTGAACCCGTCGTAGACCTTTCGGTAGTGCTCGCGCTTGGCAAGAATGGTGTCCCAGCTCAGGCCGGCCTGGGCCCCTTCGAGGATCAGGAACTCAAACAGCGTCCGATCGTCCCGGCAGGGAACTCCCCATTCGGTGTCGTGGTACCGGATCGCGAGCGGGTTTTTGGCCCAGGGGCATCGTGCGAGGTCGGGCATGGGGCAGGGTAGACGGATCGGCGAGGGGTTTGGCAACCTCGCGGGCGAACTCCACTACCATTGAACACGCATGGCATTCATTCTTTCCATGATTAAGCTCGGGCTCAGCAACCTGTGGGTGCACAAGATGCGCTCGGCTTTGACGGCGCTGGGCATCATCTTCGGCGTCGCCGCGGTGATCATCATGGTGTCCATCGGCGAAGGCTCGGCCCAGCAGGCGCTGGCCCGCATTGAGCGCCTCGGGGCCAAGAACATCATCATCCGCTCGCAGCGCCCGCCCGAGAGCGCCCAGGCGGGCGGCGGGCGTCAGCAAAGCCGGAGCATTCGCTACGGGCTGACGTGGACGGACTTCGAGGTGATCAAGGAGAACATGCCGGGCGCCGAAGCCGTGGTCCCGCTGAAGGAAGTGGGGGGGCAGGTGCTGAAGGAAAACCGAAGGCAGACCAGCCAATCGTTCGGCGTGACGCCCGGGCTGTTGCAGATCGCAAACCTGAAGATGGCCCGCGGCAGGTACATCTCGCCGGGCGATATTGACGACAAGGCGATGGTCGCGGTGCTTGGGGCCGAAGTCGCCAGGACGATGTTCCCGTTTGAAGACCCGCTGGAATCGACGATCCGGATCGACGACAAGACGCTGCGGGTGATTGGCGTTCTGGCGCCGGTCGGGCTGGCGGGGGGCGCTGCGGGAGCGCTGGTCGGGCGTGATTACAACCTGGACGTGCACGTGCCGATGAGCACGGCGCGGATGGTCTTTGGCGATCGGGTCTTTCGGCGGACCAGCGGCAACTTTTCCGCGGCGGAAGTGCAGGTGTCGGAGATGTACGTCGCGGCTCCGACGCGCGATGATGTGATTCAGTATGCAGACCTGATTCGGCGGATCCTGGAGGTTCGCAAGCCCGGCATGCCGGATGTGTCGCTGATCGTGCCGTACGAACTGCTGGAGAGCGCCAAGCGGGATGCGCTGACGTGGCAACTGGTGCTGTCGTGCGTCGCCGGGATTTCGCTCCTTGTCGGCGGTATCGGGATCATGAACATCATGCTCGCGAGCGTGACGGAGCGCACGCGCGAGATCGGCATCCGGCGCGCGCTCGGCGCCAAGCGCAAGCACATCATCGCGCAGTTCCTGATCGAGACCGGCGTGCTGAGCGTGATTGGCGGTGCGGTGGGGATCGGTGTGGGCGTCGGGCTCAGCGTGGCGCTGGGCGGCCTGGGCCCTTGGATCGCGGAGCAGTTCCGGGCGAGTGTGGAGATCTCCACGCGGGTGGTGCCGTGGTCGATCTTTGTCGCATTCTGCGTCGCCGCGGCGACCGGGCTGATCTTCGGGATCTATCCGGCGATTCAGGCGTCGCGCAAGGATCCGATCGTGGCCCTGCGGCACGATTGAAGCACCCGCGAGCACAAGAATCGTCAGCGTTCCAGTGCGAAGCGCTCCACGCGGACTTCGCCCTTTCGCGGCGAGCCGGAGATCTGTAAGCCTGTGTTGCGGAGGGCCTGCATGTCGATGCGGTTGGCGCCGCTCTGGTTGCCGTGGAACTGCTGCTTGAGCAGGCGGTCGATGGGAATGCGGTAGGTTTCAGTCTTGCCGGTACCCATGAATGGTGTGGAGATGAACGCTTCACCATCATCACCGGCAGAGCGATCGAACAACGCGGCGGAGGTTGGGCCTGAACCGGCTTCTGCGATGACGAGGTTCATCTGGATGCCGCGTGGTGCGTTGGCGACGATGACGAAGCTCGCGTAGCCATCGAGGTCGCCCGCGAAGCGTGAGGCGCGTTCGCCGGCGGGGAAGGTGGGCGGGAAGATGTTGATGCCGCAGCCGTAGGAATCGCCGGCGTCGTAGGGAAGGACAAGCGTCGCGCCGTCGCGCTTCCAGGAGAGGGTTGTGCCCGGCGCGCCCCAAATTTCCGGGTCGCGGGTCCAGGGTGCGAGCAGGTCGAGCGTCGGTGGGCGGCCCGGGTGCTGGCCGGGGATGTACTGCACGGCGATGTTCTCGAGCATCCGGTCGGGCATGACGCGCTTGGTCTGTGCGTGCAGCGTGTGCACACGCGCGTTGGTCGCCTTCATCGCGCTGAGCAGCTCGGCGTAGGGCTTGTTGTTGATATCGACCACGCCGTAGTTGGAGTCCTCGCCATCAAAGCGACCTTGCGGCGACTGATCGGCGAACTCGAACCAGTGAGACCCGATGACGTACGGCACGGTCGCGATATCTTCGATGAGGCTGGTGTACGCGCGGGCGCGGTCGGCCTGCGTGGGCACTACGGCTCCGGCGCCGCGCGTGTTCGGGTTGCCGCTGGCATTCTCCTTGGCCCGCCAGGAGAACTCGGTGTGCATGATGGGCTTGCCGCCGAGAATCCAGAAGCGGGTGAGCGTGCGTTCGCTGGCTTTGGGCTCGGAGCGATACTCGTTGACGCTCATGACGTCGCAGTACTTGCCGCAGGCCTTGATGACGGGGTCCGGAGCGTTGCCGGGGATGCGCGTCCCGAGGATGAGCACGTTGGGCAGGTGCTGGCGCACCAGACGGGTGGTGACTTCGTAGAACCGCTCGGCGAGCATTTCGGTGAATGCGGAGCGGTCAGCCGTCGCACCGGGCGCAGAGCTGGTGCGGAGTTCGGCGAGCGTGAGATCCTGCCAGGATTTGACGTCGAGGAGCCACGCGGCGTTGAACGCGACGATGTCCGCGTGCCGGGATTTGAGAAACGCCAGGGCCTTCTGGTGGCGCTGGTCAGCAGCGGGAAGTTCGAAGGCTTGTTCGAGAAGGGTGTAGGTGGGGATGTCGTCCCAGCCGGACTTGCCGTACCAGGGCATTTCGTTGTCGAGGAACACGCCCAGCATGTGCTCGCGCGGCGGCGGGGGGAGCTTGGCGATGGCCTCCTTGAGGTTGGCGAGCACGAAGGACTCAAAGTCGTCGCGCAGGGGCGTCAGGCAGCGGGTGCCTTCGTGCTGTACGAGATAGAGCACGGGGGTGGTATGCAGGCGCGCGTCGGTCGGGACGCTGTTGTGGCTCCAGGCGCCGAGGGTGTTGAAGCCGTTTTCGAGCAGGAGGGAGCGGACGTGTGCGCCCCACTTGGCGACGTCGCCACCAAACTCGCCGGGAACTGGGTTGTAGAACTTCGTGCTTGCCCGGGGCATGAAGGGCTCGGGGCTGACGTTGCTGATGCCCAGCGAGTACAGGCGCTCACCCGCAGGCGTTTGGAACCACCACACGCCTGCTTGGTCTTTCATGACCGAGTAGCCGCGCGGTGCGTCCGCCGCGAACGACGGGGCAAGATTGACCAGGAATGCCGCAGAAAGACCGGCGACGAGCGAGAACACCAAACGAGCGGCGGAGGTCGTGTTCATGGGCATCCTTGGAACCAGTACTGGAGGAACTCGAAAATGTCCTGGACGGTCACACCGTCGATCTCGTTGATGTCCGCGGCGGGGTCGCTTGCGAACCAGGCGCCGAGGAAGTCGAAGATGTCCTGAACACCAAGCCCGTTCACCCCGTTGAAATCGCCCGGGCAGATGGTCTGGGTTCGACCGGGCGGAGTTGCGAACGAGAAGCTCACATCATCGACCTGCACGGCGCCAGCGCCGGTGTTGGGCTGGGCGAAGACGACGGCGACGCGAGCCGTCGCGGTGCCGGGCGGGGCGATGCCTTGCACGCTGCTGGTGAAGGACGTGTCGACGGGCGATGAGTTCGTGACGGCGGTGATCGCGGTCGCGCCCAGCGCGCCGCCCGAGCGGTCGTACCACTCGATCTTGAGATCAACGAAGTTGTTCCCCGAGACGCGGGTGGCGGCGTCCTGGCGGAAGACGGCGGATGCGGTCCAGTTTTGTCCCGGGGCGGCGGGCAGATCCTGGAACACGCCGCTGTAGTAAGGCCCGGGGCCGGTGATGCCGAAGATCCGCATGCTGCGCGAGCCGGTGTTGGCCCAGGCGGTGGACGAAGCGGTATTGCCGAAGGTCTGCCAGGATGTCGGCGCGCCGCTGGTCTGTGTGGCTTCGAAGCTTGGGTTCGCAAGCGGCGTGTCGCGCCAGTAGACGCGGACCCAATCGACCAGGAGGCTCTTGGGGAACACGGTCGTCGCGTTGGGATTGCCGGGCAGCGTGCCGCCGACGGCGAGGTTCAGGATGATGTACATCGGCTCCTGGGGGAAGTTGCCGGTGGTCGAGAAGCGGACAACGCCGTCGACCAACCAATCGACGCGCGTGGGGGACCATTCCACGGCAAAGCGGTGATACCCAGCGGTGAAGTCCGGACCTGTGAAGGTCGTGCCGTTGGACATGACGTTGGAGGCCGTGCCCCAGTGATGGGTCAAGTAGACGGTGCTTGGGCGCGAGCCGATGGTCTCCATGATGTCGATTTCAGGCGGCCATTGGTTGCTCGCGGGGAGCAGCCAGAACGCGGGCCAGTAGCCTTGCCCCGCGGGCACGAGCATGCGGGCTTCGAAGCGCCCGTACTGCTGGGAGAAAGACGGCGACGTGTTGATGCGCGCCGAGACGTAATTTCGACCGCCGAAGTTCCGGCGCTCGGCTTTGATCTCAAGGCGACCAGCGTTTACGGTGGCCTGCTGCGGCAGGTAATACTCAAGCTCCGCGTTGTACGGCCAGGCGATGTTCTCCGCGAACCAGCGGGCGGAGTTCAGCGAGGTGCCGGAGAACTCTTCATTCCAGACCAGGCGCCAGCCCGGAATCTGTCCGGGCTGGGCGAGCGCGCCCGGAGACATCAACAGCGAGCCTGTGGCGGCAAGGGCGACGCCAGCGAGCCTGGCAAGGTGAGCGGGGACGAACGTCATGTGTTTCTCCGTCCGGCGGAAGGGGCAGCCGGGGCCCACGGTCGAACGACTGGTTCGGGCATTCCCGCGCCGGTCTTGACCGGAAGAGATGCACCGTTGGAGGCGATCACCTCGCGGTACCAGTGCGCTGACTCCTTCAGTGTGCGCCGTTGCGTCACGTAGTCAACGTGAATGAGGCCGAAACGTTCTTTATAACCTTCTGCCCACTCAAAGTTGTCCATGATGGACCAGTGGAAGTACCCACGGATGTCGCAGCCGTCTTCGATCGCCTTGCCCAACTCGAGCAGGTGGCGCCGGGTGTAGTCGATGCGCTGCGGATCTTGCACGCGTCCGTCGAGGTCGACGAAGTCGACGTTGGACATGCCGTTCTCAGTGATGAGGATCGGCAGGCGGTACCGCTCCTGGATCAGGCGCGGGCCCCAGTACAGAACCTCGGGGCGGATGAGCCAGCGGAACGTGGTGATCGGGGCCCCGGGCGGGGCGGGGATGTCGATGGGTTCACCTTCTGCGCCGGCCCGGACTTCTGAGCCTGAGTAAATGTTCAGCCCATAGAAGTCGAGCGGCTGGCAGATGGTCCGCATGTCGTCGGCTTCAATGACCGGCGCATCTTCGCGGAAAAGCTCCAAGCCGTCCGCGGGGTAGTGCCCGAGGCAGACTGGGTCGCCGAACCACGCGTTGTTCCAGAAGTCCCGCCGCGTGACGCTGAACATCGCCAGCTTGGCGGCTTCGATGTTCTTCGGGTCCTTGTCCACCGGACAGACCACGTGCCCCACCGGGGCCCAGCCGATCGAGAGCGGCTGGCGGGCCCGGGCACGAAGGGCCTGCACCGCTTTGCCGTGTGCGAGCAGGGCGTGATGGCTGGCTTGCAGGCACTCGCGCATGCTGAGCTTGACGCCCGGGGCGTGCTTGCCGTCGACATGACCCAGGTGGATGAACACCTGCGGCTCATTGAGCGTCATCCAGTGCTTGACGCGGTCAGAGAGTCGGTCGGCGATGATCCCGGCGTAGTCCGCGAACCACTTGGCACTCTCGCGGCTCATCCACCCGCCGCGCTGGTACAGCGCTTCGGGCATGTCCCAGTGAAACAGAGTGGCCCAGGGTTGAATGCCGGCGGTGAGCAGTTCGTCGACCAGGCGGTCGTAGAACGCCAAACCAGCCGCGTTGACCCGCCCCTCGCCATCAGGGAGCACGCGCGGCCAGGAGATCGAGAATCGGTACGCCTTGAGCCCGATCGAGCGCATGAGCCCGATGTCTTCCTTGAACCGGTGGTAGTGATCGCAGGCGGTGGCGCCGGTTTGGTTGAGATGCACCGCCCCGGGGCGCTTGCAGAACTCGTCCCAGACCGAAAGCCCCCGCCCGTCTTCCTGCGCGGCTCCTTCGATTTGGTAGGCGCTGGACGCGGCACCCCAGAGAAAGTTCTTCGGAAACGGCATCAACGATACTCCTGTGCGGTCATTCCTTGACGGCACCGCTGGTCAAACCTGAGATGAACTCGCGCTGAAGAAGGAGGAAGAGCCCGAGCACCGGCGCGATCGACAGCAACGTCCCGGCGATCTGAAGGCCGTAGTCCTGGTAGTACACGCCTCGGAGTTGTGCAATCCACACCGCCAGCGGGAACGTCTCTTCGGATTGCAGCACGACCTGCGGCGTGATGAAGTTATTCCACACTCCAAGAAACGTGATCAGCATGAACGCGCCCACCATCGGACGCAGCAGCGGGAGTGCAACTTGCACAAA
This sequence comes from Ottelia alismoides, assembly GCA_037367405.1. NCBI lineage: Eukaryota > Viridiplantae > Streptophyta > Magnoliopsida > Alismatales > Hydrocharitaceae > Ottelia > Ottelia alismoides. The sequence goes on along the minus strand of JAZKJV010009821.1, from coordinate 526,500 downwards.
GATGCGCACGTCTCCGCACCCGTCGATCCGCGCCGCTTCGAGCAGCTCGTTGGGAACCGATGACGCGGCCGCCTGACGAAACAGATAGACACCGAACGCGGGCGCCAGCGCCGGCAGGATCAGTCCCCAGTACGAATCCAGCATGTTCAGGTGGAACAGCAGTTGATACCCCGGTGCCAGCAAAAGCGTCGGGGGCACAATGACCCCCGCGAGCACCACGCCCGTCAGCCAGCGACGACCGACAAACTCGTGCTTCGCCAGCGCATATCCCGCGGCGGCGCAGGCGAGCGTTGCAAGCACCGCGGTCGTGGAGGACAGGAACACGGAGTTGAGCATCGCTCGGGGCAGGCCCGTGCCGACGATGGCGGAACGGAAGTTGTCGAGCGTCAGGCGCGACCAGGCGATGCCCAGGAAGCCCTCGCCGGTGGGCAGAAAGAGCGAGCCGAAGAAGTCCTCATTCTTCTTGAACGCGCCGCATACCAGCCAGACAAACGGCAGGAGCATGACCGCCGCGGTCGCAAGCAGCAGTGCGTATACCAGCAGGTTCACGGTGCGTCGCGCCGCGGGTGAGTGGCTGTTCATGCCCGGGCCCTCCGGACTTCGGTCCGCGCGACGCGATGCTGCACAATCGCGAACCCGACCAGCACCACCGCCAGGAGCCACCCGACAGCGCTCGCCAGGCCCAGATCGCCCTGGTCAAAGCCCATCTGGTAGAGGTACATGACCAGCGTGAGCCCGCGCCGGTCCGGGCCAGCCGTGCCGTTGAAGAGCACGAACGGAAGCTCGAACACCTGGAAGCTACCGACGATGGACAGCAGCACGACAAATGCTGCGACGGGGCGGATCTGCGGCACGACCACGTTCACAAAGCGTGACCAAGCCCCGGCGCCGTCGATCGTGGACGCTTCGATGAGTTCCTTGCGAACGTTCTGCAGCGCCGCAAGGAAATACACCATGTTGAACCCGACGTATTGCCACAGCGCCGCGATGATCAGCGCGGGCATGACAAAGCGCTGCAGCCACGGAAAATCAAGGTCCCAGCCGATCGCCTGGTGCAGGAGCTGGTTGACCAGCCCGGTGCGCTTCTCGAAGATGACGCCGAAGATCATCGCGACAAACACCACGCCCACCAGCACGGGCGCGAAGAACACGGCTCGCAGCACGCCGCGACCTTTCAACCCGGGTCGATTCAGCAGCAGCGCGAGCCCCAGAGCCAGCGGGAGCTGGATGAACACGCTTCCGAGTGTGAACAGAGCCGTATTGGTCAGGGCCCGCCAGAACAGCGGGTCCGAGAGCGCGTGGCGGTAGTTTGCGCCGCCGACAAAGCGGGAATGCCCCGGCCCAAATGTCTGATGCATCGAGAGCCACACCGATTGTGCCAGCGGATACACCAGAAACACCGCAAACCCGATCACAAACGGCGCGATCAGGATCCACGGGCCGAGGCTTGCACGCACGCGTGAGGTCATGTGCCGCCTCCCGCGCCCGGGCGCGGCTCTTTGAGAAAGACGTTGCGATCGATCTGCGTGCGGACTTCGTCCTCCGCGGCTTTCAGCAGTTCCATCGCCTTGGGTTCCAGGCCCGAAACGTCAAACGTGCCGCTGCGCTCGGCGTACGACGCCAGGCGAATCACGGCCGCCTGCACGCTCAGCTTCGCCAGCGCGTTGTAAGGCGACGAGGTTCGCGCCGGCACGTCCGGCGCCAGCTCGATGTACGCCCGCCCTTTGCGCTGATTGCTGAAGTAAGGGTCGGGCGCGTCGAACACCGGGTCATCCCAGACGGCTTTGACAGGCGTGATGATGTCGCCCACGGAGTACAGGCTGCGGGCGAGCTCGCGCGACAGGTACAGGCGCTTGGCCGTCTCCCACAGTCGGGCTTGATCCGGCGCGGTCTTGGCGATGCCCAGCATCGTGCCGCCCCAGACGCTGGTCCGCCGGCCGCCCTTGTGCCACGCGGGGATCGGCATCACCTTCATCTTGCCAGAAAGCTGCGGGATCTCGTTCTTCCAGATGTTGCACATCCAGTCGGGCATGAACGCGGCGATCACATAGCCCTCGGCTTTGAGCTGGTTGCCGCTGGATGCAAAGTCCGGCGCGTCACCCGCGATCCGCTTGGGTCCGCGGCACCAGGAGACGATCGTCGAAATCACCTTCGCGTTGAGTGCCGTCGCGATGGACACGCGCTCATGCTCATCAAAGAACCCGCCGCCGGCTTGCAGGATCAGCACCTCGATCAGGTCTTCCTTGTCATCCCATAAGTTCAGCAGATATCGCTTGGGCTTACCCGAGCTGTCGCGTTCAGCCATCAGCGGCGAAAGCTCGCGAATGAAGTCATCCCAGGTTTCGATCTTCGAGACGTCGATCCCCGCCGCCTCCACCAGGTCCGCCCGATACCCCAGCATGACCGGGTGCACGTCGTGCGGCAAGCCGAACACGCGCCCACGTGATGACCACGGCCCGAGCGACGGCTTGTTGATCTGCTCAAGCAGACCTTCGTCGCGCAGGCGATCTGTCAGATCCACAAACCCCACGCTCTCCAGCGGCCCGACGAACGCGCGCGACGCCACACGGCGCTCGCATTCCAGCAGTTCGGCCGTGGGCGTGTCCGCGAGAAAGCCCTGCATCATGCGGCGCTCAAGGGCCGGAAAGCTCAGCAGCGTGATGTGCGGGCGCTCGGCTTCGGGCCACTGGGCCACGATCGGGTCGTACATCTGCTTGTGCAGTCTTGCGAACGTCCAGAGGCGGATGCCGCGGACCTCGCGCGAAGGCGCCGCCGCGAGCAGCCCGGCGGAGATCACCGCCAGCGCAACGATTGCCCACAGACCCAGCGCCGCGGCGCCGTGTCCCGTGCCGTCGCCTCGGGAGGTGCGTTGTTCGTTCATAGGCGCAGGAAATGCGGTGCTGACTTTCGACTCGGCGCAGCGACCGGGCCGGAGATCAACGCGACGCCGCGATTACGGGGCGTTGTTCGGCTCCATCTCAAAGTCGAACGGCGACCACAGCACCGCCTTGGTGCTGCGACCGTTTGAGGTGTTCACAAGCTTGGCAAAGGTGAACTGATCGACGTGCCCGTCCGCGAATCCGATGTTGGTCGCGCCCTTGAGCTCCTGCAGCCCGCTCTGACGGCGCGGGTGGCGGTAGTACGGCAGATAGGACTTGGGATACGTCCCCCCCGCGCCCTCAGCAGAGAGCGAAAAGCCCTGCTGCGGGAAAGCGAACGCACCGAGGCCCGTGCCGCCGCCAAAGCGCAGTCCGGGCGAACCGATGTACCCGATCTGCCCACTGGCGAAGAAGGTCTTGGGCTTGGAAGTATCCTCCGACTCGAACGTGCCCCAGGCCTCGCCCATGAGGAGCATCTTGGTGGGGAAGTCAACGTTGGTGTCCCAGCCGCGTCCGAGCAGGTTTTCCTGCGGATTCACTGCGTTGGACCCGGGGACGAACACTTCCTGGCGACCGCCGGCCCCGTTGCGCCAACTGCCGGCGCTGGCGGCCCAGTAGTTCATGCTGAACGAGCGCCCAGCGGAAGGATGGTTGGGGCACTGCATGACCCCGCCGCCCACCGTGTTGTTCTTCACGTTGCTGGGCAGGATGTTGGAAGAGTCAAACTGAGGCAGGTATCGCCCGATTCGGGCCTCGTCGTACCAGATCATGCTGATCTTGCCCGTCTCGGGATCGGGAATGCTGTCGAGGATCGGGGGGAACTTGTTGTTGAAGTCGGTGGCGTAGACCATCAGCGCGGTGACCAGCTGGCGCTGGTTGGTCTTGCAGAGCACGTCGCGAGCCGAGTCGCGAGCTTTGCCCAGGGCGGGGAGCAGGATGCCGATCAGGAGCGCGATGATCGCGATGACCACCAGCAGTTCGATCAACGTGAAGCCGGCATGGCCAGCCCGACATTGCGATGAAGCCGGCGTGTTCTTCCTTGCGTGCGTCATGATTGTTCCTTGTTGTGTCGCAAGACGCGGAGCCTTGCCGACACCCGGCAGTTCAGTACGGTCAGTTGGAGTTCAGTCGTTCACGACCGACAGGCGGCTGCCGTCGGGCAGGATTCGGAACCGATCCCGCGGCGGGGGCGCAGTGGTCAGATTGATTTCAAACGTCGTGCGGTGCATCAGGCGCATGCGCGGCTCGGCTTCGCCAAGCACCGAGCGCGTCAGCCACTGCGACGCCTCCACACCCAGCATGTGCGCATCCTGGCAGATCGCGGTGAACGGCGGCCAGGTGTGCTGGCGAATGTCGCCGTCGTCCACGCCCACGATCGACAGTTCCCGAGGCACGGAAATGTCCAGCTCCTGGCAGCGGCGCATCGCGCCCAGTGTCGCCAGCGGGTCGGTGAAGAAGATCGCCGTGGGCGGATTGGGCAGGCCCATGATGCGGTTGATCGCCGCGACACCGCCTTCAAAGCTGGCGACGATGTCGACCATGAGCGAGCGGTCCATGGGAACGCCCGCCGCCGCGAGCGCCTGAAGATAGCTCTCGCGCCGGTCCTTGTGGTCGGTGTCCGGGATGTGGTGCACGGCGCAGGCGATGCGCTGGTGCCCCAGATGGATGAGGTGTGCGACGGCCCGCCGGCTGTCCTCGCGCGAGTCGCAGCACACGAAGTTCACGCGCGGATCATCGAATCGATCCGCGACGACGATGGACGGGAACCCTTCCGCCGCGATCGCCAGGCAGATGCTGCGGGTCGTCTCATAGGTACGGAGGATGACGCCGCGAAGACCTTTCCGCATGAAAAACTGCGTGTAGGTCTCTTCGATGGATTTGTCGCGCTGCAGGTTGATGAGCTTGACGTCGAACTTGCGTTCGTTGACGCCGCGAAGAATGCCCGCCAGCAGGGCGGAGTCGAACGCGCCGTAGTCGGCCTTGACGGGCTCGTTGGGATAGACCAGCCCGATGACGGTGGTCAGGCGCCGTCCGAAGCTGGGCGCATAGCCGCTCTCGTTCGCAGCCGCGAGCACGCGGTCGCGTGTCGAGGGGTCAACGTCTGGGTGATTGTTCAGAGCGCGCGAGACGGTGGCGACCGAGACGCGTGCGAGCTTGGCGATTTCGCGGACGGAGGACACGGGCGGCTCCTGGGTGCTGGTGCGTCGGTCAAGACCGGCAATACCGCGGAGCGGGATCGAGACGCCCGGCGTCACGGCCGGGCGTCTCGTCCGCCGATGCTGTTAAGGGCAGGCAGTGAAGAACGCGCTCAGGAAGTCGAAGATGTCCTGAACGGTGACGCCGTTGACTCCGTTGAAGTCCGCGGGGCAGCGGGTCGGGCACTGGTTGGGCGAGCAGGTGGACCCGCTGCCACGGAACGTGCCCAGCGGGGCGCAGATCGTGGAGTCGGTCACAACGCACGCCGCCGTGCGCGGGTTGCAGCAGGCGCCGATGATCGGCGTGGGGCAGATGTTGGGCGAGCAGGTCGAGCCGGGGGCCTGCTGGATCGTCCCGCTCGGGCACGAGCCCAACAGAGTCACGGTGCACACACCCGTTGACGGCGTGCAGCACGCGGCCTGGGTGGTGAGCGAGTCCGCCGCGAACGACACGTCGTCGATGTACACCTCGGTGTCGAACACCGGAGTCACCGGGTTGAAGGCGAAGGACTGCACCGCCACGACCAGCGCCGCTTGCGCCGCATTCGCGGGAGCCACGGCCGTCAACGTGTACTGCTGGTAGCTGTTGGTCAGCGAGCCGTCGATGCGGGTGGTGAGGGCGAACTGATCGCCGATGATCGCGCCGGCGGCGGTCTTCCATTCGATCCGGTACTCGACGGCGTTGTTGATGTTGCCGGCGCGACGGGCCCAGATCTTCATCGAGTAGCTCACGCCGGGTTGCACGCCCGTGATCGGCTGCTGCATGCCCGCGAAGGCGTTGCCGTCGCCGGCGACTTTGAGATACAGCGCGTTCAGGCCGGTGCGCGGCGCGGTCGTATTCTGAGCCGCGGCGAGCATCGCCGTCCCCGGACCACCGAAGAACCCGGTCCACGTGCCGGGCACCGGAGCCACGTCGTAGAACAGCGCGTCTTCAAAGCTCGGGTTGCCGACGGCGGATTGAGCCATCGCCATGCCACCCGTACACGCAAGCGCCACCGCGGCCGCAGCCGCCTTCCAACGGAATGAGCTGAACATCCTGACTACTCCTTGACCTGATGAACGTGGACTTTCCAACACAACGCCCGAACCACCCCGCGGCGACGGAAGACGACCGCACGCCGCACGCACACACCTGTTCAGTTTACAAGAAGGTGCAGGCTCCTGCAACTGTTTCAGTCGTGTTTCAGTCAGACTTTTTGAGCATGGTTCAAATTGCCCTCATCCGGGGGTATGCCGCAGCAGGCGCGCGCACATCCGCATCAAACGCAGAAGCCGCCGATCCAAGGACCGGCGGCTTCTGGGTTGGTGCAGACCGGACACTTTGTCCGGCACATGGACATGTGAAGTCGGCCGCGCGATCAGCGACGGCGGCGGGCAGCCATCAGCCCGCCCAGACCCATGAGCGCGAGGCTCGCCGGGGCGGGAACCGTGGCGATCACGGCGGTCCCGAACGGAGCCGTGTCCGTGGCCCAGACGTTCACGCCCTTGACCTGGAAGCCCCACTGCACGTGCCGCCCGGGAGCGTTGATGGTCGGCAGCGAGATGCTGAAGGGCCCGGGGACCAGCGGAACGATGGTCTCGTTCACGCTGGAAAAATCAGGGGCAAAGTCGCGGATGAAGATCCGGGCGACGTGGGCGCTGGTGAACGTGTTGGAGATCACGTTGCCCTCGAAAACCACGGTCTGGCCGGCGTAGGCGTCGTCAACCTGCTGGTACAGGTTGGCTTCCATGATCTTGTTGCCAGCCGCGCCGGGCCCGCCGACGGGCGTGTACCAGAACGGATTGGGATCGCCGATGGTGTTGGGGCTGAGGGTGAGCGTCTGAGCCGGGTCGTTGAACGAGGCGTTCAGGTCCGCAACGCCCCAGCCGCTGGGGAACACGAACCCGCCGCCGTTGGAAGGCAGCTCGTACACGTTCATGAACCCGAGCCACGGCGCGGTGGACTGAGCCACGTTGATGACCACGCCCTGCGCGGCGCTGCCTGCGGCGGCGATGGCCGCCAATGCCAAAAGAATCTTCCGCATGATCTCTCTCTCCTTGATGGGCTGTCCCGGAAGAGGTCGAGTGACCGTATCCGTTACAGTAACATTCACAGAGAGTACTTGAAGGTTGTGCACCGTGCCAACATCTTGGCGGCGAAAATTATCACAGCCTTGACCAGAGAAACTCCCAGCGCCGGAGATCTTGGAAGCTGGGGGCAGCGGCCGGGAGTGTGTGCTGGCTCGACGGTCTGCGTGACATGTTGCTGGAAACAGCCGACGGGTGGGACCATCTGTAATGGCTTACATTGCCGGGCGTTCTCGCGGATCTGGGCTGATCCGCACACTCTCATGGGCAGTTTGGGTGCTATTCGCGAGCGCCCAGAGCATCCAGGCCTGGCTTCATGCGGGCCACGAACTCCCGGATGTCGGCCAAGTGGGTCTGGGTCAGCGTGATAGTCACGCGACCGACCGTCAGCTCGGCGTGGTCGGCACCGGCGATCTGAATCAGGTCGGGGGTTTCCAGCTTGAACTTCGCGGTTTCGTGGGTGACCTGATCCTTGCGGTGGCTGTGGTAGGACTCGTCGACGTTGCGCAGGGCCCGGGCGGAGATCACGGCGTTCTTGAGCGCGCACACCGGCAGCTTGGAGCCCATGGTAAGCAAGCCGGAGGATGTTGATTCGCACGTCACGGTGACGACCACGGACGCCTCGCCGTGGTCGGCGGCGCGGGCCTTGCCCTGAAACTCGGACTTCATGCGAAGGGTCACGTTTCGGGGTGAGCCGGCGGGCGCGGCGGCTTGCAGCGAGGCGAGCGTGAGCTCCATCTCGGTGCGGTCCTTCTTGGGTAGATACTCCACAGCGATGGTCGGCGGGAGCGTGCCGGTCGATGCTGGATACTCCAAGCCGGCGGCCCGGCGATTGACGGCGTGCACCACGTCGCCGCTGGCACGTTCGCGGGAGTTCGAGATGGTTTGAAACGACGAGCCGAACTTCGTCCAGGCGATATATGCCGCGAGCGAGACGGTCGCGATCATGACCGCGCCGACGAGCCATTTGGTATGACGAGCGGGAGATTGAGCGGCGGAGGTGTTCATGGCTTAGGGAGACCAATCGCTGGAGTTTGCTTGGTTTGACCACCGGCGCATGTCGAACGAGTCTTCGACGCTTAGGGCCTGTGCGTGCCCGTCGAAATGCACGGCGTGGGCCTTGCCGGAGTTGCGGAAATCGAGCTGGCCGTAGGTGCTGGGCGGGAGCTCGGGCTTGAACTTTCCGAGCGGCGCGGTCCATGGGATGAAGTCGGGCGCGGTGTCGGAGGTGGTGGTGGCGTGCCAGGGGCCTTCGATGCGGTGGTTGCCGGGCAGAATGATGTTGCGGTTGCCGCCGGGACGGTCGCCGCGAGCGGAGGCAAAGGTCATCAGGCGATCGGGGAACACGACGTCATCAATGCGCCGGACGTAGAAGCGACCCCAACGCTCCGCGGAAGTCCGCAGGAAGGCGCCGCGATGGGCGTCGCCGCCGACGTAGGTGGTGTTCATACCGAAGCTGGGGTTGAAGGCCAGTGCCCACTGGTAGCCGGTGTCGGAGGCGGGGTTGTTCGGGCGGCTGCGACAGTCGGCGAGCAGGGATTTGTCCACGATCAGCGCGTCCCAGGCGAAGTTGACGTACGGGAGCATGCGCCAGGTGTACGGGCGGATGGGCGTGCCGCGGAGGCGGGAGGAGTCGCGCGCGTCGCCGTCGGTCTCCCAGACCCAGAACTCGCGGGCCTGATTGACCGTTCCGGGGACAGCCCAACTGGCGCGGAGATAGCCCGGCATGACGCGCGATTTGTTGTCGTTGGAATACGCCGCGAACGCGCGGCCGAGTTGGCTGATTGCGGAGAGTTCTCTCAGCGAAGTCGCGTTCTTGCGGGCCCCGGCGAGCGCGGGCAGGAGAATGGAGATGAGGATCGCGATGATGCTGATGACCAGCATGAGCTCAATGAGCGTGAATGCTCGCGTGGTGTGTCGAGATGGAGTGCGGTGCGATGGGCTCATGTGCGACGGTCCGACGCTGAGGTGCGACACGACGCGGGCAGAAGCCCGCGCCGGGCTCGCAGCTGTTACACCCTCTTTTTTCCGAATGTCACGCCGACGGGGACGAAGGAGTCTTCCGCAGGCACAAGGTTGTCAAGCCAGTACGCCTGGTCGTCGCGCTTGCAGACGAAGAAACGGCCGTCGTTGAGGCGGTGCTTGCTGCGGTGGTAGCGCAGGAAGATGTGCTTGTGATCGACGCCCAGGATCTCGACCTTGCCCGACTCGTGCGACATGCAGTATCGGGCCCGCCCGGCAAGTCCGGAGTCCGAGACGACCGCTTGGGCAAAGACCTGCCAGGCTTCCACAATGGGGACTTCGTAGGGCTCGTTGCCCGCAGTGGGGCGACCCTGGAAGAGGTAGTACTGCGGGCAACCGATGAAGGACAACGTGGCAAACATCTGGGCGAGCGTCTTGGCGTTGTCGTTGATGCCGCGGATCAGGGGGCACTGGTTGACGCACACGGCTCCGCAATCGCGCATCATCGCGATACCTTTGCGAGCTTCGGGCGTCAGCTCGCGCGGGTGATCGAAGTGGCACATGACGTACAGGCGCTTCTCGGGGGTTGAAAACTCACGGAAGACCTCGTGCAGCTCCGGATCATCAATGAAGCGGAAGGGGTTGAAGGCGGGCATCTTGGAGCCGATGCGGATGATCTTGACGTGTTCGATCTCGCGGAGCTGGGAGATGATCTCGCGGAGGCGGCGCGTGCCCATGATGAGCGGGTCGCCGCCGGTGAGCAGTACGTTGGTGACTTCGGGATGGGCGCGGATGTACTCGAGGCCAGCAGAGACATCCTTGCTGACTTCCTCGTTGTCGTTCATGAACAGGCGCTTGCGGAAGCAGTACCGGCAGTACGCGCCGCAGACTTCGTTGCAGAGCAAGAGGACGGTGTCGCGGTACTTGTGCTGCACGCCGGGCGTGACGGTGACGGCGGCTTCGTTGCTGGCGTCGAGCTTGCCCCAGTCATTGAGCTCTTCCTTGCGCGGAATGATGAGCTGCTTGATGGGGTCGTTCGGGTCGGTCCAGTCGATGAGCCTGAGGTAATAGTCGTTGGCCCGAAAGACGTAGCGCTCGGCGACTTTCTCGAGGAGGGCCAGGTCTTCGGGTGGGATGCCCGGAATCTGCTTGAGGTCCTGGATGTACTTGACGCGCCGGGCGTCGGCGGGCTTGGCCGGAGCTTGCGCGGTGACGATGACTGGAAGGTGGGTGGTAATCACGGAGTGCTCCGATCAGGCGTTCATGGGCTCATCGGTGGTGAAGGTGTCGTTGGTGGGGGTGCGAACACTCGCCAGGTCGCGGGGAGCCGGGCTGTTGAAGTAGCGCGTGTGGGCGCTGTCGACGATGGCGCAGACAAGCTCGCTGAAGGAGTATCCGGCGTGCCGAGCCGCGAGCACATATGCCCCGCCCCATCCCAGCGACGCCATGGAGTTGATCTCGAGCACATAGGCCTCGCCCCGGCTGTTCACGCGGATATCCACGCGCGAGTAATCGCGGCAGTGACACGCAGCGAAGGTCTTGAGCGAGATGTCACGCAGGCGTTCCGCAAGACGCTCGTCCACCGGGGCGGGGCAGACGCGGAGCGGCTCGTCCTGACTCTTGTGCATCTTGTCGGCGTGGGTCATGAGGTCCAGATGGCGCCCTGCGAAATCCACTTCCACCAGCGGCAGGCACGTTCCCGGACGGTTGCCCAGGATGCCGACGGCGATCTCGCGCCCTGGGATGTACTCCTCGACCAGGGCTTCCTGCTGATACTGCTCGACGATGGCGCGAACGCCCTCATCAAGTTCCGCGCGGGTCTTGACGAGCCTGAGCCCGAAGCTGGACGATTCGTGGCGCGGCTTGACGATCAGCGGATACTCGAGCTTGGAGACATCGCCGCCCGGGCCGGCGAGCACGGCGAACTTCGGCGTGGGCACGCCGGCTTCGATCATCAGGATCTTGGTGACGACCTTGTCGAGCGCCAGCGTGTGTCCGAGCGGGCTTGAGCCGGTGTAGGGAAGGCCGGCCATTTCCAGCATCGCGGGCACGTGCGTGTAGCGACAATCGCCCTGCACGCCGTAGGACATGTTGAACACCAGGCCGCCGGGGCGGTTGGTGTCCGGGTCTGGCGGCAGATACTCCTTGAGCGCGGGGAGCATGGTCATGTCGCCTTCAAAGACGCGGACGTCGTGACCGCCCTCGCGGAGCGCGTCCATGACGCGCTGCACGGCTTGTTTGCCGTAGATCTCGGGGCATGGGCGCCCGAACGCGCCGATCACACCCTGATTGTCTCGATTTCGAACGACGGCAATACGCATGACACAACCTCACACGAGACATCACCGCGATTCGGCGGGGATGGGGACGGGGCGAACGCCGTGCTCCGGCGCGGCGATCGCGGGTTCGCTTGGGATAGGGGCGAGAACAAGCGCGCCGGGACGCGCGGACGAGCGCTTGGACTTCTTCTTGACCGGCGGGTTGAGAAACTGAAGCACGCGGAACGCCAGCAGCTTGCTGGACACGATCATCGCGGCGAGGAACAACAGCATGAGCTCGGGGTAGCGCAACATCACCTGCTGAAGCCAGGGGATCATGGAGATGAGCGTGATGATCGTGGCCGCCGCGGCGGTCGAACCGGCCCGCCAGAAAGCCGACGGCGCCCCTTCTTTCTTGAGCGTTGTGCCGAACGCACCGCCCGCGAGAGTGAGCACGACGATCGGGAAGTACGCCGCGTTGATGAGCTCGCGAACGCCGAAGGCCTCGCCGATGATCAAGAGCCCGGTGACCATGAGCGTGACACAGACCATCATGGCGCTGGCCCGCCCGAAATATGGCATCTTCAGGCGCTTGACGCCGGGCCTGAGCCCGACCACGGCGCAGATCACCGTGACGTAAAGAGCCACGCCCACGAGAATGCCGGTGGTCTGAAAGGCGATTCCCAGGAGCACCGATCGGAACGGCCCAAGCACGCGGAGCCCGAGCGTCAGTCGGAAGAGAACCACGATCAGCGCCCCCATGGGCGTGAACAGCAGGTGCAAGACGCGGTGCTGAAGGTGTGAGGGCAGATGATCGAAGCTGAGCCAGAGACGGACATAGCCGGCCCAGGTCGTGTCGAACTGCTTGATCGCGATCAACGCCACGCACACCAGCGCCAGCAGAGCCACGACCAGCGCCTGCCGGGACGACATCGTCCTGGTCTTGGATCGCGGCTTTGTTGTGGGCGTCGGAGACATGGCAACTCGCATGAACTGGCGCGGCCCCAACAGGCGAGGCGGCCCACTCGCTCATGCAAGCTGTGTGCCGGTCAAAAACCCGCACAAATCCCGGGCGAAGGCTCCAGGATCTTCCAGAAACTGGCCAGAGGAGGCCGGTCGGCGTCAGTTGGCCAAGCGTGCGTGCACGCTGGCCCCGTCCCGGCGCGGGTCGGCGACGCCGGTCGCCCGTCCGCTTGAATCCCACGCGATGGCCTGCACGGCGCCGAGCTTGTAATGCCGATTGGTCAGCATCTGCACGGCTTTGAAGGTCCGATCAAACCCTCGCAGCGCGGGACCGACAGCCAGGCTCTCTTCGATCCAGACCTTGCCGGTGGCGCGGGCGTGGGCCCGCGGGGCCGCGATGGCACCCTCGATGCTCTCGCCGCGCTGCAGCGTCGCCGCAAGCACGTGTACGAGCGATGTGGTGATGCGCCGACTGCCGGCGGACCCGATGGCAAGACGCGGGGACCCGTTTGGATCCAGCACCAGCGTGGGCGCCGCGTTGGACTGGGGCAGCGCCCCGGGGCGAAGGTGGTACGGATGCGACGAACGCCTTGGGCACGCGCTCAAGTAGTTGTTGTAGAGAAATCCAAGCGTTGGATGCGCGGCTTTGGACCCGAACACGGACTGGATGGACTGTGTGAGCGAGACCACATTGCCCTCGCGATCGCACGCGCACAGGTGCGTGGTGTTGCCGCGTTCGCCCAGGGAGTCGGGAGGTTGGGGCTGGGGGGCCTCGGAGCTGATGGGCTGCTGGTGCAGGCGCCGGGCGACCTGCTGGGCCCGCGCGGTGCTGACCAGCCAGCGCTCAAGCGAAGGCGTGAGGTCATCCGGATGGTCAGGCCAGCGCTCGCGTTCGCGAAGCGCGGCGAGGGCCGCGAGCGTGGCCGCGACCGGTGCAAGGTCCGGAGAAGTCCACGATTCCTGCAGCGATTCCAGTACTCCCAGAGCCAGCAGCAACTGCACGCCGCCGCCCGGTGGGGGGGCGGTGGCGATCTGGTGACCGGCGAACGTGGACCAGAGCGGGCGGCGTTCGACCGGGAGCGACAAGCTTGCAAGATCGCGCTCGCTGATGAGCCCGCGCCGGGCCTGCATGTCCTGTGCGATCTCGCGGGCGAGGCGCCCGTGGTAGAAATCACCGACGCCGTCGCTGGCGAGGCGTTCGAGCGTGATCGCCAGCGCAGGTTGTCGGAACGCCTCGCCCACGCGATACGCACGCCCTTCGCTTCGGAGAAAGTGCTGAGCCCCGCCGAACTTGATGAGTGCTCCTCGGCACCATCGCTGCAGTCGGCGTTGGAGTTCGGTAATTGGGTATCCGTCGCGTGCAATCTGGATGGCGGGCGCGAGCACGTCGCGCAAGGTGAGCCGCCCAAACTGTGCCTGTAGCGCCCCGAGCGTTGCGGGCGTTGACGGCACGGTGCACGACCTCAAGCCATGCGCCTGGGCGGACTTTGTGATGGCTTTCTTGGTCGCGCCGGCGGGAGCGTGCGAGTGACCGTCCAGAACGGTTACGCGACCGTCGGCACGCCTGACCAGGGCGGTGGTCTGCCCGCCGAGCCCGGATTCCGCGGGTTCGCACACGCCCAAAGCCCACGCCGCGGCACACGCCGCGTCGATCGCGTTGCCCCCGAGTTCGAGCATGCGGGCCCCGGCTCGGGCGGCGTCCGGATGAGCCGCAACGACCAGCGACCGCGGGCAGAGGTTGGTATGTGGAGAGGATTCCGACACGCTGATTCCGTTCAGGCTCGACCTGGCCAGTGGCACCTGGGGACCGACCCGAGTTGGCCACACTGAGCCTATCGGGAAATCGCAGGCCCAGTCGTTGTGGGTCACCAGCGAGCTGTCATGCACCTGTGCAACTGGCACGCCAGTTGTTTGCGGGCTCCTCCGAATCGTCCCCTTCAGGAGTTTCGCATGCTCGCCGGTCCTCGAATTGGAATGTCGCTTGGCATCTGTGCCGCACTGTGTGTTGCGTATTCGGCGCAGGCCCAGACCGCCGCGCAGTGGTCGTTCAACTCGCCGGTCTCCGACCTGAACATCGCGACCGGCACGCTCCTGCCCAGCATTCCGACCAACCCGACGGGCGTGCTGTTCCTGGGCGGCGTCACCAACGACTTTCAGTCCGGCGACTCGGAGAACGGCTCGACCGACCCCAACACCGGCGACGATTCGGCCCTCGAACTTCTCAACTTCCCGCCTCAGGGAACCGCCAGCGGCACCGCGGGCGTGCAGTTCAACGTCAGCACCGTCGGCTTTCAGAACATCGTCGTCACCTTCGACGCACGGCACAGCAGCACCAGCCCGAACACGCTGCAACTCCTCTACTCCACCGACGGTGTGAACTTCATCACCGCAACCACCTTCACCGCGACCGCCGGCGGCGAAACCTGGAACAACTCCCGCTCGTTCAACTTCACGACGATCCCCGCCGCCAACAACAACGCCAACTTCAAGATCCGAATCGTCGCCGTGTTCGACCCGCTCACAGGCAACACGTCGTACACCGGTGCCGGCGGGGTCTATGCGCCCACCGGCGCGATCCGGCTCGACATGGTCACCGTGACCGGCTCGCCAACGGCGCCCATCCCGCCCAGCGGCGTGCTCACCATCACGCCTCCGGCGGTGTGCTCCTCCGGCGGTCAGATCACCCTGCGCGTTCCCGTCAATCGCGGCATCAACCCGAACTCCTCCGGACTCGCCGTCCGCGCCAATCTCGCCTCACTCGGCGGGTCCGCGACGCAGTCGCTCTTCGACAACGGGACCAACGGCGATGTGACGCCGAACGATCGCATCTACACGCTCGCGTACGCCGTGCCCCCTGGTCAAACGCCCGGCCCGCGCACGATTCCGATCACCATCACCGACTCGCAGGGTCGCTCCGCGACATCCTCCGCGAGCGTTACCGTCGGCGATTGCGGGCAGAATTCGACGTCTCGTGTCGTGATCAGCCAGATCTACGGCGGCGGCGGCAACAGCACGACACCCGCGAGCGCGCTCAACGCCGACTACATCGAACTCTTCAATCGCTCCGCAGCCCCAGTGGATATGACGGGCTGGTCCGTGCAGTTTGCCTATCCGCTGGACCCGATCGGGTTTGGCGACCCCAAGCTGCTCTGCGTGCTCTCTGGGACGATCCAGCCCGGGCAGTACTTCCTGATCGAATGCACGATCCCGAACCTGCTGGGCGCGCCGCTGATCACCCCCGACCTGCGCGTCAACGAGCTGATCGGAATCGGTCGCACCTCGGGCAAAGTGGCCCTGGTGCGATCCGCCGCGCTGCTCGGCGCGGCGTGCTCCAGCCCTGATCTTGAGGACTTCGTGGGCTATGGGCTGGCGTCGGAGTGCTTTGAGGGCGCCGGACCCACGGGCATTCCCAACAACGACTCCGCCGTTGTTCGAAAGCTCAGTGGCGCGCAAGACAGCGACCAGAACTTCAACGACTTTGTCGTGACTATCCCGACGCCGCACAACCGCGCGTCCGGCGGGTTCCTCGCGGGCTATGCCTCGCTCAGTTCGCCCGGCGTGTGCGCAGGCTCAGACATCACGCTCAGCGTCGCCGTTTCGCCTGCAGCATCTCCCGTCAGCTCGGGGATCAGCGTCACAGCAAATCTGTCCGCGCTTGGAGGCTCGAGCGCGCAATCACTCACCGATCTGGGCTCCGGCACATACGCCTTCACGTACCCCGTGCCCGGCGCCACGCTCGCAGGTTCGTTCGAGATCCCGATTCGCGTATCGGACGCCCAAGGTCGCGTGGACACCTCCAAGCTCAACCTTGTGGTCGCGCGCTGCACAAACTCGCCAAGCGCCGTGGTCATCAACCGCCTCTATTCCGGCGGCGGCAACCCCGGCGCCATCTTCAACGCCGACTTCGTCGAGCTCTTCAACCGGTCCGCCGCGTCGGTCGACCTCACCGGCTGGTCGTTGCAATACGCCAGCGCCATCAACCCGGCTGGATTTGACGGCTTGCACCAGCTCGCGCTCGCCGGCTCACTGCTCCCCGGGCAATACATGCTCATCCAGGCAAGCTCTGCCTCGCTCACCGTCGGAACGCCCATCCCGACGCCTGATCTGATCTCGCCGACCAGCCTCGCCTTCGACAACGAGTTCGGTCGCGTCGCGCTCGTGCGATCCACCCTGCCGATCGGCACGGCGTGCACAAGCGCGTCGGTAGAAGATCTGGTGTCCTACGGCGAGCGAACTCTCTGCTTCGAAGGTGTCGCGCCGGTCTCCAAGCTTGCCAACCACCTAGTTGTTCGCCGTCGCCAAGGCGGCTGCCAGGACAACAATCAGAATCTCGTTGATCTCGAAGTCGGGTCGTTCACGGAAGCTCCCAAAACCCTCCTCTCCACGCCGAGCCCATGCGCCGTGACAGTGATCGTGGGCGCGTGCTGCGTCGGCTCGTCCTGCAGCGTGGTTCAGCAGCCGACGTGCCTCGGCAGCTTCCAAGGCGCGGGCACCACGTGCGACTTCCCGGCAAACCCCGTCACCTGCTGCCCCGCCAACTTCAACCTCGCCGGCGGCGTGACGGTTCAGGACATCTTCGACTTCCTCACCGCCTGGTTCAGCAACAGCCCAGCCGCCGACATCAACCACCAAGGCGGCGTGACGGTTCAGGACATCTTCGACTATCTGTCGCTCTGGTTCCTGGGCTGTTAAGCCGAGGCTCGCCGCGAAAAGCCCTCGTTCTCAAGCGGCGGACTCGAAACGCACTCGACAGGAGTCGAACCTGTAACCCTCGGTTCCGAAGACCGATGCTCTATCCATTGAGCTACGAGTGCTCGTGAAGAACCATAGGCATCCTCGATCTGCACGCCGAGGATGAGGCTTTGCGAGTCCTCGGATCACGCCCGGGCGAGCGTTCAGTTTGGGTCTCAGCCGGCGCTGGGCGCGGGCGCCGCCGGGTCGGCCCGCATGAACAGGGCCTCGCCCTTGGCGATCGACTGCCCAGGCTTGAGCGCGTGCGGGCCGCCGAACTGGGCGAGTTCCGCAAGCGGCGCCACGAACCCTGAGTTCGGATCGTTTGGGTCCTTCAGCGGCGAGCAGTTCCATGTGCGCCAGAGTTGAGCCATTTTGAAAGGCATGGCGGGGTACAGCAGCAGCGACGCGATGCGAACGGCTTCGGCTGCGGTGTACAAGATTGCCGCAAGTGCTTCAGGTGCGTGAGGGATGGAATCCAGTTTCTTCGCAAGAGTGAACGGTGCGCAATGGGAGACCAAGTCATCGACTTCCCGGATCATTCCGCGAGCGGAAACAAGGCCGAGCTGAATGTCGAAGTCTTCAAAATGACAAAGTGCACTTTGCAAAACAGGCCGATCAGTATTCCGAAAGTCAAATGAGCGAGTTCGCTGTCCTTCCAAAACCGGTGTCCCGGCGAGCTCTCGTGCAGCTAACGCGACGCGAAGCACGTTGCCAGGCTCGTCGCTGTTGACAAAGCGGCCATCGAATGAACCTGATGGCACCTTCCCCCCAAAGTACTTCTCAATCATGTTCGCCACGCGGCTCGCGCAGTTGCCGATCCCGTTCGCCAGGTCCGCGTTGTACACCTCGACGAACTTCGCATAGCTGAAGTCCGCGTCGGTCTCGCGAAGCGGGCCTTGTGTGAGCAGGTACCAGCGAACCGCGTCCAGCCCGAACCGCTCGATGTACTTCTCAAGCAGCGGCAGGTCGATGAAGTTGCCCAGCGTCTTGGACATCTTCTTGCCTTCACTCACCCAGAAGCTGTGCGCGTACACGCACGTTGGCAGCGGCAGCCCCAGAGCCATGAGCAGCGCCGGCCAGATCACCGCGTGGAACCACAGGATCTCCTTGCCGATCACGTGCACGTTCGCGGGCCAGTAGTGGGGGAGATTGGCGTGCGAAGCCGTGCTCCCGTGCTCGCGCACGGGGCTCGCGACGTGTCCGAGCATCGCGTCGATCACGCCGATCGCCGTCGTGTAGTTGAGCAGCGCGTCGATCCACACATATGTCACGTGCCCCGGAGCCCCCGGCACTGGGATGCCCCACGTGAAGTTCGTGCGGCTCACCGGCACGTCCTGCAAGCCCTCGCGCAAACGTCCGAGCACTTCGTTGAACCGCGCCTGCGGCTTGACAAACTCCGGATGGTCCTTGAAGAACTTCTCCAGCGCCGGCTGCCACTTGCTCAGGCGGAAGTAGTAGTTCTGCTCCTTCGCCTTGATCAGCGGCTTGCCGTTGAACGCGAGGTAGTTCTTCTCGCGGGCTGCGTTCTCGGTGACGTATTCCTCTTGCCCCTCGTCGTACCAGCCCTCGAACTCGCCCAGGTACACGTCGCCGGACGCGATGAGCTTCTTGAGCGCTTCCTGCACCTGGCGCGTGTGGCGCGGCTGCGTGGTGCGGATGAAGTCGTCAAAGCTCGCGCCCACTTTCCGCATCGCGTCCTGAAAGAACGCCGCGTTCTCGTCGGCAAGCTGCTGCGGCGACACGCCCTTCGCCGCGGCGGACTTCTCAACCTTCTGCCCGTGTTCGTCGGTGCCGGTGAGGAAGTAGGTGTCGCGCCCGAGCAGGCGGGCCATCCGGGCCGCCGCGTCCGCGACGGTGGTCGTGTAGCAGTGCCCGATGTGCGGGCGGTCGTTCACGTAATAAATCGGCGTGGTGATGTAGTACGGCTGGGACATGTCCGGGCATGGTACGGCTATCGGAAGGGCGGCTATCGGGCCCGCACCGCCGATAAACGTTCGGCCTGCGTTTGTGGGCAAGAACTTCCGGCCCTCGTCCGACAAATAGAATACCAGGACAGATCTGTGACCTGCGCTCGAAAGGACCCGCCCATGACCGCGCCTCGTCAACTCGTCGCCCTGCTCTCCGCCGCCGCGCTGCTCGCAGCCGCCGGCCAGTCCATGGGGCAGACCGCGCTCGGCGATGGGCGTGGGCTGGAGCGCAACCCGCAGGTCGGCTCCGGCGGGTACAACGCCGCCGCCCCCAACATCAGCGACCAGATCCGCATGAACAACGCCATCATCACCGGCAACGCGCCGGGCGGGCGATCCTTCCGCGGATCCGTCGGGTACACCGGCACCTCCGATTTCCGCGGCTCCGTCGGCTCCGACACCCTCTACGCCTTCCGGCGCGACTCCGCCATCAGCGGCGCGTTCGGCGCGGGCGTGCGCGGCACCGACGCGCTCCGCTACCAGTTCGCCCTCTCCACCGGTCAGTCACTCCCGCCTTCCATCGGGCAATACGCCTCAGGCATCGCCCGCTCCGGCACGGTGACGACCTCGTCCAACTCCGCCGCACTCCGCAGCACCGCTGACTTCCTGACCTCGCAGTCCGTCCGCCCTTCGATCGTCGGCGGGCGCATCGATGAACAGGGCTACGAGTGGACCGTCAAAGCCTCGCCTCTGCTGGGCGTGAACTGGGTTCGCAGCGATTCGCCGGTCGTGCGCATCGCCAGGCCCGAAGATCCGCAAGCCAAGTACGACCTCGGCGCCGTGCGCCCCCAGAGCGAGCAGCAGCGCCTCGCAGAGGAACGGCGCATCCCCGGCACCATGGGCCTTGAGTCCGCGGCTGCGGGCGTCGACAGCGTGCTCGATCGCGAGATCGTCAGCCCTCTCCGGGCTCCGTCAACGCGCGTCAAGCCGCAGATGAGTTCCGTGCACTCGGAAGTCATGAAGTCCTTCTCGACGGCGTTCAACCCAGCGGTGAATCCGCAGGGAACTGGCGACGCAGCCAAAGCCACCGACAAACCTGCGGACGCGCCAGAATGGGACGGCTCGCTCGACGCGCAGCTCGAACGCCTGCGCCGCTCGCTCCGCGGCGAGCCGCAAAACGCCGTCGATTCGCAGAAGTCCTCCAAGCCCAAGCCCGCTCAGCCCTCTCAGCCAGCTGAACCTCAGGGCGCGCCGCGACAACCCGGTCTCAATCCAAACCCCGACGCCCAGAAGCCCGACGTCCCCGGCGCCGGCTCGCTCAACGACTTCGACCCTCGCCGCCCCACCATCCCCGGCGAGCGGCGCGTGCCCGCCGGCGCCAAGCCCAACGCCAACGACCCGATCGAGCCCGCGCCCGCGAATGACAAAAGCGTGTTCGATGACAGCGAGCGCCGTTCCAAGTCGCCGCTCACGCCGGAAATGGTCCAGGGGCTCAAGAGCGTCGGGCAGGCGAAGATCGAATCGCTGGTGCGCCCGCGCGTTACCGCGCCGGGCGAACGCCGCGCCGACCTCAGCGCGTACGAGTCATACATGGCGGGCGGGCAAGACGGCCTGATCCGCGGCAAGTTCTTCGACGCCGAAGACCGCTTCACCCGCGCCATCGCCGCCATGCCCGGCGATCCGCTCGCCCAGGCCGGTCGCGTGCACGCCCAGCTCGGCGCGGGGCTCTTCCTTTCCGCTGCCTCCAACCTGCGCCAGCTTTTCACCGAGCACCCGGAGATCATCGGCGCGACCTACGGCCTCAACCTCGTACCCGGCAACGAACGCACCGAACGCATCCTCGACAACCTCCGCGCCGACATGCGCAAAGACCAGCCCGCCCTCGGCAAGGACGCCGCCCTGCTCATGGCGTATCTCGGTCACATCCGCGCCGACAACGACCTCATGCTCACGGGTCTTGCCGAGCTTGCCAAGCGCACCGACATGAACAACCCCGCCGAGAGCACCCTGCTCGAAGCCTGCCGCGCCGCATGGACGAAGTAGCCGCGGAGCGTCAGGACCCAGAGTTCTCGGACCTTGCGCGGCATGCGCCCCGCCCAGCGGGGTTTTGCGATCGTCGTCCCTACACTTCTCGCCCTCTCGCACGCCGCACGGATTCGGGGCGTGGGGGCTCGATGACCACGCACCAGACCCCCTCCATCTCTCCGCCCACCCGGCCGACGCACGAGGACTCGCCACGCCCTTCGTCCCAGGCCCCGAGTCCCGTCTCCGCCGTGAACGAGGGTGAGTGGGGGTCGCGCATTCGCGATTTCTTGACCGACGGTTCGGTTTCCGCTCTGTGCGATGAACTTGCCAAGCTGACGGGCGTGCCCGTCTGGCTCCGCGATCAATCCGGCGAAGCCATCATCCCCGTCTGGAGCGACGACGCCTCCGCCTCCGGCCCCACCTCCGGCGGGCACCCCTGGTCCATCGTCCCAGAAAGCGTCGCCCGCGCCCGCGCCTTCTCCGCGCTCAACATCCCCGACGACGGCGCCTTCGAGCCCTACGCGCTCCCCATGCGCATCTCCACCGGCATGCTCGGGGCGATCGTCACGTGTCTTCCCAAACGGGCCTTCCTTTCCAGCGTCGGCTCACCCGACGCCACCAAGTTCCAGTCCATCCGGCGCGCCCTTTTGTTGTTCTCCTCGATCCTCTGCGACGTGTGCGAGTCGCAGGTGGCGCTCCGCCGGCGCGTCATGGAACTCGACGCGCTCTATCGCCTCAGCTCATTGCTGACCGCCGCCGGCGATGCCGACGAACTTCTTGAGATCGCTCTTGAGCTGGCGATGCAGGTCCTCCGCGCTGACGCGGGCTCGATCGCGATCGTCGAAGACCGCCCGGACGCGCTGGAGATCGAGCCCGTCGTGACCTGCTCACGCGGGCTCAGCGCTGAGTTCATCGCCACCACGCGTCCACTCTCCGCCTCCGCCGAGCTCCGCAAAGCCGCCCTCGCCGGCGGCATCGTCCGCGTCGAAGACCTGACACGCGACCCGCGCATCGACGAACGCCAGCGCGTCGAGCACGAAGGCCTCCGCGCCATGCTCTCCACCGGCATGCTCGACCAGGGCTCGAGCATGAGCGGCGAGCCCGGCAAGCCCCTTGGCCTCATCCGCCTCTACTCCCGTCGCCCGCGCGTCTTCACAGAAGCTGAGGGCGAGCTGCTCCGCGCCATCGCCGAACACTCCGCCAGCAGCCTGGTCAACGCCCGCCTCCGCTCGCTGCGTCAGCAGGACGAGCAGGTGAAGCGCCAGGTCAAGCTCGCCGCCAGCGTGCAGCGCCGCATGCTCCCGCGCAGCGTGCCCAAGATGCACCCGTTCGACGTCGCGGCCCACTATGCCCCCAGCTACGAACTGGGCGGCGACTTCTACGACTTCATCGAACTCGGCGGGCATCTCGGGCTGCTTGTCGGCGACGTCGTCGGCAAGGGCGTCCCCGCCGCCCTGCTCATGTCCGCGGTGCGCGCCGCCATTCGCGCCCACTCTCAGCACCTCTACCACATCGACGAACTCCTCAGCCGCGTCAACAAAGCCCTGTGCCGCGACACGCTCGACAACGAGTTCGCCACCGTGTGGTACGGCGTCGCCGACCCGCACACCCTCCGCCTCACCTACTGCGGCGCCGGCCACGATTGGCCCCTGCTCATCCGCGTCCCCACCGATCGCCCCGTCGAAGATAAAGACGTCCAGCGCCTCACCGCCGACGGCATGGCCCTCGGCATCGACCCCACTCAGAAATACCCCAAGGGCACCTTCCAGCTCGCCCCCAACGACGTGCTCGTCGTCTTCACCGACGGCTTGCACGACGCCACCAACTTCGAAGGCAAACGCTTCGGCGGCACCCGCCTCCGCAAAGCCATCCTCGAAGTTCTGCAAGCCGAGCCACACGCCACGCCCGCCCGCATCATCGACTACATCATCGCCCAGGTCCGCCAGCACGCCGGTGTCAGCGGACGCAGCGATGACATCACGGTGGTGGCGATGCGAGTGGGGAAAACGTAAATGTTCGTAAAGGATCTCGTGCGCGCATGGCAACTGGTAGAACCCCTGGGGGGGGGGCAGGTACGAATGTACTCCTGAAAGAACCATTTTCTGGAGGTCCGACCTTGAGCCAGATCGTTTCGCTTAGTTTCCAACCGTTCTTGAACAATGCCAACCTGTCGATCCCAGTTTCCGCTGTTTCTGCTTGGACGACTGTCATCGATGCTCCACCAAACGGGATAACCACGGCTGATCCAATCAACGCCAGCACCGGCGCGATACAGAACGCTGCGTTAATCACTGATGTCAAGAAACTCACATTTAGAAGAGCCTACGGAACTGCAAACGGAGCATTCGGAACAACACTTCGAGTAAGACTGGTGTATCCTCAGGTGGTCACTGGCACGACGCAAGCTCTCGTCGCCCCGCAGATTCGTGTGTTTGGCGGAACATCGGTCGATCGCAACGCCATGGCCGCGCTTCGAAACCTGGCCGGTGACCGATCTGTTCGGCTTCAAGTTGTGCCGGAAGAGGACTCTCTCGTCTCTGTGGTGATCGGCTCCGGACCTGTTGGAATGAAAGCGACGACGCCTGACAACATCACCCATTCATGGGATTGTGATGGTTGCGAGTATCTTGTCATTGGGGTGGAGAGGGCGTTCTCGTATCAAGGGAGTGTCGGCGTCACCACTCCAGTGGTTCAAGTTAAGATTATCTGAAGAGCATGAACGGAGGCGGCGCATGAAGCCATGCACGACAGTACGCGTCTTGGTCTGTTGCTGGTTCTTCCTGGTCGCTTCTGCTTCAACTCAAGGTGCGATAAGCTACATCAGCGGTTCGCGATCAATCTTCGCCAGCGCGCCATTAGGCGGTGTTCCCTTGTCAGCAAGCACCAACGGCTTCGAGGACTTCGATGCTCGTGTGACTTCAATGCCGCTTCCGCCGCTTGCCGACTTTGATGCATCAGCCAGCCAGCGCTCGCGTCTGCTTACCGATCGTATGGAAGTGGAATGCACAGCATTTGTAGATGGCGAGATACTCGGTTCAAAGCCCAGGTATGAGAGCGCTTCGCTTCTTACGGTCGTCTTCCAACTCGATGCTCCTTCGTGGGCCACGCTGTACTCTGGCCCAATCTTTCGCGGCTCCGGTCGGGCGAATGCCGGACTATCTCTAGTGCGGGATGCCACCGAGGTGTTTTCGCTTACTTCGTCTTCTGCGCCTTTGGGCGCGCTGTTGGTGCCTGGCGTTTATCGATTGGGTGTGCTCGTCGAGGCAAACAACCTCGGTTTCGGCGGTTCCGGGCTTTCAGAAGTTGTCTTTAGCCTTGTCATTCCAACCCCCCAGGCCAGTGCGTTGGCAATAATTGCAGGCGCATACTGCGCTCGAAGACGGAGATAATAACTGATGTTCCAGCGACCGCTGCACACGGCCTTTCGGTCCGGGCGAATTCAAGCTCGCCCGGAAGTGCGATCTCTGCCCCGGATATTCATCGATACTGGGGGGAACATGGCTGTGTCGGCGGCTGACGAAATATGGGCTCTCCCAAATACCTACGGTCAGATCCGATTGGACACCCGGTTGAATCGAAGAGCAAACGGTGACGAGCAGCCGGGTGTTGTCAATCCAACCGCAACATCATTTGCCAACCAGTTTCCCTTCATGGTCGGAATATACTCTCAGCGATTTGGCTCCGTGTTCGCTGAGTCAGGCAAACCCATTCGTTACGCGCTTCAGATTGTCGGCCCGGATGCGCCAGGGAGCGACAAACGCATCACCTACACATCTAACGGAAGTCTCGACCTTCCGTTCCGAACCATCAGCCCGCCAGCCACCAAAGCTTGGTTTGAGCAAATGTTTCCATTGGCAGCGTCCGGTCTCGCGCAACAAGCCATGCCATTCCCCTCGGTTTTTACGACGGACTTTGAGTCGGAAGGAGACATCGGAGGCGGTGCCTACGGCTCCGGACCTGGGCAAGGCTTCTTGGGACAAGCATTTCAAACAGGTCTGGCAAACAGCCTGACCGCTTCCCAAACGCTCGGGCAGTGGTTGACGGCGAATCCGGTTACGCAGTCAGGGCAAGCTTGGAATCCGGGTGATCCGTCATCATCACCCTCACCATACAACTGGAGCTTAGGGAGTTTTGCAAACCCCTTGAACAGCGATCGTGCCTTGTTGGCCGCCGAAATCAACATTACCAACTACGCCTGGCGATTGGACCAAGCGATCTTCCAGCCGTTTCTCACGAGTTTTGGGAGTGGCGCCGCGTGCGGTGAATGGGATGTATGGAGTTCTTCGTTCGAGTTTCAAGGCCCAGTGACACCAATCGGACGACAGTTCAGAGGTCCGAGCCTGGGTATGACCAGGCAAGTTGTTCTTCACTATGGTAATCCCACGAACTACGGGTTCTATCGACTTGATCAGACGGATGCAACGCCGGGATGGAACACTCTTCCAGAGTGGATTGCCTTCTTTCCTCAAATAGGCCCGCCGCCCCCGCCATTTCCTAATAATGTCGAGTTTACTACGGAGTATTTGGTCTGCGAGCAGTTTCAACGTGCCTCGCTTGAGAGCGAACCCTGCAAGCGAAGGCAGCGGCTTACTCAGCGCCCGACAAGCCTTTGCTGCCTTATGTTGCCGTTGTCAATGCCAACGGCATGACGCTTTCGCAACGCCGCGAAGCGATCCCGTATCTTGTTCGCTACTTGCTCAACACTATCGCACTCGGCGCGACTGAGTTCATCTTTTACGCAGCAGCTTGGAATGAATCCGCGGACTGGCGAATGGTCACTACCGAACTTGCAAAAGCCTATAACGCCGTCCACTATGCTCGCCAGCCGCTTCGCAACCGCATGTTCCGTCTGGGAACTTGAGGCATCAGTGTGCAGCCCGCCTTTTCGCCAAGACCTCAAACACCGGCGGGCACACCACAAACGCGCTGGCATCGTCTTCAAGCCGCGCAAGGTCTTCGAGCGCCTTGTCGCACTGTGACTGCGTAATCAACTCCATCGTGACCAGCTTGGGCGCAAACGTGCGCCACCAGCTCGTTGGCCACGCGATCATCGGGTCGCGCCGCCCGTCCGCGCTCACGCCGCCGCGCGCGATCCGTTGGTGCACGCGCATGTCCACCAGATCAAAGCCCGCTTCGCTCAGCAGCTTCGGCAGCCTTCCAGCGATGTCCGGATCACCGCCGCGGCTCTTCCAACTCTCCACCGTCGCTTTGACGAGCACATCATGCGAATCCAGGCGAGGCGCCGTCGTCATGCAGCCATAGTTGAAGTAATCGTGAATCACCAACATCCCGCCCGGCTTCAGCGCCGCCGCCACGCCGCGCAGCACATCGCCTGGCCTTGGCACAAAGCACAAGACCCACCGTGCATACGCCCCGTCAAACGTCTGCTCATCGCGAAGCGAAATCGCCTGCACATCACCCACCACACCCCGCGCCTGCGTCAACCCCCGGGCCCGCGCCTGCTCGTTGAACGACGCAATGAACCCGTCGGATTCATCCACGCCCATGACGCGTCCATCCGGCCCCACAAGCTGCGCAAGGTCCAGGGCCGCATGCCCCGGCCCACACCCAACATCCAGCACGCGCGACCCCAGCCCAAACCCCGCACGCTTCCACGCATCGACCGCGGCGTCGCTCCACAGGCGATGCTGCAGCCCGAGGCGAGCGTGCTCGTCCAGCCCGGTGCCCAGAACGTACTCCTTGGAATGTCCGCGTTCGGAGTTCATGATTCCCTCAATGTTCGTGATTCCTTCGATGCCGCCGTGCGCCGGGCGATGCACCATCGCTGTGGCGCAGGCCTCCGATGTGTGTTCGTGTTCCTGTCGCCTGAACTCTCACCCCCTCACCCCGCCGCCCCTTCGTGCCTCAGCATCCACGCCTTTCGCTCCACGCCCCCGGCATATCCCGTCAGGTCCCCGCTCGCCCCCACCACCCGGTGACACGGCACCGCGATCGCCACGCGATTATCGCCCACCGCCCCCGCCACCGCTCGCACCGCGCTCGCCTTCCCGATCGCCTTCGCCACCTCGCCGTAGGTCCGCGTCTGGCCGCACGGAATCGTGCCCAGAAACTCCCACACGCGCTCCTGCATCGCCGTGCCCGGCGTGTGCAGCTTCAGCGGGCCCGTCTTCCGCGCATCCTTGAAGTACGCTCGCACCCACTTCTCCGCCGCCACAAGGTGCGCGTGCTCCTTCGCGTCGCACGGCACGATCACGCGCTTGAGCCTCTGCCGCAGCGTCGAAAGGCTCGTCACCAGCCCGCGCCGGTCAACAAACTCCAGCAGGCACACGCCCTGTTCGCTCGCGACCGCGAGCATCGGCCCAAGCTCCGTCTCCATCCACGTCGCGCTGAGAAACACTTCCGCTCGCGCCGCCTCGCCCGGGCTGGCGCCCAGTACATCCTGCACCGCCTTGCGCAGCCCGCTCTCGGATGCGTACCCCGCGCGGCGCATTGCCGCGCTTATGCTCCCGCCCTGGCGCAGCCAGCGCACCGCCACGCCCACGCGGGCCGCTCGCGACAGCGCCTGCACGCTCACGCCGATTCGGCTCTTGAAGTATCGGCTTGCCTGATCCGGATCCGCGCCCATCCCGCGCAGTTCCGCCGCCCCCAGCACAACCTCCGGCCTCTCGCACAGATGCTCCACTACCGCTCGGGCCCACGCTGGTTGCTCGGCACCCACCATCACCTCCAGCGGCTTGCACCTTTTGCACGCGCGATATCCCGCCTGCATCGCCCCCGCCGCAGTTTCGAAGAACTCGCAGTTCTCCGCCTTAGGCGTTCTTGCCGGACACCCCGGTGCGCAGAAGATCCCCGTGCTCTTCACGCCCACAAAGAACGCCCCGCGTGCCTCGTGGTCCTTGGCTTTGATGGTCGCGTACAAGCGCGTGCGATTCGGCAGCGTCGTCGTCATGCCGACATCATGGCGCGGTGAGCTTCGCGCCGCCACCGCGCCGGCGCGTCCAATGTCCTATTCATCCAGCTCTGACAGAGCCCCCGGCGCAAGCCGTGGGATGCATCGAAGGATTGTGCACAGGGTGTTCCGCCGATCGCCTCACGCCGCCGGGGGCAACCCGTCATCGCCACCCTGCCCGTCCCGAGGGGTCGGAAACTTGAACGTGTCCCCCAGTTGATCGCGGAACTCTGTCAGGCGCTGCTGCATCCGCTCCAGCGTCTGCTCGATCTGGCTCACCAGTTCCTGCGAGCTGGTCGTGTGCTCGTCCCGCCCGATCCCGCTCATGCCCGGAAACCGGATGACGCTCGGCCCGTCTTCGCGCCAGCGCACCTGCACCGCGCTCCCCTCCTGCCCATAGGCCGGAGCGTCCGCTT
Source organism: Ottelia alismoides (assembly GCA_037367405.1). NCBI lineage: Eukaryota > Viridiplantae > Streptophyta > Magnoliopsida > Alismatales > Hydrocharitaceae > Ottelia > Ottelia alismoides. Next base: position 498,184 of record JAZKJV010009821.1, on the reverse strand, counting down.
TCGGATCGCCCGAAACCGTCCCTGCCACCAAACGCTCCCGCACCGCTTTCATCGGGAACGGCAAGACCTCCGGCGCCCCGTCCTCAGGGCCGCCAGAGGGCGGATCATCGCGATGTATCCGAAGATGGTTCGCCATACGGCGGGGCTCCCTGCACGAAATGGGCCTCGCTCGGCGGGCGGAATACACATCCGACCACCGCGAATGATCTCGATCGGCCCCGCCCTCGCCCCGCTTGCCTTGGGTTCGCGCTCCCCGCTGAGCTCCCCGAACATTCCGCGCGCCATCCCCCTCATCCGCCCCAAACCTTCACGTTGAACTCCCGAGAATCTCCCACCAGCCGCGTTATCGCTGCCAGCGCCAACGTGCGATAACGCTCTCACGAGCTGGCGCCGGCGTTCCGCCCGCATCTCAAGTCGTTGCACGCGTCTCGCCCGCATTCCGCCGCGACGATCATCCTCTACCATGCCGAGCATGGCTCGCAGCTCCGACCCAGATCTCGCCCGCAGGGTCGCGACCCACGTTGTCCGCGTCCTGCGCGACGCCGGGCACACCGCCTATCTCGCCGGCGGGTGTGTGCGCGATGCCCTGCTGGGCCTCAACCCCACCGACTTCGACGTCGCCACCGACGCCGTGCCCCAGCGCGTCCGCGCCCTCTTCCCCCGCACGCAGGAAGTCGGCGAGAGCTTCGGCGTCGTCCTGGTCCCCATCCGCGCGTCCGAACTCGCCCCGCATCGCGCCGGCGCCTCGCCCGCGCACCCCGCGTCCCACGACCACAACCCCAAAGCGATCGTCGAAGTCGCCACCTTTCGGTCCGACGGCCCGTATCACGACGCCCGCCGCCCTGAACACGTCACCTTCTCCGACCCTCAAAGCGACGCCCAGCGTCGCGACTTCACCATCAACGCGCTTTTCCTCGACCCGCTCGCTCCGCCCGACCCTGCCCTCCCCCTCGCCGGCGGACGCATCATCGACTACGTCGGCGGCGTCGCCGATCTCCGTGCCAAAGTCCTCCGGGCCGTGGGCGATCCCGACAAGCGCCTGCAGGAAGATCACCTCCGGGCGCTCAGAGCCGTGCGTTTCTCCGCGCGTCTGGGCTTTACGCTCGAAGACTCCACCGCTCAAGCCATCACCCGCCACGCCGCCGCCCTCACCGGCGTCAGCCGCGAGCGCGTGGGCGATGAGCTCCGGCGCATGCTCTCCCACCCCTCGGCTCCCGCCGCACTCGAACTCTTGCAACGCCTGGACCTCGATGCGCCGGTGCTCGCCGACGTGAACGCGAACCCTCCACTGCCGCTGGTCCGCGCCCTTGGGCCCGATCAGCACCCGATGACCGTCCTCGGCGCGTGGCTGCTCGACCGAGCCGGGGCCGCCCTGTCTCGCCCGCCTACTCCCGCGGACCTCAAGCCGCGACTGGCCAAAGTCCGCTCGAGCCTGTGCCTCAGCAACGAGGAGTCCGACCATCTCACCGGCGCCCTGATGACCACCCACGACCTCGCAGCTTGGCCCAACCTCAGCGTCGCCGCCCGCAAGCGCCTGGCCTTCCGCCCGTTCTTCCCGGCCGCGCTTTCGATCGACCAAGCCGGTCATCCCCAGAGCGCCGCCAAAGTGATTGCGGACCTGCATGTCCTCCAATCCGATGGCATCGGGATTCACCCTGTACCCCTGATCACGGGGGATGATCTCGTAAGTCAAGGGTTTACACCAGGACCCGCCTTCAAACGGGCCCTGGACGAAACGTATGACGCCCAGCTTGAAGGGCGGATCCGGGACAAACTGGCGGCGTTGGAACTTGCACGGCGTTTGTGCGTCTAACACCCGTACACTCGATCGAGTCTGGCCACAGTCGTGGACCTGGTTGAGGTGGTCGCCGGTTCAATGCAAGATGGACAGAGGTCGGAACGACCAGAGCCGGCGTGTCGGTGCGGAAGTTCCGCCCGAAACGCGCGGAATCGTGCGACGGCATGCGTCTCGGATTCGGGTGAGGTCGATGCGGGTGAAGAGGTCTTTGGAGCAGCACATGAACATGAAACTCCGAACATGGATCGCAAGCGGATGCATCGCCCTCGCAGGGATGCTCGCCGCAACGCCGCAGCAGGCCTGGGCGCAGTCCGACAAGAGCAAGGACTCTGGCAAGGATTCCGCCAAGGACGCCGGCGAGTCCATGGATCAACTGATCTTCCGCAACGGCAACAAGGTGGAAGGCAAGATCCTCTCCGAGACCGAGACCACTATCACCATGAAAGTGGTCTTTGCTGGCATCTCTTCGGAGACGGTCTACCAGAAGGCCGAGATCCTCGAGATCAAGCGCGGCGCGATCAAGGTCGCCCCGAAGAAGGACTCGGACAAGTCCGGCGCCGACAAGAAGGATGACGACAAGAAGATCGCGGACGCCAAGACTGGCGACGTTGACGAGAACAAGATCGTCGACAAGGACGGCAAGGACATCCCCGCGGGGAACGTCAAGGTGTACTTCGTGCCGCTCACCGGCGAGTACGGGCGCGACCTGAGCTTTGTCAGCCTCGAGCAGATCATCGAGGACATCAAGCTCCGCCAGCCGGATGTCCTGGTGTTCAAGTTCGATTTCGCCTTCGGGGTTCACGGCGAGCGGTACAAGGACTTTGCCTCCACCGGCGACTCCCAAGCCTGGGGTCAGCTCGAAACCGCGACCGACATGGCGGAAGTGCTCTTCCGTCGCCTGGAGAGCTCGGACTTCCCCAAGAAGCCGCGAACCGTCGCCTGGATCAAGCGGGCCATGGGCGGGGCCGCGTTCTTCCCGTGCTCGTTCCCCGAGATCTACTTCACCACCGACGGGCTGCACGGCGGCATCGGCGGGCTGGAAGTCCTCGCCAAGGGCGTCGGCGACGAAGTTGCCCAGGAGAAGCAGCGCTCCCTCCGCCTCGCGCGGGCCAAGGGCCTTGCGGAACTGGGCGGGCATGACCCGCGCTTTGTCGAAGCGATGACCCGCCTGGATTACTGGCTTTCGTACAAGATCGAAGGCGGCAAGGCCGTGCTCAAAGAAGAGCGCCCCGATTCTCCCGAGTGGATCCTCCTCAAGGACGACGGACAGGAAGAGCGTGCAGACTCCGCGGCGGACATGATGCGCATGCAGGGCAACGACTACCTGACGTTCAACGCCAACATCGCTCAGATCCTCGGCTGGAGCAAGGGCACCGCCGACAGCGTGGACGACCTGCTCTTCAAGATGGGTGTTGATCGCAACGTCTCGGTGCTCAAGACCAAGGCCCCGCGTCTGCTCGCGGCTCGCTCGGCGGACATTCGCAAGGCGGAAACCAACCTGCGTGACCTTCTCGACAAGTACCAGCGCGTTCGCGTCCGCGACCCGGGCGGGTATCGCGAGCGCACCGCTGCCCGCGGGCAGCGCATCAGCATCCTGAAGGAAATGATCTCGATCATCAAGCGTTTCGAGCGCGAGATCAACCCCGCCACGCTCCCGGGCTATCCGGGTCAGCTCGACGGCGTCATCAACCGCCTCGAACTGGAACAGCGCAACGACCGCCCGTAAGGCTTTGACATCAGTCTCGACGAGACTTGTTTTCGGCGATCCTCGCTCACTCTTTGCACGTACGACACTCGCCAGGAGATTTTCGCAAATGTTCACACGTTTCTCGTCACTTCGATCAGCGCTGATGGCGGTGGTCATGGTGGGCGTGGTCTTGCTCTCCGCCGCCTCCGCCCTCGCGGACAAGCTGTACCTGAAAGACGGCCGCGTGCTCGAAGGCACGGTCGTCCGCCAGGGTGAGGGCTTTGTGTACTTCAAGTACAAGATCGGCTCGGTGACCTCCGAACAGCTCTTCACCTCCGACCAGATCCAGAAGATCGAGAAGGACTCCGACCAGGCCCCCAAAAAGAACGAGGGCGATGCGGCGTCGGACTCCAAGTCCGGCGACGGCAAGTCCGGCGACGCCAAGCCCGCGGACAAGACCGACACCGACGCGTCCATTCCCGAATCCGGCGCGGCGCCCTCCGCTGAGAAGAAGCCCGGCGTGACCCGCATCGCGGTGCTCAACTTCGGCCCGCCCCGCGCCTGGAAGGGCGAGGTGGAGAGCATGGTGGGTGGCGTGATCCAGGCCAAGTTCTGGGATCAGGCCGTGCCACTCCTCAAGAAGGACAAGGTCGACGTCGTGGTCGTCCGCGTGAACTCCGGCGGCGGCGCCCTTCTCGAGATCGACCGCTTCCACAAGGTCTTCGAAGAGAAGTACAAGCCCAACTTCCGCCTGGTCGCCTGGATCGAGTCGGCCATCTCCGCCGCCGCGATGTCCCCGTGGGTCATCGAAGAGATTTACTTCATGAAAGACGGCAGCATGGGCGCCTGCACCGGCTTCCGTGGGCGCCTGGACGCGATGAAGGGCTTTGAGCTTCAGGAAGTGCTGTACCAGATGGAGAAGGCTTCCGCCCTTGGCAAGAAGCACCCCTCGATCATGCGGGCGATGCAGATCCAGGAGCCGCTGAGCGTCGACTTCGACGATCAGGGCAACCCGATCTGGCGCCAGGATGAGTCGGGGAGCCTGGTGCTCAACCGTTCGCAGCGCGTCTTCACCTTCACCTCCAGCAGCGCCATGCAGTCCAAGTTCGCCAAAGGCATCGCCAACGATCTTGACGAACTCGCCAAGGCAATGAACATTCAGGAGTGGGACCTGGGCGGCAAAGCCGCGACCGACCTGATTGACAAGTCCATGCGCGACGCCGACAAGGGCGAGAAGCGCGTCCAGGACACCTACCGCAAGTACACGACCGCACTGGGCTTTGTGCAGCAGGCCCAGGATCGCCAGAAGCGTGGCGAGTTCATCGGGCAGGCCAAGCGCCACCTGGAAGATCTGCGCCGAATCTACAAGGACAACTGGCTCGCCTCCGTGAGCCTGGGGATCGAAGAAGAGTGGTTCCGCCGCCAGGACCAGCTCCTCAAGGATCTCGCGGGTCCGTAAGGCTATCGAGTTCTCCAGTTTGAAAGCACTCAGGGGCCGGCGTTCTCGCCGGCCCTTGTCATTGAGCGGGCTGGTTTCACGCGGCAAGTCGGCGGCGCGTGATGCCCGGCGTGCCGAACGCGGTCTATCCTCGCGTGATGACCACACATTCTGCGTGCTTTGTCCCCGAGAACTTCAGCGCGACCGAGTGGCCTGCGATCAAACCCTTGGTCGACGAGCTCGCGGCTCGCCCGGTGCACTCTGGCGCCGAGTTTGAGCGATGGCTCAAGGACCGCAGCGACCTGGACGCCGCGTGCTCCGAGGGCCGGGCCAACCTGTACATCGCCAACAGCTGCAACACGGAAGACCCGGCGATCGCCGCGGCGTATACGCGCTATCTCGACGAGGTCGCGCCCAAGCTGGAAGTCTCGGGCTTTGAGCTGGACAAGAAGCACGTGGAGCTTGCCAAGAAGTTCCCGCTCTCGCGCGATCGCTACCACGTGCTGGATCGCAGCAAGCTGGCGGGCGTTGAGCTTTTTCGCGAAGAGAACGTCCCGATCCAGACCGAGCTGGCGAAGCTGAGCCAGGAGTATGGCAAGGTGTCCGGCGCTCAGACGGTGATCTTCGAAGGGCAGGAGAAGACGCTGCCGCAGATGCAGCCGTACTTGCTCAGGCCGCAGCGGAGCGTGCGCGAAGGCGCGTGGGCGGGGATCGCGACGCGGCGGCTCAAGGACCGCGCCGCGCTGGACAAGTTGATGGACGAGATGGTGGTGCGTCGCGACGCGCTGGCAAAGAACGCCGGGTGCTCGAGCTATCTGGAGTACGCGTTCAAGGAGAAGCAGCGATTCGACTACACGCCGGCGCACTGTGAAGAGTTCTGGAGCGCGGTGGAGAAGCACGTTGTGCCGCTGATGCGCCGCCTGGACGCGCGCCGGCAGGCTTCGCTCAAGGTTGACGCGCTGCGCCCGTGGGACTTGCAGGTGGATGTGCACGGGCGTCCGGGCTTGACGCCGTTCAGCGGCGGGCGCGAGCTGGTCGCCAAGACGCAGTCGGTCATGGACGCGCTGGACGCGCGCCTGGGCGCGATGACGCGTCGACTGGTGGGCACGGAGCAGCCCGGCACGGGCGCTTCGGGGTTTGTGACTGACTGTCTGGATCTGGATTCGCGCAAGGGCAAGCGCCCGGGCGGGTATCAGTACGTGCGCGATCTGTCCCGCAAGCCGTTCATTTTCATGAACGCGGCGGGTCTGCACCGCGACGTGATGACGATGGTGCACGAAGCCGGGCACGCGTTTCACTCGATGCTCGCGGAGAACGATCCGATCGTGGACTACCGCCATTCGCCGATCGAGTTTGCGGAAGTGGCGAGCATGAGCATGGAGCACCTGACCATGCCGCACTGGGGCGTTCGCGGCGGGTTTTATGAAGGCAAGCCCGAGGATCTGGCGCGGGCCCGGCGCGAGCATCTGGAAGATTCGATCACGATCCTCGCGTGGATCGCGACCATCGATTCGTTCCAGCACTGGATGTACCGCCACCCGACGCACACCCGCCGGGAGCGCGACACGTACTGGCTTGGGCTCGACGCCCGCTTCGGGCACGCGGTGTCGTGGGAGGGCTTTGAAGAGGTGCGGGCCAGCCAGTGGCAGCGCCAGAGCCACCTGTTCAGCCACCCGATGTACTACATCGAATACGGCATCGCGCAGCTTGGGGCCCTGCGCCTCTGGCTCAAGAGCAAGAAAGAAGGCGAGAAGGCCGCGGTCGACGCGTACATCCGGGCGCTCAGCCTGGGCGGGAGCAAGCCGCTGCCCGAGCTGTTCGCCGCGGCGGGGCTCAGCTTCGACTTTGGCGACGGACCGGTCGCCGGCGTCGTGGACGCGGTTGAGCGCGAGCTGGAAGCTCTCCCGGCGTAATCCGACCAACGCAAACTAGCGCTTGGCGAGAGCGCCGAGCACCGCGTCGGCCCACAACTGGTAGCCGCTGTGCGACAGGTGCAGGTAATCCGGCATCAGCGATGCGGACAGTTCGCCCGTGGGCGAGAGGTACGCGCTGGTCAGGTCGACGATGGTGATGTGATCCGGGTCGCGTTGAGCCGCGTCGAGGAGACGCCGATTCACGTCGGCGATGACTTCACGCTGCGCGTTGTGCCATTGGCCGCGCGGGAAGATGCTCATGAGCAGGATGCGGGCGCTGGGCAACTTGGTACGGACGCGATCGACCACGGCCAGCACGCCCGCGGCGATGTTCTCCGCAGAGTCCGGCGGGGGCGAGGTGTTGTTGGTGCCGATGAGCAGCACGACGGTGGAGATGTCATTGCCAGGCTCGGCAAGGGCGTCAAGCACGCCGTCGTCGAGGCGGTAGAGCAGGTGCTGGGTGCGATCGGCGCTGATGCCGCAGTTCACCGGGCGCAGGGTGGCCAAGGCCTGAGCCCAGATGTCCTTGCCTGCGGTTTCCCAGCCTTGGGTGATGGAGTCGCCCAGGAAGGCGGTGCGATGTCCGCCGGCGCGGACGTCGGCGAGGATCTTGGCGTGACGCTCGACCCACAAGGCGTCCGTACGGGCGACGGGCGTGGTCGAAACTCGCGCGGCGGAAGGGGGCGCGGGGGCGGGCGGCGCGGGGACGCCATCCGGCTCGCTGGTGGGACGCGATGTGCAGGCGGGCAGCATCGCCATCGCACCGGCCATGCACACAGCCGCACATCGACCCAGGCGATCAACGATCCCGACGCGGCGCGTCCCGGGTCGGGAGGGGCTCGTACCATCGTGCGACTGCGGGCGGCTTGGCACGGAGGGACCGGGCATGCGGATCGGTGATCTCATAGAGGGATTAAAGGTCAAGTGCGTCGGCGGCTCTACCGACATGGCGGTCAGAGTCTGCGACATCACTGAAGACTCGCGCACCGTCATGCCGGGGTCGCTGTTTGTGGCTCGGCGCGGGGCCAAGAACGACGGGCGGCAGTTTGCCAAGGGTGCGGCGGAGGCGGGAGCGGTCGCGATCCTGAGCGATGATTCGGGGCTGCACGTCCCCGCGACGCACGGGCACCCAGCCCCGATCATGCTTGTCGCGGACGATCTCGAATTCGCCATTGCGCAGCTCGCCGAGCGGTTTTACGGCGGGCCCAGCTCCAAGCTCGCGATCATCGGCGTCACCGGGACCAACGGCAAGACCACCATCACCTTCCTGATGCACCAGATGCTCAATCGCCTGGGCGTTCGCGCCGGGCTCATCGGCACGGTGGTGATTGACGACGGCGTCGAAGTGGCGCCGGCGAACATGACCACTCCGCCGGCGATGGAAGTTTCGCGAACACTGGCCCGCATGCTTGACGCCGGGTGCCGGGCCGCGGTCATGGAGGTTTCCAGCCACTCGCTGCACCAGCGTCGCGTCGGTGCGCTGCGGTTTGTGGCTGGCGTGTTCACCAATCTCACCGGCGACCACCTGGACTATCACGGCACGATGGAGCACTACGCCGCCGCCAAGGCGATGCTCTTTGACATGCTCGCCCCGGACGCCGCGGCGGTGGTGAACATCGCCGACCCGTGGCACACGCGCATGCTCCAGAACTGCAAGGCCCGCGTCTGGCGATGCCGCCAGGAACTGCCCGGCTCGCTGCCCATCACCGGCGGGCACGCCCCGGAGTCGGTCTTCACCGCCCGGGTCGTCGGGGCGGGCACCGCGTCCACCGATATCGAACTCAGCAGGGCCGGGATGCGGACTGCCGGCGGCTCCGGCTCTGGCAGTTCTGGTCCTCAGACCATCCGCCTTCCCATGGTGGGGGATTTCAACGTCATCAATGCGCTGGAAGCGCTCGTTGGCCTCTACGCGGTGTTCGGGCCCAAGGACATTGGCGGCACGGGTGAGTTCACGTTGGACCAGCTCGTGGCGGCGCTGGGCGAGGTGCACGCCCCGCCGGGGCGCCTCGAACCCGTGACGCGCGAGGGGGAGTCGATCAGCGTTTTTGTGGATTACGCACACACCGACGACGCGCTGCAGACGGTTCTGGGCACGCTCCGCCAGGCGATGCAGCGTCAGCGCGAGACCTTGGCGCGGTCTCTGGGCATCGACGCCGCCCGTATTCCCAGCGGTTCCGGCGGGCAGCTTTGGTGTGTGTTCGGGTGCGGGGGTGATCGGGATCGGACCAAGCGCCCGCGCATGGGGCGGGTGGCAAGCGAGCTTGCCGACCAGGTCATCATCACCAGCGACAACCCCCGCACCGAGGAGCCGTCGTCCATCGTTCGGGAAATCCAGACGGGCATCCCCGCTGAGCACGTGGGCAAGGTCCAGATCGAACTCGATCGCGAGCGGGCCATTCGCCTGGCGATCCGATCAGCCAAGCCCGGGGACACGATCATCATCGCCGGCAAGGGGCACGAGGACTATCAGATCTTCGCCGACCCCGCCAAGCCGGGCGGGACCATCACTCGCCATTTCGATGATCGCGAAGTTTCGCGGGCGGCTCTGGAATCCCGGGGAATTCGCCCGCGCCCTTCTGCGTCCGTCCACATCAAAGACGCGGGCGATCCGGAGGAAGAGGTCTCCGCGATCGCGTCAAGCGATTGACGTCGCTCGGTCGATGAAGAAGGCTCTCCAGGGCCAGGATGCGCACCGCGCTGGGCACGCCGGTGCGGCGTGCCGCTGAGCGTTTCTGGCGGCGGCTGATGACGGGTTTGGTCAAGATCGTTCTGAGCAAGCAAGGTGGTGAGTGGGCATGACGTGGTGGACGCCGGACACGATGCGGGCAGCGTGCGGGGGAACTTGGCTGGTCCGTCCGCCGCAGATTGAGCTTCCCCCTGACCGCCCGGCGGACATTCCCCTTCCGTCGCTGCATGCGCCGATCACGGGCGTGAGCACCGATACCCGCTCGATCAAGCCCGGGCAGGCGTTTGTGGCGCTGCGAGGCGAGAACTTCGACGGGCACCGATTCATCGCGGACGCCGCCCGGGGCGGCGCGTCCATCATCATCATCGACGACGCCCGGAGTCTGCCCGAAGGCGGGTTCACGCCGCCGGTCGGGGTGATGAAAGTCGCCGATACCGGGGCGGCGCTCCTCAAGCTCGCCGCGTCATATCGCAAGAGCCTGGCGCGAACCAAGGTCGTTGCGGTCTGCGGGTCCAACGGCAAGACCACGACCACCCGCCTGATCGATCACGTGCTCGGGCAGTTCTTTCGAGGGACCGCCAGCGCCAAGAGCTTTAACAACGCCGTGGGCGTGCCGCTGACGATTCTGTCAGCCAAAGAGAACGACCAGTACCTGGTGTGTGAAGTCGGGACCAACGCGCCGGGCGAGATCGCGCAGCTCGGCGAGGTCGTCCAGCCGGATATCGCGGTGATCACGTCCATCGGTCGCGAGCATCTCGAGAAGCTGGGCGACCTCGCGGGCGTGGCGCGGGAAGAAGCCGCGATTCTCAAGTTCGTGCGCCCCAAGGGCTGTGTGGTCGTCACGGGCGATGCCCCCGAGCTGCGCGAGCATCTTGCCAAGCCGCTGGGCGTTGTCGTCACCTTCGGGCGAGACAAGAGTGCCAATCTCCGCCTGACGAGCGTGCGCCATGAAGCCCGCGAAGGCGGCGTGCTCGGGCTGGTGTTCACGATCAACGGGCGGCAGGAAGTTCGCCTGCCGCTGGTCGGTGAGCACAACGCGTTGAATGCGATCGCCGCACTCGCCGTCGCTCGGCGCATGGGCATCGACGATGCCAAAGCCGCCGGCGCGCTCGCACACGCGGGCGGCGCGGAAATGCGTCTGGCCCGGGTGGAAGTCGCGGGCGTGCAGGTGCTCAACGATGCGTACAACGCCAATCCCGACTCGATGCTGGCCGCGATCGAGACCGCTGTGGCGCTGCGGGCATCGGTGATGCGCGGCGCGTCCCGCCTGGTGCTGGTGCTGGGCGAGATGCTCGAACTCGGAGCGGCCTCCGAATCGTCGCACCGCTCCGTCGCGCGAGCCGCGGCTCAGCACCTGGGCAAAGGCGTCGACGCGATCGTGCTCGTGGGCACGGGCATGAAGGCCGGGCTCGACGAACTGCGCAGCACGGGCGCCGCGACTGACACTGTGCACTGGCTGCCCGACGCCGAAGAAACCTCGCAGCAGCGCGTGCTGGAACTGCTCCGCCCGGGGGACTTGGTGCTGCTCAAGGGCTCGCGCCGCGTGCGACTGGAGCGCATGCTCGAGGCGCTCACCCGCGCGGGCACCGTGGGCAGTGGGGGGGGCAGCCGAGGCGCCTCCAGCGCGGGAGGCGGTGACTCTCGCGCCAGCGCCGCGGGATTTCTCTCCTCCGCCGCACCGGAACTGAAGCCCGCGCTGGGAGGCGCGGCTGTCTCCACCGCCTGACGACCTTCGCCCAGTGCTGATCACCCGCGACCAATCACCCCCACACTCTTCAGCCCCCGCCGACTCACACGCGCGATGCTCTACGTCCTCCTCGATCTCCTTCGGGCCAAGCTCCAAGACTGGAACGCGTATTGGCTGTTCATGGTGCTGGATCGCCCGTCCTTCCGCGCCCTCGCCGCCGCCGCGCTCGCGTTCTTCATCGTCGTCATCTTCGGCAAGCCCGTCATCGCCTGGCTCCGCATGAAAAAGATCGGCGACGCCGGTCTGAGCGATTCTGACGCGCTCCGTATCAAAGCCCAAAGCAAAGCCAACACGCCCACCATGGGCGGCGTGCTCATCTGCGGCGCCATCGCCCTCTCCACCCTCCTGCTCGCCGACGTTCGCAACTTTTACATCATCGTCGGCCTGGTCGTGCTCATCTATCTCGCCTCGCTCGGCGGGATCGACGACTGGCTCAAGCTCACCGCCGCCTCTCGCCCGGGCGGCTCACGCCAAGGGCTGTACGCCTGGGAAAAGCTGGTGTTTCAACTTGGCCTTGGCGCGCTCGTGGGCTACTTCATCTTCAACAAGGGCGACACGCCCGAGCTCAGCGAGATCAAGGCCAATCTCAACCACGTCCTCAACCTGCCGTTTCAGGCCACATATGTCGCCGAGAAGGGTGTCTGGCATGTCAGCGACAAGCTGATCTACCTGCCCATGGTCGCGTTCATGCTGCTCACGCTGCTGATGGTCACCGGCATGAGCAACGCGGTGAACATCGCCGACGGGATGGATGGTCTGGCCGCCGGCATGACGGTCATCGTCTCCGCGGGCCTGCTCGTGCTCACGTACATCGCCGGGTGGGACACCGCCGCACAGTATCTCCTGGTCCCCGCGATCCCTGAAGCGATGGAACTCATCGTGCTCATTGCCTCCATCGCCGGCGCCTGCCTCGGGTTCCTGTGGTGGAACTGCTCGCCCGCGCAGGTCTTCATGGGCGACACCGGCTCGCTCGCGCTGGGCGGGCTGCTGGCGTACTGCGCCGTCGTCGTCCGCCAGGAAGTCCTCCTGCTCATCATGTGCGGCGTCTTCCTGCTCGAAATCGCCAGCGTCGTCCTGCAAGTCGGCTGGTTCAAGTACACCCGCATCACCACCGGGACAGGTCAACGCCTCTTCAAAGTCGCCCCGATTCACCACCACTTCCACATCCTCGGCTGGACCGAGCAGCAGGTCGTCGCGAGGTTCTGGATCATCACCGCGATCCTGGTCGTTGTCGCGCTGGCGCTGGTGAAGGTGCGCTGATGAGCTTCGATACTTGATGGTCGCGGCGGGGTGCGAACGCAGGCCGTACGAGCTGACGATTGCAACCTCGCCGCTGGATAGGACGTATTGTGTCCTGCACGACCGGCTCTCGGTCCGTGTCTTTTCAGCTTTGTGGAGGCAACATGGTTCGAGCATCACTCGCCCTCGCAGGGAATCTTGTTGTTTGCTTGATCGCTTTCGTTTCGAACGGCATAGGAGTCGAGTCTGCCGCGCAAGCACAAGTCGCTTGCCAGCCAGCCTCGTATGCCATTCTCACTGAGAGCGATCGACACCGGTTCGGGCTTGATCAGCCGGATGGAAGCACGTTTTACTCGGGCCGTTCTTTTGTATCTTCTTCGCAAGGCGAGTTCGTCGTTGAACGCTTGACTGGAGGTTTGCGTCGGCTCGATGGCACGGTCGCGGCCGCCACACCACAAGGCGAGTTTCGTTCAAACGGAGTGTTTGCAGTTGGCGACGAACTGTACTTTGCGGGCGCGAGGGTCTGGCGGCTCAGCGGCGCATCGTGGGTCAGCGTTGGGAACGCGATCCCAGGGGTTGGCGCTGGCACGGGCGTCACGGCGATTGCCAGTCGAAATGGGAGCCTTGTCGTCGCTTGCAATCGCCAAGTGTTCGAGCTTCGCAGCGGCATTTGGCGAAGTATCGTCGATGGTCAGGCCTACTCTGATCCCGCATATCGTCTGCCCGGAGACATCATCTCGCTCATTGAGTTCAACGGCGCACTGTTCGCGGGAATAGCCAGCAACGCTGGCGGAGTCCCCGGCATGCCAAGCGCTTCCTTCTCTTGCATTTGGAGATTCAGTTCCGGAGTCTGGCAACCGGTGTTCCCAGATCTTGTTGGTCTTGCTGGTTCATTGCTGGTCTACCAGTCCCGTCTGTACGCTGCCGGTGTCATGAAGCTGCCTGAGACTCCGTCGAGTGGCTATGTCTACCTTGCCAGTATCCACGACGGCATCTGCGAACCGGTATTGATGTATACACCATCCTCGCCGCTACCCGCTGCGCAGAATATCGCGGCGACGATTGCCGGCGGCAAGATATTCTGCTCGTCGCTCCCTGCTCGACCCTTTGACAACATCATTGGTTATCGAGGCGCTATGAGTTACGACGGTGTCGTGCTTCGGGACGAGTTCCCAGGCGTTGAAAGAGTCGTTGCAGTCTGGCCGCTCGCTTCCGGTCCTGCCGCTCTTGGTGTCGCGCCAATCCTCAGCGGGAACGGATCTCGCCAGCAAACCCTCTTCCAGTTCGGCACGCCACCTCCGCCACTGATCAACGTTCAGACACGCCTGCTCACACGCGCATCTGCAAACAGCTCTCGCTCGCTTGCAATGACCGTTCAAACCTCGGTCGCCGCTTCAATCAGTGTGCAATGGCGCCGCAACGGCTCGCCAATCATGCCCGGGCAAACGCCGTGGAACTCGACGATTGCAAGGTATACCGACGTGGCCCCCGCGTATGTCGCTACGACTCAGACCTACACGCTTGAAATCTCACGCATTCGCGCCCAAGACGCCGGCATCTACGACGCTGTCATCTCTACGCCCTGCGGCGTCACCATCTCCGACCCCGTCACGCTCGACGTGTGCATCGCTGACTTCAACGCCTCCGGTTCGGTGACGAGCGGAGATCTCTTCGAGTTTCTTGAAGCATGGTTCACGTCTAGCGGCGCCGCGGATGTCGACGCGACTCCCGGCGTCGGCGTCTCTGACCTCTTCGAGTTTCTTAGCGCGTTCTTCGCCGGCTGCCCGTAGCTGTGTCAGAACTATCAGAACGTCTCACACCGTGAACTTCTGCAGCATCTGCTTCAGCTCATCGCTCTTGCCCGCCAGCGTCGAGGCGATCCGCGCTGATTCGGTGGTGCTGGCGCTGGCCTCGGTGGTCGCCGCGGTGATCGATTCGATCATGCGGGCCACTTCCTGCGAGCCGCCGACGATCGTGCTCATGCTTTCCGCCGCCGTGCGCATGCGGGCCGTGCCGCCGCGAACCGTGTTCTGCCCGTTCTCCATCTGCTTCACGGCGTCGCGCGTGTCGCTCTGAATCTGCTTGATCGAGACCACGATCTCGTCGGTCGCCTTGGCGGTGCGGTCCGCCAGCTTGCGCACTTCATCCGCGACCACCGCAAACCCGCGCCCATGCTCGCCCGCACGGGCGGCTTCGATCGCGGCGTTGAGCGCCAGCAGGTTGGTCTGGTCGGCAATGTCGTTGATCACCTGCACCAGCTTGCCGATCTGTTCGCCCTTCTTCCCGAGGCTCTGAACGCCCGCCGCGCCCGTCTGCACCGCTTTGTCGATCGAGTCCATGTCGACCGCAAGCTGCGCGAACAGGTCTTCGCCTTCCGACGCCGTGCGACCAGCGTCTTGGGCCCGGGTGTTGGCGGAGGTGGCTTTGTTGGCAATTTCCTCCGTCGCCGCGGCCATCTCCTCGCTCGCCGCGGCGATCTGCGTCGCGGAAGTCGACAGCTCCACCGCCGCGCTCTTGACCTGGGTCAACGCCGTGCGCAGTGCTGCGGCTACGTCGCGTGCGGACGCCGACACCTGCGCGATCTCATCCGTACCGCTCACATCGATGCTGCGTGTGAAGTCGCCCTTGGCAAGCGTGGACATGGCATCAACACACGCCGTCAGACGCGTCACGATCGACCGCGCGATCGCCAGCGCCAGCACTCCGATCAGCACCGCGGCGACCGCGGTACCAGCCAGGATGATCAGTCGAGCGGCGCTCATGGCGCGGTCCCGCGCCGCGGCTTCCTCCTTGGTGCTCTTCTCGATCTGGTCACCCAGCGCACCCATCTTGTCCTCAAGAACCTTGAAGGCGCTGGAGAAGGCGTCCATGCCTTCCTTCGCGGTGGACGGGTCCGCCTTCGCCTTCGCGGCGATCGCCTCTGCGCTGGCGATGTACGACTCCAGGGAGGGTTTGAGTGTCGAGAGCGTGCTCGCCACTTCGCTCGAGATGTGCAGTGTCTCCAGCTTGCCGATCGCCTCGCGGAACGTCTTGGCATGTTCGCCAAGCTCGCCCGCATTCTCCTCGCGCTCCTTGTCGTTGTCGCTGAGCAGGATCGCCTGGACATCGCCGCGGAGCGCGTCGTGCATCATGTCCGCCTGCATCTGCTCGCGCGTCGCCTCCGCAGAGTGGACGAGCGTGTCCATCGCATGCCGTGCCGACGAGAGCTGCAGATAGCCGACGCCCCCCACGCCGATGACAAACACCACGCCCAGGGTGGCCAGCGCGAGCAACTTGACGCGGACGGTCAGCTTCATACGTCGTTCCTTCTCTTGCGCTCCGTGGCGCAGTTCTGCCAGCAATGTCAGTACGAGCGTGGCTCAGAACGAGACCTGCACGCGCAGCGTTCCCACCACCGCGTCGTCGATCGTGTTGTTGCCTGACGGGTTGGAGATGTACTGGATATCCGGCGTCACGACCACGGACCCGAAGAGCTGCATCCGGTAGAACACTTCAAACGCATGCTCGTTGCCGTCGAACGCCGTGTTCTTGTCCGAGAGGTCGGCGAAGTTGTACAGGAACCCGACTTCGTCGTTCTCGCGCCCTTCGAAGGTGCCGCGCAGAGTAATGCCGGCGCCCACGTGGGTGCCGATCGACGCCACCTTGTCGTCCGCGAAGGCGGCTCGGGCGAACACCCAGAGGCCCTTGTCCGAAGCTTCATCGTCGTTGGACTTCCAGACGTGCTGTTCACCGAGCACATAGCCGCC
Organism: Ottelia alismoides; assembly: GCA_037367405.1. Lineage (NCBI taxonomy): Eukaryota > Viridiplantae > Streptophyta > Magnoliopsida > Alismatales > Hydrocharitaceae > Ottelia > Ottelia alismoides. The sequence goes on along the minus strand of JAZKJV010009821.1, from coordinate 481,930 downwards.
CGTGGTCCCGTCGTCCGTGCCGCCGTCAAAGCGGGCGAAGTCGTTGGAGTGATGCCACACGCCGCCGGCAACGCGACCCTTGCCGAAGCGCCCGCCCACTTTCCCGAAGTTCTTCCAGGTGAAGCCGGCTTCGCCGATGTAGAAGTTGCCGTCGGCCTTGTCATCGCCGAAGAACGTGTTGAAACCCGCGCGGTTGCCGGTGCGCAGGCCGTCCAGCGTGGCCCCGTCAAAGAACCCGAAGCCCGCGTAGAAGTAGTCGCACGGATACACAAACGCGACCACACCCATCGCCGGCTCCGGATAGGTCGGGAAGCCGAGCATGTTGGGGCTGTACGCCGCGGATGAGTGCAGGAAGCTGGTCGCAGGGTTGATGAACGCGAACTCCTTGTTCGCCTCGATCTTGCCGAACTTCACGCGCAGCACGTTATCGAACAGCTTCTGCTCAAACCACAGCTCCGAGAGCTGGTCGCGATGCCGATCGGTCGCGATGTTGTCATAGCTCTGGATGTCGCCTGCGTCATTGATCAGTCGCCCGCCGTAGTGGTAGAAGTCCGCGAATACCGTGCCGCCCTTCCATCCGAACGCCTTGTCCAGGTCGAGGGTGGCGTTGACGTCGAAGAGGCGGCGTGAGCTGCCGCGCTCGTTGAGACCGCCGCTGAACACGCCCGACCAGTCGTGCGTGAATGAGCCGGAGATTGTCAGACCCTTGGCTTCCAGATCGGTGCGCACGCCGCCCCAGTCGCCCGTGGCCCGGCTCCACTCCCACCACGGGCGAAACCCGAACCAGTCACGCGTCGCGGGCTCGCGAGTCGCGTCGATCGCCTCAGTCTTCTTCTTTTCAGCCTGCTCGATCTCGGGCTTGGACCGCGGCGCGGGTTCGCGACCTGGCAGATCCTGCGGGTTCATCTCGGTTTCCACAGACGCGAGCGAAGCGTCCTGCCCCATCGCCTGTCCGGCGCACATCGCCAGCACACCCACGGATGTCAGGATCGAGTTCCGGATCGAAGCGTTGCGGAAGAACAACATGTCTGAAGCACTCCACTCTGACGCTCGCGCTCGACAACGCCGAGGTTGCCGATTCTCCAAAGACGCGAGACGTTGCGGAGTACTCTCGGTGGATGCCGAGGTCCGATTGAGTTGAGAGCCGAGTTTTGTCCAACCAGCACTCGTTTCCCACACATGTGGGATGATCGGCGCAAAGGTTCATGCCCAGTACGCGCAGAAGATGCGCGGGGTGCTCGGACCTCTGTCGCAAGTCCAGATGAAGTTATTTCGGATTCACGCTGATGATCGCGTGCCGAATCACCACGCGGTCCTGCACCGGGCCATACGCCCCCGGCTCCAGGCTGATGCGCAGCGTGCTCCCAGCCGGTGCATCCAGGCGGACGTTGAGCGCGACGGAGCTCTTCCCGCTCCACACGCGCGTCCTTGCCGCTTCGCGTTCTGCACTCTTCGATCCGCTGACGCTGACGACCAGTTCGCAGTCGCCCCACATCCAGGCGCTCTCCGGCAGTTCAACTTCTCCGACCAGCGATTGCGCCGCGATCGGAAGTTCCAGCTCAAAGGCCATGGCCCCGCTGATTTCAATGTCCGCCGCGCCCAGTGTCGGCGGGCGAAGGTCCGTCGGTTCCAGTACGCCGGGTGGGCGGGTGCTCAGTCGATCGCCCAGCGGCCGCACATTCCGCGGCATGAGCGAGCTCAGCGGGAACACACCCGACGCATCGAAGGTCACGCCCAACACCTCGCCCGGCAGCAGATACCCCGACTCCGCCTTCGCACCCGCGATCGCAGGCCGCACGCGCAAGCGCCCGCCGTCGCCCTCGCTGACGATCTCGTTCAGCGCGATCACCGAGCCATCGTTCAGCCAGCAGACGGTCCCGCTCGCCTTGCCCGCAGGGTTGGAAAACACGACTTCGTCAAGTCGATCAAGCGGCACGCTGGTCTTCGCGGCGCCCGAGCTCGGCGAGCGCGAGCTCAGCACCGTTGTGCTCCCGAAGGTCTCAATCACACCTTCCTGCACATCGCCGTTGGCAAAGACCAGCCGATCCGCCGTCGGCGGGCGGCTTGCACGAACCATCGCGCCGCTCCGCGACCACCTTGCAATCCGATCAATCGCCAAGGTCATCGTCCCAAACCGCTCGGTCCGCCACAGCACTGTGTCGACGCTCGCGCGCGAATCGTCGCCCCGGTCCTGCAGCGTCCCGATCAGCCGCTGCCCATCGACCAGGTCCAGCACGCTCGCGCCGATGGGCCTCGAACCGCTCGGCGGGGGCGACGCCGCCCCATCGGACCACCGCGCCGGCGCCAGCGCCAACACCTCGCTCATCGGTCGCGTTCGGCGCGCACCCGCGGCATCGATGTACACAACTTCGCCCGCACCCTTACCGGCGCCGCCCCCCGCACTGATGCGGAGCACATCAACGCTCTCGATCGCGCCGCTGGCCAGCAGCAGGCTCATCTTCCAGCTCCGCACCGCACCGGGCGGACGTGGCCTTGAAGCATCCGCCGTGGGAGCGGCCTGGGCCGGAGCGGCCTCTGCCGGCCCCGCCGCGCGTGCAGCCGCAGGTTCGTCGGGCATCGGCGCCTCAACTGCGCCCGAGACCATCGCCGTGCCCTCGACGAGCACCGTCAACAACAGACCTTGAGCGCGAGTGATGGTCATTTCTGGAAGATCGGCAAAAATCGCTTGGGCATTTGCAGGATGATCAGCGCCATCGCCGTGCCATACGTCGGACCCACGCTCGGGTCAGGCCAGGTCCCGTCCTGCTCTTGACGCGTAAGCAGTTCCGCACGCACCGCCGGCCACCACGTCGCCCAGTGTTCCCCGCCCGCGAGGTACATGGTCTGCACAGCGTAATAGTGCCCATAAAAATAGTGCGCACTGGAGACGCCCTGGGCCCCGGGCATCGCGTTCTGGCGGAGATACGCCACGCCGCGCTCGATGTCGTTGCCCTCGTAGATGCCCGCGTAGTACAGGCTTGCCACGCCCGCCGCAGAGCGCGGCCAAGCCGAGAACCCCTGACTCGCCTGGTACCGAAATCCCCCGTCTGGATTCTGGCACTTGCGCACATATTCGACGGCTTTGTCGATCGCTTCCTTGGGAACCTCGATCCCCGCGTTGCGTGCCGATCGCAGCGCCATGATCTGGCAGATCGTCACCGACACGTCCGCGTCATACGGCACGGGGTTGTACCTCCACCCGCCCTCAGTATTCTGCGAGCGCACGATCAGGTTGCAGGCTTTCACCAGCGCCTCGTGCACGCGCGACGAGAGCGCCGTCTCCCCGCCGCCCTTGGTCATGCCGTATACCTCGCCCAGGAAGAGCGTCGCAAACCCATGCCCGTACATGGGTCCGTTGGCGGATTCGGACGCGAGCAGCCCCGTCTCCGTGGAGCAGGACAGCACAAACTCAAGGCCCTTCTCAACATTGCGACCATACGGCCCGCGCCCGGGCACGTTGCCATCGCCCATCAGCGCGATGCACGCCAGCGCCGTGACGGCGATGTTCTTGCCGAAGCGCGACGAATCGAACGAACCATCATCGGTTTGTGCTTTGACCAGAGCTGCCAAGCCGCGCTGCACGGCCGCGTCGAGTTCGGGGGTCATCTCCTGCTCGAGCGCTGAGTTCTGAGCGCTGCGCGACCCGTCGGGCCTCGCGTCCTTGGCGGGCGTGGGTGGGCTTGCAGGAGAGGTGGTCGCCGGAGCTTCCGGTGCCGCAGTGGGTTCGCCTGCCGCCGGAGTGACTGGCGAAGACGCGGCCGGAACGGGCGCAGAAGGTTGTGACGTCGGCGGCGTCTGCGCATACCCAGCGCGAGCAGCGATCGCGATCGCCAGCGCCGCCGCATACCCCGCACTCAACCTCTTGATCACGCCTGCGCTCACTTATTCTCCTTCTCTTCCGCCAGCTTTCGGTAATACGCCTCCGTCATCGCCTGATACTTGGCGCTGAACCGGTCGCCCGAGCCCTGCAGCAGCATGTCGCGCACGCGCTGCGGCAGCGAGCCCCACGCCGCCCGCGCCCCTTCAAGCCCCGGGCGGAGCGCGCCCTCCTGCAAGCCCGGCGGCGTGGTGTCCCCACGATTCTCGCCGCTGGGCTGCTGTGCCTGTTGCTGCTGCTGCTGACGCTGCGAGCCTTGCGGCTGCTGCGGCGTCTGGCGCTGCTGCGGCTTGGACTTTGAACTCGATTGCTGCTGCTGTTGCTGCATGCTGTCCAGGACCTGATCAAGCTTCTTGATGATGTCTTCCTGGATGCGCTGCGTATCGATCCCCGGGTCGCCTCCCGCGTTCAATCGCTTGGACGCATCGCCCATCAGCGCCACCGCCTGCTCAAACGCGTCATTGATCTGCTTGCCGGAAAGCACCTCATCAAGCGCCGCGGCGTTCGGGTCCTTCACCTCGCCCTGCGCTTCGCCATCCTTGGAAGCTGGATCCTTCGCGGACGCGTCCTTCGGCGCTGGTGCCGGCGTCTTGGGCAGGCCCAGCAGTTCGTCCAGCGTTGGCTGCGCACTCGGTGCGGGCTTGGCATCCTTCTTCGGTTCGCTCTTGGGCTCACGAGGAGGCGGGTTCGTCGGCTGGCTCGCGGGCTTCTTCTCGGGTGTGCTCGCCGGTTGAGTCGGATCGAGATCTGCGATTCGAGAGAGCGAGTAGCCGTACACGCCGTGCTCGGTGATGGTGGGGTTGGTAAACGTACGCGTCTTGCCCCATTCATCCAAAGGCAGTACTCGAATGAAGAAGCACTGTCCGCCGCTGAACTGTGTGCCAAGAGTGCCGAGCAGCGCGTTGCCACTTGCGTGTTCGATTGGTTGAAGCATCTGCCGGAGCTGCTCTGGCGAGAGCGTGCTGGCGTTCTCGCGCCAGTTCAACTCCCTCAGCGGCACAGATCGCTCCGGGAAGCGATTGGTGTCGAGACTCGGCACCAGCGCATGCTCGCCGCCCGTCAGCGCCAGCACCATCGCCGCAATCGCCACATTCATCCCGCACCTCCCGCCGGTTCCTTCGCCTCGCTCGGCTGATCCTTCTTCGGCTCGATCTTGGGAATCGGCACTCCACCCCCACCACCCCCCCCGCCAGCTTCTTCTGACATTCGACGCAGAAGATCCTGGGCCTGCTGGGCCAGCTCGCTCTGAAGCTGCGAAGCTTGCTTGACAAGCTCGGCTCGTCGCCCCGCGTTCTCGGCCCCGCCGCGAGTCAGCTCCGCCGCTTCAATCTGCAGATCGCGCAGCAGCGCGACCTCCGTCGCCGGCGGCAGCAGCGGCTGCTTTCCGCCTTGACCGCCACCGCCGCCCCCGCCTTGTCCTTCGCGGAACGGCTTGTCCTTCTGCTTGCGATCTTCCAGCGCGTCCACCAGGGCCTTGAGCACCCTCGCCGCCGAGGTCTGCCGCGACACCACCATCTCCGTCGCAGCGCCGGTATCAAGCTCCTGGGCGGCTTCGCCCATGAGCGCGTCCAGACGCCGGTGCGCGTAATCAAACACCTTCGCGTCGCTGAGTTCCTTGGTCTGCTTCTGGAACTCGCTCATCTCGTTCTTGAGCGTCGTCTGATCTTCGCCGAGCTGGCGGGCGCTGGCCCGCGTGCGCCGGTTCTGCTCGCCCTCGCTGAGCGCCTGCGTGCCACTCTTGATGGAGAGCTGCCGCTCCAGCGCTTCCTGATACTTCTTGCGAAACTCGCCGCGCTGGCGCTGCGATTGGCGTTCCTCAGCCTGCTTGTCAAGTTTCTCGGCTTCGGCCTTGGCTTCCTCCAGCTTGGCGAGGCTCTCCTGTTCGCTTGTTCGGGCCTCGCGCTCCTTGGCGGGCTGGGCCCGGAGGTGCGTGACGCTCTGGGCTTGGGCGTCCGCAGCTTTCTCGATGATCGCCCCGACCGGGCGCAGCTCGCGCGGGCCGCGCTCCGCTTCATCCAGAACGCCCAGCGTGTTCTGATGCAGCTGCACCATGCCCACGTCCAGCCCCGCGAGCGAGCCGCCGGCCCCGCGCTCGTCCAGGAGCTTCAGGTTCGCCTGCTGCTTCACGATCAGGGCTTCGATGGACTCGATCAGCGAGGCGAGCTGGCGCCGGAGCACTTCGTCGCGGTTCGACGCCGTCTGCTCGATGTCCTTGAGCATCTGCTCCATCGTGCGTTCCGCCGCGGCTTGCTGCTGCTGAGCCGCGCCGACCTGGTTCTGCTGCGCCTGCTGAGCCGCCTGCTGCATTTTCTGCTGGGCCTGGTCGCGCTGCGCTCGACGAGCGGCTTGGGCCATCGCCTGGGCTGCCGCCGGGTCGGTCTGACGCAGCTTCTGCTCGCGCTGGTTCATCTTCTCGACCGCTTCGCCGAGCTGCTCCGCGGCGGACTTCTGCTCTTGCGCGATCTGCGAAAGCTCCTGCTTCTGCTCCGCCGTCAACTGCTCCGGACTGCGCCCGGCGGTCTGCTCGCCCGCCTTGGCAGTTCGCTCGCGCAGGTTCCGCTGCTGCTCAAGCAGGCGCTCCACCGCCCGCTTGGAGGCGAACGTGTCCTCGCCCCGGTCCAGCATGTCGATCAGCTTGGCGAGCTCTTCACGCACGCCTTCCTGCTGCTTTGCCGCCTGGGCACGCTCCGCGTCGCCGCTTTTCGAACTCTCCGGGCTCTCGCCCGCCTGGGCCTTGGCGGCTTCCGCCAGCGACTGCGTCGCCTCAACCGACTTCTTGCCCGCCTCGCTCACGGAGCGCTCGGCTTCGCGCAGAACATCGCGCAGCGTCTGATCCGCCAGCGAGTTTTCCTTCAGGCGTTCGCCCACACGGGCCAGGTTCTGCGCCTGGCGCGACAGGCGCTCGCTGATGCCCGCCTGGGTGCGTTCGCCGCGCCGAGCCGCGTCCTCGCCCTTGCGCGTCGCCTGCTGGGCGGCTTCGACCTGTTCCTGATCGATGCGAATCGCAGACCGTCGCACTGCGCCGAGTTCGCTCCACACCTGTTCAATCAGCTCATCACGCGACAGGATTCGGAGCTTGCGCACGCTCGAACGCACCGGCGCGTGCCGCTGCCCTTCGAGTTCGTACGCGTCGATCGCGATCGCGGTGATCCAGACTTCATCACCCGCCTTGAGCCCAAGCGTCGCAAGGTCCAGCGTTGCGCCGGCTCGAAGCGTCTTGCTGACGCCCCCGTCGGGCACGCCTCGGGCAAACTCTGTGCTCGGTCCGGTCGCCTCGGGCTTGCCGCCCTCGGAGCCCGCGGGCTTCCTGGCGATCTGGTGTTCGAGCGCGACGGATTCGAGCCCGACATCGTCGCGGGCTTCGCCCAGAAGATCGACCGCCGCGGTCGCCAGCACGGCTTTGTCTTCCGCAGGCGTGATGACACTCGCGGTGGGGGGGTTGTCCTTCAGCGCGTCGAGCCGATACGCAGCGTCTTCCGCCGCCGCGATGCCGTGCTCATCCGTCGGGCGAGCGACAACGCGCACGGCGTCTTTCAGGCGCCACCGCAGCGTCCACGTCGCGCCGTCGATCGTCAGCGTCGCAGTGGGATCGGCGTCGAGCAGTTTGGCCACATCCTGCCCGAGGCTTCGGCTCGCCCATAGCACGCGATCCGACGCGATCGTCGCCTTGAATCCCGGCACGCTCTTGCTCAGGCGCAGGTTCAGCGTGACGTCGGAACCGGCGAGCATCGCTGGTGCGTTGGCCCGTTCGTCCGTGCCCGGTCCAAGCTCGAGCGTGCTTGTTGCCTGCGTCAGCCCGAGTTTCTCGGCGTACGCCGGGGGCGTCACGATCGCCGCGGCGGTGAGCACTCTGGGCGGCTCCACCAGCAGCACCCGCGTCGTCTCCGTCTGATCATCCTCGCTGAGGAGCGTGTACTCCATCTCGAGTGTGCCGCCCGAGGCGTCTTTGCTGCCCTCGGGCCTGAGACCCGTGGGTTCGATCAGGCGTTCAAAGAGCACACCCTGACGCTCGTCTTCTGAGCGTGGCGTCGCGACCGTGACGCTGCGGGCCTGGTCGGCGAGCACCACGCTCTTCCACGAACCGCTTCGCCCGTTCTCAATGAGTCGATACTTCGCCCAGACGCGAACACCCTGAACGCCGCGATCCGAACGCGTGAGCGCGGCTCGCAGCGCGAGCGCCGAGCCTTGGGGATGCGTCTTCACGCCGGTCACGTCCGCGATCGACGTGCGCTTGGGCCATTCCGCCCCGCCCCAGGGCCAGAGCATGCGCGATGCGCCGGTTATCGCGAGCATCGGAGCCGCGCCAATCACGCCCGCCAGCACCGCCACCCACGCCCCCGCCCAAAGCCCCGCCCGCACGGTGGATCCCGGCGCCAGCAGCGCGCTCGCCGGCACCCGAGCCGCCCGCGCTCGCGCCTCGGCCAGCACCGGGCTCACCAGCGCCGCGTCGCCATCGTTCTCTCGGGCCAGGTCCACCGCCGATGCCAGCGTGTTCTTGAGCCCGGCCTGTGCGCCCGCCTCGGCTCGCTCGGCCCGGAGGGCCACTTCCGTCAGGCTCGGCGCAAACTTCAGCGCCGGCATCACCAGCTTGGACACGCCCCACGCCAGCACTCCCCAGGCGCCAAGCACGCCCAGGCTCCTCAGCCACATCGGGGCCCGCAGGAAGTAATCCAAGAGCCCGCCCACAAGCACCGCCGCGATCGCCGCACCGATCACCCACGCCACGCTCTGCGCCACCAAAAGAAGCTTGGCTTTCCGTCGAATGCCCGACAGCCACGCCTCCAGCGCCGCGGCGTGCTCCGCCCCGACGCCCCGTTGGGCGCTCGTCCGGGGGAGCGTGTCTGCCTGGCTTTCGCGTTCGGACATCAGAGCCTGCTCCAAGGTTCTACGCACACGCCCCCTACGAGGTCGCAGCGGCACGGGTTTGCTTCAAAACGTATCGGTGCTCCACTCCGCCAGCCGTCTGTCCATCTCTCGCACATGGCCGCCCAACTGCCTGAAACCCCGCTTTGCGGACGTTTCTTGCTCACACCAGCCTCAGAAGACGCCGTCCGATCCACTCTGCCGCCAGCAGTCCGATCACCATCACCAGGGCCAGCGGGCTGTCCCAGAGCGTGTCCACCTCGGGCTCGCCCGACAAACGCACTCGTCGGTTGGGGAGCAGTTTGGTGAGTTGCCCAAGTTGTTCCGGCCCGAGCACCTTGCCGCCGCTTGCGGCCGCCAGGCGTCCGAGCAGCGGGTGGTCGGTCTGTGGCTGGCGGAGTTCGTCGTCAGGCTGCCAGACGTCAATCCCGGTGCTCAACGTCGCACCGCGCCCGGGCGAGAGCACCGGGTCCGGTGCCTCAGCCGTGTACTTCCCCGGATCGCCCGCGATCAAGGTCGCGGCGTAGGTCTTGGGCCCGGCGGACTTGCCGCCTGGCGCCTCCTCGGTCTTGGTCTCCGGAACCAGCGTGAGCTCAGTCTGCCCGCCAGATTCGCCCGGCGAGCCTGATGCGCCGGCACCCTCGCGCCGGACACGCACCTGCACGCTGCCTGGGGCGGAGTCCACCAGTGCCTGATCCAGCAGCGTCACGCTTACTCGAACCGGCTGCCCGGTTTCCGCGCTCTGCGGCGTCGCTTCGATCACCGCAGATCTCCCCGAGCGCGACAAGCTCTCACGCCCGAGCAACCGGATGATCTGCAGCCAGAAGCGTTCCGGCAGCAGTTCGCCCCGCCCGTATCGCCAGCGCCAGATCTCGTCGGTCGCGACGTACACGCTCCGCCCGGAACCAAATCGCATGGACAGCACCGCAGGTGTGGCGCTCGCGGGCGGGTCCTCGGGTTGCCGAGCGGTTGCCAGCACCTCCGCCGTGGGCTTGAGCTGGCGTGGGTCGATCCGCTGCATCCAGTAGATCATCGCCCAGCTCGACTGCGGATCGCTCAATGCTGCGGGCCAGTACAGCCCGTCGGTCTGTGCGTCGGCCAGCCGCAGCACGCCGAGGCGCTCCGCTGCGGGCGTGGGCTTCACCAGTACCGCCCCCGGGAAGACTTCCTGCGACCCTGAACTTCCGCCCGCACCGCTTTCGCCCGCGGTAATCGGCAGGAGATCCGCCAGCGGCGTGCCCCGCCAGAGCGAGGGTGTCGCCGATTCCCCCGCGATCCACACCAGCCCAGCCCCGCCCACCGCGACGCGCTGCTTGATCTGCTCAAGCTGTTCAGTCGTGAACACGCTGGGCAGCACATCGCCCATCACGATCACGTCAAAGTTCTTCCACTGCTCAGGCGTGGTGGGCAGGGCGTCCAGGATCGCCGTGCCTTCCTGCAGATACCGTCGCCCGGGGGCCAGCAGCATGATCGCACTGGACATCGAACGCTCGCGCACCAGCAAGCTGGTCAGGTAGCGATACTCCCAGCGCGGATACCCATCAAACACCGCGACGCGCAGGGGGCGATCGACCAGCTCGATCGCCAGGTCCTCGCTGTTGTTCTCGCTGATCATGTCCGCGCCGCCGGCTTTGGGGCGGGCCCGCACGCGCCAGGTCGTGCTGCCGGCGCCGGCGCTGCGGGCGGTGAGCGTCACGCGGGTTCTTTGAGTGGTCGCCGCACCTTCGCCCGTGCCAGAGCCTGTCCTCTCGCCAGCCCCCTCGGGCTGCGTTGCACCGGAGGCGCTGGCCTCCGCGCCCCAGTCGATCTCCTTGCTGTCCAGCACGCTCCCAGTCGCCTGATCGATCAGTTCCAACACGCTCACGCTCGTGTCTTCGCCGGCTTTGGCTTTCGCCGCGGGCGTGCGATCCAGCTCGATGTTCACCGGCACCAGGTCGTTCACAAACGCCGAGCGCGGCCCGTCCACGCGCCGCACCGCCACGTCCGCCACCGCTTCCGCGCTCCCTAGCGCCACCGGGAAAATCGGCACCTTCTCCGCATCCAGACGCCTGAGCAACTGCTTGCTGGGTTCGCTCACACTCCGCCCGTCGGTCAGCAGCACCACGCCCGAGATCGGGCGAGCCGCGGCTCTTCGTAGCGACTGCTCGATCGCCCGTTCGATATCCGTCCGGCGACCGATCGGGTCGCTGAAGCTGGGCATGCCGTCGATCCCGAGCGGGAGCTCGTACGCGCCGCCATCAAACCCGAGCCAGACCAGGACGCGCTCCGCCCCCAGCGCCTGCCACGTCGGGCGGGCCGCCTCGATCGCCACGCGGAGCTGCTGCTCGCGTGCCGCCCGGTCCTGCCCGACCGGCGCATCCGGGATCGACATCGACTCGGACCGATCCACCAGCACCAGCACCCAGTCCTTCTCTTCCGTTTCGTTGGGCTTGATCAATCGCGGCCCGCACACCAGTACTGCCAGCGCCACGATCAGCGCCGCCCGCGCCAGCCCAAGCATGGCCCGGGCCCACGCCTTGCCTTCCAGGCGCCGATACGCCAAGAGCGCCAGCAGACACGCGCCCAGAACTACCAGCGCCCACGCCCACGCGGGCAGCGGATGTTCAAAGCCAAACTCCACGCCTTCCTGCCCAAGGCGGAGCGAGTTGACGCCCAGGAATCGAGCCAGGCTTTCGCTCATGCGGCCTCCCGGGCGCTGACCGCCGCACCGATCAGAGGAGTCGAAGCGCTCGACCCGGTCACGCTCGCATGACTCGCCCACCGCGCCAGGCCAAGTTCCACCACGCACAGGACCAAGGCCGCGACCAGCAGCGGCCACCAGATCGGCGCGCCCTTGTTCGCGCCGCCCGACGTGCTGGAGATCGCCTTGGACGCGGCGTTCAACGCCGCCTCGCCAGCGCCCGCACCCAGCCACACAATCGACGATGCGCTCGCGCTGGACGCGGTGCCGCTCGCAGCCGGCGCGATGGCGTCCTTCAACCAGCCTTCAATGCCGGCTTTGGGCTGTGCCCCGGTGCGCGAGCCGCGCGGGTCGGCGTTGACCGCGACCAGCGCGCGGGGCGCGCCCGCGTCATCCAAAGCTCTGAAGAGCCCCGCACGCCGCACCGGGTCGGTTCGTCCCTGCGCATCCACCCGCGCCGGTGCGCCGAGCTTGGGCTTGCTCGGTCCGATGTTCACCGCACCCGGGTCATTCATCGATTCCAGCACGACGCTTCGAGCGGGAGCCGGAGGACGATCACCCGCCACCGCGACAAACGAGCCCCGGGCCCGGCCGACGCCCTGTCGCACCAGTTCCTGCATCAGCGGCACCATCAGCGGCTTGGCGGGCAGGTCCGACCATTCCAGATCCAAAGCCACGCCCAGATAGATCAAGAGGCCGCGCGAGTCCGTCGCGGCGCCGCTTGCCTGCGGGCTCGAGCTGGGCATGGGCGTGGGCGGGCCGGCCCAAAGCACCGGCGCTCCCTTGTCGCCCAGCGTCAGGAGCGCTTGCCCGTGTTCGGGCGCAGGCTGCAGCGGCAGGGTCTGGCGAACCGTGACGGCGCTGAGCAGTTCATCAAGCTCGCCGTCGATCATCGAGAGCAGGCCGGTGGTTGAGGAATCCTCGCTGCGAACACGCGCAAGCTTCACCGAGTTGACAGGCGCGTTCTCTCGCGCGACGGACCAGTCGGCACCCAGCGCCTTGCTCATCGCATCCCCCCAAAGGTGCACGCTCACGCCCGGCGGCGGCATGACCAGCACCAGCCCGCCCCCATCCAGAAACAGCTTGATGCGAGGCCAGGAGGCTTCGGGGATCAGGTCAGGGCGCGGCAGGACGATGGCATCAAGCCCCGCGAGACGAGCCGCGTCGATCGCGGCGGGTTCAATGTTGATCGCGTCCACGCCGGCGCCTTCGCCCGTGGGCGACAGAGCCAAGCGGGCCCAGTCGGCGGGGTCGAGCTTGTCAGCCCGCTCGGCTCTTCCAAAGCGCGACGGAGCGATGATGCCCACGCGGAGCGCGTCGCGAACGTCGAGCCCGCGCCGGAAACGATTGTCGCCGGCGATCGCGTCCGGCTCGTCGATGCCCACGACCACCACGCCGGACGTTCGGCTGCTCGGGCCCGAAGCTCGAGCGCCGGGGCGCGAGGCGACGGGTGCGCCCGCGTCACCCTCGCCGCGTAGCGGCACCACGACCACGGCGGATTCCTGCCCCGGCTGCCACCGGACCAGTGTCGTCTGCGTCGGGCGGGCCTGCGAGGCGGGGGCGTCGGTGGGCACAAAGCGGGCCCAGACCTGCGAGCTTTGCGCATCGCGCGAGCCGCCTTCGGTTCGCCTGAGCGTGACGCGCACCAGTTCGGCGCTCGGGTCGCTCGAACCCGCCAGGAGCACCGAACGCAGCGGCTCAACGCTCGAGATCGCGACATTCGCGAGCGTGGCCGGTGCAGGCTCAGGGGCGATGATGCGCACGCCCCCGGGCAGACGCGACGCGCGAGCCGCGTCCGGACCCGTGAGCGCCAGCGAGCCCTCTCGAAACTCGCTGACGATCGCGATGGTGGTGTTCTCAGGCACGATCGGCGTGCTCGCGCCCTCGCGGGCTGCACCCGGCGCGCCGGGCGCAAGAGCCGCGCTGATCGCGCTGAGCGCCCCAGGGAGGTCGGCTTTGCTGTCCATGCTCTCGATCTGGTCGATCAGCGCGCCGACGGCGCCGAGATCCGCCGAGGGCGGCATGACGATGGCCTCGGCGGGTCCGGCGAGCGTGATGAGCGCGGCTCGGTGTCCTTCGCCGTCGCGGGATTTCAAACCGTCCAGCAGGGCTCTGGCCCGAGCTTTGTGCGCATCCAGCGCGATCGAGCCGTCTGCACTTCGCGCTGACGATGCCAGCGAGTTGTCAAGCACGATGAACAGCGTCTGCGGCTTGGCGCTCAGCCCAGCCCCACCCAGCAGCGGCTTGCCAAGCGCGAGCCCGACAGCCGCCACCAGCAGACATCGGCACGCCAAGAGCAGCCACTTCTCCAGCATTAATCGGCGCTGCTGGCGCCGGTACGCCTCGAGCAGGAATCGCATCGCCCCCCAGACCACGGGCTTGCGACGCCGATGCATCAGCAAGTGGATGATGATGGGAATAGCGATGGACGCAAGGCCCGCGGCGAGCAGCGCGGGATTCAGGAACGTCAGCACGCCACACCTCCCGACCTGCGGGCAAACTCGTTGATGGTGTGGTCGAAATGATCCTGCATCTTGTCTTTCACTGATGCCCAGTGCCTAGTGCCCAGTGCCTTCTCGATTACCCAAACTTGCTCTTCTTCATCTGTGCATTGCGTCTGGCCATGAACGCGGCCATCGGCGGGCCCAGCCAGTCGTGCGTGTTGACGAGCTGGTAGTCAAAGCCGAAGGACCGGGAGATGCGTTCGATCTCGCTGAGGTGCTCTTTGAAGACCTGGCGATAGGCCTCGCGAATGGCGCGGGGGTCGACTTTGAGCTGGGGTTCGCCCTCAAGCCCGACGAACGGCGCGACTTCGCGCATGTCGAAGTCTTTTTCGCGATTGTCGATGACCTGGAAGACGATGACATCGTGCCGCCGGTGCCGGATGCGGGCGAGGGCGGAGCGGTACTCCTCCGGGTCTACGTACAGATCACTGACCAGCGCAATCAGGCAGCGGTTGGTGACTTTGCTCAGGGCCTGGTCGATCACGCGCCCGAGCTGCGTGGGCCGGTCCACGGGCGTGACGGAGAGCGCGCCGACGATCTGGCGCCACGTGCTCATCGCGCTCGACCGCTTGACCACCGCTCGGAGTTCGTCGGCGAAGGTCATCACGCCGACGCGGTCGCCCTGGGAGAGGGCCATGTAGCTCACGGCGGCCGCGATGGCGGTGGCGTGGTCGAACTTGGACCAGTACGAGCGTCCGTCGGTCGAGGTCGTGCGCCCGACGCCGGAGGCGTCTTCGAAGGAGCGCGAGCCGAAGTTCATGGAGCCCGAGCAATCGACCAGGACGATGAGGTCGAGGTTGGTTTCCTGCTGGTACTGCTTGAGGTGGAGCTTGTCGGAGCGCCCGAAGACTTTCCAATCGAGGTGGCGGATGTCGTCGCCGGCGACATAGGGGCGGTGCTGGGCGAACTCGACGGAGTAGCCCTGGAATGGGGATTTGTGGGCCCCGGACATCACGCCTTCGACGATCATCTTGGCGCGGAGTTCGAGCGTGCCGAGGCGGGCGAGGGTTTGCGGGTGCAGGTAGAGCTGGGCGTCGGCTTGCGGGGGGCTTTGGGCGGAGGCGGGGGAACGCCCGCCCGGCCCGGGAGAGCGGGCCGCATCGCCGATCGAATCCGTGATCCGCGCCTGGTCGGGCATGAGCAGGATGGTACCCAAGGGGCGGTCCGTGCGGGGCGATTCCGGTCGTTTTCGAGCAGATTTTCGGCGTCTGCGCGCGCGCGGCCGGGGAAAGACGCACGCTTGCGCGCGCGCCCGGCGGGCGTGGGGGCGTGTAGACTTCCACGCCGCTTGGCAACGATCAGAACAAGGAGCAGGGCATGCGCGGACGCAGCAGGCTGGTGAGGGGTGTGGCCGGGGTGATGGCGGGTGTGGTCGGGCTGCTGATGACGTCGCCCGCTCTGGGCGCCGGGCCGGAGCTTTCCAGCGAAGCCCGGGGCGTTTTGGAGCGCGAGATCGAGAAGGCGCGGGCGGCTCGAACCACGCGCGGGCGGACGGTCGCGGTCTGGGAGATGAAGACCGCCGGGTACCCGGAGATCAAGAACGAGTTTGTGACCGAGTTCGCGGTCGCCAAGCCGGACAAGGTGTGGGTCAAGGGCAAGGACATCTCGGTCTGGGGCGATGGGCAGACGCTGACGGTGCGATCGGAGAGTTTGAAGCAGTACATCCAGGTGCCGTTCCCGCCGCTGGACCGTCTGCGCGAGACCATCGACCAGCTCAGCGGCGGGCAGATGAAGACCTTCCCCGGCGAGGCGGCGCTGCGACCCTCGCCCAGCGACTATCCGCTGGAAGAGACGATCAAGAACATTCGCGCGTACAGCGAAGTGAAGAAAGGTGAGAACGACGGCAAGGCGGGCCTGTGGGTCATGGGAACGGGCTTTGATGAGAAAGCCGCCCCGGGCACGCCGGAGTTCCCCGTTGAGCGGTTTGTCAGCGATCACGACGGCATGACGGCGCTTTTGAAGCAGGACTGGACGGTGATGTACAACGCCATCGCCAGAAAGAAGTACGAGGAAGACAAGCGCGACGACCCAGCCGCCGAGGAACCTCGGGCGATCGAGAAGGCCCGGTGGACGACGACGTATCAGCGCGAGATGAACGTTGAGCTTGGCGACAGCACGTTCGCGTTCACGCCCGCGCCTGGGGACGTGAAAGTCGCGCAGTTCATCTTCAAGCGCCCCGGGCTTGTCGAGCAGATGTCGATGCTGGGCAAGCCCGTGCCGGATTTCACCGGCTGGGACCTTGACGGGAACCAGGTGAATCTGCGTCAGTTCAAGGGGAAGGTGCTGGTGATGGATTTCTGGGCGACCTGGTGCGGCCCGTGTGTGCAGGGCATGCCCAGCATGCAGGCGATCTACGACAAGTACAAGGACAAGGGCCTGCACCTGATGGGCGTGAACCGGGACGCGAAGGGGAAGACCGACAAGGTCAAGGCGTTCCTGTCGCGCAAGGGGTTCACCATGCCGCAGATGGACGACT
Organism: Ottelia alismoides; assembly: GCA_037367405.1. Lineage (NCBI taxonomy): Eukaryota > Viridiplantae > Streptophyta > Magnoliopsida > Alismatales > Hydrocharitaceae > Ottelia > Ottelia alismoides. Next base: position 465,530 of record JAZKJV010009821.1, on the reverse strand, counting down.
CGCTGGGCGAGGCGGCGGAGCTTTTCAAGGCGATGAGCATCCCGTGCGTGGTGTTCGTGGATAAGGAGGGGGTCGTGCAGGATATCGAGGTCGGGTATTTGCCCGGCAAGGAGAAGGAGACGGAAGCGAAGATCGTCAAGCTGCTCGCGGGCGAGGCGCTGCACACGCCGGAGGAGCTTGCGGCGCTACTGAAACAAATCGGGGCCGCGAAGTGAATGGAGCGCGTGGGGTGGGGGGCTTGGGTGGCCGCGGTGCTTGAAGTGTTCAGGTTGTGTGAGAAGTGCGCGCGGATGTGGGCGAGGGGGAAGCAGAGCGCCAAGATGAGTCAGGCGAATGCGCCGAGGCGATGAGTGCCCAGCGCGGGCGACTGACGGGACGGTGTGGGTTGGGGGAGCGGGGGCGGCTGGTTGATGGAAGCGAGTACAGCGTGATGGCGCACGATCGAAACAAGGATGGGTTTTCCAGCATGCCGTTGAACCGGCGTGGCTTTCTGAGCGGGCTGCTTGCGAGTGGTGCGGCGGCCGGGCTCGCGGGCGGGATGTCCCGGACCTCGCGCAGCGCGCTGGGCGCTCAGCAGTCCTCGGCGCAGACTTCCACGCCAGGGCCAGCGACGGGTGTCAGCGCGGGCGGGCCTTCGCGCCGGGCGCGGAACGTGATCTTCATGGTGGCCGACGGCATGTCCATGGGCACATTGACCCTCGCGGACTACGTGATTCGTCGGGACCGCGGCACGGAGTCCAACTGGGTGAAGCTCAACGCCAGGCGCGGGGCGGTGCGGTCGTGGCAGAACACCGCGTCCCTGAACGCGCCCGTGACGGACTCCGCGGCGGCGGCCAGCTCGTGGGGCGGGGGGCAGCGCGTCAACAACGGGTCCATCAACGTCACGCCCAAGGGCAAACAGCTCCTACCAATCTTGGTGCAGGCGCGCCAGGCGGGGAAGATGACCGGCTGCGTGACCACGACGCGCATCACGCACGCGACGCCCGCGGGTTTTTTCGCCAACGTGCCCTATCGCGACATGGAGGATCAGATCGCGCTGGATCTGCTGACGCGAGGGATCGATGTCGCGATGGGCGGCGGAGCCAAGCACTTCAAGGACGCGGACCTCAAGGCCCAAGCCGGGCTGACGGTTGTTCGGACGCGCGATGAACTGCTCAAGGCGGGCCCGGGCGGGCGCTTGCTCGGGCTGTTCGATGCGTCGCATGTGCCGTATGTGCTGGATCGCACGCCCAGCGTGCCCGGGCTTGTGGACATGGCCCGCGCCGCGCTCTCGCGACTGGAAAAGGGACGGGACGGCTTTGTTCTGCAGATCGAAGCCGGCCGCGTTGATCACGCGGCCCATGCCAACGACGCGCCGAGCCTGGTCGCGGAGCAGGTCGAGTTTGACGACGCGATCGGAGCCGTGCTCGCGTGGATGCAGGACCGCGACGACACGCTCTTGATCGTCACCAGCGATCACGGCAACGCCAACCCCGGGCTTACCTCGTTCAAGGGCAGCGGAGCCGAGGGCATGGCTCGCCTCGGCAAGGCCAAACAGTCGTACGAGTGGATCGAGACTGAACTTGAGAAGCACGCAACCAGCGACGACAAGATCGCCGCGATGATCGGGCTCGTGGAGCGGGCCATGGGCGTGCGTCTGGCGGATGACGACATGGCGCTTCTGGGCGGCTCGATGACCAGCCCGCCTCGTCGCGTCTCGCCCTTTCGCGAGGCGAACAAGTGGACCAGCGTGCTCGGCGGGCTGCTCGCGGATCACTTCGGAGTCTCGTTCATGAGCCCGAACCACACGGCGGATCTTGTCGAGCTGAGTGCCGCCGGGCCGGGGAGCGAGCTCGTCCCCGGATACGTCGAGAACCACCAGCTCCACGCTGTGATGGTGAGCGCCCTAGGGCTGCCCGACGGCAAGATGCTCGAGGGCATGGACCAGCCCATGCTGCACAAGGGCAAAGTGAAGGATGACTGATCGGCAGTGATCCTCGCCCTCGCCTCAGGCTTGTGGCGCTACGCGATCAGCAAGCCTTTTTCGAGCTCGCCAAGTTCACGCTCGAGGTTGGCGCGAGCGCTCTCTTCCCCCGTGGAACGGAAGTAGCGGGTCGCGAAGACGTGCTCTTTGTCGAGCATGCGGTGCAGGAACGCGATGCGTCCCTGAATGAACAGGTCGTCGGCGGCAAAGGCAAACTCGCGCCGAATCAGGCGGCGGTAGTGGTCATACTCCGAGGCGGGGGCGGCGAGGATGGAGAGATCGATGTCGGCGACCAGAGCCGTGTCGCCTGAGCCGGGATCGGCGGAATGGCGCGTGACCATGATGCACTCGCGGACTCTCTCGGCAAATCCGGCGGCGCAGCCAAGCAGCCCGGCGATCATCGCGGCAGCGTCCGCCGAGCGCTCCTCGTTGTCTGGTCGCTCGGCGATGTACACGCAGTCGTGCATCCAGAGCGAAAACTCCACCAAGTCCCGATCCTCCGCGAGGCGGAAGCACTGATCAAAGACGCTGAGCACCTGGGCGATGTGATCCAGATTGTGATACGCGCGGACCGGGTGGGTGTAAAAGTGCGCGAGCATGTCGAAGGTCATGTCGCTCTCGTGCGCGTTCTTGAACGCGCCGACGCGGGCGCAGAGGGCGTGCCAGCGATCGTGGAGGGGGTGGGACATGGCGAGAGAACATCATAAACCGCGAGGAGCGCCGTCGAGAGCATTCGGGATGAGGGTAGAGATATAGGGTGGGAATAGAACCACGGATGGCCACGGAGCACCACGGAGAGAAATGCAGGGGAGGTTGAGCCCCAGAGATGATGAGCGGGAAAAGAAAGGGAAGCATCGCACGCACATCTCCGCCGTGGATGTGCGTGGGCGTGCGGACTTCATGAGCAGTGCCTCTTGTCCACTTCGGCGGGAATGTGGTCCTAGACCACGCGTCTCAGAATGCCGTTCTTGAGCGATGCGACATGAAAGTTGATGATCAGGCCGACGCGTTTGCCGGAGAGCTTGAGATAGGTGATGAGCTGAGCTTCGTGGACGGGGTCGAGTCGATCCACGGTTTTGAGTTCGATGATCACGCTGTCTGCGACGAGGATGTCGATTCGGAAGCCGCAATCCAGTTGCACGCCGTCGTACACGACCGGTACTGCGACTTGGCGTCTGATGTCCAACCCGGCTTTGATCAGCTCATGGGCGAGGCAAGCTTCATACGCGGATTCGAGAAGGCCCGGACCAAGCGCCGAGTGCACGCGCATCGCAGCGCCGATGATTCGCTCAGTGATGTCGGCGTGAATCAGTTGGTCTGCAGGAGGCATGAGACTTTTCCGGGAACATCAAACGGCGGATGGTTCGACAGAGCGGAGGGTGACGATTATTTCTGAATCAAGTTCCTTGGCTCCCCGTGGCAAGATCACCCAACCCTCTGCATCAAACTCCGTGGCTCTCCGTGGCGATCTGTGGTTGATTGTCCGCGCGAGTTGCATTTGTCGCAAACCGAGTCATATCGGCAGTCCCACATCCCCCGCATCGTCCGCATCTCGGTCCGGCCCGCCGCCGTCGCGGTGGTTGGCGATCGGGCCCGTTTTCTTGCCGGGCGCGAAGGGGACGACTTCGACCTTGAAGGGGTCGTTGAACGCCGGCGGCGGCGCCGCGGCGGGGCGTGCCGGGCCCGGGCCGGATTGGGCGAAGGAGGCCGGCAGGCCCGTGCCGCCGGAGTAGCCCGAGTATGAGCGGAAACGCGTGACGCGGTGGTCCCACACGAGCTTGACGACGTCCGTCGGGCCGTTGCGCTGCTTGGCGATGATGAGTTCGGCGACGTTGAGCTTGTCCTGGTTCTCTTCTTCCCAGGCTTTGTCGCCAACGTGGTAATAGGCCTCACGGTGCAGGAGCATGACCACGTCGGCGTCCTGCTCGATGGAGCCTGACTCGCGCAGGTCGGACATGCGGGGGCGGTTGTCGCCGCGTGCTTCCGGGCCGCGGTTGAGCTGCGAGAGGCAGACGACGGGCACGCTCAGCTCGCGGGCGAGGGCCTTGATGCTGCGCGAGATCGAGGACACTTCGACCTGGCGGCTCTCTTTCGCGGCGTTGGGCGCGGTCATGAGCTGGAGGTAGTCAATGAAGATGGCCTTCACGCCGTGCTGCGCGACCAGGCGCCGGGCCCGCGTGCGCAGACCAAGCACCGTGAGCCCGGGCGTATCGTCGATGAGGATGGGCAGCTCGGCGAGCTCATACACAGCCCGGCACACTTCGTCGTAGTCCTTCTCGGACAGGCGCCCCGAACGCATGTCGTGCGACGAATAGCCCGACGCGGCGCTGAGGAGGCGCTGCGCGATGCTGGCTTTGGACATTTCCAGGCTGAAGACCGCGACGGGCGTCGCCTGCTTGACGGGCTTTTCGGGGCCGACGCCGCCGCGGGCCATCTGCTCCGCAACGTTCATCATCAGCGCGGACTTTCCCATCGAGGGTCGGGCCGCGACGATGATCATTTCGCCGGGCTGCAGGCCGCTGGTCAGTTCATCAAGATCCGGGAAGCCGGTGGGCACGCCCGAGATGCCCTTGCCTTGCAGCGCCAGGAGGCGGTCATACTCCTGCTGCACCAGGATGCTCAGCGGCTGCGCGTCGGAGGTCTCCTCCTGCTGCGCGATGTCGAAAACAAGCTGTTCAGCCCGATCGATGATCTCCTTGGCGCCTTCGGGCCCGAGGTCGGCGGAGTTGTACGCGTCGAAGACGATCTGCCCGCCCGCGGAGATCAGCTTGCGCAGCTTGGCTTTGTCCGCGACGATCTTGGCAAAGTGCGTCGCGGTCGCCGGGCCGGGCGTTTCGCTGGCGAGCTGTTCGAGATACTTCAGCCCGCCCACGGGCGCGAGCAGGTCCGCCGTGGAGAGTTCTTCCGCAAGCAGCACGAGATTGCCGGCTTGCTTCTGGTCGTAGATCTTGACCAGGGCTCGATAGATCGCGCCGTGGGCTTCCTTGTAGAACGCGTCCGGCGACTTGATGATCGAAATGACATCGTGGATGATGCTCGCGTCGAGGATCATCGCGCCCAGAAGCGCCATTTCCGCCAGTTCCGACTGCGGCGGGGGCTTCTCAAAAAGCTTGTCCAGCTTGACCTCGACCTGACGTGCCCCGAAGGAACGTCGCGGCTGGTCGCCTTCGGTCTTCTTGGCATCGAACAACTCGCTGGACATGACGCGAAAAACTCCTGGGCGTGATCGCGATGGTACGGGTTGTCCGCTTGGGCCCGACGCCGACGTTTACCGCACACAACCGACAGGCTCGCATCCCGGGAAGCGCGGTTCTCGGACGACCCCTGGGGGCGTCGATTCGAGAGTGCATCGTCTGCATCGCTCCCACATCAAGGGGGTGGCTGGGCGAGTCGATGCTCAGGGAGATGGTTCTGTGGGTCCAGAAACAACCCGAGCGCGGTTGGCATGGTCTATCCCTGCGTAGAGCGGGGGTGTGCGCATGAGCATGCCTCAAGAGCTCAAGACCGCCCGGGCGACCCCGTCGCCGCGTCGTCGGCGCGAGCTTTCGCCCTCGGAAGTGACGAACCTGTACGAAAGGCTTGACGCGCGCCTGCACTCGGCGGGCGTGGAAACCCAGCCGCAGGTCGCGGCTCGGATTCTCGAACTCGCCCAGAACTCCGACGCCCAGCTCAAGGACTACGCCGACGCGATCCGCGCGGACTGGAACATCACCGGTCGCGTGCTCCGCATGGCCAACTCGGCGTTTTACGCGCAGCGCCAGCCTGTGACCAAGCTCGAGCGGGCCCTGGTGGTGCTGGGGACAGAGCGGACCAAGGCGATCGCGCTGGGGTTTTACTTGAGCCGCATGGCGGCGACATGCCCGGAGCGGGCCTTCTCGCGCCGCGTGTGGGGAGAGAGCGTGTACCGCGCGGCGTTGTGCTCGCAGCTTGCCAAGGTGCACTGCCCGCAGCTTGCGGGCGAGGCGTTCATCGTCGGCTTGATGCTGGACTGCGCGCAGCCGCTGATGTTGCAGATGGTCGGGCCGGCGTACGCGGAGCTGCACGCGGAAGCGGGCTCGCCGGGCAAGCTCTTTGCGCTGGAGTATGACCGTCTGGAACAGACGCACGTGGACGTGTTCGCGGTGCTGGCGCGCCGGTGGCGCCTGCCTCGTCTGCTCGTGCGTCCGGTGCTGTGGCATCACACGCTGCCGCCGGTCGGGCAGAGCAGCGATCCGACGGTGCTGCTGCATCGCTTGGCGTATTACGCGGGATCAATCCATCTGCCTGTTGATGGTGTGCCCAAGCAGGGCACGCCGCAGTCGGGCGTTGCCAACCGGCTCTTTGAGATCTCCGCGGACAACTTGGCGATGGCGTGCCGGGACGCGGCGTCGGAATATGAGTGCCTGCTTGGGCTCTTTGAAGACGTCGCCGAGCGCCTGGGCGATGTGACGGCGATGACCGACGCGGTGCGCGTGCAGCTTGTCGAACTGCTCGATGAGCAGTTCGCGCGGGCCCTGCGCATGGAAACCCGCGGCGGGGTGGAGCGCTACAGCGTCGGCGGGCAGATCGTCGAGATCGAGCCGGGGCGCATCGGCGAAGTCGCGGCGTACATCACCACGGAGAACGGGCAGCGCCTGCTCTCGTGCACCGTCAACCCCCTGCGCGACGGGCCGGACGTCATCGCCCGCCTGCTCGGGCTCGAGGATTTCCCCGCAGAGGACATGGGCGAACTGGTCCGCGTCATGCGCGCGATCGCCGCCTAAAGGGTCGGCCTAGCCCAGGGAAGTTCCTACCAAAGCCTGCCGGACATTTCGGACCTTGTGAGCGGTTGCAACCTCCATGAGGAGTCGGCGGTTAGTATCCCGCTATGAAGACCATTCTTGTCGGCTGTGTTCTGTCGCTGGCGGCGTGCGCCCTGGGCGGGCAAGCGCTGGCGCAGACCTATGCGCAGTTCCAGGGTCACAAGCTCCCCATGATCCAGCGGAGTGTGATCCCGAACGTCGAAGGGCGCTTGGGGCACCTCGCGATGGACCCCAAGAGCGGGCGCTTGTATGTCGCGGCTCAGCGGGCCGGGTCGCTGGAAGTGCTCGACGCCAGCGGCATGAAGGTCGCGCAGAGCGTCAAGGACTTGCCCGATCCTTCCGGCGTGGTGTTCATGGACGACACTCGGCGCCTCGCGGTCGCCTGCGGCGATGGCGCCGTCCGGGTCTACAAAGCCGACGACTCCGGTCAGCTCACCCTCGAGCGCAGCATCCAGCTCCGCGGCGAAGCCGACAACCTTGCGTACGACGCCAAGGCCAAGCGCCTCTGGGCCGGGCATGGCAAGTTCGTGAGCTGGCTCGATCTGGACAAGGACGCGCCGCTGGGCTCGACCCCCATGCCGGACTTTCCGGAAGGCATGGTCATCGAGCCGGGCGGCAGCCGCCTGTTCGTGAACATCGCCAAACGCGGCGAGATCGTGGTCCTGGAGCGCGAGACCGGCAAAATTGCCGAGACCTGGACGCTCAAGGACGCCAAGGGCAACCACCCGATGGCGATCGACGGTGCCGCCAAGCGTCTGTTTGTCGCCACCAATGAGCCGGCCCGGTTCATCGCGCTGGACACCAACGGCGGCAAGGAAGTCGCCCGCCTGGAGATTCCCGGCGACGCCGACGACCTCTGGTACGACGCCCCCGGCAAGCGGGTGTACGCCTCCGCGGGCGGCTCAGGGGGCAAGGTCGCGATGATCCTTCAGGAAACGCCCGACAAGTACTCCCTGGAGCACAGGGAAGACACCATGGCAGGGGCGAGCACCAGCCTGCTGCTGGGCGATCGACGCCGCCTGATTGTGACGGCTCCCAAGATGGCCGACCAGCCGACGTTTGTGTACATCTTTTTGATTCCGCCCTAAGCCGAGCGAGCGCTGCTTAGGAACACGGAGCGAACCAACGGGCCAGAAACGCGAAGATGTCCTGCAGGTTGACGGTCTGCGAGCAGTCAGCGTCGGCGAGCGGTGATCCTGAAAACCAGCTTGCTAGGAACGTGAAGACGTCTTGAACGGTGATCGCGCCGTCGAAGTTCGCGTCGGCGCAGGCGGAGAACGTGAGGCTGGCGTCGGAGGCGAGCGTCCCGATCGTCGGCGTCATGCTGGTGACAGTTCCGGTCCGCTCAAAGAAGCGAAACCGTTCGCCGGTGACAGCATCGGACACGGCTGAGGCTGTGATGACCACGCGGTCGGACGCGCTGGTGATCAAATCGAACGTGAACACGCCCCAAATGACAGGTGGGAGCGGTCCGCAGGTGCTCGGGCAGCCGCAGATGCCCGGGCAGCTTTCGCTGTTGTGGTTCGGGGGCAGAGGCGACTGGGGAACGATGAGAAAGGACGTGCTGGTGGTGGGAAGGCTGCCGTTGCGGGGGTCGGTGTTGTCCGTGAGTCCGGTGCGGAAGACGCCAATGAGACCGGAGATTCCGGTGAGTTCGAAGCTCGAGACGTCGGGGTTGCTGATCGAGCTGGAGTCGAGCTGGTCGTAGGTGATTCGGGTCGGCTGGAACGAGACGAATCCCGCCCCGGTGGCAGAGATGCGGATCGCGGCGGACGCGAGGCCGCGGGAGACCCGGGTGTTGGGGATCAAATCATCGATGCGGTAGCGGAGCTCGATGCGGTGACGTGTGCAGGCGTAGCGGGACGCGATGCCGCCGGTCTGAATGTCCGTGATGACTTCCTGGGGTTGGACGAGGCGAGAGGTGAGAATGAGCTTGAGTTCGAACTCTTGAGCGCTGGCGCTGCAAGCCGCGAGCGAGACACCCACCAGCGACACAAGGCAGTTTCTGATCGGCCGGCGCATGGGATTCTCCTGGAATGTCAAAAGTCCTAACCTCGCCGCTGTGTCATTTTACTGCGATTTTGGGGGGGCGGCCAATGCCCTCAGCGGGCACGGGCGGGACTTGAAGTTGGCTATCGGTTCGGGGTTCGAGAGGTGCGTTTCACGGCATTGCAACGGGCAACCCGATAGACTGATGAGATGGTTCTTTCTCCTTCGTCCAATCCCCGCCGCGCCCGGTGCACCAGGCTGCTGACTCTCTGGTCAGTTGTGGGATTGGCGTCGCTCTCCGGCTGCATCGACCGGGCCACGCGCGACCAGATGGCCGCCGGTGACAGCGTGCTGGCGCCCTTGTTCAAACAGACCAGCGTGAAGGAAGCCGCGGCGTGGGCGGCGGACCCGTACGACGCCGACAAACGGGCCCGCGGCACGCTGCTGCTCGCCAACGCGCCGTTCGGCGGGGCCGAGCCGTATCTCGCCCTGTATCGCCAGCACGCGCTGGACAAGGACACCAACGTGCAAGCCGCCGCCTGCCGCGGGCTGGCGCTGCATGGTCAGCCCAGCGACGTGGACCTGATCATCCCGCTCGCCAAGTCGCCCGAAAAACTGGTGCGACTGGAAGCGACGCGCTCGCTGCAGCGTCTGCACAATCCGTCGGCTGTGCCGGTCTTGACCGAACGCCTGAGCATCGAGAAGGAGCTTGAGCCGGACATCCGCGCCGAAGCCGCCAGCGCGCTGGGGCAATACGCCGAGACCAAGAGCATGCAGGCGCTCATCGCCGCCCTCGCGGATCCGAGCCTGGTGGTAAACGTCAACGCGCACGAGTCGCTCAAGACGCTCACCGGCAACGACCAGCTCCCCGCGGAACGTCGGGCCTGGGTGCAGTGGCAGAAGCAGGCCGCGACGCCGTTTGCCGGGCGCAAGTCGTACGTGTACCCGGTCTTCTGGCGCGAGAAGCGCTGGCTGGACTATGTGCCCTTCGTCGGCGGCCCCGTGCCCAATGAGACGGCGGCCAGCCCCACCGGGTTTCCGGACCTCAGCGGTGCGTCCACCGGCGCACCCGGCGGCTCAGGCAGCGAGGTCGGAGCCTCCGGCGGCGAGCAGAAGAAGGGCTCGTAACGTCGCATCGCACGCGAGCCGATCTCACTCCTGTGCGTGCAATCACTTCAGACGGGCAGGCCCTGCGCCTGGTGCGCGATCATCCCGAGCCCACGCCGGGCGATGGCGAGGCGGTGGTGGCGCCGTCGCGCGTGCTGCTCACGCCCGCGGATTTCCGGGTGATTCGCCGCGCCATCAGCGGCGTCGCCCCGCGTGCCGGGGCCCGCGCCTTCAGCGGCGTCATCGGGCACCGCTTCGTGGGCGTGGTCAAGAAGGTCAATGCGTCGGGCTCGGGGTCAACTGGCGCATCCAGTGCAGCCGGCGCCGCCAGCCCTGGCAACGCCGGATCAAAGCGAGGCTCGGCGCATCCCTTGGTCGGGCGACGCGTGGTCGCCTCCAGCGCCATTCCCTGTGGCAACTGCGATCTCTGCCGACGGGCCCTCAGCGCCCACTGTCGAAATCGCCGGGTCGCAGGAATCTCCGAGCGCGACGGATGCCTGAGCGATCTGGTCGCCATGCCGCTGAGCACGCTGCACGTGGTGCCAGATGGTGTGAGTGATGACGCCGCGGTGCTCGCCGGGTGGGCCGCGTCCGCGGCACACACGGCGAACCTGCTCCGCAGCCAGGAGCATGTGTACACCACGGTGCTGGGCGACTCGCCGCTGGCGCTGCTGACGGCTCGCGTGCTCACACGCAAGAACGCCAGCGTTCGCCTGCTTTCAGATCGCCCCGAGATCGCCGAGCTCTGCGAGCGCTGGGGCATCAAGCAGCGCCGACCCGATGAGCCCGGGCGACGCCAGGATCAGGATGTGGTGGTCGACTGCACCGTCGGCGAAGGCGCCGGCGAGCGCAGCGCCTGGGGGCTTGAGCTGGCGATGCAGATGGTCCGTCCGCGCGGGCTGATCGTGCTCAAGAGCGCCGCCGTCGAAGCTCGCGGCGAGCCCGGCGAGCCCGCACCGATCGACCTCACGCCCGCCATCGTCAACGAAGTTCAGATCGTCGGCTCGCGCGAAGGCCCGATGCCCGATGGCCTGGCCCTGCTCAAGGAGTTCGGGCCCGACGTCACCAGCGTGCTCAGCTGGCGCGGCTCGGGCACAGCGAGCGGGCAAGGCGGGATGGGCGCGGCGGGCGGCGGGCGCGTGGTGATGAACGACGCCCTCGCGGTGGTTCTGTCCGCCGCCAAAGGTCCCGCCCGCGCGGGCCCGAGCGTCATGATCGAGCTCGCGGCGTAAGGAATCTGTTCAGAAACTCCGGGAAACCGGCGGTGCCCACGCCTGTACACTCACGCAGGAGGTGGTCCATGCATGCGGTTCATCAAACCCGGAAAACGTTGGCGATCGGGCTCGGCATTGTGGTGCTGGCCGTGGGTGTGAACATGGCGGGAATATCGATGGCCCGGATGAATGAGCCCGCAGTGTTCAGCCAGGTGTCGTACGACGAGGCGATCAAAGCCAGCCAGAAGGGGCAGAACTTCCTGATCGTCAAGGGCACGGCGGTCTGGTGCGGCCCATGCAAACAGATGGACAAGACCACCTGGGTCGACGAGCGCGTCGTCCAGTGGGTCAAAGACCACGGCACCGCGATCTCGCTCGACGTCGACAAACACCCCAACACCGCCCGCGATCTCAAGATCAACGCCATGCCCACCATGGTGCTCTTCAAAGACGGCAAGGAGATCGACCGAGTCGTCGGCTACCGCTCCGCGGACCAGCTCCTCAAGTGGATGAACGATGCCAAGGCTGGGAAAACGACCAAGAAGGAAATGGACGACAAGCTCGCCGGCTTGAAGGCCGGCAACAAGACCATGAGCGTGGACGAACGCATGGAGCTGGCCAACTCGCTCCGCGATCAGGAGAAGTTTGAAGCCGCCGCAGAGCAGTACGAGTGGCTGTGGAAGAACATGGTGACCCAGCAGCCGTCGATGCTGGGCGTGCGCGGCTCGTTCCTGGCAAGTGACATCGAGCGTCTCTGCGAGCAGCACGAGCCCAGCAAGAAGCGATTTGCCGCGATTCGCGACGAGGTCGAAGCCCGCCTCAAAGGCGAGAACAAAACGTGGGACGACCTCAACGACTGGCTCGTGCTGAACAAGATCGTCAGCGACGATCAGCGCACGCTCGCCTGGGTCGACCGCATCAAGGGCGATGATGAAGGCAAGAAGACGCTCGCAAGGCTCGCCTATCGCGTGGACGATCTGCTGGAGAAGCACGAGCGCTGGGCCGATCTCGGCGCGATCACCCGTGAGCCGATCCGCAAGCTGGAGGAAGAGCACTCGTTCATCAAGATGTCCACCGGGCGATCGCTGCCCGCGTCCATGAGCGACGAAGACAGGAAGCAGATGGAGGCGTACGCCTGGAAGCGGTTCCGCGACAAGGCGGGCATGATCCACGCCTCGCTCTTGGCGGCTGGTCGCGAGGACGATGCCAAAGCCGTCGCCGCCCGCGCCGTGGCCCTTGACCCGTCCGACGACATGCAGAAGGCTCTCACAGACTGGCAAAAGAAAATCAAGGCGAAGTGATTCGCCTTGATCCCTGTCAAACTCTGATTTGGACTGATCTGGTTACGGGCAGCCTGCAAACCACGCGCCCAGGAAGTCGAAGATGTCCTGCACCGTGACGCCGTTGACGCCGTTGAAGTCGGCGCTCGGGCTGTTGTTGAACCACGCGGCCAAGAAATCGAAGATGTCCTGAACGCTCACGCCGTTGGTCCCGTTGAAGTCGGCCCGGCAGGGCGGCGCGGTGATCGTGAAGCTGAACCCGGCGATGCCGCCCGGCGAGCCGTTGCCGCTGGGCAGCGCGGTCCCGGTGATCTCGCCGTCCAGCGCCTGGCTGCTGAGCACGGAAGTCACGCTGTCGCTGATCGCAACGGAGTAGGTGCCAGCGCTCAGCGGCGCGCCGAAGCCGAGCGTCACGATCCCGCCCGAGTTGGTGAGCGTGAACGGCACGCTCGCCGTCCCGCGCGTCACCGCGAAGTTCGCCGGCGCCGCGTTCACATCATCCGAGAACACCAGGCGCAGCGAGGTCGGTGCGCCGCCCGCCGCGAGGCTTGCGCCGGGGAGAACGTTCGACGTCACGAGCTTGGGCGGTCCCGGCGTGTACGAGCCGAGCGTCTTGCCGTAGTTCAGCACCCAGTCGTCCGGGTCGATGGCAATCGCGGACACCGTCGCGCCCGTCGGCAGCGGGATCAGGTAGTCATCGCGCGGCGCGTCCATGCGGACAGTGGTGTTGATCGTCCCCGCCGAGGTGTTCACGCGAACATCCAGCGGGTTGGCAAACACCGTGGTCGCCCCGCCGCCGGCGCTCTGGTTCACCTGACTGACAAACAGCTTTAGGTAGTTTTGCCCATCGATGACGGCGGGCTGATACCCGAACGTGTAGTTCGGAGCGCCGTTGCCGAAGATCCAGGGCGTGAAGTACCAGTTCAGGTCCTGCCCCGCCGTCGCGTTGAAGGATGCGATGAAATCGCCCGTCGTCGCTGCGGAGCCCTGGAACTGGGCCCGGTAGTTCTGCAGCGCCTGGAAGAACGTTGCATCGCCCAGCACCTTGCGCAGCGTGTGAATCGCCCAGCCGGCTTTGCGATAGCTCGCGTTGGAATCGAAGATCCGGTTCACGCTGGCGACGTTGGTGCAGTACACGCTGTTGAGCGGGTCGGTCGGCTTGCGGGCGACCATCGCCGCGGCCAGTGCCGGCAGGCCCGTCGAGCCCGGTTTCCGCTCCAGCCAGAGCGCCTCGGAATACGTCGCAAAGCCCTCGTTGAGCCAGATGTCGGCCCAGGTTCGGCACGTGACGTTGTCGCCCCACCATTGGTGCCCCAGCTCGTGCGAGGTCAGCGATTCGCCGAAGGGCACATCGCCGCTCCCGCCTTGCCCGGTGTAGGTCTGGTGCTCCTGCCCGCCGGAGAACTCGAACTGATAGATGCCGTACTTCTCGTTGACGAACGGATACAGCCCGTAGATGGGGCGGAAGGCCTCCATCATCGGGATGCACTGTTCCCACGCGGTGCGCCGGGCCGGTGTATCGCGCGAGGGATAGATGCTGAACTGCACCGGCATCGACCCGCCGGGGTAGTTGTACGTGGTCTGCCACTGGTTGTACTGCGTGACGGAGATGAACAGCAAGTAGGCCGTCATCGGGTAGCTCGTCGCCCAGCGATAGCGCGAGCGATTGCCCGACAGCGCGTCCACGCCCTGCAGCAGGCCGTTGCTCACGCCCTGCATCGTGTTGGGGCAGATGATCGAGACGTTGTACGTCGCCTTGTCCGCGTTGTCGCCGGCGGTCTGCACGTCGCCGTCTTTGGCGGGCCACCAGCTCGCGGCGTAGTACGGCTCAGAGAGCGTGCTGAAGATCGGCGGAGCGCCCGTTGTGCCTCCCTGCGTCCCGATCGAGAGCGATCCCAGCCCGACCGACTGCCCCGCTCCCGTATAGTTCACCGTCACCGTAAACGTCTGCCCCGCGTTGACAGGACGCGCCAGTGTGAACGTCCTGCCGTAGCTCACCGGCGTCGCCGTCGACACTGGGACCGTGGGCGTCACGCTGTAGCTCCCGACCGAGTCCGTCACGGTGCACGAGCTCACCGTGAAGTTCCAGCGCAGGCGGAACGTGAACGTGCTCAGCCCGTTCTGATTGGAGCGCACGGTCATCACGTTTGTCCCTGTGATGGTCGTGCTGGGCGGGGCGACTTCGATCGTCAGGTTGTAGTTCAACACGTCCGTCGGGTCGCCCGGCCCGCGATCGCCCCGATTGGCAAACTGCCCGATCACCGGCGTCAGCGGGCCCGCTTGCGACATGTCCATCCCCGCCGCGAGCTGCTGCTCGATCAGCGCTTTCTGTCGGCACGCCTTGCCGCAGCCCACGTGCGACTCGTGCACCAGCACCTCGCTGTCGGGCTGGTCATACGCAGGCACAAACTCCGGGGCCCACTGCCCCAGCGCCGGCACGCTCCCCGCCGCGCTCACAAGCGCAGCAACAGCGATGACGCGTGCACGGGCGGCGACACATTCTCTTGTGATCATGCTCAAGTCCAAATGAGGTGGCATTCAACCGACAGCTCGCGCGATCGCGCGTTCACACCATACCGCCGAACGACGGCATGACCATCCTCTGTCCGGACAAACTCGTCCAGAGGTTGCCACGCACCCTCCACGAAACTTCTCGGACCGCCCCAAAACGCGCGAAAGTGGCGGATTCCCGCCACCCGCAACCGGGTTCACCCCGACCATGCGTCGCGTCGGGCCGTCCCGCAGGTTCCCAAATCACAACGCCCCGGAGCGAGGCTCCGGGGCGTTGATGGACGGTGAACCAGGCCGAAGCTGGAACTTACGAACGGCTGCTGACGGACTTCTTCTTCCCGCCGCCGAAGTTCGGCATCCCGTCGCCCTTCTCATACAGATCGGCGAACTTGAAGCCCTTGCGGCTCTTCCAGGCCTTGCGGTGGTACGCGTCGCTTGCCAGCAGCGGGAACAGCGCTGAAATCTCGCCGAACACCATCTGCTCGTGCACCACGTCCACCTTGCCCCAGCTGCACGCCTCGCGGAGCGTGGAGCCTGAGAGGGCCCCATCCCGGCTGTCGGCGACGGTCATCTGGATCGCGTACTTGTGCATGCCGATGTCGCCGCGGGCCTTGCCGCCCTTGCGCTCGTTCAGCAGCTCCGCCGCGACCACGATGTCCTGGGCAAAGTTCTTGGGCACCCCGCCGCCCATCATGAGCAGGCCCGTGTCCTTGCACGCCAGCTTGATGTCCGTCAGCTCGCGGAAGTCCTTGCCCGAGTCGATGGCGACCTGCCCCTTGCCGGTCTCGATGGCTTCGGTCTGCTGAAGAACGATGCCGAACCCGGCGCTGCAGTCGCTGAACGCCGGCACAAAGATCGGCACGCGCTTCTGATAGCACGTCTTCACGATGCTCTTGTTCTTGGCGAACTTGGGGTTGTTCGCAAGATACGCGCCCATCGCCTCGATGAACTCGCGCGAGCTGTACGCCCCCGGCGCAAACGCGTTGAAGATCTCGTACGTCGCGTGATCGCACGCCCGCAGATCGTCCTCGTCGATGTACGTGTCGTAGATGCGGTCGATCATCATGTTCCGCAGCGTCATGTCGTCCACCGGCGGCGCCTCCGGCGAGCCCGGGGCGATGTAGTGCTTGAACCCGAGGCCTTCGAAGAAGTCCTGGTCCACGATGTTCGCGCCCGTCGAGACGATCGCGTCGATCATGTTGTTCTCGACCATGGTCACCACCGCGTCCTTCAGCCCCGCGGAGATGAGCGACCCCGCCAGCGTGAGGATGACGGCACACTCCTTGTCCTTGAGCATCATCGAGTAGATATCCGCCGCGTTCGCCAGCGTGCGCGACGAATACGCCATGTCGCGGTAGCTGTCGATCACCGGGCGGGCGTCGAACGCCGTGATGTCGATGTGCTGAATGGGGCGAGAGAGCAGGTCTTTCTTGGTCCACTTGCCGCTGGGCATGATCGCGACTCCTTGAGCCTCGGCGCATCGCGCAACTGAGGCTCAGAAACTCGGCCAAGCCCCCCTGGCCATGGGTTGATTCACAGTGCCCCCGGGGGTGGCGGGGACGCATGAGTATATTCGCGTCAAACGCTCGGCTCCCGCGCAGTTTCGCCCGCCCTCTCCGCCCCCGCGCTCCGATCTCACGGCTCGTCGTTCACGCGCGACGTGTCCGACGGGTCCAGCACTGTGGAGGCGTCGTACGCCCGGCGCTGCTCGGGCGTCAGCAGCCCCAAGACATCCCGGCTGACCTGTTTCCGCAGCTCCGAAGCCTTGCCCCAGAACACATTCGACGGGGCCGTCGGGTACTTCCGCTGCGTCTGATCGTCCGCAAGCTCGAACGTCGCCTGATCAACCACCGCACGCCGCGCAATGTCCAGCACCTGCCGCTCGGCCTCGCCCAGGATCGACTTCACCTGGGCCCGCTGCTTCTCAGAGAGCGCCAGCGCCAGAACCTCGCGCACGACCGGATACTGCTGCGGGCTCGCCGCGGTCCGATCAAAGTCCTTCGAGCGGGTCCGCATGACCTCCAGGACCAGCGCATCGCCCACTTCGCTTGGCAGGATGCCCACGAGCTTCAGAAGTGCAGCGGACTGCACGCGTCGCAGTTCAAGGTCCGCCGCCCGCAGCTCCTTCTGCGTATCCCGGTCGCGCGCCTGGCTTTCCGGGCTCCCGTCATAGCCCCGACGAACATTCTCGAAGTATGCCATGACCGCTCGGCGTTCGCGCACGATCGCGGCGTCCTCTTCCACATCCAGTCGCGTCAGCACGCTCGCGACCGGGTTATCGCCAAGCACATCCTGCCCCTTGCGCACGAGAAACTCTGCAACATCAAACGCGAGGACCGCCACCACTTTCCCCTTCAGCAGCGTCCGCCGGTGTGATCGCTCAAATCGCGCAAAGCCTGCTGCCTGCTCAGGCGTCAGGATCTCGCGCAGGTCATCCAGCATCGAGCGCTCGACCTTGGCTGAGCCAAGCAGCACTTCCTTCTCACTCGCCTGAAGCTCCGCCAGCGTCGCGTCATCGCGCACCGTGCGCAGGTGCCGGTTGATCACCCCCGCAAGCTCCGCGCGCGACGCCGCGATCAGGTCCCGAGCCGCCCGCCTCTGATCGTCCGTCGGCTTGACCCATCGATCAAACCGCTCGGAAGTGTCGGCGGGAATCACACGCCGCACCTCCGAATACGTCACGAGCTCCGCGATCAGCGGGCCGCCTTGTGCCAGAGCGGCTCGCCCCGCGGGCAGGTATGACAACACCAGGCACAGCGCGATGAGCACACTTCGGCGCATTCGAGTCATTCGGGGCATGCGAATGGTTTCGCCACTGTGACTCGCCCGGATTCCCGCCCAAGGCGCACCGGTGCGTGAGGCGGCAATCTCGGCCATCACCCGCCTGAAGTCGGGGATGCCCGGCGCGCGAAATCTGCATGAACATGCGCTGAAAACGTGCTGGCGGGCTCGTGCCCAATCAGCCGCGTGGTATGCTCGATGTGCACGTGGGAGGTCGCGTCATGGGCAAGCGTGAACTGAAGACTCCGGCGAAGAAGACGACCGCGAAAGCCGCCGCACCGTCGAGCGCCCAGCCGGCGCGGGCGGTGGCGCCCGGCGCGGTGGTTATCCGCTCAGCCGCGGCGGGCGACGAGATCTGCCGCGTGCCCTTCAGCCCGGCGCTGCAGCGGGCCGCGATGGAGTGGACGTTTGTCCTGCGCAATCGCCGCCGATGGGCCCAGGCTGAGAGCAGCATTTCCTCGCAGTCCGAGCGTGTCGCACGCACGCTCCAGAACCTGGGCGTCACGCGCGAGCATTTGGTCGCGATCGCCGAGGCCGGGGTCGTCGAAGTTGCGATGGGGTATCGCAGCGAGAGCGACGGCTGGGAAGGGCGCGTCTTTCCGTGGGAACACGCGCTCAGTGCGGCGACCCGCCCGTTTCGCAGCGGTCGATCCCTCACCATCGTCCGAAACATCGCACGATCGCCCAAAGACGCCAAGGCAGTCGGCGCCCCCGGGCGCGTCTTGTACGTTGAAAGTGCGCCCTGCGGCCTTCGAGACAACTACTCATTCGACGGCGAGCGCGAACTGGTGACCTCCGCCTTCGAACGCCCGGTCGAAGGGCGCACGCCGATCCTGGTCAAGTCGCTGATTGACCCGTCGCTTGCGAGCTTGAAGCGCGAGGTGGAGCAGTTCACGCCGGATGTCATCCACTTTGCAGGGTTTGACACGCACCAGGCCTGCCGCGTGCTGCCGGAACATCTCCTTCCCGACACGACCTGGACGGAAGACGGGGTGATGTCAGCGCGTCGCCAGGACCCGGAACGCGTGCTGGACGGGTGTCTGCTCGCGGGCGAAGGGGGCAAGGCCGACCTGGTGCCGGCGCTGAAGATTGCGGAAGTCCTGAACGCCGGGGCGAACAAGCCCTCTCTGGTCTCCTTCAACATCTACAACTCGGGCGCTCGCCTGGCAGCGCTGACGGTAGCGTGCGGGGCGGGGGCGTCACTCGGCTATCAGGACGATTTCAACGATCGACTCGCCGAACTTTTGTACGAGCGCCTGTACCGGGCCTGGGCGATCGACCGGGAAGACCTGCTCTCGGCGTTCCAATATGCCTGGTCGGAAGTCCGCGATCACAGCAGCCGACTCACGGGCACTGGGATCGTGCTCTGGGGGCAGCGCTCGTGGATCGAGGTGCCGCGCCGTATGGAATCGCTGCAAGGCGTCGAAGCCCGCGCCGACGACGAGCTCAAGCGCTTGCTTCCGACGCCCGGCGAACATGACGAGGTGGTGATCAAGCCTGAGATCGTGCCGCTGAAAGAGCTCAACTACTCCGTTCTGCACAATCGCAAGCAGCAGATCTTCAAACGCTTTGTGATCACCAAGCCGCCGGGGCGGGTGGACAATGTCCAGATTTCCGCGTCGCTGGCGCTGGAATCCGCATCGAGCGGGTTTGAGGCGACCGCAACGCGTGACGATCCGGACTGGCGCCAAGGCAAAGACAGCGGGCCGGATTGGCGCCAGGCGACGGTCGACCTATCCGAACTGGTGTGCGTCCCGCTGGTCTCCAGGCTGCTCCGCTCGCTGCATGAGGGGGTGAAGACGACGATCACCGCGAAGGTGCAGTGGGGTGATCGGATCATCTACCACCAGACTCATCCCGTCACACTGCTGGCGATCGACGAGTGGAAAGATGATGACGAGAACCGCATGTGGTTGCCCTCGTTCGTGCAGCCTGGCGATCGGGGCGTGCTCCGCGTGATCGAAGCCGCGCAGAAGTATCTCGCGGCTTTGAGCGATGACTTTGTCGCCGCGGGCTTCGACGGGTATCAGCGCGAGGACCCGGAGTATGTTGACACGCAGGCGCGGGCGATCTGGACGGCTCTGGTGCAGGATTTCAACCTCAGCTACATCAACCCGCCGCCCACCGCGGGCGTTTCGCTGCAGCGATTGCGAACCCCCAGCGCCGTGCTCGACGGGCGCCGGGGTACGTGCATCGATCTGGCGATCCTGTACGCCGCGTGCCTGGAACTGGTGAACATTCACCCTGTGCTGGTACTGCTGACCGGGCACGCCTTCCCGGCGTATTGGCGCAGCGAAGCGGCCCACGACGCCTTCGCAAGGCCCGAGCCTGTGACGGCGGAGACGGAAGTCACCGAAGTCGCCACGGGCGGCTCGTCGGGCGATCCGTATCCGTGGTATCGCCCCGGGCGGCGGGCGTTCTCCAAGCTCATGAACGCGATCCGCGCCGGCGACATTGTCCCGCTGGAAACCGTGTTCCTGACCCAGAGAGCATCGTTCGAAGAATCCGTCAAGGAAGGGCACGCCAACCTCAGCCGCCCTGAAGAGTTTGATTCGATCCTGGACGTGCGCACGGCGCGGGACGAGAACGTCACGTCGCTGCCCTTGAGCGAGGAGCGTGCATCATGAACGGCTCGGGGCCCGAACGCGACTATGCGGAACTTGTCCAGCTCTTCGGCGAACCGGCGGCGTCCCCGCGCCCCGCCGGCGCGGGCGGGCGCAAGTCCATCGCGGCGCTGCGCCGATCGCGTCGGCGCATGACCGACGCCGGGCAGTCGTCGCTCGTGCTGGTCGAACGCGACGGCGTGTTGCGATGGGAGGACCCGGGCGAAGCGTTTCTGGTCGGGCCGCGCCGGGCCGGCCTCCGGCGCGCCGGCCTGGGGGCGTTGTCTGATGACGCAGGGCCCGGGCGCGTGATCGTCACGCGCAGCTTCGAGCAGATTCCCGGCAACAAGATCGCCGAGTATCTGCAAGGCGCGGATCGCATGCTCACGCCCACGCAGGGTCTGTACCGACTGGACATCGTGCCGGGGGATCTGCCAAGTTCCAAGTGGATTCCGGTGCAGGGCCCGGTGGCCAATGTGCGCACGCTGCTCCTGGTGCACGGCACCTTCAGCTCGATCGATCACTACCAGAAAGAACTCACGCACCCCAGCAACGCGCCCGGTCGGGACTTCCTGATCTGGGCGAAAAAGAACTACCAGCAGGTGCTGGGGTTTGGACATCCGACGCTGAGCGTGAGCCCGATGCTCAACGCGGTGCACCTGGAGCGATTGTTCCGGAGCGTCAGCGCACAAGTCGACATCATCGCGCACAGCCGGGGCGGGCTGGTGACCCGGTGGTGGCTCGACGGCGTGGGCGGCGGGGCGGTCGGGGAGCGACGAGCCGTGCTCGTCGGCTCGCCCATGAGCGGGACGAGCCTGGCCTCTCCGGCCCGCGTTCGCGCGGTCATGAACCTTCTCACCAACATCATCAGCGGCATTCAGACTGCGGGCGATGTGCTCGGGACCGCGATTCCGTTTGCGCAGGTCGTCAAGGTGCTCGCGACCGTCGCGGGGAGCATCACCTCGGCGCTGAGCAAGCTGCCGATCGCGGACGCGGCGGTGCTCATGGTTCCGGGGCTGCACGGGCAGTCGCGCGTCGGCAACAACTCGGAGCTGCTGACGCTCCGATCCATGCCGCCCAGGGCGGAGTATTTCGCGATCACGTCGAACTTTGAGTCTGACGACCCGGGGTGGAAGTTCTGGCAGTACTTCCGCAAGGGCGTCATCCTGGACAAGGCGGCGGACGTTGTTTTTGGCGACGAGCCCGGGCTCGATGGTGCAAGCGTCGGCGTGCAGAACGATCTGGTGGTCGATACCTCGTCGATGACCCAGCTCGGGGAAGACGAGTTTCCGAAAGGGCAGACGTACGCGTTCGGCACCAACTCGCGCGTCTATCACACCAACTACTTTCAGCAACCCGAAACGTTTGCGGCGATCAAGAGCTGGTTTGGTGATGTTGGCAGCGGCACCGGCGGCGGCGCTGGTGGAGGCGTCGGCTTCACCAGCTTGACGAGTTCGAGCGGTGCGACTGGCGTGAAGCGCAAGGACGCGAAGAAGTCGGCGCCCAGGCGAACCGAGAAGGTTGTGCGGGTCGCAAAGACAGCCACGAAGACCGGGCGCTCGGGCAAGCCTTCGAGATAGCCGGGCCTTCGCGTGCGCGGTTCAGCCTGCCTTCAATGTGCCCCCCGGGCGCTGGGCGTGCGGGGAGAGGAGAGGTTGCATGTCCGTGTCGAACGCTGAAGCCGCACCGTTGATGTTGAGCATTTCCGGGTGTCGCGGCATATTCGGAAAGACGATGACGCCGGAGGTCGCGGCTCGGTACGCGATGGTGCTGGGCGGGTACTTCGCGGAGCAGCATCGGGCCCACGGCGGCGCGGGCAAGCCGCGGGTGGTGATGGGTCGGGACGGACGGGTCGCGGGTGAACTGATCGCGCAAGGCGCAGCCGCGGGCCTCGCGGCGAGCGGGTGTGACGTCATCGACCTGGGCGTGGCGATGACCGCGACGGTGGGCGTCATGGTCGATCAGCGCCAGGGCGTGGGCGGGCTGGTCATCACGGCCAGTCACAACCCGCAGCAGTGGAACGGGCTCAAGCCCATGGTGCGCGAGCTCAGCGGGGCCCGGGCGATATCCGGCGCGGTCAGCGCGTGCGCGCCCAACAAGCAGCTTGCTGACAGCGTCATCGCGAAGTTTCATGAGGCGAGCACGCCGGGCGCGGGCGGAACTGTCGGTGCTCGCGGGCCCGGCGTGAACGACGTCGGCACCATCACGCAGGCTCCCAGCGGCGCGGCTCTGGGTATGCTCAGCGAGGGCACGCATACGCACGTGAACAAAGTTCGCGAGGCGCTCAAGTCCATCGGCGTGGTGGAAGATCGGCGCATGATGAGCGTTTCGTGCGTCGTTGATTCGCTCAATGCGTCCGGCGTTGAAGGCGCCAAGGCGCTGCTGGGCGAGAGGATCAAGCACCACCTGGGCGGCGGGAACAGCGGGCTGTTCCCGCATGTGCCCGAGCCGCTGAAGGAGAACCTGACGGACCTGGCCCGGTTTGTCGCGGAGAAGAAGGCGGGCGTGGGCTTTGCGCAGGATCCGGACGCGGATCGCCTGGCGATCATCGACGAGAAGGGACAGTACATCGGCGAGGAGTACACGCTGGTGCTCGCGGCGGAGGCGCTGCTGGGGTCGGGCGCGGTGGAGGCGAAGGGGGCGGTGCTGTGCACGAACTTGTCCACCAGCCGAATGATTGAGGATGTCGCGGCGAAGTACGGGGCGAAGGTGATCCGCACGCCCGTGGGCGAGGCGAACGTGGTCGACGCGATGAAGCAGCACAACGCGGTGCTGGGCGGCGAGGGCAACGGCGGGGTGATCTGGCCCAAGGTGACGTACATCCGCGACAGCCTGAGCGCCATGGCGCTGGTCATGGCGCTGATGGCCCGAACGGGCAAGACGGTGAGCCAGCTGGTCGCAGACATCCCGAGCTACGCGATCGTCAAGCGCAAGGTGGACCTGCCCGACCCTTCGCATGCCAAGCGAGCCGCGGAAGCGGTCGCCAAGTGCTTCGCGCGGGAACGCATCGACACGCGCGACGGCGTGCGCGTCGACTTCGACCGCCTGCCCAAGGGGCAGGGGCCGGCGTGGCTGCACGTGCGCGGGAGCAACACCGAACCCATCATGCGTCTGATCGCCGAGGCCCCGACGGTGCAGGACGCCGAGGCGATCCTGAACGAGGCGGCTCGGGCGATTGGGTAAGGGATTCACACTCAGAGGGAGCGGGGGGTGGGAGCGACTCCGAGGAGATGATGAGTGGGCGTGTGGGGGTGATGGCAAGACATGGCAGGACATGGCAAGACATGGCAAGACATGGCAAGACAATGCAAGACACGGCAATCTGGCGAACACTCGCAACCGCGGGAGAACTTGGGCGTATCGGATTGTGACTCGGCTGTGGGGTGGGGTTTCTGGCCCGAGGTTTGTGGGACGCCTGCGGATGAATCGCACGATCTGAAATGTTCTTATTGTCTCTGGGTGTCTGGGCGAGCTGCGTCCGGACCCCGCCGCGGCTGACACGCCGATCTTGAGCCGACATTCTGGTGGACGTATCCGCGAGTGCGAGGCTGTGGCCCCGCGCGAACGGAGAGGCGTCGTACGTTGGCGCGAGCTGACGCTGAAGGCGCGTGATGGGGCCAGGGTTGCCCTGCGCAGGCCGAGTCGCGGCGGAGGCGTTCAGCAAGCGCGGGATGGACCGCGGCAGAAGCGGGCGCGGTGATTGTCGCCATGATGCGGCGATCACGCTTCCGCGCACAGGTCGGTGCGATCGGTGTGGGCGGCGAACGCCGCCTTGGACGCCGCTCGCGTGGACCGGAGTGGATGACATCATGAAACGGAAGGATCGCAACTGGGCTAGGGGAGCACTGGTAGGACGTGAAGATGAGTCGGGCGGCGGGCGGGCGAGTGGACGCCGGGTCTTGTGGGGGCACAAGGCGATGCGTCGGCAGGCTGGTCGTGGGTTCACGATTCTGGAAGCGGTGGCGCTACTGGTCGTGCTGGTGGTGTTCGTTGGGTTGATGTTGCCTGCGATCGGTGGACCGCGCCGGACCGGCTGTACTCGGCAGCTCAAGGACTCCACACAGGTCCGCGGCATCACGCAGGCGATGATCGTGTGGGCGAACAACAACCAAAACTCATATCCACTGCCGAGCCAGCTCGATCTGAACAACACCACCGTCGGCGAGCATGGCAAAGCGAAGGACACGACGGGGAACATCTTCTCGGTGCTGGTGTTCAACAGCAGCATCTCGCCGGAGATCTGCGTCTCGCCGGCGGAGGTGAGCGCGAAGGTGGAGATCAAGTCGGACTATGAGTATGCCGCGCCCAAGGCGGCGGTCTTGCCGATGGACGCGCTGTGGGACCCGAGTTTTCGCGGCACGCCCGAGGACGCAGGGCGAGTCATGGGCTTTGAGGTGGAGAGCCTGCGCGGCAACGGGCCGGGGCACCAGTCGTACGGGCATGTCGTGCCGATCGGGGCCAGGCTGGAGCAGTGGAAGGACACCTTCAACGCGAGTCAGGCGATTGTGGGCAATCGCGGGCCGACGTATGTGAAGGGGGACTATGGGGCGTCGCCTCAGGGGGCGAAGTGGACGCTGATGGATGATGTGCTGGGCAACAAGTCCAACACGCTGAGGATCCACGGCGGGCGGAACACGTGGGAAGGCAACATCGCGTACAACGATGGGAGCGTCAACTTTGAAACGCAAGCCATAGCGCAGCGACAGGGCGTGTACTACACACGCGGCAAGGGCAAAGGCGCAGAGCAGGTTGCCGACAACCTGTTTGTGAATGAGTCGGACGAAGAGGGGGGAGATGTGAAAGCCGGGCGCCTGGAGCGCGGGCGCAACGCGTATCTCCGGGCGACATGGAGACTGACGGCGGATGGCACGGCAGGGGTGTGGAGGGATTGATCCTTAGTGGGCGTCAACCACGGAGGTCCAGCAAGACAGAAGCAAGGACGCGGATAAACGCGGAGGACGCGGATGTGATGCAGATGTGGGGGGGGGGGGGCGCGTGAAGAGCGATGACTTTGAATCGCGGCTGGTAGGAACGTGAGAGGCGTGAAGGCTGCACATGAAGCCGAGACAACGAGGGTTCACGCTGCGAGAGCTTGTGGTGGCTGTGGTTGTGCTTGGTGGGCTTGCGGCGGTGTCGCTGGTGATGCTCGATCGGAGCCGACCGCCGTCGCGGAAGCTCAAGGATGAGCAGCAGATCAGTGACATCATGAAGGCGTTGATCACATGGTGTAACTCGTGTGAGAGCAAATACCCGATGGCAAGCCGCCTTGACATTGCAGACGAAACCGTTCACGAGCGCGGTGCGAGCAAGGACACGACCGGGAACATCTGGTCGATACTCATTTTCAACAGCTCGATCACGCCTGAGATGTGCGTTTCGCCGGGTGAAGTGAGCAGCGATGTCCGGTTGAAGCGGGATTATCAGTTCACGCAGCCAAGCGCGGCGGTGCGGCCGGATCGGGCATTGTGGGACCCGACCTTTCGCGGCACGCCGATGGATGTTGGGAAGGTGGGAGGACAGTCAGTCGAGGGCGCGAGCGGGGCTTTGCCGTCGAACAACTCGTATGCGCACCTCTTGCCGATAGGCTTGCGCCAGAACATGTGGGGCGATACGTTCAGCGCGAATCAGCCTGTGCTGTCAAATCGCGGGCCGACTTATGCGCAGGATGACTTTGGAGCGGCGAGTTTGCGCGGGGCGTGGCAACTCGTAGCGGGCACGCTGGGCACGAAGTCGGACGCGCTGCGTCTGTACGGATCGGCGAAGACTGGGTGGGCGGGGCACGTGGCATACAACGATGGGCACGTGAGCTTTGCGAACTCGCCGACGCCGCTCGGGGTGACGTATCAACAGAGAGTCGCGGGCAAGACGTTGCTCGCGGCGGACAATCTGTTTGTCAACGAGTCCGACGAACTGAGCGGGGATGTCGTGGCGGGACGGTTTGCCAGCGGCGTGAACGCGTACCTGCGGCCGATCTGGAAGCTTGATGAGAGTGGGGCGGCCGGGGTGTGGAGGGATTGATTCGCGACGCCCCGACATGCGAGACACAGAATACGTTCGCGGGCGACTGGCTCGCCCACCCCCTGCCCCTCCCTCCGGGAGGGGGTGAAGTCAGCTCATATCGCCTTCGTGCTGCAGACGGTAGAAAAGGGCAGCGAGGAAGGCGCCGGCGAGGGGGGCGATGATGTAGATCGGCAGGTGCTGGAACTTGCCTGCGACCAGGCAGAGCCCGACGCCCACGGCGGGGTTCAGGACCGCGCCGGAGACGGAGCCGATGGCGATGGCGGAGGCGGCGACGGTCAGGCCGATGGCGGCGCCGTAGTAGGAGTTTCCGGCGGTCTTCTTGCTGGTGGCGACGTTGAGGACGACGGAGGCGAGCAGGAAGGTGAAGAGGGTTTCGGCGATGGCGGCGTGGATGAGCGGAACCTTGGCGCCTGGGGCGGGGAACTTGGGCTCGCCGCAGAGCAGATAGCCAACCGCGGCTCCACCCCCCGCGCCGAGAAGCTGGATGATGATGTACGCGAAGAGGTCTTTGGAGGGGAGCTTGCCGCGGATGAAGATGGCGAGCGAGACGGCGGGGTTGTAGTGCGCGCCGGAGATGTGCCCGCCCATATAGACCAGGGCCATGAGCGCCAGTCCTATGCCCAGCGGCGCGAGCGAGCCGCCGTAATGCGAGCACAGGGCGATGGCGAGAACCAGGAAGAACGTGCCGACGAACTCGGTGAGGAGTTTGTTCATAGGAAGGCTCCGGGGCGAGCGTGGGGCGAGCGCGGGGGGAATGCCGGCGTCGCGGGTCGCGTGGCGCATGGTAGAGGAAAGTGCGGCGTCGTGCGTCCAAGTCGGTAGACTTGTCACGCACCCGAACCCGGGGAGGCCCACATGCGCCGGGGATTCACGCTGATCGAACTTCTGGTGGTGATCGCGATCATCGCGGTGCTGCTGGGGATTCTCTTGCCGCATCTGGCCGGGGCGCGGGACGCGGCTCGGACGACAAGGTGCCTTGCGAACGTGCGCAGCGTCGGGCAGGCGCTGGCGATGTATGCGGAGGACTTCAAGGAGAAGATGCCGCATTGGTCGGCGTGGCAGACCTTCGGCGGCGACGGCGCGAGCAACGAGGACACCGCCGGCGAAGGGTGGGCGGAGCTGCTCATTGAGCACTCCGGCGGCGAGGTGGTCGCGGGCACCGGCGGCGCAGACGGCAAGGCGATCGGCGGCGTGAGCGGGGCTCTGGTGTGTCCGGCGCGCGTCGATCCCAAGCTGCCGGTGGCGATGTTTCTGCAGTCGCGCTTCACGGCGGTCTTGAACCAGTCGCGGTTCTACACCTCGCTGGGCCTCGCGCAGGTGCAGATGTCGCAGCAGTTTGTGATGACGGGCGAGGGAACCAACCCAACGCTGTACGCGGCTCCGTTTGGGACGGGGCATGCCGTGCCCAACGCCGACCCGGATGATGCGCGGTGGCAGGCGGTCTTCTATCCCGGAGAAACCCGCCCGCATGGTGCACGCGGCGGTGGCAAGAGCGAAGAGTCTTCGGATGTGCGGGCGCGGGGAACGGGCGTGAGCAATCTGGCGATGCTCGACGGCAGCGCGGCGACGTTTGGGAAGTATGTCAGTGGACGCATGACCTGGAGCGGGACGGACATGAAAGGCTGGGGCGAGGTTGGGCGGTAGGTTTGAAGAGCGAAAAGCGAAAAGGCGAAAAACGAAAAGCGAAAATGGAAGGCCGAAGAGTGGAAAGCGCGGATTGGGCGGCCGCGGCTATGCTGAGCGATGAACTGGACGCACACGCTCGGCGCGGCGGTGATCATGGCGAATCTCGGCGGACATGCGATGGCCCAGGACGGCTCTGCGGGCCCAAGCGCCCCGCGATTGCCGACGGCAACGCGCCCTGAGGTCTACGCCTCGCACGCGATGGCGTGCACTGCTCATCCGCTGGCGACGCAGGCGGCTTTGGACGTCATGCGTGCGGGCGGGTCGGCGGTTGATGGCGCGATCGCCGCCAACGCGTGCCTGGGGCTCATGGAGCCCACAGGCTGCGGCGTGGGCGGCGATCTGTTTGCCATGGTCTGGGTGCCCGGCGAAAAAAAGCTGCACGGGTACAACGGGTCGGGACGGTCGCCCTCAGGTGTGACGCTGGAAACGCTCAAGAGCATTCTTGCGGAGAAGAAGCTGGAGCAGATCCCGCAGATCGGTGCGCTGAGCGTCACGGTGCCGGGGTGTGTGGATGGGTGGGTGGCGCTGCACTCAAAGTTCGGCAAGAAGACGCTCAGCGAGGTGCTGGCCCCGGCGATTCGCTATGCGGAAGAAGGTTTCCCCGTGAGCCCGAGGATCGCGGAGGCGTGGGAGCTGAGCGTCAAGCGGTTCATGCGGGGCGGGCCGGGGGGCGGCGAGTTTCCCGGGTTTGTGGATCAGTTCGCGGTGATCGAATCGGATGCTGGCGGCGCGCCGCTGCCGGCGCGTGCACCACGGGCGGGGGAGATGTGGACCAACCCGGAGCTCGCCGCGGTGTATCGGCAGATCGGCGAGCGCGGGCGCGACGGGTTCTATCGCGGCGAGATTCCCAGCGCGATCGAGCGCACGCTGAAATCTCAACTCGGGCACGTTTGGCTGACGTCGTCGGATTTCGCGTCGCACTCGGGCGAGTGGGTGACGCCGGTGAGCGCCAGCTATCGCGGCGTGGATGTGTGGGAGCTGCCGCCCAATGGGCAGGGGATCGCGGCCCTGCAGATTCTGAAGATCATGGAGGGGTACGACGTCCAGCAGATGGGCTTTGGAAGCCCGGCGTACGTGCACACGTTTGTCGAAGCGAAGAAGCTGGCGTTTGAGGATCGGGCCCGGTTCTATGGCGACCCGGCGTTTGTCAAGACGCCGGTGAGCCTGCTGATCTCCGAGGAGTACGCGACCGATCGGCGCGGGCTCATCAACGATCGCAACGCGGCGCGGAAGGTCGATCCCGGCGTGTTGCCTGGCGGCGGCGCGGGTGGAACGGACACGACGTATCTGACGGTCGCGGATGAGTCGGGCATGATGGTGTCGCTGATTCAATCGAACTATCGCGGCATGGGCAGCGGCGTGGTGCCGATGGATGAGCAGGGCAGGACGCTCGGGTTCATGCTGCAATCTCGCGGTGAGCAGTTTGCGCTGGAGGCGGGGCATCCCAACGTCTTCGCGCCGAGCAAGCGCCCGTTCCACACGATCATCCCGGCGTTTGCAACCAAGGGCGGCGAGGCGTGGCTGAGCTTTGGGGTGATGGGCGGGGCCATGCAGCCGCAGGGACATGCGCAGATCGTGATGAACCTTGTGGACTTTGGCATGAGCCTGCAGCAGGCGGGAGATGCGCCGCGGATTCATCATGATGGATCGACCGAGCCGCAGGGCGCGGTGAAGGCGATGAGCGACGGCGGAGTCGTGAACCTCGAGCCCGGGTTTGCGTCAAAGACGATCGCGGAGCTGCAGAAGCGCGGGCACGTGCTCAAGGCGGCGCCCACGGCGGTGTTCGGCGGATATCAAGCGATCATGGTGCAACGCGGCACCGATGGGAAGCGCGTCTATGTCGGCGCCAGCGAGAGCCGAAAGGATGGGCAGGCGCAGGGGTATTGATGGGGAAGGGATCAAGGGATCAAGGGATGAAGGGATCAAGGGATCAAGGGATTAAGGGATTAAGGGATCGAGGGATCATGGGATCGGGGGATTGAGGCGCGGTGGCGAGCAACGCGATCGCGTTCGATGAGTTCGTTGAGCCAGGCGGGGTTTGGGCGGGTGATGCCGCTGCGGAATGTTGTGGAATCTGGGATGAGGTCGGCGGTCACGGCAACGCCCAGCAGGGCGAGGGTGGTCTGTCCCGGTGTGTGCGGGTCGGGGATTTCGACGAATGTTGGCCCGCCCGAGTCGCCGGGCATGAGCGGGGCGTTGGTGGTGAACATCAGCGCACGCCGAGGCAGGGCTTCAGGAATGTCAGCGATCTCACTTGGGGCGCGAGAAACGAACCCGGCGGCGCAGCGCGTGGAATCGGTGCCGACGCCTACGGAGAGCACGGGCGTGCCTTCCGGGCAGAGCGCGAGCGGGGCCCAGTCGACCGGCGTGAGGTTTTCCAGCGGAGCGTGCAGGAGCGCGATGTCCGCATGCTCGCTGGAGGGGTCATCAGAGTTGTGCGCAGGTGACCAGACCACGCGAGCCGGGGCCCAGGCGGCCCGCGTCGCGTCGTGGTCGTACACGACCGCGATGAGCGGCGCGGGGAAGACGCAGTGCTCCGCAGTGAGGAGGTAGCCGTCGGACGTGAGCGCGACGGCACTCCCGCCGCCCCCGGTGCTCAGCGCGCCCTGCAAGGTCGCGGCGAGTGTGGCGTTTCCATCAGCGGTGTGCGTGACGACCAAGCCGTCGGCTCCGTCGGCGATGAACACATGGCGCTTCTGTGCCCACTGGATGGCGGGCCCATTGGCGATGGTGCGGGAGCGCCAGGGTTCCAGCGAGGCGGCTCGCACGGGCCGGGCGCGCTCGATGGCCTTGGCGGCCCACTGGCTTCGACAGCCGGGCGCGACGCCGGCGATGACCACCAGCAGTGCCCAGAGCAAAGCGCGACGAGCAAGTACAAGGCACATCAAGCGCCAGCGTAGCGAGCCGGGTGCGAAGGCGTGGTGTGGCGCGGAGAGCCGAGTGACCATGCGGAAACTGAACCATTTGTACGGGCAAAGGTCGGGCGGGAAGGCGCTACGCTTACCCTTCACCCTTTGATACGAGAAAGGCTGTTCATGCGCACTGTTTCAGTACTGAGTTTGATCGTCGCGGCGGGCGTGTTTGCCGGGGCGGTTCACGCGGACCCGACCGACGATGCCAAGAAAGCGGCCGAGAAGGCCGCCGCGGACGCGGGCAAGAAGGCCGGCGACGAGGCCGCCAAGCAGGCCGACGCGGCGAAGCAAGCGGCGGAAGCCGCGATGAAGGCCGCCGCTCAGCCCGCGGCTCCGGCCAATCCCAACGCGATTCCCGTTCCTGAAGGCGCCGTCGTGAAGAAGACCGAACTCGAAGGCGGGCTCATCGCCGAGGACATCACCATCGGCGAGGGCTACGAGGTCAAGGACGGCGGCTCGGTCGTCGCCCACTACCACGGCACGCTGAAGGCTGACCCGACCAAGGTCTTCGACTCTTCCTTCAATCGCGGCGAACCGGTCGCGTTCCCGCTCTCGGGCGTGATCCCGGGCTGGCAGAAGGGCGTCCCCGGGATGAAGATCGGCGGCGTTCGGCGTCTGATCATCCCCGCGGCGATGGCGTATGGCGATCGCTCGCCGAGCCCGGATATCCCCGCGGGCAGCGATCTGGTGTTCATCATCAAGCTCGTGGACGCGATCCAGGTCGTTGACGACAAGGTCGGCGAAGGCGAAGCCGCCTCCGGGCAGTGCGTCGCGGTCTGCAACCATGTCATCAAGGACAAGGACGGCAAGGAACTCGAAAGCGCCAAGATGTCCATCTGGATTCCCGGCGAGCCGCCCGTCAGCATGGGGCTTGAAGGCATGAAGGTCGGCGGGAAGCGCACCATCAAAGTGCCCAAGGAGTTCAATCGCTCCAACCCCATGGCCCAGGGCAACCGTCCCGCCGACGTCGCGGTGACGGCGGAAGTCGAACTCGTCGCGGTGCGCAACCTGGCGCCCCGCGGCCCGGGCGGCGCTCGCTGATTGCCCAAACGGTCTTCTTGAACACGATCAACCCGGGCACCACGCCCGGGTTTTTTCATGCGCCCGAAAATGCTGGGCGATTGTCCCCGCGAGCGCCGATACACGCCCTTCTGTGATCCGGATTTCCCGAACGTACGCGCACGTGCTGTTTGTCGCGCTGGTGGCGCTGGCGATGACGCTGGTCATGTCACTGGTGATGACGCTGATGAACACGCGACTGGACAGCGGATTCTTCGGCCGGTGGATGCGGGCGCTGCTGGTGGGCTACATCGCCGCATTGCCCACGGCGCTGATCGTGGTTCCGATGATCAAGCGGCTGGTGGATCGCGTGACGCGCTGAGCCCGCCGGGCGTTGCCCGACGCGATGCGATATCGTGTACCGATGCAGTTTCCAAGCCCGATCCGGATGGCGGCGTGTCTGGCGCTGATGCTCAGCGGCCTCAGCGGCTGCGCCGATCACGCCCAGGTCACCCCGCCTCCCATCGCGCAGGAAGACCCGGCGTCCGCCGATCTTCCCCCGCCCAGCCCCGGCGATCTGGTGCTCGGTGCTCCTGGCCACACGGAGTATCAGAGCCTCGAGTCCCGGCGCATGCTCGTCGAGCGGGACCCGCCCACCGGCGGCAGCGACACCCCGGCGTGGACGGTTCGCCGATTTCTCTCCAAGGGTGACACGCCCATCGATCTCTCCCGCCCCGCGACCAGGGAGCAGCGCTTTGCGATCGATGCGTCCGGCGCGCTGATCCTGCTGGAAGAAATCAACCGCGCCGAGGAGGTCGAAGTCGTGTTCTCGCCCGGGCTGGTGGTCCTGCCCGCCGGGCTGAGCCTCGGCGCCACCCAGGAGCAGACGCTCGAGATGGTGGTCCACCCGCTGGGCAATCGGGCCAAAGTCCGCCAGCGCGGGCCCATGAACAGCAGCGTGACCTTCGAAGGGCGCGAGCGTGTCCTGGTGGGCAATCAGGAAATCGACGCCTTCCGCTTCCGCAGTTCATTCACCGCCACCCTCAAGCCCGCCAGCGTGCTCAACGAGTCCACGCAGTGGTTTGCGCCGGGCCTGGCCCTGGTCCGCGAAATCGAGCGCGAGCGCACCACCGTCTTCGGCGTCACCATCCGCGACAACAGCGAGCGCTGGGACGCGCTGCCCTGAAGGTCCACGAGTTACACGATGCGTCAGCCGCGCGACGCGTCAATCGCGATCCACGCCGGCCCGCTGGCTCAACGGCTTGCCCAACACCTCTGAAAGGATGAACGCCCGGCGAAGTTCCTCCGCCGAGGCCCGCGGCTTGCCCGGCGCCGGCGTCAGGTTGAGCGCTGTCAGCAACGCCGGGCGCTGCGCCCCGGTTGCCGCGGGCGCCGTGTCCTGCACCAGTCGATGCACGGTGCCCGGCGCGTCCATGACCGACTCGGACACCGAGTGGAAGTCCGACGCGGCGCTCTGCGCCGCCTGGCGCTGCTGCTCTCGACGACGCTGCTCCTGGGCCCGGGCCCGCTGCTCGGCTTCCTGGCGCTGTCGCTGCTGCTGCTGCTGGGCCTGCTGGCGCGTCGGCGTTGGGCGGGGCACCGCGACCACCGGCGAGCCGGGTCGTGGCCCGGCGGCGACCACCGGTCGCGGGCTCGGTGTGCCGGGCCTCGTCGGTGCCGTGGGCGGACGCATCGCCGGCGTGGGGCGGGTCGCGGGCGCCGCGGGAATGACCGTCCCGCCTCCGCTGGCCCCTTGTCCCTGTCCGGCCCGCGCGAGTTTCTCGAGCTCTTCGCGCCGGCGCCGGGCGATCTCGGCAAGGCGGCGCTTGGCTTCGTCGTCGCTGGAGGGGAAGCCCGCGCTCTGTGAGGATTCCGCCGCCGCCTGCTCAGAGGCCGACGTGCCGGGGGGCATGCGCCCCGTGCGGAGATACTCGTCCTGCCTGCGACGGCGTTCGAGCTCGAGTTTCTGCTTCGCCTGGCGTTCTTTGCCGGCTTTGATCATCGCCTGGATCACCGGGCCCAAGACCACAAACACCCCGAACAGGATCGAGATGAGCTGCTGCCACGGAATGCCCGTGCGCCCGCCGCCTTGTGCCAGAAGCCAGTACATGCCCGCAATGCTATCGGCCCGGCACGCGTTGAGCCGCCGGCCCCGCGTGTGGTTTGCTCGGCGCGAGCCCGACGTTTACCCTTCCGCCGCTCGGGCCCACGCCGGGCAATCGGGTGCGGGGGTGGGTGGGGGGTCCAAGGCGAGCCAGGCATGACTTCACACGGACAGTTGATCGCAGTCACCGGCGGCACGGGTTTCATCGGGCGGCGCATCGTCCGCGAACTGCTCAAACGCGGGCACAGCGTCCGCCTCCTCGTGCGCGACCACGCCAAGCTCCGCCAGGCCTTTGGCTCGCCCCTCCCCGACGGGCTCTCCAGCGTGCAGGGCGACGTCTGCGACGCTCGGGCCCTGGGCGAACTGCTCCGCGGCGTGAGCGCCTGCGTCCATCTCGTGGGCATCATCCGCGAAGTCCGCGGCGAAGGTCTTCCCCAGACGTTTGAACGCATGCACGTCCGCGCCACCCAGGCGATCGTCGACGCCTGCAAAGCCGCCGGCGTTTCCCGGTACGTTCACATGTCCGCCCTGGGCGTCGGGCCGGACGGCAAGAGCCCGTATCAGCAGACCAAGTGGCAAGCCGAGCTCATCGTGCGGCGCAGCGGGCTGGACTGGACCATCTTCCGTCCCGGGCTCGTGCATGGCGCCGACGGCGAGTTTGTGCAGATGATGAACAAGCTCTGCGGCGGCGAGATGCCGCCGTACGTCTTCATCCCCTATTTCGCACGGACAAAGGTGGACACCAGCGTGCCCGCTGGCTCGATCAGCTTCGAGCCCGCACTCGTGCAGCCGGTCGCGGTGGAAGATGTCGCCGAGGCGTTTGCAGAAGCACTCGCCCGCCCGCAGACCATCGGCGAGATCTACAACCTCGTCGGCCCCGAGAAACTCAACTGGCAGGAACTCAGCGAGTTCTTCCGCGACACGCTCCCCGGCGGCAACCCGCGCATGGGCGTCTGGTACGTGCCCGGGGCCCACGCCGCCATCATCGCACAAGCCGCGGGCAAAATCGGCCTGGGCGGGCTCCTGCCCTTCGATCAGGGACAGGCCCTCATGGCGACGGAAGACAGCATCGCCGACCCGACCAAGGCGGCGCTGGACCTGGGCATCACGCCGCGACCCTTCCGCGCCACCGTCCGACGCTACGCCGGGCAAGTGTCCTAAACGCAGAACGGTGTTCGAGTCACGTTGGAGAGGGGCAGCATGATCGGCAAGCCAGCAGTCGCGTCCATGTTGGCCTGGGTGATTGCGCTCGTCGGCGTCGCCCGCGCCCAGCCTGTCGTGGTCACGTTCGACGGGCTCGACGCCCAATCCTGGCAAGGTCCATCAGGCCCAGGCGGTGTCACCACCGTCGTCCCCGACGACGGCAACCCCGGCGCCTGTATGCGCACCGCGTTCAACGACTTCGGCATCACCTTCTTCACCGACGCCAATCCTGACTTCCTGGGCGACTATGGGCGCTTCCAGAGTGTCACCATCGCCCTCGACATCAAGTCCAGCCGCGTCGAGTTCCTCGGCTGGCCCGCGTCCCGCGAGTGGATCGTCGAACTGCGCACTCGCACCAACCCGCCCGCCGGTGCGCCGTGGGTCTCGGTGTGGTTCAGCATGGGCGAGATCGCTTCCGCCCAAGCGTGGCAGACCTTCAGCGTGACCATCCCTGACACTCGGGCGACGGAGTTGCCGCCCGGCTGGCAGGGCACGGGCGATGTCGACCCCGCCACGCTTCAGCCGCGTCTGCCCGACGGACGCACGTTCCAGAGCGTGCTCGCGGGAGTTGACGAGATCGCGTTCACCACGCTCAAGCCCGGTTTTGTCTACGGCCTGACCGACTTTGAAGTCCTCATCGACAACATCACCATCTCGACCACGCCCCGATGCCGTGCGGACTTCAACGCTATCGACGGGGTGACGGTGCAAGACCTCTTTGAGTTCCTCTCCGCCTGGTTCCAGAGCGATCCTCGAGCCGACTTTGACGCCTCTGGCGATGTGTCCGTGCAGGACCTTCTGGCGTTTCTTTCGGCGTGGTTCACCGGCTGCTGATACCATCTGTCCTTTGCAAGGACACGGATGTCACTCAAGTACGAACGCCGATTGATTGAGCACCTCAAGCACGAGACCTACGCGCCCGCGAGCGTGGAGGTTCTCGCCCAGGACCTGGGCGTGCACGAGGACTCGATCCAGGAGTTCAGCGACGCGGTCGAGGCCCTGGTGCAGCGCGAAGTGCTGGTCAAGGACCAGGCCGGGCGGATCCAGCTTCCCAAGATGGGTGAGACCGTCACGGGGCGATTCAAAAAGAACCAGCGCGGCTTCGGTTTTGTGATGACCGACGTGGCCTTTCGCGAGGGCGACGTGTTCATCCCGCCCGACGCGGTGGGTGATGCCCTGACCGGCGACATCGTTCGAGTGGCGATCCGCCGGGGGCGCGATGGCGACCGCACGGGCGTGATCGTCGGCGTGGTCGAACGCAAGCGCGCCAACTTCACGGGCGAGCTCGTCAAACGCGGCGGGCTCTGGCTGGTCATGCCCGACGGGCGCGAGCTCACCACACCCATCGTCGTCGATGACCCCGCCGTCAAGAACGCCAAGCTCGGCGACAAGGTCAGCGTTGAGATCACAAGCTACCCCGAAGCCGCCAACGAGCTCGCTAACGGCGTGATCGTCAAAGTGCTGGGCGAAGCCGGCTTGCCCGATGTTGAGACGCAGGCCGTCATCGCCATGTACTCGCTCCCCGGCGAGTTCCCCAAAGAGTGCGTGGACCAGGCCCGAGCCGCGGCTCAGCAGTTTGATCGCGAAGTCGCCGAGGGCAACGCCAAGAACTGGCCCGATCGCATCGACCTGCAGAACGACTTTGTCATCACCATCGACCCGCCGGACGCCAAGGACTATGACGACGCGATTCACATCGTGTCGCGCTCCGACGGCGGGTGGGACCTGGGCGTGCACATTGCCGACGTCGCCCACTTCATCCCGCCCGGCTCGGCGCTCGACGTTGAAGCCCGCGAGCGCGGCAACAGTTGCTACCTGCCGCGACTGGTCATCCCGATGCTGCCCGAAGTGCTCAGCAACGGCATCTGCTCGCTCTCCGAAGGCGTGCCGCGCTTTACCAAGAGCGCGTTCATGACCTACGACGCGGTCGGCAATGTCATCAGCGAAAAGGTCGGAGCCACGATCATCAAGAGCGCCAAGCGCCTGACCTATCTCGAAGCCCAGGCGCTGATCGATGGCGACCTTCGCGAAGCCCGCAAGCACGCCAAGACCGATCCCAAATACACCGACCAGCTCATCAAGACCCTCCGCGACATGGACGCGTGCTCGAAGATGATCCGGGCCCGCCGCAAGAAGCAGGGCATGATTCACCTTGAGCTGCCCGAGGCCGTGTTGGTCTTTGACGACGCGGGGCACGTGATCGACGCCGTCCCGGAAGACAACGCGTACACGCACACGCTCATCGAGATGTTCATGGTCGAGGCCAACGAAGTGCTGGCCCGCCTGTTCGCGGGTCTGGACGTGCCGCTGCTGAGGCGCGTGCACCCGGAACCCACGCCCGGCGACGTCGGCGATCTGCGCAAGATGGCCAAGGTCGCGGGATATTCGATCCCCAAGAACCCGACGCGCCAGGAGCTTCAGGCGCTCCTGGACGCAACGTCCGGCACGCCCGCGGCTCGCGCGGTCCACTTCGCCGTGCTCCGCACGCTCACCAAAGCCGAGTACTCTCCCGCCCTGATCGGGCACTTCGCGCTCGCCAGCGACGCGTACGCGCACTTCACCAGCCCGATCCGCCGATACCCGGATTTGACGGTGCACCGTGCCCTTGCCGCGTTCTTGAAGCAGACCGACAACGCCCGGAACGTTCCCCGGCGCGAAGCCGATCGCCACCGCCTAGGCGAAGCCCTCATGGACCTCGGCGCCAAGCACGGCGTGCTCGACCAGGACGAGCTCGTCGAAATCGGACGCCACTGCACCAGCACCGAAGTCAACGCCGAAGCCGCCGAGCAGACTCTCCGCCAGTTCCTGGTCCTGCAGCTTCTGGTCAATCACCTTGGCGAGAAGTTCAGCGCCGTCGTCACTGGTGTGACCAATGCCGGCGTGTTCGTCCAGCTCGACAAGTTCCTCGCCGAGGGCATGATCAAGTCGCAGGACCTCCCCGTTCCGGGCGGGCAATCCCACGGGCGGTGGGTCGTCGACCAGCGCAGCGGCGCCCTTGTGCACGCCGCCAGCGGGCGCAGCTTCAACGTCGGCGACAAGGTCACGGTCATCGTCGCCAACGTCAATCTCGCGCTCCGCCAGATGGACCTGGTCATTGCTGATCCCGAATCGCGAAACGTCGGGAAATCCAAGAAGCTCAAGGACGTGCCCCAAGCCGCCGGCGGGCTCGGATCCGCGCGCGGCGATGACTTCTTCGATCGCAACCGCACGACCGGTGCCGACCGCCGCGCCCAACGCTCCCGCCAGCGAGACCGGGGGAAAACCCAGCATCGGCGAGATGGGAAAGGTGGTGGGGGTGGAGGAGGCGGGGGCGGTGGAGGCAAAGGCAAGAAGGGGCGCTAGGGACAGCCCCGGGTCTCCGCGACTCCCATGCTCCAAAATCCGCACGAAATTGGCGAAACACACCCGCTCGTGCATCGTATGGTCATGCACCGTTTGGGGCTTAGTCGTTCATTGTGAACGGGAGAGGCATCGCATGAAGATCGGCAAGTGTGCGGGCGTGGCGGCTGTGGTCTTGATGTCCGCCGGGGCGGCTTTCGGCGGGGACATCGTCAGCGGCACCAGCAGAATGACGATCCTGCAGAGCGGGCCGTTCGCCACCCCGTTTGACGCCCCCAACGGCGACGGCGCCATCTTCGCACCAAACGGCTCCACGGACCAGCTCTACAAGTACTCCTGGTACTACCGAACCGAGTTGGACTCCAGCCCCAGGATCATGAGCTCGCTGACGACGCCGACAAGTTCGTTTGTCGGCGATACGGCGAGGTTCGTCTACACGGACACCGGGCCGGGCGTGTCGCAGGGGGGTGGGCGGTTTGATGCGACCATCACCGCGAAGGTGGTGGGCCTGCCCGATCCGGCGCAGACGCGCGTGCAGGGCTCGTTCACGATCAAGAATCGAAAACTCCACAACGCGCACGTTCCGCCTCTATCACATTGTCGATCTGGACCTGCCGGGAGGCACGCCCAACCCCAGCACGGACGACGCGCTGAACAAGCTGCCCGCAGGGCCGACGTTCCGCCAGACGGAACTCGCCAGCAGCAGCTTCGCGGAGATTTCCGGTCCTGGGGCCGACGGCTGGCGGGTCGGGACGGGGACAGATCTTCGGGCGCTGCTGAATACCTCGATGATCAGCGATGTCGGGACGACATTCGTCAGCGCCACGGGCGATGTGGGGGTGATCTTGCAGTGGACGCTGACGCTGGCGCCGAACGAGACCCGCGTGATCAACACGGCGTTTGGGATCAACACCGCCGCGAACCCGCCCGCATGCCCGGCGGACTTCAACAACGCCGGCGGTGTCACGGTGCAGGACATCTTCGATTACCTGACCGCCTGGTTCTCCAACAGCCCCAGCGCGGACTTCAACGGAGCCGGCGGGATCACCGTGCAGGACGTCTTTGACTTCCTGACGGCGTGGTTCACGGGCTGCCCGTAAGACGCGGTCAGTCAGAACCTCAGACCGGCGTGCGGCACATGCGCCGGATCGATTTTGAACTCAGAGCGCCAAGCGCTCAGGCTCGCGCCATGGAAACCCGGCGGGGATGATGTCCGGGCGGTCGTTGAGCCAGGCGACGAGAAACTCGAACGCGTCGACCAGGCGCGGGCCGGGGCGGTTGAACATGTGGTTGCCGTCGACGACGGCGACGCGCTGGTTCTGCACGGCGGGGAGATTTCGGAACCAGTCGTGTCTGGCCAGGTCGTGCGTGAGGGCGAGGGCGTCGTCGAGCGAGACGCCGCAGGGGCAGATGATGAGATGATCGGGGCGGGTGGCGGCGAGGATCTCAGGAGGAATCGCGATGCTCTTGCCCGCGGCGCGGAGGGTTTGGCCGACGGGTCCGGCCCCGGCTCCGGAGCCGGGGCGGGGGACGGTGGGGTTGAGGGGGTGGACGGCGCCGGCGCGTTCGATGAGCTGCGGGGTCCAGTGCCCGGCGATGAAGAGCGGGTCGGTCCATTCCAGGAACGCGACGGAAGGCTTGTGCGCGTAGGGGTTGACAAAATCCTCCGCGGCGTAGACGCGTTGGCGGAGCTGCGTCGTCACGTCGCGGGCGCGATCGGGAATGTTGAGCGCGTCGCCCAGGGTGAGCACGTCGTCGAGCACGCCTTCGAAGGTTTCCGGGTTGAGGCTGATGATGCGGGGAGGGCGCGGCAGGCGGGCGGCGATCTGGCGGACGGTGCTGAGATCGATCGAACACACGGCGCAGAGGTCCTGCGTGACGATCAGGTCCGGGGCGAGCTCGGCGAGGCGGGCCTCGTCGAGCGTGTAGAGCGATTGCCCAGAGGCGAGCTGGGCGCGGACGTCACGATCGATCTGGGCGGGGGATTCGAAGCGGGTGCGAGGCGCGGTGAGGGCGGGGAGAGCCGCGAGCGCTGGGTCGGTGGGAAAGTCGCACTCATGCGAGCGGGCGACAAGGTGGGCGCGGCGGGACGATGGCGTGCAGGCGTCATCGCCCAGCAGGAGGGCGATGGCTTCGGTGGCGGAGGGGAGAAGACTGACGACGCGCATGGGCGAGTGTAGAGGCGGGAATTTTGGTGCCGGGCGCGAAGGGGTGCATCCTGAAGGAGGGGCGGGAGGTAAGCCCAAGGGCTCGGGAAGGGCGCACCGCCAAAGGGTTTGAGACGGAGCTTGGTGCGGCGGAACGGGCGAACAGGGCGGGTTGGGGATGGGAAGCGTGATCCCCGTTTCGGGGCGTGGGCGAGAGGGCGTACCCTTGGGCCTATCGGAATAGGCGCGCGAACGCCGTCATGGCGAACGCGGTCGTGGTACATTCGCGTGGCCAGCGCGGCGTTGGTGACTGTCAGGAGGGCTGGACTATTTCTCCGAATCGTGAATCGCACAGACTGGCGGCATGGATGGTGACGGC
This sequence comes from Ottelia alismoides, assembly GCA_037367405.1. Lineage (NCBI taxonomy): Eukaryota > Viridiplantae > Streptophyta > Magnoliopsida > Alismatales > Hydrocharitaceae > Ottelia > Ottelia alismoides. The sequence goes on along the minus strand of JAZKJV010009821.1, from coordinate 424,511 downwards.
GGTGAGCGGGAGCGCACAGCGCGTGGTGCTGGGCGCGGTGCTGAGCGCGGGGGTGCTGGCGGGGCCGGCGCGTGCGCAGGACAAGCAGCCTGAGAAGAAGGAAGAGCCCAAGCAGGAAGGCCAGCCGGCCCAGGCGCCATCGACGGGGAATCCGGAGCTGGATGCGCAGCTGAAGAAGCTGCAAGAAGAGGCGGCGAAGCGGGGCGTGAACTTCACGATGCCTAAGCCAGCGCAAGCTGGGCCGGCGCAGCCCGGGCAGCCTCAGCCGGCGCAGGCTCAACCGGCTGGAGCACAGCCGGCACAGGCACAGCCGACGAAAGCGCTGGGTGTGCCGCCGGTGAAGGGTGCGGGACCGGGCGTGAAGGGGCCCGAAGGCGGCAAGGCGCCGGAGAAGAAGGGTGATGCGCCGGTGGTGGGCAAGGATGCGCATGGGGGCATGGCACCCATGCCAGCGGCGCCGGCGATGCCGGCGGCTGCGGGCGCCAGCGGGTCGGACAAGCCGCCGGTGGACGTGCCGGAGGGCATGGTGCGGATCGAGTTCACCGATGCCGTGGAGATCATGCTGCTGGTGAAGTATGTGAGCGAGACGCTGGGTCTGCAGTTGATGCTGACCGATGGCGGGCTTGCGGGGCAGAAGGTAACGTTTACCGAGCCGATCACGATCAAGCGTGAGAAGCTGCTGCCGTTTTTGCTGGACGTGCTGGAGTCGAAGGATTACACGATCGTGCAGAACCAGGCGGGGCTGTACGTGGTGCAGCCCAAGCAGGGGATCCAGCCGGCGCTTGGCGATGGCCCGTTCATGACGACGCGTGTGATTCACACGCCGAACATCAAGCCGACGCAGCTTCAAACGGTGATCACGAACCTGCTGGCGGGGACGCGGGGCGCGGCGCCGGGGCCGGTGGGGGCGCCGACGTATCTGGATGATCTTGGTGTGATCATCATCACGGACACGCCGCGGGTGACGGGGCTGGTGCAATCGTTGGTGGACCAGCTCGTGGCCGAGCGCGGGAAGATGAAGTACGCGCGGTTTGATCTGAACCACATCGCGGCGACGAGCGCGCGGGAGCGCGTGCTTGAGCTGACGGGGCAATCGACGCAGCGTCTGCCGAGCAATCCTGGCGTGCCGGGGCAGCCGGCGGCGCCGATCGGGATCCCGGGGTCGACGATTTTGAACCTGTCGGAACGGATCACGGTGGACCCGTCGAGCAACGCGCTGGTGTTCCGCGGGCGGGATGACGAGCGGGAGTTCATTGAGCAGTTGCTGACGATCGTGGATGTGCCCAACGCGTTGATCTCGCGGTTTTATCCGGTGGGGCTGTCGACGGCGGAGGCGGTGTCGAACGCGGGCTCGAAGGAGCAGCTCGGCGGGGTGACGCAGTTTGAGAGCAGCGATAACAGCGGGCGGAACGGTGTCGGCCGGACCAACCTGACTCCCGGTGCGCCGCAAGGTTTTGCAACGCAGGGGCAGGGGGACTTTGCCGGGGCGGGGTTTGTGCTGTATCCGCAGGCGGGCGGGTTCATCTATCGCGGGACGGAGACGCAGCACGCGCGCGTGCAGGCGCTGATCGCGGGGCTGAAGGACCTGTCGGAACGCGACCGGGTGGTGATCGAGTTCTACAAGCTCAAGCACGGCAAGTCGACGGACGTTGCGGAAGTGATTCAGAACCTCCTGAGCAACTCCACGCCCAGCGGGAACCGCGGGCTGGTGGGTCGGGATGTTGGCGGGGCGAACCGGCGGAACCCGGCCCAGCCGCGGACTCCGAACCAGCCGGCGGCGGCAGCCGCGGCGGCTGCAGGCGCGGGTGGAGAAGCAGGCGGCCTGGGCGAGATCAACGGCGAAGACGTGTTCGTGATCGCGGATGAGGGGAACAACCAGATCGTGGTGAAAGCGCCGGCGAAGCTGCAGCCGCAGTTCAAGCAGTTGATCCAGCGGATCGACCTGCGCCGGCCGCAGGTGTATCTGGATGCGAAGATCATGGTGGTGACGAGCTCGGAAGGGCTGGACGTCACGACGGAAGTGCAGCAGATCATCGGGCAGTTTGCGTTCAACACGAACTTCGGGATCGGGTCGCTGACCAGCACGACCACGTCGGGCTCGGGCTCGAGTGCGACGACGACAACGACGGGCGGGCTGACGAGCCGAAAGTCTCCCAACGCGGGGTTGTCGGGGCTTACGACGGCGCTGATTCGATCGAAGGACGTGCCGATCCTGATCAACGCGCTGGCGCGGAACGTGGACGGGCGGGTGGTGGCGACGCCGCAGCTGCTCGTGGATGACAACTCTGAGGCAGAGATCAAGAGCAAGGATCAGCAGCCGACGAGCACGATTTCGCAGAGCAACGGGACGGGCAACAATCTTCAGGGGTTCGGCGGGTTCGAAGAAGCGGGTCCGAGCCTGAAGATCAAGCCGCAGATCGCCGACGGCGGCTATTTGAGGCTGGAGTATGAGATCGAGCTGTCGAGCTTTTCGGGAGCGGCGGCGAACGGGCTTCCTTCGCCCAAGCAGACCAACAACATCAAGTCCGAGTCGGTGACCGTGCCGACGGATTTCACGGTGGTGGTGGGCGGGCTGGTGAGCGAAAACAACGGGAAGACGGTGCTGAAGATTCCACTGCTGGGCGACATCCCGCTGGTGGGCGAGTTGTTCAGGGACACGAGCATCACCAAGAGCAAGACGACGCTGTTTGTGTTCATCACGCCCAAGATCATGCGGGATCCGACGTTCGCGGATCTGCGGCTGTTGACGAGCAAGCCGCTGGTGAGCCTGGACTTGCCCAGCGAACTGCCGGCGCCGGAGCCGGTGCGGATCGATGTGATCGACACCGCGGCGGCGAAGACGCGCGAGCAGGAGAAAGACGCGGTCGACGAGAACAAGCGGCGAGAGACCAGCGAGCCCAAGAAGAAGAAGGGGCGCTCGGATACGGATCCGTGGGGATGAACGCGGCGGACGGCTGGTGACGGCGGAATGTGTTGGTGAGATCAGAGTCGCAGCGGAAGCGGGCACAGCGCATGGCGAAGAAGGGCGGATACGAGAAGTTGCTCCCGGGATCAAGCTCTGGCAAGGGCGGGGCGATCGACATGCCTGCGATGAAGGCGCGGGGTATCAGCGATTGGCCGGCGATCGCGGCGCAGCTTGCGGGGGAGCAGTCGGAGGAGAGCGCCGGGGGCGTGAGCGGGCTTGTGGTGAAGCCGGAGCAGCTCAAGAGCTTTCCGAATCTGCCCGGGAGCGATGACGAGCCGTGGGACGTGCTGCTCAGCATGCTGGCGCTCGATGAGCACACGGCGCTGGAGAAGCTGTCGCGCCGGACGGGTCTGACGATGGATCCGGAGCCGAAGTTCAACGAGTCGTCGTCGCGGTTTTATGAGCTGGTGCCGGCGAGCATTGCGCGGGAGCGCCTGGTGGCGGGGCTGTCCAGCGACGGGCACACGATGACGTGCGTGACGGCGCAGCCCATGCAGCCGGCGGTGTTCTCGATTCTTGAAGACAAGCTGGGGATGCCGGTGCGGCTGGTGCTCTCGCCGCGTGGCGCGGTGGTGAACCTGATCAACCGGGGGTATGAGCAGAAGCAGGACCTGGTCACCGAGATCGTCGAAGAGATGCCGCTGGACGAGCGGGCGATCGAGTCGGCGGCGGGGAGCGTGCGAAACTCGACGGACCTTCTGCAGCTTGCGCGGCAGACGCCGGTCATTCGGCTGGTGAACATGATCTTGTTCGAAGCGCTGCGTCGGCGCGCGAGTGATATCCACGTGCACCCGATGGAGCAGAAGCTGGTGATCCGCTTCCGCATCGACGGGATGCTGGTGGATGCGTTCACGCCGCCTTTGAGCCTGGCACCGGCGATCAGCTCGCGCATGAAGGTCATGACGGAGCTGGACATTGCCAATCGGCACAGCCCGCAGGACGGGCACTCGAGCGTGCGCGTCGGCAACCGCAAGATTGATATCCGTTTGAGCGTGATCCCGACGGTGTATGGCGAGCGGATCGTGCTGCGATTGCTGGACCAGTCGCAGACGCGCCTGAGTCTGGATGAAGTCGGCATGCTGCCGGCGATGCAGAAAGAGTTTGTCCGCCTGGTCAGCAAGAACACGGGGATCATCCTTGTGACCGGCCCGACGGGTTCGGGTAAGACGACGACGCTGTATGGCGGGCTGGGCAAGGTGGATCGCACCAGCCGAAATGTGATGACGATCGAAGATCCGGTCGAGTATCACCTTGAGGGCATCAGCCAGACGCAGGTGAACGTGAAGCGCGGGGTGACGTTTGCCGCGGGTCTGCGGGCGCTCTTGCGTCAGGACCCGGACGTGATCCTGGTCGGCGAAATTCGTGACAAGGAGACGGCCCAGCTTGCGGTGCAGGCGTCGCTGACGGGGCACTTGGTGCTGGCGACGTTGCACACCAATGACGCGCCGACGGCGATCGCGCGATTGATCGACATCGGGGTGGAGCCGTATCTGGTGACGAGCACGCTGCTGGCGGCGATGGCGCAGCGGCTGCTCCGGCGCGTCTGTCAGACGTGCAAGGGCTCGGGCAAGGGGTCGAACACGGGGATCTACGCCGGGCGGTGCGAGAAGTGCCTGGGGAGCAGGTACTTCGGTCGCGTGGCGGTGTACGAGATCATGGTGATGAACGATGAACTGCGCCAGCTCACGGTGCAGGGGGCCGACGCGGTAGCGATTGCGCACAAGGCCCGCGAGCTGGGCATGCGGACGATGACTGACGACGCGCGGGAAAAGGTCACGCTTGGATTGACCGACGAGAGCGAGATCCAGCGCGTGCTGGATTGACGCCAGCACATTTCAGCGATCCGTCACTTGTTTGGACGAACGGGCGAGGGCGCCGGCGGGGCGTTCTCCGGGCGCGGGGAGTAGACGATCACATACGCGCTGTATGGCGAAAGGCGGCGGACGGGCTTGTAGCTTGTAAAGCCGCCTTGTTCGTCGAGCTTGGGCGGCATGGTGATGGCGTTGCGACCGAGGTCGGTGGGAAGCACTCTGCCACGGAGCGGGGAAGAGGCGACGGCGAGGGAGTACTCGTCGATCGATTGCCCGCCCAGGTTGATGACGACCAGGATGGTCTGCTCGCTGGGCATCTTGTCGCTGCCGAAGCGGGGCTTGCGGTCGATGCCTTTGGCGTGGCGGATGAAGGCGAGCACGTCGGAGGATTCGGTCATGACTGGCGTGTAGTCACCCCAGGCGAGGGCGGGGTTGTCGTTGCGGATCTGGATATAGCGCCGGTAGAGGTTGAGCAGTGAGCCGGGGTCTTTGTTCAGGGTGTCGACGTTCTTGGTGACAAAGTCGGGATTGGGGGCGCGCCAGGCGTTGGCGAGGGAGAAGCCGGCGACGGGGTCGGTGGACCAGGGCATGGGGGTGCGGAGATTCTCGTCGGGCTTGTCACCGGTGAGGCCGAGCTCTTCGCCGTAGTACATGAACGGAATGCCGGGGAGCGTGAGCAGGAGTTGAGCGGCGACGCGGAGCTTGCCGGGGTCGCTCTTGAGGCGGGTGGCGACGCGGGTCTGGTCGTGGTTGGTGAGGAAGGTGGCGAACTGGCTTGGCGGGTAGGAGGAGAGCACCAGGTCGATGGCTTTCTCGACGTGGGCCCGGTTGGCGGTGTCGGCGGTTTTGATGATGGCTTCGGCGAGGTCGAATTCAAAGCCTGTGTCGAGCTGATCGGGGACATACGAGGAGACGATCTCGGTGGAGGACCAGACTTCGCCGACGACGAAGCTGTCCGGGTTGATGCTTTTGCAATAGGTCTGGAAAGCGCGGAGCCACTGGCGCGTGGCGGGGGTGTTTTCCTGAACCTGCCCTTCCTCGATGAGGTGACGGATGGCGTCGAGGCGGAATCCATCGACTTTGTAATCGGTGTACCAGTGCTTGGCGACGTCGAGCATCTGGGCGGTGACGGCGGGGTTTCGGAAGTTCAGGTCGGGCATGGTGGGGCTGAACATGCCAAAGTAGAACGGGCCGGGTTGATCGGCGGGTGGGCGCATGCCGGGCACGAGCTTGGCGAGCGCGACGGAGTGCCAAACGGGCTGGTTCCAGGCGCCTTTCCAAGTGGGCTTGGTGTCCGACCAGATGTACCAGTCGTGCTTGGGGTCCTTGGGGTCGAGCGCGCTTTGGAACCAAGGGATCTGGTTGGAGGTGTGGTTGAGGACCAGATCAAGGACGACCTTGATGTTGCGCTTGTGACACTGGGTGATGAGTTCGCGGAAGTCGTCGGGCGTGCCGTATTGGGCGGAGACGGTGGAGTAGTCGGTGATGTCGTAGCCGTGGTATGTGGGGGAGGGATGAATGGGCATGAGCCAGAGCCCGCCGACTTCGAGATCGAAGGGGGTTTCGGGTCGTCCATCGTTGAGATAGTCGAGTTTCTCGATGAGCCCGCGGAAGTCGCCGATGCCGTCGTTGGCGAGCGGACCGCTGGACGAGTCCTTGAAGGAGCGGACGAAGACCTCGTAGAAGACGCGGTCATTCCACCAGTTGGCACGCTGGGGAAAGGTGCGCGGCTTGGCGGGCGCGGCGGCGGGCTGGGCGCCCGGGGCCGCAGGTGCGCCGGGGGACTTGGGCGTGGCGGCGTCGGGGTTGGTGGTCCCTTGCGCGAAGCAGGAACCCGCGGTGGCAAAGGTGGCGAGTGCGACACGACGCATCTGGCGAGTGAGCATCCGAGACTCCAGGCGGGCGATCGTCGCCCGAAGAACATCGTAGTGGGGGAGATGCCCTGATCGGATACGCTCAGGGTCATGTCGATTCGGACCAGCCAGCGCGGGGAAAAGTCGTCGGGGCGATCGGGTGGGGGATCGCACGGGCGAGCGAGGCGGAATGATGAGCGCGACGTCTATCGCGACGCGCTGGCGTATGACATCATCCACGAGCCCGGCACGCGCGTTGAAGTCGGCGCGCTGGTGCGGGTCGCGGGGCGGTTTGTGCCCAAGAGGGCCGGACGGTTCAACGCCAGCCGGGCGGTCTGGCTTGAGCCGGCGTGCGGTTCGGGGCGGTGCGTGCGCGAGATCGTTCGGAGGGGCGGCGGGTGCGTGGGTGTTGATCTTGAGCAGGGCATGGTCGAGTTTGCGCGGGCGAGCCTGCCGGCGGAGCGCGGCGGGCTGAGCAGAATCGTTCTGGGCGACATGCGCCGAATGGACGCACCTGACGTGATGTCGGAGCTCAGAGCGCTGGGCGCGGGCGGGGGCGCGGGGAATGGCAAAGCGGTCGTGGCGTTCTGCCCGCACAACTCGATTCGCCATCTGCGATCCGACGCGGACATGATTGAGCATCTGTCGTCGATGGCGCGGGTGCTGCGGCGCTTTGGCGGGGTGTACCTGGTCGGGATCGGGCTTTTCGGGCCCGGCGGCGAGACGGCGTGCGAGACTGTGTACACCGGAAAACGCGGCGGGGTGGAGGTGCGCGAGATCATTGACTTTGTGCCGCCGGAGATCGGTGCGACCGGAGTGGAGGCTCGCTTTGAGCGGGCGTACAAGCACGTGACCATCACCGAGCGCCGGGGCGGGCGCGTGAGCGAGCGCGAGATCACCAGCGCGTACACGCTGCGCACGTACACGCGGGCGCAGTGGCTGAAGGTTGTGAAGGCGAGCGGCCTGGTCGAACTTGGCGTGGCGGGCGCGTGGGGCGAGGTCTTCGACGACTCGCGACTGCACTATGCCTACCGCGTGCTCGGGCCGGCTCCGGAAGTGGGCGCGGATTCGACTGAGCGCAAGGTGCGCTCGAAGAAGTCGCCGATCCGGCGCTCGGCGTCGAAGCGCTCGTCCAAGATGTCGAGGTGACCGGCGCCGGGCACAATGACCAGTTCTGCGGGCACCCCCGCGGCTTTGGCGGCGGCAGCGATGAGTGGCGCGTGGCGAACGTTGACGATGTCGTCGTGGTCGCCGTGGACGATTAGGAGCGGGCGCGAGCCGAGCTTCGCGGCGTTGTCACTCTGAGCCATGCCGGTGCGGATGAGCAGATGCCCAAGCACGGGGACATAGTCGCTGGCGACGCCGGGCCAGGATGAGAATGTGCCAAGGGTGCAGATGGATGTGATTTCGGGGCGCTGGGCGCCGAGGGCGAGCGCGAAGGATCCGCCGAGCGAGACGCCGTAGAGCCCGATGCGGGAGCGATCAACGTCCGGTCGGGCGAGGAGGGCGTCAAGGGCGGCTTGCGCATCGAGCAGGAGCTGCTCGCGCGTGAGATACTTGCCGACGTTCTGCGATCGCCCGTAGGAACGGTAATCGAAGATCATCACCGAGATGCCGCGATCAACCAGGAAGTTGGACCAGTCGGCGTGAATGTCGATGGAGCCCTGGTTGCCGTGGATGTGCAAGACGGCTGGGGCGGGGGGGTCGGCTGGGGCGCGATGTCGCGCGGGCATGAGCCAGGCGTGCAGGCGCGTGCCGTCGGCGGCGGTGAACTCGATGTCCTTGAAGCGCGTGGGTGTGGCAAACTGCGTGTTGCCCGGGTGAATGAACGCGACAGACTCCATGAACGCGGACCAGCGGAGGATGCCCATGATGATGACCACCAGCAGCGCGATGCGGAGAGCGGCGGAGAGCGCCGGATGCAGGCGGCGCCTGCGCCCGGGCGAGGATTCGGGGCCTGAGGGATTGTCGGCGGGGCTTGTGTTCATACCACGTTGTTGAGCGGTGCGGAACAGGCTGGATCACTGCTCGTCGGCGTCGAAGGCGCCGGGCTCGAACCCGCGATCGCGATTGAACTGCTTGCTCCCGCCTTTGGGAACGGTGATGGTGGACCAGTCGCGCTTGCAGAGCAAGCGGGCGGTGAGCACGATCTGCCCGGTGTGGTAGCCGACGTGCGCGAGCGCGCGATCGAGCGCGTGCGGCACGCTGTGGGCCTCGCCGCGGATGGTGACGTCCCACGCCAAGTGATCGACTTGAAGCGTTTTGAGGCAGTCAAAGAGCACATCCCACCCGGCTTCCCAGTACGCGATGATCTCGGCGCGGTCGCGAAAGTTGTCGATGAACTCGTCGTCCCGGTCCCGCCAGGGCTTCTCGCCGTCGGTGTGCAGAAAGTCCGTGAAACGCGAGCGGAGATTGCCCGAGACGTGCTTCATGATTACCGCGATCGAGTTGGTGTTCTCGTCCAGCGGCGTGCGCAGCAGGTCGTCAGAGACCTGCGCGATTGCTTTCTCGGCCAGAGCCTTCTGAGAGTCAAACGCGTCGAAATACGCGGGGATCACGGCGTCGTACGGGTTCATCAAAGAAGGGTACGGCTCGCTGGACATGCCGGTTGCAGACCCCGCCAGGCGGGCGGTTCTACGGCACTTTGACCGCTTTATTCAAGCGTTCAGCCCCCTCGGCTTCCGTCAAGGTGATGAACACCCGCCGCCCGCTGAGCGATTTGGCGGCGTTCCGAAACACAAAGCGCCGCAGCGTGGTCTGCCCCGCGCCCAGGTCGGAGATCTGCTGCTGCTGCGTGGCCTGGTTGCTTGCAGAGGCCTCGATGCGCAGCACGCGCGAGCGGGCGTCCTTGTTGGTGACCGTGGCAGTGACGACGACGTCCGGCCCGTCGGGCGTCGGCGACAGCCGCACTTCGGGAGTCAGATCGATGGAGGGCAACCCGATCTCGATCGGGGTCTTGAGGCGGATGGGCGGATACTGGCGATCCGCGTTGACACGCGCGACGACGACAAAATCGCGCGGGCCGGCGAGCTGCCCGGCCCCGAGTGTGATGGTCATCGGGATGGTGATGGATTCGCCGGGCGAGATGGCAAAGTCGATCAGGCCACGCGGCGTGATGGACCAGTCGTCCGGACGGGCCCGGCGCGAGATCGGTTCAGATCCGTCGCTGTCGCGGAGCTGCAGCTTGCCGGTAATGCGCACGGGCCAGGGGTTGGTGAGCTTGAGGGTGTGCTCGTGCTCGGTGACGACCGCGGGGATGTACGACGGCTCGACGCGGAAGCTGGCGACGAACATCGCCAGGTATGGATCAACGCCCTGGATGTACACGGGCGATTCGCCGATCTCCATGCTGAGCATGGGGGTGGCGCCGCCGGGAGTCTTGGGCGGCGGGGCGTCGATGGTGTGGGCGTTGCCGAAGACATCGAGCACCGTGACCGCGTTGCCGGACGGCGCGACGTCGATGGAGACATGCTGCGAGGCGGCGCTTTCGTTCCAAGCGATGACGCACCCGTCGTCGAGCCCGCCGGATTGTCCAACGCCGCCGGCGAGCACATACGCCCGCACGCCCGGCGGCGCGGGCAACGTGCTGACCACGCGTCGCCCCGCGAGTTGATCGACCAGCGTCGCAAGCGCCGGCAGCTCGGGCGTGGGCATCACGGGCTGCACCTTTGATGCGCCGTCTGCAAAGCCCGCGGACGCAACGCGCACCGGCACGCGCACACCCAGACGCGGCGCGGGCACCCTGGGCGGGAGCTCGCCGGACGCGGCCCAGAACTCAACACCCCGGCGCACCAGTTCGATGACCGGCGCGTCGCCACCGAACTCTTCTGCGGAGGGCAGCTCGGGAATCAGCGTGAGTTCGGGCCCCGCATCCACGCCGGCTTCGATCCCGGGCTTGAGCCAGCGCCGCGTGATCTCGCCCACCGACGAGGGCGAGAAGGACGCCGGCACGCTGAGCGACACGGCATCCACCAGCGCGCCCACGGGGCTCGCCTGCGGGAGCGAGGGGTCATTTACCTCCACGCGGGCGAGCGTGGGCGGCGCGTGCTCCGCCCTCCAGCTCAGCGCGATGGACGGATTGGGCACAAGCTTGGAGAGACCCGCTTCCAGGGCTGAAAGCGGGCGATCCAGGCGTCGCCGAACGCTGTGCGTGTCGCCCGATGGGCCGAGCTGGTAGCGCACCAGGCGCTGGCCGTAGACATCGAGCGTGGGTTCGAGGTAGGGGAACCAGTACTTGGCTTCGCGATCGCACAGGCCCGCGGCGTCGTCCGGGTCCAGAGAGAGCTGGCGTGCAAGTTCTTCGGGGATCTTCGCGGCGACGAGCGTGACGTGCTGGCTTTGGTCCAGCAGCGCGTCGTAGAGCTGGGTCCGCCCGCGCATCACGTCCGCGGCTCGCTGCACAGGCTGGGTCGGATCAAACGCCGGCAGCGCGACAAAACCGGTGCCCAGTTGCCCGGCGAGCTCGGGGAGCGTGCCCAGCACGTCCTCCGGCAAGTCCTCGGCGATCAATCCAAAGCGGTGGCGATCGCTGGCGATCCCACCCGCCACGGGCTTGGGGCGCCGCGGCGCGAGGTACGCGATCGTGACCTCGGCGCGGGAGATGGCGTCCCCCTCCGAGTGCACTTCCAGCACGCCGCGGTACCACCCATATCCCGGCAAGCGCGGCGTCCACGACGAGGCCCGGGCGCCGGGGTCAAGCGTGCGCTCCTGCTGATCCACCACGCGTCCGTAGACGTCAATGACCCGAACGCTCCCGCGGAGGGTCTGCCCCGCCAGGTCGCGCACGAGCATCCAGAGCGTGGGCGATTGATCGTGCCCGATGATGTTGTTCTCTCCCGTGGTCCAGAGCTTGGCCCGCGGCACCTGATAGATCCCGACGTTGTCGAACCAGGCGCTGCCTTTGACGTCCTCGCGCCAGACTTCGTGCTGAGCGCCCGGGCCCGCGGTCGGCGACCGGAACTGCTGAGGTTGCAGAAGTTCGAGGTCGATCTGGATCCATGCCGCGTCGCGTCCGGAGCTGGGCAGCGGCACGGAGACCTGCGTCCAGCCCTGCGGCGAGACGACCGGCTCGCTGCGCACTTCCGTGCCGGGCACGGGGTTCAGGCGCTGATCCAGCAGGCGCGCGGAGACGAACGCGCGGGCGTGGCGCAGTTCGGTGGTCTTGATCCACGCGGCAATCTGGTAGTCGGCTTCGGGAAAGACGGGGATCTCTCCGGGCTGGAGTCGCAGGCTGGTGGATCCGCCGCGCGTGGGCAGGCGGACGCTGGTGCCGCTGGCGTGTCCGAGCGTGAAATCGAACTCGGCGCGGTTGTATTCCGGGAAACCCGGGCGCGTGGTGGTCGGCGCCTGCGTGCCTGAACTTGGGCCGGGCGAGCTGGCCTGGCTTTGTGCGCGACGCCACCCGGCAGGGATGGATTCCGGGTTGCCGGGCTCTTCAAAGTCGAAGACTTTGACAGTGCGGCGGGCGGCGTGCGGGTCGGGCTCGGCCGCCGTGGACGTCGCGTGACCCGCAAGGCTGGCGAGCACGATCGCCAGCAGGCGCACCGCCCCCGCCCTCGGCCGCCTGCAGCGCGCACTCCAAGCCCGGACCAGACACGTCATACTGGAGGTTATCGGTCACATGCCCCCCTCACCTGAACTCGGGCCAAAGTGCCGGTCGCCTGATCGACGCAGCCTCGCCCGGCATCCAAGCGTGCGAGAACCAAGTCTGCGAGAACCAGGTCTGCGAGAATCTCACCATGCCCAACAACCTCCCCAGCCAACCGCTCGATCCCGTGCCGAACCCAGCAGCGTCCCCAGGCGCCGGGGTTCCCGCACGATACCCGCACATCGCGTATCACCCGCCGGCGCTGGACACCACGCCGGAAGCCGGCGCCCGTGCGTTCTTCACGCGGATGAACTCGCGCCGGAGTGTGCGCATGTTCAGCGATCGCCCGGTCTCGCGCGAGACGATCGAGTGGTGCGTTCGAGCCGCGGGCACGGCTCCCAGCGGTGCGAACAAGCAGCCTTGGCGGTTTGTGTGCGTGAGCGACCCGGCGATCAAGCACGCCATCCGTCTCGCCGCGGAAGAGGAGGAGCGCGAGTTCTACACCCGCCGGGCCCCGCCGGAATGGCTCGCGGACTTGGCTCCGCTGGACACCACGCCCGACAAGGCGTTCCTGGACATTGCGCCATGGCTGATTGTCGTGTTCAAGCTCATGAAGACCGACCAGGGCGGGCAGACGTACTACGTCAACGAGAGCGTGGGTATCGCGGTGGGCTTGCTGCTCAGCGCGATTCACCATGCCGGGCTGTGCGCTTTGACACACACGCCCAGCCCGATGGGGTTCTTGTCCAAAGTGCTCAGCCGCCCCGAGCACGAGCGCCCGTTTCTGCTGATCCCGGTGGGGTATGCGGCTGGCGGGTGCGTGGTTCCGGATGTGCACCGCAAGACCCTGGCGGAAGTCGCCGAGTTTCGATGAGGTCTATGCCGGGGGCCCGGCGGCGCAGGCGACGCGAACAGCACGGGCGGGGTTTCGAGGATTTTGCGACCTGTGTCGTCCATTTCGCGTGTTGAGGCATGCCGAACGCCCAATCCACGTGCCTCGGCGGGATTGTGTGGCAGAGTACAAGGTCGGGGGTTGTCTAAGAAGTTCTGCAGAGTCGGGAGCGTGTTCGGAAAGGTCGCGGCGAGATGGATCGAGTCAGGCGGTTTCAGTTCCGAGGGCTGTGCTTGATCCGCGTGCTCGGGGTGGTCGCGTGCGTGGCGATCTCCGGGTCTCAGGCATCCGCCGAGGTCGTCTCGATCGTGAGCGATCGGGACGCGACGCTGTATCAGGACGATCTGGGCGGGCTGGCCAATGGCAGCGGGCAGTGGATGTTCGCGGGGACCACGGCGATGGAGCGACTCCGGCGCGCCGTGCTGCGCTTTGATGTCGCCGGGAGCGTGCCCGCGGGCGCGATCATCACCGGCGCCAGCGTCCGCCTGACCATGGATCGCGGGATCTCCGGCGGCGCGTTCATGACCCTGCACAAGCTCAGCAGCAACTGGGGTGAAGGCGCCAGCGTGGCCCTCGGCGAGCAAGGCGCCGGCGGCGACCCCATGCCCGGCGATGCCACGTGGATCCACACCAGCTTCCCGAGCGGGTCGGGCCCGGGCACGCTGTGGAACACGCCGGGCGGCGACTTCCGCTCATCGCTCTCGGCGATCCAACTCGTGAGCGACGTCGGTGCGTATTCATGGGCGAACGACCTGAGCGGGACCAACGCGACCATGATCGCGGACGTCCAGAGCATGCTGGATGCGCCGGGCGGGAACTTCGGTTGGCTGCTGATGGGCGATGAGTTCTCCGTCCCGCCGACGGCCAAGCGGTTCTGGACCCGCGAAGCGCCGGAGGCGATGAACAGACCCACGCTGGTGATTGAGTACAACGTGCCGGGGATCGGCACGGGCGCGGCGGCGGTGGGTGCGATGATGATGACGCTTGGGCGACGCCGGCGGTCAGTACGTGTATTCGGAACCTGAGCCCGAATCCGACTGACCTTCGATGCTCACCGCCGTCCCGACGCCGGCCGCCGCGACCAGGGCGCTGGCGATGATCGTGCACGCGGCCCGAGGTTTGGGAGAGAGCGAGCGCGGCAGGAGCGTGTGGGTCAGGAAGCCCGCCAGCGGAGAGGCCGCGAGAATCAGCGCCGAGTGCACGGGCAGGAAGCTGAACGTCCGCGCAGCCAGCATGAGCATCGCCAGGACGCCCGCAGCGAGCGCGATGGTCAGCGAGCCGACCGACGCGCCCCGCTTGATGGCGCTGATGATCGCCAGCGCGAGTGCGGGAAAGGCGAGCCCGAGCGTGGTTTGACCAAGCGTGATGCTGCCGCTGCCCAGAATGCTTGCGCCTGCCGCGAGGGCGACGCCCGCGAGGATGAACGCCGCCGAGAACGAAGACCCGCGCCGATCGAGCGCGCCCAGCGGCAGGGCGATGAGGGCGGTGGCGCCGGCACCGATGAGCGCGGCAATGACCGCCGCGGGGCGATCGGGGGACCGGGTGAACTGCGTCCAGATCGCGGCCACGGCGCCAAGAGCGCCGAGCACAACGCTGATGAGGGCCAGCCAGGCAAACGCGGGGAAACGCGAGCGCGGCGCGGCTGGGTCAGCAGAGTCGAGTCGTGCAGGGAGCGAGAACAGCGCCAGCAGCGAGCTCACGATGGTCAGGCCCGCGATGCCCCAGCCCACGCGGCGCTCGCTGGAGATGGGGGGCCAGGTGTTGACGCCGAAGATGAAGAGGTACGCCGCGAAGGCGCCGGCTCCGAGGGCCAGCAGTGTGAGCAGGGAGCGCCACAGGGGCGTGCGCGTGGGCGTCCACGCGGCGCTCGGGCCGCGCGAGAGTGCGATGGGCGCGCGGAGCGCGACGAGGGCCAGCGCCAAGGCGATCGCGAACGCGGCCGCGAAGCCCCAGTGCAGGATGGGCGGGGGTTGGAGACCAGCCGTGAGCGGCATGCGTGCAGGGTCCGGTGATGGTGAGCGCGGGCTGAGTGCACGCGCACATCAGTGACAATTCGTGCTCGAAAAAAAGCACGGGGCGGGCATCGTGGCTCGCCCCGCGCGAGGATGAAGTTCAGTGCTCTGACGGAACTTACTTGCCAGCGCCTTCGAGCGCCACGATGATCTCGACCTCGTCGGAGAGCGGGCCGATCATGGACGAGTTGCCAAAGTCGGAGCGCTTGATGTTGACGCGGGTCTCGAACCCGGCGATCGGCTTGCCGTCGCGACCCTTGGCGGTGCCGGTGGGCGTCACGACGAGTTCGACAGCCTTGGTCACCCCGCGGAAGGTGAGGTCGCCCTTGCCGGAGTAGTTCCCGTCGGCGCCCTTCTTGAGGCCGGCGGCTTTGAAGGTGATGGTCGGGAACTCTTTGACGTTGAAGAAGTCCGGGGACTTGATGTGGTCATCGCGCTTGCCGATGCGCGAGTCGACGGAGTCGGCCTTGACGGTCACGTCGATGGAGGCGGTGTCGGCGAGGGAGAAGGAGCCCGAGACGTCCTTGAAGGCGCCGTAGAAGTTGGAGACGCCCATGTGCTTGATCTTGAAGATGACGGAGGAGTGGGCGCCGTCTACGCCGTAGCCAGCCGCGCTGGTCTCGGGGGCTTTGGCGGTCGCCGGCTGGGCCACCGCCTGGCGGGCGCCGGGGGCGAGCAGGGTCGCGCCAGCGGCGGCGACAAGGGCGGCGGCGGTCACAATGCTGATCTTGGTCGAGAGCTTCATGATGCGGGATTCTCCTGGTGGGTTCTGAAAACTGTTGCCAATGTCGTTCGTAACGAACGGCTTTTCGGACTCAGATGGGTTTGACGCTTGGGAAGATTCCTGAGCATCCGCGATCAGCAGCTTCGCGAGCGCTCGGGTTTGTCATGGGAGTGCGCGGAGAGTGGTGTCTAAGGCTCCGGAAGGGCGAGGAACGTGGTATACCGTGAACGGACAAGCCAGGGAAGGCTATGTACTTGTTCCAACAAGTATACATCCACGAGCTTGTATGGGTTTGAGAGGTTGGAGGTTGCGGTTACTCATTGGTGACCAATGACATGTTCCCCCCGCCAGAAATGGGGATGCCAGACAGGCAAAGGGTGAAGCCATGAACACGGCAAGCACGGCACGGCAGACAACGGGCACGGGCACGGGCGTGGGAAGCGGGGCGGTTGGGCCGGGCGAGCGCGGCGGGGGCAGTCCGGTGCGGCAGCGGACGCCTGTGCACGCGTTTGAGGCACGAGCCGGGGGCGTGCTGCAGGGGCTCTTGTCGGGCGGGCAGTACAAGCACCTGCGGATGATCGATTCGCCGATGGACGCGGTGGTGAACGTGCGCGGCTACGGCGAGTGCGTGTGCTTCTGCTCGAACAACTATCTGGGGCTGGCCAACCACCCGGAAGTGGTGGAGGCGGGCGCGCGGGCGCTGAAGGACTATGGGGCGGGGACGGCGAGCGTGCGGTTTATCTGCGGGACCTTCGGGCCGCATGAAACGCTGGAGCGCGCGATCGCGGACTACATGGGCACGGAGGCGGCGTACTCGTTCGTGAGCGCGTGGACGGCGAACGAGGCGGTGTTCCCGACGCTGTGCGAGGCGGGGGATGTGATCATTTCGGATGAGCTCAATCACGCGTGCATTATTGATTCGATTCGGCTCGCCGCGGTGATCAAGAAGGGCGTCCACAAGAGCGTGTACAAGCACAACACGCTGGAGGGGCAAGGCGGTTTGCGGCAGCGCCTGGAGGAAGCGCGGCAGACGATCGCGAGCGAGGGGAACGCGGGCAAGGCGCAGATCTGGGTCGTGACCGACGGCGTGTTCAGCATGGAAGGGGACATCGCGGACCTCTTGACGATGCGGCACATGTGCGATGAGTTTGACGCGATGCTGGTGGTGGACGACAGCCACGGGCACGGCGTGATGGGCAAGCACGGGCGCGGCACGCACGAGCACTTTCACCTTGTCGGGCACATTGACGTGTTCACGGGGACGCTGGGCAAGGCGCTGGGCGGCGGAGCGGGCGGGTTTGTGGCGGCGGGGCAGAAGGTGATCGAGATGCTGGTGCAGCGCGGGCGGCCCACGCTGTTTTCCAACGCGCTCCCGGTGACGATCGCGGCCAGCGCGACCAAGGCGATCGAGATCGTGATGCGCGAGCCGGAGCGGGTGCAGCGGCTGCGGGACAACTCGGCGTATGCGCGCTTGAAGATCCGGGAAGCCGGGTTCACGGTGGTGGAATCGCCGACGGCGATCTGTCCGATCATCGTTCACGACACGGCGAAGGCGATCGCGATGAGCAAGCGGCTTCTTGAGCTGGGCGTGTTCGTGATCGGGTTTGGGTATCCGGTGGTGCCGGAGGGGCATGCGCGGCTGCGGGTGCAGATTTCGGCGGCGCACGCGCGGGAGCACATTGATGGGTTGGTGGGGGCGCTGAAGAAGTTGTGAGTGTCGCGCCGCGTGTGAAGCGAGGGTGCGATCAGCGCGATGCCGGCAGCCAGGCAAGCTGGGCAAGATGATCGGCCAGCGAAAAGAGGCGTGCGGCCCGGTCGGGGTCGAGGGCGGGGTCAACGACGATGGTTCGCCTGCGGGTGTCGAGGCGATAGCTGACGACGATGAGGTGACGGTCGTTGAGGTCCTCGCGCGTGGGGGCGACGGAGGCGTCGTTGCCGGGCTCGGTCGAGCTCGAGGCGCGGAAGGCGGTGAAGAGATCCCGCGCCTGCGATTCGGAGAGTTGGCGCAAGATCGGCGGCTGGGAGGATTCGCTGGCCCCGGCGCCCACGACCACGCGGAGGGCACGGTCGGCTTCGACGAGGTAGCGAGCCGGCCGCTGGGCGCGAGGGGCGGCGGGGTCGTCGGTGGGGGCCATGACCGTCAGGCTGAGCCAGAAGTCGTCCGGGATGGCGCTCGAGGGCGCGGGGCGCGTGGAGGCGCAGGCGGCGAGAAACACAGCGGCGAAGATGACGATGAGGGGTCGCACGAGGGCATTGTAATGGTTCCGGGGGTATGGGGGGAGGCGGTGGCTCGGGTGGTGTGAGAGGCGACCGAAGGCGGGCGGGACGCCTGGCTCACCCAGCACGCAGAGATTCCATACCCTTGTGCCCTATGAAGATCTCGGTCCGCTGGTTGAATGAGTATCTGGAGCCTGGCAACGTCACGAGCGACGAGGCCCAGCATGTGCTGACGCACGTGGGCTTTCCGATTGAGACGGCCGAGGCTGTGGCGGGCGGGGACGTGTGCCTGGATGTGGAGGTGACGTCCAATCGCGGGGACGTGCTGAGTCACATCGGCGTGGCGCGGGAGATCGCGGCGGCGACGGGGCGGCGCTTGAAACTGCCGGCGTCGAACAAGGTGTTCGACTGGTCGGGCGAGACGCCGACGACGGGGAGCAGCGGCGGTGTGGGCGGGGATATCGGTGGCGTGGTGGCGGTGGAGAACCGTGTGCATGCGGCGTGTCCGATGTTCACGGCGCGGGTGATCCGGGGAGTGAAGGTCGGGCCCAGCCCCAAGTGGCTGGTGGACGCGCTCGCGGCGGTGGGGCAGCGGTCGATCAACAGCGTGGTGGACGTGACGAACTTCGTGGCGTTTGAATATGGCCAGCCAACGCACGTGTTTGATCTTGCGAGTTTGCAGCCCAACGCGGACGGCAAGGCCCGGGTGGTGGTGCGTTCGGCGAGCAAAGGGGAGAAGCTCAAGCTGCTGGACGGCAAGGAGATCACGCTGCTGGGCGATGAGATCGTGGTCGCGGATGAGGGCATGCACGAGCCGCGGGCGATTTCGCTGGCGGGGGTGATGGGCGGGCTGGAGACGGAGGTTTCGGAGAAGACGGTGGATGTGCTGCTGGAAGCGGCGACGTGGGACCCGGTGGCGGTGCGCCGGGCGGCCCGGCGTTTTGGGATTCGCACGGATGCGTCGTACCGGTTTGAGCGGATTGTGGATGCGCGGACGATCGAAGGCGCGGCTCGACGGGCGGCGGGGCTGATCGTGCGCCTGGCGGGGGGAAAGGCGCTGCCGGGGGTGATTCATGCGGGTGCGGAGACGAAGGCCTTGACGCGGGTGAGCATGCGCACGGCGCGGTGTGCGGCGATGCTGGGGGTGGAGGTGGCGGCGCCGCGGATTCAACAGATTCTGGAGTCTTTGGAGATTGTGTCGACGCCTGGGACCGAGAGCGGGACGCTAGTGTGCACGGTGCCGGCGCACAGGCCGGATCTTGAGCGCGAGATTGATCTGATTGAAGAGGTTGCGCGGATCAACGGGCTGGACACGCTGCCTGTGCACGAGAAGCTGGGGACGCGCGTGAGCTCGCCGCAGGCGAGCGAGGCGGCGACGCGGGAGCTGGCGCGGGTGCTGGGCGGGCTTGGGTTCTTTGAGACGATCACGTTCACGTTCGTGTCCAAGGAGCACGCCAAGGCGTTCACGCCGATGGGCTTGAAGACGCTGGAAGTGTGCGACGGGCGGCGTTCGGCGGATCCGGTGGTACGCCCCAGCGCGCTGGCGAGCTTGCTGGCGTGTAGGCGTGCGAACCAGGACGCGGGGAATGCGATCACGCCGGGGAGTGATCAGGAACTGGGGATTCGCCTGTTTGAGATTTCCGCGGCGATTGCGGAAAAGCCGACGGAAGGCGGGAAGAAGGGCGAGCGCGGCACGCTGGTGGAGCGGATCAACCTTGCGATGATCGCGGATGCGTGCTTCCCGATCGGGGCGAAGGCGATCGACCAGAAGCAGACGGCGGTGCGACTGGTGCGCGGGGCGATCGAGGCGTGCGTGCAGGCGATGGCGGGTGCGGACGCGCGAGTGGACGTGCGCCCGCTGGCCCAGTCGACGGTGAGCGGGTTTGATCCAGCGGCGGTGGCGGAAGTCGTGGTGGTGCAGCGCGGCAAGGGGGGGGGCGGGGAGCAGACGATCGGTGTGATGGGGCTGATCGCGCCGGGCGTGCAGAGCCAGCATGGCTTGCAGATGCCGGTCGCCGCGGCGGAGCTGTCGCTGGAGGCGCTGGTGCAGATGTACCCGCCCAAGGCGCTGGCGCACGCGCTGCCGGCGTTTCCGTCGATCGAGCGCGACTTGTCACTGATTGTGCCGGAGCAGACGGCGTGGTCGAAGATCGAGGGACTGGTGGTGGGCGCGAAGCCGGCGCTGCTTGAGCAGGTCCGGTTTGTCGGGACGTATCGCGGGCAGCAGGCCGGCGCGGGGAAGAAGTCGGTGACGCTGCGGATGCGGTTCAGGGACGATCGGCGGACGCTGACGCACGACGAGGTGACGCCGCAGGTGGAGGGTGTGATTGCGCTGGCGAAGAAGGAGCTTGGGGCTGAGGTGAGGACGCAGTGAAGGTGGGCGATTGGGGGCGGTTTTCTCGGGGGATTTCGGGGCGTTGTTTGGCGTCAGGCGGGTGTATCATCGGATGCCTTGAGGGAGCGTCGCGGGGTTGCGGCGTGTCGTCAGGGCGGAACCTCTGAGGTTGAACATGTCCACGAACAACAGCGGCACATCCAGCGTTCGCACACCCGGCAAGTCGCGGGCGGCGGCGCAAACGGACGCCGGGCCGGCCATTCCGCCGCAGGCGCCGCTGGACGTGGTGAACCCCTGGGCCGCGGCGACGTTCAGCCCGAATGACTCGGATCGCCCGATCATCTATGTGAACGGGCAGATGCTCCCGAAGAATCAGGCGATGGTCAGTGTGTACGACCATGGCCTGCTCTACGGTGACGGCGTGTTCGAAGGCATTCGCGTGTACCGCGGCAAGATCTTCAAGTGCGCCCAGCACATCAAGCGCCTGTACTCGTGCGCTGAAAAGATTCACCTGAAGATCCCCATCTCGCCCGAGCAGATGGAGAAGGTGCAGCGCGACTGCATCGAGGCGAACAACCTGCAGGAAGGGTACATCCGACTGGTGGTGACGCGCGGCTATGGCACGCTCGGGCTGGACCCGCGCCGCTGCCCGGTGCCCGGCGTGGTGTGCATCGCCGACCAGATCCGCCTGTACTCGGAAGAGGCGTATCAGAGCGGCATGCGCGTCGTTGTCGCGAAGCGCCCGAAGACGCCGGTGGCGTGCCTGGACCCGCGCATCAAGAGCCTGAACTACCTGAACAACATCCTTGCGAAGGTGGAGGCGATCGAGGCTGGGTGTGATGAGGCGATCATGCTGTCGACCGACGGCTGGGTCACCGAATGCACGGGCGACAACATCTTCGTGATCAAGGGCGGAAAGATGTTCACGCCGCCGCCGGTGAATGGGGAGAGTGGTCTGCTGGAAGGCGTGACGCGCCGGTTTGTGATGGACACGCTCGCGAAGGACTGCAAGGTGCAGTGCGAAGAGAAGATGATGCGGATCGAAGACGTGCTGCACGCCGACGAGGTGTTCCTGACCGGCACGGCTGCAGAGATCATCGCGGTGACGGCGATCGATCACACCGACGGCAAGCGGTACACGATCTCGGCGGGCGAAGGCGCGATCACGGGCAAGCTGCGGAAGCGCTTCCGCGAGATCGTGACCAGCGATCATGTGCCGGAGGATTGATAGGAACAGCGGAACAGCGGAACAATAGAACAGCGGAACAGTCATACAGCGGAACAGCAGCACATGCTGTTCCGCTGTGTTTCTGTATCGCTGTAACCCTGTAACCCTGTATCCTTGTATCCCTGTATCCCTGTATCCCTGTATCCCTGTATCCCTGTATCCCTGTATCCCTGTATCCCTGTATCCCTGTATCCCTGTATCCCTGTATCCCTGTATCCCTGTATCCCTGTATCGCTGTTCCGCTGTCGCTGTCCCGCTCAAGCCGCCATCGGGCCCAGGACGCGGACGTGCGTGGATTCGGCGAGGTTGATGGTGGGCTGGGTATCTGAGGAGCGGGGCGTGAGAATTTTGACGACGGGGCGGAGTCCATCGCCGGGGCCTTTGGCGACGACCTGTCCGGCGTGACCGGAGGAGAGACGGACGCGGGAGCCGGGCGGGTAGACGCCGCAGACGTCGACGATGGCGCGGACGGAGCGTCCGTTGAGCTCGGCACGGGCGGCAGAGTGCACCAGCTCGCGTACAGCGGCGGCGGGATCGAGCGCTGGTCGGTGCGCACGCGCCGAGGTCAGGCTGACGAAGACGTCGCAGGCGCCGATGAGTTTGGCGAGGTCGTGGAGGCCTCGGGCGGGGATCAGGTCCGGATAGCCGCGGGCGTTGTCGCGCTCGTGATGCTGATAGACGCCAAGCTCGACGCGCTCTGGGATGCCGCGGGCGCGATCGGCGGCGCGGAGGCGGTTCATGATCGCGACGCTGAAGGCCGGGTGTCGACGGACCTGGTTGAACTCTTCGTCGACCAGCGGGCGCGGGGCCGAGACGATGGTGGGCGGGAGCAGCAGCATGCCCGCGTCGGCGAGCAGGGCTGTGAGGGCGGCGTCGCGGATGTCGATGTCGCTCCATCCCAGGCGGGCGGCGGCGAGGGCGGCGAGACCCGCGACTCGGAGCGCGTTGAGCGCGAGATTCTCGGGTGCGCCGGGTTGAAGATCGTCACTGCCCGGTTCGTGTGTGCCGAGCGCGTCGAGCAGCAGGGCGGCGGGCCTACGCCGGGCGAGGTCGGCGAGCTCGTCGGCAAGGTCGATGATCGGGGCGGGGTCGGTCGTGGGTGATTCGGGCGCGTCGTCGAGTGCGCGGGTGATGACGGCGGTCCAGAGCTCGGCACGTGTGAGAAGCTCGATCGCGCCGAGTGCGGGGCTGTGCGTGATCATCGACATCGGACCGGGAGTAGTGTCCGCAAGTGCCAGCACGCGCAGCGGCAGGCGAGACCAGCGATCCTTCTTGCTGGCGACCAACGCGTCGGCGGAGCGCCGCAGCTCGCCGCGGCTGAGAGCCGCCAGACGCTGGCGCTCCCAGAGAATGCGGCGCGGCGGCGAAATCGGCGCGCCGTCGGTGTCGTCGCCCGACGAGTCTTCAAAGCCGGGCTCGGGCATGTGCATGGGCGGTGCGGCGGCGGCGGGCGCGAAGACCTCAAATGGACCGGCCCGCAGCAGGGCGCACACTTCGGGCGTGAGCTCCTGATCGGCTTGCAGAAGCAGCGAGCCGTCGGGCGTGAGCAGCGGGCGGTCGAAGACCATGCCGGGCTGAAGCTGGTCGATGTTGACGCGTCGGAGTGTGGGTGCTGGAGGGGTCACGATCCGGCTATCGGTCCGTGCGCAGGTTCGATGAAGCGCCGACCGATAATCGATGCAGGAAACATGAGCAATTCTCCGAGAAGTTCGGCGTGTGGTTGGGGTTCAGACGTCATCCGGGGTTTCTAGAATCGCCTGATGTACGAACTGAGCGTGGAAAGGGAATTCTGCGCGGCGCACGCGCTGGTCATCAGCGGGGTGCGCGAGGTTGTGCATGGACACAACTTCCGAGTGACGCTGACCGTCGCAGGGGGAGAGCTGGATCGCGATGGGCTACTGGTGGATTTTCACGCGCTGGAGAAGGTCCTGGACTCGGTCATCGCCCCGATGATCAATGCCGACCTCAACCTGCACCCGGCGTTTGCCCGCGGCGTGAATCCCTCGGCGGAGCAGATTGCGAAGATGATCGCGGAGTCCGTGCGAGAGCGACTTGACGAGCACGCGCGCGGGCGGGTGCGCGTGCTGGCGTGCCGGGTGACGGAAGCGCCGGGGTGCAGTGTGACGTATCGCCCGAAGGACCAGACGGAGCGGGGGGGCGGCGGGAGATGACGCGCGGCGTGAGGATCAGCGAAAGTCGCCCCTTCGTCCGCCCGATAAGCCATGAGAATGAGTTCGCCCAAGACCGGAAATTCTGCAAGCCAGGCGCCGCAGCGCGGTGGGAATCCCGCGCCGGGATCTGCGCCGGCATCTGCGGCGATGCCCGTGCATGAGCGGGTGGTATCGATGGCCGACGACAATGGGTCAGAAGTGTCGCTGCGAAACGCTGGCCCGACGAGCAGGCCGGATGTGAGCGGCAATCACGCGCTGTTCAATCGCGACCTGTCCTGGCTGGAGTTCAACCGGCGCGTGTTGAGCC
The DNA here is from genome assembly GCA_037367405.1 of Ottelia alismoides. Classification (NCBI taxonomy): domain Eukaryota; kingdom Viridiplantae; phylum Streptophyta; class Magnoliopsida; order Alismatales; family Hydrocharitaceae; genus Ottelia; species Ottelia alismoides. Next base: position 400,409 of record JAZKJV010009821.1, on the reverse strand, counting down.
TCGCGCAGGACGAGCGCACGCCGCTGCTTGAGCGCGTGCGATTCCTGTCGATCTTTTCGTCAAACCTGGATGAGTTTGTGATGAAGCGCCTGGGCATGCTGCACCGGCGCATTCTGAGCGGACAGACCGGCCCGGACCTGGATGGGCTGGCCCCGGGGGTCCTGCTTTCGGCGCTGCGCGGCACGATCCGCGACCTGCAGCGCCAGCAAAGCGAGTGCTACGAGCGCAGCATCCGCCCGGCTCTTGCGGAACAAGGCATCGAGATCGTGGACTATGGGCAGCTTGCGCCGGAAGACAAGCGGTGGCTGCGCCTATGGTTTCGCAAGAACGCGTTCCCGGTGCTCACGCCGCTGGCTGTCGACCCGGGGCACCGTTTTCCGTTCATCTCCAATCTGTCCCGGAACTTCGGCTTGCTGCTACGCGAGCCCGGGAGCACGGGTGAGCCGCTGTTTGCGCGCCTGAAGATTCCGACGGTGATTCCGCAGCACGTTCGCGTGCCGGAGGATCCGTCGGTCTCGCCGGATTCGGCGCAGGGGCGAGGGCTGGGGAGCAAGGGGCGGTACGTCGGGATCGCGGACGTGATCCAGGCGAATCTGGACGATCTGTTTCCGGGGATGCAGCTTGTCGAGGTCGTGCCGTTCCGCGTGACGCGCGACAGCGAGAGCGCCAGCGAGGTTGACGACCAGGACGCGGACAATCTGCTGGAGATGGTGGAAGCGCAGCTCAAGAAGCGCCGCTTCGCGGAACCCGTGCGTCTGGAGTGCGGCCCGCAGCCCTCGCGCGTGATGGTGCATCACTTGGCGGACGAACTGCACCTCCCGGCTGACGAGATGGACGAGCGCAGTGGCCCGCTGGATTTCACGACTCTTGGTGAGATCGCGGACCTGGATCGTCCGGAGCACAAGTGGCGGAAGTGGCAAGCGGTCGTGCCGCCTCGCTTGGCGGACCGAGACAAGAACATCTTCGACGTGATCAAGCAGGGCGACCTGCTGGTGCACCACCCGTTTGAGAGTTTCGAGGCCAGTGCGACGCGCTTCATCGCCGACGCGGCTCGTGATCCGGACGTGGTCGCGATCAAGCAGACGATCTATCGCACCAGCAAGGACTCGCCGTTTGTCGCGTCGCTGATTCGAGCCGCCGAGAGCGGCAAGCAGGTCGCGGTGCTTGTGGAGCTTCGGGCCAGGTTTGACGAGCAGTCGAACGTGCGCTGGGCGCGTATGCTGGAAAAGGCGGGTGCGCACGTCGCCTACGGCGTGGTGGGGTATAAAACGCACTGCAAGGCGGCGCTGGTGATCCGGCGCGAGCCGACGGGTCTCAGGCCCTACGCGCACTTGGGCACGGGCAACTACCACCCGCGCACGGCTCAGCTGTACACGGACCTTGGCCTGTTCACCTGCGATGCCGGGATCACGGACGATCTGATCGAGCTTTTCAACTTCCTGACCGGGCGCTCGCGTCTGGATACGTACGAGACGCTGTTGATCGCACCGATCAACATGAAGAAGCGGTGCATTGATCTGATCCAGCGCGAGGTCGCGGTGGCGGGGGCGTTCAAGCGCGGGGCGAGCCCGGTGAACGGGCGCATTGTGGCGAAGATGAACGCGTTTGCAGACTCGGACATCGCGGAGCACTTGTACGCGGCCGCCCGCGCGGGTGTGCAGATTACGCTGTTTGTGCGTGGGTTCTGCTGCCTGCGCCCGGGCGTGGCGGGCTTGAGCGAGAACATCCGGGTGGTGAGCGTTCTCGGGCGGTTCCTGGAACACTCGCGCATCTTCCACTTCGGGGCCGGCAAGGCCGATCCGCTGGACGGCGAGTGGTACATCTCGAGCGCCGACTGGATGTATCGGAACCTGAACAACCGCGTGGAGGCGGCGACGCCGGTCTTCAGCCGGGAGGCGCGCACCAAGCTCCTGCGAATCCTGCAGATCATGAACGCGGACCGTCGCGGGGCGTGGCAGCTCCAGCCCGACGGAAGTTATGTGCGTCTTGAGCCGACGCCCGCGGAAGCCGCGGACCCGGATTCAGCGGCGAATCTTGGCACGTTCGACACGCTGATGCGCGAAGCGCGGAACTCGTGAACGTGAACGGGCGTCGCACTCTGCGGGCTTGAAGCATCGACAAGGTGTTCACGCGCTCGCTGGATCGCAGCGCGTCACGCAAACACAACCGGCCCGGGGAACCCGGGCCGGCCGTGAAGGGGTTGGATGAGGTCGCCATGGGGTGGCCAACGGCCTCACCCACTCAGCCCTGATGGGGAGAACGTTCAGGCCCGGCGACGACGGGAGGCCAGCAGCCCGCCCATGATCGCAAGCATGCCAGCGCCCGGGGTGGGCACGGTGTTGAACGACCAGGACTGAATCTGGTGAGACTCGGCAGCGCTGGCACCGCCGGTGGCGGCGGTGAACCCGACCCACGCACGCCCGGCGTCCAGATCGAGGATGTTCAGGTTGATGGCGGCGGACAGGGCCAGCGTGCCGTCGAGCAGGACGTTCATGATGCCCGGGGTGTAGATGACGGTGACTTCGTGGGTGTCGCCGGTGCCGATATCCGGGAGCGAGGCGGAGCCGAAGGAGTACGCGGCGTCCGGGCTGTTCTCGAGGGTGCCGCGAGATTGCACGCTGAGGGAGCGGGGACCTGGGCCGTCAGCCCAGCCGCCGGTGTTGTCGAAGACGTCGAACTCGACGGCGACGGAGTTGGCGATGCCGGGCTGGTGGCTGAAGACGGGGTTGGACGCGTACCCGATGCCGCCGCCGTCAGCGCCGATGGCGGTGGGGGAGGTGTTCTGGATGACAAACGCGAACCCGTCCGCGCCCGAGGACAGCCGATCGGCGATTCTGAACTGGAAGGTGGTGGTGAACCCGGCGTCGACGCCCATCTTTTCGGCGGTGTACCACACAGCCCCGCGGCTGGAGCCGGTCGCGTTGTTCAGCGAGAGCACGTTGCCGACGGTCTTGGCGTCGTTGACGAGCGTGAGCCCGTTGGTGCTGGAGAAGTCGACAAAGCTGAAAGCGCCGGCGTGCGCGAAGGCGGCGGCGGCAAGCGAGGCGACAACGGCGAGGCAACTGATCTTGTTCATGTTCGAAATCCCCATGTTCCGCCGAGCGATCAGATTTTCTCGCGATACTCGTCGAGAAGATCCGCGATCGATCAGCGGCGGGGAGATTAGACTCGGTTTTTTGTGCCTCTGCCAGAGACTCACACCCCTGCAACGCGTGAGCGCGCGTCACGCGCGACAGGACAAACCCAGATTCACGTCCGAGTTTGCTGGACGCGCGTTATTGGCGAGTGCGATGGTGCAAGGGCGGATGTAAAACGCCCCCGGGCAAGCCGATCTGGCTCGCCCGAGGGCGCCTCTGCGATCACGGGAACGACTTTTCAGCAGCGCCCGTGCACGCTCCCCCAGCGGGGTGCACTCTGGTGTGAACTCAGTTGCTGCGGCGACGACGGGCGGCGACCAGCGCGCCCAGGCCCAGCAGCGAAGCCGCCGCGGGCGCGGGGACGTTGCCGTTGAAGCTCCAGTCAATCAGCTCGTGGCGCTGCGGCGAGCCGCCCGTGGCGGAGGTGATGCCGATCCAGGACTGGATGCCGGAAAGGGCGATCTGATTGCCGAGGTCGACATTGACGGTGAGCACCGGGGAGGCGAGGTTCTGGTAGTAGATGGACAGGCCGAGCCCGGGGGTATAGATGATGCGGATGGTCTTGATGGACCCGTCGGCGATGGCGCCGATGTCGCCTGAGACGCCGAGGTTGGCGTTGGCGGTGGGGGCATTGGGGAGCAGGCCGCGGCTTTGGACCTGCACGATGTTCGTCGTGCCGGACTGGATGAACCCGGCGCCGTTGTTGTCGTAGGAGTCGAACACGACGGCGACGGAGTTGGGGATGCCCGAAGGCCCGCCGAAGGGATTGGTCGAGTAGCCGATCGCGCCGCCCGGACCACCGATGGCGGTGGCGCTGGAGTTCTGGATCACGAAGGCGAAGCCGTCGGCGGCGACAACGTTGTCGCGGTCGCGGACGCGGACGCGGAAGTCGGTCTGGAAGCCCAGGCCAACGTCCTGCTTGTCGGACTTCCAGACGGCGCCAACGTTGGAGAGCTGGTTGGGCTGGGTGAGGCTGATGGTGTTGCCCTCAGACCCGAGTCCCGGGCCGGCGGTGGCATTGCCCACCAAGTTGAGCCCCGAGACGGAGTCAAAGTTGGTGTAGCTGAACGCCGAAGCGTGAGCGGCGCCGGTGAGGGCGATGAGAGCAAGGATCGCTGCCGATGAGCTGACCGACTTCATTGGTGCTTCTCCTAACAGATCGAAGCAAGCGGACGAACGAATGCACCCGAGGGCCCGAGTCGGAGCACGGCGAGTCGTGCTTGGCCGCGCTCGTACACGCGACCCTCGGGTGCGAAAAATCAACGCGAGAGATCAGCGAGCGCGACGCCGACGGCCGGCGACGAGCGCACCGAGAGTGAGCAGGGAAGCAGTGGCGGGAGAGGGGACAGCGCCTTCGAAGGACCAGTCGATGAGCTCGTGGCGCTGCGGGGTGCCGCCGGTGGCGGAGGTGAAGCCGATCCACGACTGGATGCCCGAGAGGGCGATCTGGTTGCTGAGCGTGACCGGGACGGTGAGGACCGGGGTAGCGAGGTTCTGATAGAAAACCTGGATGCCGGTGCCGGGGATGTAGACGATGCGGGCGGACTTGATGTCGCCGTCAGCGATAGAGGAGCTGAGCGCGGAGGAGACACCGAGGTTGCCGTCGGCGGTGGGAACGTTGGGGAGCAGGCCCTTGGACTGAACCTGGACGACGTTGGACGTGCCGGACTGGTTGAAGCCCGCGCCGTTGTTGTCGAAGGAGTCGAAGACGATGGCGATGGAGTTGCCGATGCCGGAGGCGCCGCCGAAGGGATTGGTGCTGAATCCGACGGCGCCGCCGGGGCCGCCCAGTGCGGAGACGCTGGCGTTCTGGATGACAAACGCGATGCCGTCGGCCGGGGTGTTCTGACCGCGATCACGCACGCGGAAGCGGAAGTCGGTGACGAACCCGAGGCCGACGTCCTGCTTGTCGGACTTCCAGACAGCGCCGGAGTTGGAGAACTCGGCGGGCTGGGTGAGGCTGATGGTGTTCTGTTCGCCGCTCAGGCCGGCGCCGGCTGTCGCGGAACCGAGCAGCGAGAGCCCGGCGGTCGAGTTGAAGTTGGTGTACGAGAACGCCGAGGCAAACGCGCTTCCGGCGAGACCCGCGACGGCGAGCGTCGCAGCAAGTGTGCTGATCTTCTGCATGTCCGTTCTCCCAAATCTTCCGAAACGACTGAAACTGCCTCCGCCCTTGCCGAGCTGGCACGGACGTACCCACCGCGCACCGGCGGATCGCCGGTGTGCTTTCCAGCTCGCCCGACGTGGACGAGCCGGCACTCAGCTCGGGCGCGTCAGTGCGCCCTTGCCCGTGCGCACCCGGCAAGCCGGGGTCGCACGCCTGATTTCGCGGTTGTTGACCGTGACCGCGAGAGAGAACCCGTCGAGAGCGCTCTTGAGCGCTCTCGCAGCACGCATGTCTTTCCCGGCAAGAATGCCGGTTGCAACGCGACGACCCGCGGACGCTTCGGCGCCGTTGGTCGGTTTCTCTCGTCTCAGCTCCAGGGGACCTGCGGCCTCAAACCTCTCTCGGGAGGCCGCGACGCCCCATCCTGTCATCCACGATCAGCGCGCTCGATGCGCGGCTTCGCAGATGTCAGCGGTACCCCATGATTAGGCCACGTCTTGGCACAATTGCAAGCATGTTGTGCGTGTGGAATGAGGGATTGTTCATAATCTTCTACTTATGGGAGCATGGGGTCACCCATGCGCGGGTGTGACCGCTCCACGTCTCCCAAACTCCCAGCCCGCCGGGGATCGCTCGGAGACACCATGCGAGAAGCACTTAGGATTCGGGGTTTTTCTGGTGCAGGGAACCCGTGGCGGTCGCTGCAGCGAGCGGGATTTCCAGTGTGCACAAGACCCCGGTGTCCGGAAAGGTGAGTTCGACGGAGCCACCCAGTTCGTGGGCGACGGCGCCCTCGATGAACGCCGACCCGAGGCCGCGCCGCGTGGGCGGGGAGACGCGAGGCCCGTCGGACTCTTGCCAGCGAATGGAGAGCGTTTCGGGCGAGTCGTGGATGCTTGGCGAGACACTCCAGCTCACGCGGACCTTGCCGCGCGGTTCGGAGAGCGCGCCGTACTTGGTCGCGTTGGTGCCAAGCTCGTTGAAGGTCATGGCGAGCACCTGGCTGGCCCGCGGGCCGAGGACGATGTCGCGGCCTTCGAACGTGGCTCGGTCGGAGCCCCCGGGGGCGTAGGTTTCAACGGTCTGGCGGATGAGCACGCCGATCTCGACGCCCTGCCAGCGCGAGTTGGCGAGGAGCTTGTGCATCTGGGCCATGGCGCGAAGGCGTCCCGCGAAGGCGGTGATGAATGTCTGATAGTCCGGGGCCGTTCTGCCGGTCTGTTCAGCGAGCGACATGACCGCGGCGAGGTTGTTCTTGACGCGGTGGTCAAGCTCGACCATGAGCATTTCCTGGCGGCGCTGGGCTTCCCGGCGTTCGGTGACATCTTCGACCACGCTGGCGACGCCGATGACGCGTCCGAGGTCATCGACCAGTGGGGTGTTGTACCACTCGCAGAAGATCGTGGAGCCGTCCTTGCGGAGGTTCTGATTGGTGCCGCGGGTGCCGCCGCGCTGCTTGAGCAGGTTGTTCCAAACTTCGCTGACATAGGGACGCACGTCGGGCGGAATAAGGAAGTTGGCGTTGCGCCCGATGACCTCTTCGGCGGAGAACCCGAAGATGCGTTCCGCGGCGGGGTTCCACTGCGTCACCGTGAACTCACGGTTGAAATAGATCACGCCGAGCGGGGTGGATTGCACGAGCAGGCGGAGGCGCTGCTCGCTCTCGCGCAGGCGTTGCTCGGCGAGCATGCGTTCGGTGGAGTCGATCGTGTATCCAGAAAAGTGTGTCGCACGCCCGTTCTGGTCATAGTCGATCACCGTGCGATCCGCGATCCAGCGCCAGCGACCGTCCGCCGCCCGGATGCGATAATCCTGTTCAAAGCCGACGGCACGGGCCGCGACGTAGCCCGCGACCTCGTCCGCGACGCGGTCAAGATCATCCGGGTGCACGATGCCGGCGAAGCTGACGCGCCCGCTTGTGAAATCCTCCGCTGAGTATCCGAGGCTGGAGACGTTGGCGGAAACGTACTCGACGGGCCATCCCTCGGCGTTTCGCCAGCGCCACGCGATTGCGGGCCCGCCCAGGAACAGGCTGCGCTCGCGGAGGAGCGCCTGCTCCATGTCCCGACGGGCGGAGATGTCGGTAATCATCGCAAGCGCTCCCTGGAAGACCCGATCGTCATCGAAGAGCGCGTTGGTGGCAATGAGCGTCCAGAGAGGTGAGCCGTCCTTCCGAACGAACTTGAACTCGTGCTGCTCCGTGATGCCCTGCTCGCGGCGGCGTTTATTGACATCGGCGATGACGCGGCCTTCGTCGTCCATGAACTCGTCGATGCGTTTGCCGAGCATCTCTTCGGGCAGATACCCCAGCATGCCGGCCATGCGGGCGTTGACGAACGTGGTGGCCCAGTCTGGCCCGACCAGCCAGATGCCTTCCACGGCGGTTTCCACGATGTTGCGGTAGCGTTTCTCGCTCTCGGCGAGGCGTTCCGCAGCTTCGCGAACCTCGGTCTGATCGATGATGATCCCGTCCCAGACCACTTTGCCGTCTTCTCTGCACCAGAAGCGGGAAAGATCACGAACCCATCGGACCTTGCCGGCGGGTGTGCGCAGGCGATAGGCGACTTGGCGATTACCGCGTGTTCCTACGGGAATGCTGGCGGCGTCGAGCAGTTTCGATGCATCCACCGGCTCGACCAGATCGCGCGGGTCAATGGTCCTGCCGACCAGCTCGGACGCCTCAATCCCGATCACGTCCTTGGCCCCTTGGCTGACGTACTCGATGTGCTGTCGCCCGTCGGGAGTTTGGATGGAGCGATATACCAGCCCGGGGACGTTGTCGGTGATCGCAGCGAGACGCTCCTGTGTGTGGCGCAGATCTTCAAATGCCAACTCGCGCTCCGTGACGTCCAGAGCCGTCCCAAGCACTCTCCAGACCGACCCGTCGGCCCTGCGCTGGGCGACGGCTCGAACGTTGAGCCATCGGGTGTCTCCGTTGCGCCAGACCGACCGAATGACCAGCTCATACTCGTCGATCTCGCCGGATATGCACTTCCTGAACTGCTCGTGCACCACTGGAAGATCTTGCGGGTGGACCGGTCCGAACCAGTTCTCTGCCTGGTCGCCGAGGTCTGTGTTGCGATCGCCGGTGAGCTGCTCGATGAGCAGGGCGTCAGCTCTGATGGTCATGCCCTTGGTCTCGACGGCCCAGACCGAGATTCGCCCGGATTCGGTCGCGAGGCGGTACATCTCCTCCCGGTCCAAGAGTTCGCGTTCGATGCGCAGACGTTCGGTGACGTCGCGCAGGATCACCATGTGCTGGTTGCCGGTGAGCGGCGCGGCGCTGAACTCGACTTCAACCACCGCACCGTCGGAGCCGCGGCTGAACGCGAAGCTCCCGCGTGGCGAGCCTTGGAAATACGCATGAAACGCGCTGGTTGCCGAGTTCCGCCCGGGCGGAGCTTCAAAGTCCTGCACGCGGCGGGATACCAACCGGTCATGTTCAAGACCGGACAGGTCGACCCCCGCCTTGTTGGCGTCCAGGATCTGTCCCGTGTCGGTGACGATGAACGTGGCTTCCAGATTGCGTTCAAAAAGCGCACGGAACCGGGCTTCGCTCTCGCGCACGCGCCGCTCCGCTTCGACCTGCTCGTGGACATCGGTCATGGCCCCCGCCATACGCACCGGCTTGCCGGCTGCGTCGCGCTGCACCGCGCCACGTGATCGAAACCACCGGTAGTTTCCGCCGGCGTCGCGCAGGCGGTACAAGACGTCGTAGGGCGTCGCGCGTTCGATGTGGGCCTGCAGGGCTTGGCGGGTCGCCGGGAGATCGTCCGGATGCACCCGCTTCTCCCACTCGCGCGTTGGGCCCATACGCGAGCTCGACAACGTCTCGGTGAGGCCAAGCTGCTCGCGCAGAATGCCCGACCACGTCACTTCGTCGCTGGCAATGTCCCAGTCCCACACGCCCTCGGTCGAGTTGCGCATCGCCAGTTCAAATCGCTCCTTGCTGGCGATCAGCTCGGCTTCCACATGGCGCCGGCGCTGGCGCTGCACCAGGAGAAGCCCGATGATCGCGCCCTGCACCGCAGTCGCCAGCACAATCCAGCCCAGGTACGGGCGATACCGGTCGTGCCATGGCGCCGGGGCGCCGACGATGCGGGCCTCGGCGGGAACGCGCGAGTCGGGAATGTTCCATCGCTGCATCGCCGGGTAGTTCACGACGAGGCTTTTTGCGGAGGTGGTGTCGGGGGCGATGCTCCGGGCGGGGGTGCCGCGCAGCACTCGAACTCCGATCTCACCTGCGGCTTTGCCCTCCGCACGCGCATTGACCATGCACCCACCCAGCATGTTCGGCGTCAGATATGACTCGAACACGCCGAACACCGGCACCGGGTAGTCGGTCCTCATGCCCCAGGGGTCTTCGACGCCAGGCGTCGAGTCATAGAAGCTGAGATAAATGACCGCGGATTTCGGACCCAGCGACGAGATTTCGCGCCCCAGATCCGCGTGCGTGCGCGAAGTGGCGATGCTGATCTGCGTCGTTGTCTTCAGTTCTTCGATCTGCGGATCGACTTCCCGGCGCAGGCGTCTTCCAAACTCCGAGCCGTGGGCTACCAGCAAGAACCGCTCGATCCCCGGGGTCAGGCGCTTGGCCAGCGCGACTGTGCCTTTCAGGTCGATCCGCTCAAACACGCCCGTTGCGTCCAGGTTCATCTCCATCACCCGGTTGGTATCCCAGACCAGCCCGCTGAAGACCAAGGGTGTCTTTCCCAAAAGGTCCCGACAGAAGGTGGTGAGGATTTCAAACGCCAGCGTGTCGACGCAGAACACCAGGTCCCACGACTCCGTGCCGTGCTTGAGCATCATGGTCCGCCCCATGGACTGCTTGACCTCAGGGGACAATGTGTCCACCGCATCGGTGACCATCGTGAAATAGTCTGATCGCACTCGCGCAAACGGGAACTGGGTCTCGATCACCTTGCGGATGGCGTCTTCCTGAAAGCGCGTACTCGCCGCCGCACGCTCGTACGAGCACAGAATCAGCACCTTCGGCGACTCAACGGCCTGATTCACCCTGCCGGTTCGTGACGCGTGTACCGGCTGGGTCGGTTCTTCAGGGCTTTGCCCCCTAGCCAACGAACACACCAAGCAGAGCACGCTCGCGACCAGCGCACTCAGGATTCTCCAATGTGACAATGTCCGCACGGGCAATCCCTCAATATCCGCGGCATGCGCGGCTCGCCATTCCCCAAACCAAGGGTACGATCAAGGACGTCCGGGCTTCGGAGGCCACCCACGCCCTCGCCCGAACGTCCACCTTTTGCGATCTGGAGCCTCTCCATGCCAAACGACACCGCTTCCATCCTGGGCGCCGAGGGCAAGGCCCTGCTCGGGTACGAGTCCAAGACCGTCAGCAAGAGCCAGCTTCACCTTCCGGGGCCCGATTTCGTGGACCGGGTCTTCGCGCAGACCGACCGCACCGTGCCCACCCTCCGGAATTTCCAGACCATTCTGAACCATGGGCGTCTGGCCGGGACGGGCTTTGTGTCCATCCTGCCGGTGGACCAGGGGATCGAGCACTCCGCCGGGGCAAGCTTTGCGCCCAACCCGGCGTACTTCGACCCGGAGAACATCGTCAAGCTCGCGATCGAGGGCGGGTGCAACGCGGTGGCCTCGACCATCGGCGTGCTCGGCGCGGTCGCCCGCAAATACGCCCACAAGATCCCGTTTCTCGTCAAGTTCAACCATAACGAGATCCTGACCTATCCCAACTCCTTCAAGCAGAGCTACTTCGGCTCGATCCGCCAGTGCTACGAGATGGGGGCTTTGGCGGTCGGGGCGACGGTCTACTTCGGCAGCGAGACCAGCCGGGAGGAGATCGCGTACGTCTCCGACATGTTCGAGGAGGCCCACGCGCTGGGCATGGTGACCGTGCTGTGGTGCTACACCCGCAACAACGCCTTCAAGGTGAAGGGTGCCGACGGCAAGAGCACGGACTACCACGCCTCCGCCGACCTCTCCGGGCAGGCCAACCACCTGGGCGCGACCATCAAGGCGGACATCATCAAGCAGAAGCTCCCGACCAACAACGGCGGATACGCCGCACTGAACGCGGGCGGCTCCAGCTACGGCAAGTGGGACAAGCGCGTGTACACCGACCTGTGCGGGTCGGACGCCGAGGGCAAGGGCGGGCACCCGATCGACCTGTGCCGGTACCAGGTGCTGAACAACTACATGGGGCGCGTGCCGCTGATCAACTCCGGCGGCGAAAGCAAGGGCGCCAGCGACCTGCACGAAGCGGTCGTGACCGCGGTCATCAACAAGCGGGCCGGCGGCATGGGCCTGATCTCCGGACGCAAGGCGTTCCAGAAGCCCATGAAAGACGGCGTGGCCCTGCTGCACGCGGTGCAGGATGTGTATCTGGATAAGAACGTCACGGTGGCGTGAGTCGAATTCGACGAGCAGCCGCGAACGATGAACAAGCTCGTGGGTGTGGTTGGGTTTGAGAGTATTGGAGGGCTCCACTCCAAAGGTGGGCCCTGCCAGGCCGTTGTTTTATTGTGCGCATGGCGGATCGATGACGGGCCGGTCACCCGTGGCAACATGCGTGTGCTGATTCCTGCGCTTCCTAAGGCAATTGATGCTCTACGCGCGAGATTTGAAGTGTTCAGTTTGATCGAAGTCCGTGTTTCCTTAGGAGCGGAGATTGTCGAGGCGACACTCAGCGTTGACATGAGCGAGGTTCATGGACCGGTGATAGACACGCAACTCGTGGCGGAGTGCGAACGGCTCAAGACGCCGGTGAATCACAGTGAGCAACTCTTTGGAAGTTTCCGACTCGACCGTTCGTTGAACCAGTTCGAGCGAAAGCTGAAGTGGAGCGGCGTTGAGGTTCCTGTGTACTTGGATGCCGACGACGACCGACCAAGCGAGACTGCACTTGATTCGCTCAGGTCACAGTCGAACGTGCAAGAGTCTCTCGTAAGGCAGGCTAAGGACGCTGTCGTGGGAGAGTTTCTCTCGCTTTACAACGACGAACAAGTGGGATGGAGGCTCGAAGAGGATCTGACGCTGACTGCTGAGCAGTTTGTGGAACGGCTGAAAATTGAGTCCGTGGCGTTTCGTCGAGACAAGACGACAGAGGTCTGGATCGACGACGGAGACCTGTTCCGTGGCCATGGCTTTGTTGTGAAGTTCCAAGGCGACACACTCGTCGCCGTGAGTATGGTCGGCTAGCCGCCAGGTACTCTGCCGCGGCGAATTGGGGGGTGTACGTGTCTGTACGAGCCGTTTTGCCCGCACGCCACTTGATGATGTAAACTCTGCACCATTCGAGCACGGCGGCTCGATGAAGGCGGGGTGAACATGATGGAGCGTGTTGTGCGTGCGATGAATCGACCCGGTTCGGTGCTGGCGGCGGGAGCGGTGGGCGTGCTCGCGACGGCGGCGGTGATCGGAAATCTGACGCTGGTCTCGTGTGAGAGCGGCTCGGGTTGGTCATCCGCGCGCCGGGCCAAAGCCGGCAGTGCCGACAAGCCAGCCGCGACCGGCACGACGCGCACCGGGACCACCAGCGCCGGCGGGACGCCCACTTCGCCTACTTCGCCCGCGTCAGCAACCCCTGCTCGCGCACCTGCCAACGGCCCGTCGATCGTCACCGGACAGATGCCCTCGGGCGAGCCGGAGATGCGAGTCCGGATCATGGCGGCGACCGGCTCGGCCCTGCTGTCCTCAGCGACCGGGCTCAGCTTCAGCAGCGCCTCGCCCGATCCGCTCACTTTGCCCGCGCCGCAGCCGACCGACCCGGTTGTGACTGGGCAGGTGCAGGTCTCGATCGAGAACGGCGCGTGGGTGTTTGGGTCGGCGCGCGTGCCGTCCAGCACGCCGCTGGTCGTGACGCCGGTGGGCGTGGGGAAGATCGTGATCATCAACGGGCAGGCGTACCCCGGTCGCCTGCGCCTCACAGCCCGTTCGGACGCCAGCGCCGCGCACGGCGCGTTTGACGTTGTCGAGTTTGTGCCGCTGGAGGACTATCTGCCCGGCGTGGTGGCGAAGGAGATGCTCCCCAACTGGCCTGCGGAGGCGTACCGGGTGCAGGCGGTGTGTGCGCGAACGTACGCGCTGCACGAGCGCAGCCGGAGTATCGCGATGGGCGGCGTCGGGCCAGGCGCCGTGACGTTCGATGTCGAAAGCACCGATCGCGACCAGGTGTATGTCGGGAGCACGAGCAACCAGGCGGCGATTGACGCCGTGCGCGCGACGCGCGGGCAGGTGCTCACGTTCGAGGGCAAGGTGCTGCGGGCGTACTTCTCCAGCACCTGCGGCGGGCGCACGGCTTCTGCGAAAGACACTTGGCCGATCGGCCCGGGCTTTGAGTACAACCTGGCGGCTCCGATCCAGGCTCGCCAGCGCGATTTTGCATGTCAGCAGTCGCCCTTGTATCGCTGGCAGGTGATTCGCGATCGGCGCGAGCTTGCCGCCCGCGTGCGCACCTTTGGCGAGCGGAACGGGCTGATGGTGCGCCAGCTCGGCGAGTTGGGGGCCGTCGAAGCCCTGGAGTTCAACGCCGACGGGCGCCCGAGCCGGTTCCGCGTCGTTGAGCCGGGTGGCAAGTGGTTTCAGCTATCCGGCGAAGAGTTCCGCCTCGCGTGCAACACCGGCGCGAGCATGCCCAGCGGGCGGAGCGCCAGCGCGCCCGGCAGTGTTCCACCAGTGACGCCGGCGCTCGCCATTGCGAGCGCCCCGCCCGGCGGTCAGCGCGTGCCCAATGTCATCCTCCCGGACATCGACCGGCGCTCCCGCGTCAACTCGAGCGACGTAGACGTCCGCATTAAGGGCAGCGAGGTCACCATCACCGGGCGCGGCTTTGGGCACGGCGTGGGCATGTGCCAGTACTGCGCCAAGGGCTTTGCAGAACGCGGCGAGAAGTGGCAGACCATGGTGCTCCGGTTCTACCCCAGCGCGTCCATCGAGAAGGCGTATTGATGTCCGTTCGGCGCGTGCGTGCGGGCATGCACGACGGCGTGCAGCGCACGATCGATACCCTTTTGACGTCATGACCGAACCTTTGCCGGGACACCCTGCGGGCTGGAGCGAGCTGCTGCGCACATTCCTGCGGATCGGCGTGAACTCCTTCGGCGGGCCGGCCGGTCAGATCGGCGTCATGCACAAAGTGCTGGTCGAAGAGAAACGCTGGATCGACGATCGGCGCTTCACGCACGCGCTCAACTTCTGCATGCTCCTGCCAGGTCCGGAAGCCACCCAGCTTGCGACCTATGTGGGCTGGCTGCTCAAGGGCACATGGGGCGGGTTCGCGGCGGGGCTGCTGTTCATCCTGCCCGGCGCTGCGTGCATGCTGTGCTTGAGTGTCGTGATGATCGCGGGCGGGTCGGTCGGTGTGGTGTCGTGGCTCCTGATCGGCTTGCAGGCGGCGGCGGTGGCGCTGGTCTTTGAAGCCGTGGTCCGAATTGGCACGCGCGTGCTGAGCACGCGCCTGAGCATAAGCCTTGCGATCGCGGCCCTCATCGCGAGCCTGCTGCACGTGCCTTTCCCAATCATCGTGGTGGTCGCGATCGCGATCGGGCTTCTCGTTCCCGCGGGCGTGCTGTTGTCTGGTCCAAAGACCATGACCGAAACCGACCGCATCCCGATCGCCTCACTCCCACACTGGTCGCGATCGCTGCGAGTGCTTGTGCTTTGGCTCGCGATCTGGATCGCGCCGCTGGGTGTGGTCGTGCTGTCCTTCGGCTCGACGCATGTGTTCAGCGAGCTTGCGATCGTGTACTCCAAGGCCTCCCTCCTCAGCTTTGGCGGGGCGTACGCGGCGATCTCGTACGTCGCGGGCGAGGCGATGCACACGTATCACTGGGTCGATGCTTCCACGATCGCGACCGGCCTCTCGCTCGCGGAAACCACCCCCGGTCCGCTGGTTCTGGTCTTCCAGTTCCTGGGATACGCGGCTGGTCATGCCACCAGCGCCTCGGGCGGCGGTGTGATCAACGGCGTCATCAGCGGCATGATCGGGTCCGCGATCGCGCTGTGGGCGACCTTTGCGCCGTGCTTTCTGTGGATCTTCCTCGGCGCGCCGTATATGGAGGCGCTGCGTGCCCAGCGCCGCCTCAGCGCGGCTCTCGCCGGCGTGTCCGCCGCCGTCGTGGGTGTGGTCGCCAACTTTGGATTGATCCTGGCGATGAACACGTTGTTCTCACAGGTCACGACGCTGCAGTGGAACACGTGGCGATGGAGCCTGCCCATGTGGTCAAGCGTGCGCTGGGTTCCGATCTTCGTGGCCGTGCTCGCGCTGTATCTGCTGGTTGGTCGCAAGTGGGGCGTGGGCAAGGTGACACTGTGCAGCATCGCACTCGGCGCGGCACTGCAACTGGTGCACTGGGCGCTGTTGTCAAGCGCCAACTGGGCCGACTAAAGCTCCGCCATCTTCCGCAGCACCTTGTCCAGAGCCGTCGGCACGAGCATCACGCTCAATCGCGACTGATTGACGAGCGCAAACTCGGCGAATCGCGAATCGCCCTTGATGCTCGCGAGTGTCACGGGCGAAGCAGCCGCACGAAGCGGGACGAGATCCACCACCGCGAACTTGGGCAGCCCCTCGGGCGTCTGCCCGGGCTGCGCCGGGTCGGCATATGCACCCTTGCTCACCCGCGCCAGGCCCACGACGGCTTTCTCGTCGCCTGTGTGATAGATCAGCACTTCATCGCCGGTCGCGGCGGTCCGGAGAGTCTGTAACGCCGCTGCGTTTTTCACCCCAGTCCAGGTGGTCTTCGTGTCGCGAACAAGCGTGGAAAAGCTGTACTCGCCGGGCTCGGTTTTGAACAGGAAGGTCCGCATAACCGGAGTTTACGGACCCGCTCGGCGCCAGGCTTTGGGGGCGTGAAGGGGCGGTGGGGAAGGACCGATACATCCGCGTGCGCGCCCCGAGCGGCACGTTTGTTTCGCCTTCAGAACGGGAGTTGTGATGAGCACGCAGCCTGCTGGTCAACAGTCCGGGTCCAATGTGCCGAGCCCATCGTCCGCGGCTCCGGACACGCTCAACCCGCTCTCGATGCTGGCGGATCTGGAGTCCAGGATCAGCGGGCTCAAGAAAATGCACGAGCAAAGCGCCGCGCGCGAGACCATTCTCAGTGAGCGCGAGCTGGAACTGGTCGCCAAGGAGCGCGAGCAGATCGCCAAAGCCGAGCAGGTCGCGGCAAAGGAGCGCGACCTCGCGGCTCTTGGCGAACAGCTCAAACGCCAGCAGGACGAGATTCGCCATCAGCAGGCCCGCATCGAGCAAACGCTGAGTGAGCTGAGCCAGCAGCGCCAAGCGGCTCAGGGCGAGCGGGAGCGTGCCGATCGCGAAGCTCAGGCCAAGCGAGAACAACTGCATCGCGAAGCGGAGCAGCGCGATCGCCAGGAAGCTGACAAACTCGCCGCGAAGGAGCGCACGCTGTACGAGGCGGAGCGAGCCATCAGCGACCGGGAAGCGTCGCTGGCGTCGCGGGAAGCGGCGCTGGCAAGCCGGGACGCGGAGCTGGCGGCGCGTGACGCGAGCATTCGCGAGCGTGATCGAGCGCTGAAGGACCTTGCCGAGCGCATCGAGAGCGTGGAGTCCGAGCTGGACCGGCGCGACGCCCAGGCGGGCGAATCGGAGAAGAAGCTCAGCGAGAAGGAAAAGTGGCTCGTCGAGCTGGAGTCATCGATTGAACGGCGCAAACGCGAGGTTGACGAGACGCACGCGGCGGCCGCGGCTCTGGAGAAGGAGCTCACCGAGCGGGATGCACGCCTGAACGATCGCGAGCAGGACGTCGAGAGCCGCGAGAAAGAAGCTGCTCAGATCGCGGTCCGTCAGCAGGCGCTGGCGGCGATCGAAGCCCAGGTCGAGCAGCGCCAGAGCGAGCTGCGCGAGCAGTTGACCCGCCTGGAGCGTGAGAAGGCGGAGATCACCGAGCGCGAGCGGGCCCTGGCGGCGACCGCGATCAGCGAGCAGACCAGCGCGATCTACGCCGGGCGAGCCGAGGAGCTTCAGCTCAAGCTGGGCGAAGCGTCCTCCGCACGAGCCGCGCTGCAGAGCGAAGTGGAGCATCTCCGCGAGGAGCTCAAAGAGACCCGCAAGAAGCTGGAAACTCTGAGCGAGCGCCCCACCGCCGGCGACGTGGAAGAGGCGCGGCGCAGCGCCCAGCAGTTCAAGCAGCAGCTTGAACAGAGCGAGACCCAGCGGGGCGAACTGGCGACGAAGATCAAGCAGCTCGAAGCGACGGTGCAGGAGCTGGGTGTCAAAGCCAAGCACGCCGCGGCTGCCGACAGCCTGAGCGAGGAGAACGACAAGCTCAAGCGCGAGCTGGGTTCACGCGACGAGGCGATCGTGCAGCGCGACCGGACCATCCAGGAGATCAAGGCCAAGGCGACCACGCTGGAGCGCGAAGCTGCGGAAGCGCGGGCCGCCGCGGCTTCGGCGGTCGCCGCGGCTGGTGCGAACTCAACATCCAGTAGCATCAGCCCGGAGGAGATCGAGAAGCGCGATCAGGCGATCATGCTGCTCAAGCAGCGCGTCGACAAAGTCACCGAGCAGAACGCGGCGCTCAACGCCAAGGCCCAGCAGGCTGAGGTCAAGTGCGCCGAGCTTGAAGCCGCGCTGGCACAGGGCACGCATGCAACGGAGCCGGCGTCGTCGAACATCTCATCGCCCGATCTGGAGCGAGCGACCCGTCGCCAGGAGCGCCTCAAGCAGTACAAGCGCCTGCTGCAGACGCAGGCCCGCAAGATCGTCGCCGCCCAGGCCGCGTTGCAGAAGCGGCACGCGGACTGCGAGCAGATTCTGTCCCAGCGGGCCAAGATCGCCGCGATGAGCGAGAACATCGTTCGTCGCGAGAAGCGCCTCGCCAACAGCAAGGCCCGCAACGGCACAGTCGCGGCGCTTGCCTATGTGGTCGCGACGCTTGGCCTGGTGGGCGGGCTCTCCTGGGAAGTCAGCAAGCGCATCTGGCCGGGCGTGTATGTCTCCAAGGCTGTGGTCGAGATGGACGTGCGCGACCGCACCGTCGAGCCCGGGCAGGCGGTGGAATGGCAGAAAGACATGGAGCAGCTCGTCAGCGACCCCCGCTTGATGGAGGTCGTCAGCGAACGCATGAAGCGGCGCGGATTCGACTCGCTCGGCTCCGCGGCGGAGATCCGCGACTTGGTGTCCAAGAGCATGTACACGCAGTCCGCCCAAGCCGGCAAGCTGGAGTTTGAGCTCCGGGCCGAGGGGCAGGAGCGCTCGCAGCTCTTGCTGGACACATTCGTCACGGCGTTCAAGAGCGTCGCGGATGAATCCAAGGGCGAGCGGGCCCACGACCTGGGCGTGAACATCACCTCGCCCGCCGCGGCTTCCAACAGCCCGCTCTGGGACCAGCGCTTGCAGCAGGCCGGCATGGTCTTTGGAGGCGGCGTGCTGCTGACTGGTTTGCTCGGCGCGTTCGTGTTCTCGCGTCTGGCGGCTGGGAAGCGGGAGTTTGATCAGAAGACCATGTCCGACTCGAGCTTTGGCGAAGTCGACTGGGCCACGCTGGAGGCGACGTTCAAGAAGAGCGCGGCGCCCACGGACAAGAAAGCCGCGTGATCACCAGCGCGGGCAAAAAGAACGCGAGCCCGGAGTGGCCGGGCTCGCTGGGTGATTGTGCGGCGGATGACGATGTTCAGGCGACGGCGGCGACCAGCAGCGCCTGCGTCTCGCCCACGCGCCGGATGGCGAAGGACTTGACGCCTTCGAGGCTGATGCCTTCAACGCTGTGCTGCTTGACGCCGGAGAGCTGAGCCGAGAAGGTCAGGAGCGTGCGCGACGTCGAGCCATCGGCGCTGACGACGATGAGCTCATACTGGCTCTCGCCCGCGGGCAGGTCCTTGGTGAAAAGCTGGGCCCGGCGATTGACAGGATCGACCAGGAGGGCGGCTTTGCCGGCTCGGACGCTGTTGGTGGAAGGCGCGAAGGCGACGAGCTTGGTGCTCGCGTCGAAGAACGCCGCGTCGAAGCGCGGGCCGAACTCGCGGAGGAACAGATCGCTGGTGGCGTTGGAGGCCATGGTCTCTTCCAGGGCCTGATAGTCGGAGCGGATGCGGAGGGTGGAGAAGCCCAGTACAACGGCGGCGGCCATCGCGCCGACAGCGGCGGCTCGCCAGAACCGATTCACGCCCCGCACCGGCTGGAGCGCCGGCGCCGGACTCGACTGAGCCGCGAGCTTGATGGGCGCAACCGTGACGATGGCTTCGCGCACGGCGGCGAGCACCCGGGCCCGCAGCCCCAGCGGCGGATCCACCGGCGGGAGCAGTTCGTCCATGCGGCTGATGCGGAGCTGTTCACGCCGAATCTGCGCCTGCACCGCGGGCGGGGCGGCTCGGAAGGCGCGCTCGAACGACTCGCGCTCTTCAGCGTCCAGCAGGCCCATCGTGTCGAGGGCGGCGAGTTCGAGCAGTTCGGGGGTGTTCATGTGGGAAGCTCCTGCGACAAACCATTCTGTCCACTGTCTTTATTCGATCCGTTCGGCCCGTGCGATCCGGGCGGGGACGAGACTTCGATCGACCCCGCCGCGGGCGCTGGGGCCAGCCCGTCTTCCGCCGTGCGCTCGCGCAATCGCACGAGGGCTCGGCTGAGGGCGGACTTGATGGTGCCGATCGGCGTGTTGAGTTCTTCGCCGATCTGCCTGAGCGTCTGTCCGCCCAGGTACGCACGCGTCACCACCGTGCGTTGAAGGTCCGGAAGTTTGGCGATGCGCTCCATCAGCGCACCGAATCGTTCTTGGTTCTCCATCGATCCCACCGACGCAGGTTCCGCACGCGTCGGATCAGACTGCTTCTCATCCAGCGTCACGGCTTTCACCCGCGCCTTGGTCCGGCGCAGCCGATCAACCAAGTGGCGTCGCGAAATCAGCATCACCCAGGTCACCAGAGCCGCACGCTTTGGGTCGTACCGATCCGCCGTCCTCCACAGACGCACGAAGATCTCTTGTACGGCATCTTCCGCGTCGGCCCGCGTCGGCATCGCCTGAAACGCCAGGCGATACACCAGCGACGCGAATCGGTCGTACAACTGCTCGACCGCTTGCGGGTCGCTGGCAGCCACACGCTGCATGAGCGACAAGTCCGCGTCCTGATTGGCTTCGGGTGAGGCCATTTCTCAATACAAACCATGAAGTACGGACGATAGAATCGATAGCAGAGGACAACGTTGGACAAATCGTGGTCCAACAGGTGGGATTTCAGACCGGGGCCTAGCGGCAGAACGCCACGAGCCGTCCCCGATTGCCCGGGTTCCTATACGCACCCGAACTCAAGAGGATGCCAGAGTTTGCGCGAATCGATTGCCCTTCTCAAACGCTCTTCGATATAAGTAGAATCCCTTGGTTCCATGTTTGGTTAAGATTAGGTACCCCAAGTTTGCGGCAGGGTATTGTCAAACATCGCGTGTTCAGGTAGAGTGAATGTGGTGGGTTGACGGGAGGACGGACGTGCCGGGCGTCATGGCGACAGGCCGGGAACATCGTCGGTTCATTCGGACCTCTTCGCGTGGGGGCGGGAGTGGTGGCTTTACGCTTGTTGATCTGCTGGTGTCGATCGGCGTGATCTCCGTTCTGGTGGGGATTCTGCTGCCCAGCCTTTCGATGGTTCGAGAGACCACCCGCAAGGTGGTGTGCAGTTCGAACATTCGGCAGATCGGGCTCGGGCTTGCGATGTACGCGGAGGACTATCGCGGCGCACTGCCTGCGACTTCGTTCATTCTGCCCAAGGGGTCCGATCAGGACGCCGTGCCGCCGCCTCAACTCCAGAACGTTCTGATGGCCCGCCTGGGTCAGGTCGCGGGGGATTGGGACGGGCTCGGGCATTTGTTCGAGCTGGATTATCTCGATCAGTTCGGCGTGTTCTACTGCCCGTCGCACCATGGCGACGATCCGGTTTCGAAATACAAAGAAATCTGGGCTCGCGATTGGGGTCAACTGGTGCTCAACTATCAGTACCGAGCCCCCGGGTTCATCAATCTCGCCAAGCCGGGAGCCGCGCTGGTCACCGATGGCTTGCGTACCGCGAAGGACTACAGCCACAAGGTGGGCTCAAACGTTCTGCGTGCGGATTTCTCGACAACGTGGTTCAGCGACCCATCCGGCTCGCTGGTCTCGCAGCTTCCTGAGACCTCGACGGAGCAGGAAGCTTCTGATAAGGTCGAAAGCGTCTGGCTTTTGCTGGACGACCGGCGCTGATCGCGCCCCATCGTGTTCATGATTGGAACGTATCGGCGTGGCGTTGACAACGCCGTGGGCTGTACACTTCGGGCATGGTGGCACGCACGGTTGACGCAGTGATGGCGGAGCAGCGGGCGGCGTCGTTCAAGACGCGCTCGATCAAGTCCTCGGCGAAGACATCTGGCCTCAAGCTCGCGATGAGCATGGTCGACCTGACCACGCTGGAAGGGAAGGACTCGCCGGAGAAGGTGCGGGCTCTGTGCCAGAAAGCCGTGCGCCCGGACCCGACGCGTCCGGAACTCCCGAGCGTCGCGGCGGTGTGCGTGTACCCGAACCTGGTGGCGGTGGCCCGTGAGGCGCTCAGCAGCGCGGGCGGCGCGCATATCAAGGTGGCGTCGGTGGCGACGGGTTTCCCGAGCGGGCAGTATCCGCTCAGCGTGCGCATCAAGGACACGGAAGAGGCGATTCGCGACGGAGCCGACGAGATCGATATGGTCATCAATCGCGGCGCGTTTCTCGCCGGGCGATATGAGGAAGTGGCGGACGAGATTCGCGAGTTCAAAGCGGTGTGCAACGCCTCGGGCTCGCTGGGCGGGCCGGCACACGTGCACCTGAAGGTGATCCTCGAGACCGGCGAACTGGAAACCTATGACAACATCCGGCGCGCCAGCGACCTGTCCATCGAAGCGCTGCTCGATGACGGCGGCGAAGGGCCCGCGGGCACGGGGTTCATCAAGACGTCCACCGGCAAAGTCCAGCCCGCAGCGACCATGCCCGTCACGCTCGTGATGCTCGAAGCGATCCGCGAGTGCTACTTGAGCACAGGCAAGATGATCGGCATGAAGCCCGCCGGGGGCATTCGAGCGGCGAAGGAAGCGTTGCACTACCTGGTCATGGTCAAAGAGACCCTGGGCGATCAGTGGCTGCACCCGGACTGGTTCCGCTTCGGCGCCAGCACGCTGCTCAACGACATTCTCCGGCAGCTCGCGTGGCGTGAGACCGGCGTGTACGGCGCCCGATATGACCAGACGGAAAGCTGAGAAGCAGTGACGAAGTGACGGAGTAGGTGAACACGTTGGAGATTTGTCGGAGCCCTGAGCGCAAGCGAGGGGCGGGCGGTGGGGAATGAGTGATCAGGCGAGTGTCCACCTGGTGAAACTGAGGCACGCGATGCACATCTCTTGGAAGTTGATGGGGTTGATGGTCGTCTCTTCGGGACTGCTGGCTGGCTGCGCCAGCAGCTCCGAGCCGCGCGAGCCGGAGAGTGGGAATCAGGTGATGCAGAGCGTGACTGCGGTGGGTGTGTTGCGGGGCGGGATGATGGGGATCGGGGGCGAGAGCACGGGCTGGCGATTGGAATCCTCGGAGCGTGAGCAGTCTCTGGAACTGGATGTGTCTCGGGTTCGGCAAGCCGCGGAGGGGCTGGCAGGGATGAAGGTCCGGGCGACGGGGCGGATGACGACCGTGGAGTACGTCGAGCGCGGCGCGACGCAGGTGCTGCAGGTCGAATCACTCACCAAAGTTCGCTAACCCGGTCCCCGACCGTGGCGCGACGCACGCGCCGGCGCGGTTCTAACCTTCAGGCATGAGCAGCGAGCACGAAGCATCCACGCAGGTTCGCACCGGCGATCTTGAGCACGCCAACGGACATCATTCGAGCGGCGCCGTCCGGGCGCTGGTACACGCGCCGACCAGCGGGCCGCGCTCGCCCGGCCTCGATTTCGGCTCGGCGTGGGAGTATGCCCCGGCGCCGGAGACGGTGAAGGTCAAGATTGACGAGCGGTACAAGCTGTTCATCAACGGGACGTTCGTGGAACCCAAGGGCGGGGGCAAGGGCGAGAAGTTCTTCGACACCATCAACCCGGCGACGGAAAAGGCGCTGGCGAAGATCGCCAGCGCCGGCGCTTCGGACGTGGACGCGGCGGTGAAGGCGGCTCGGGCGGCGCTGCCAAAGTGGGCCGGGCTCAAGCCGCTGGAGCGCGGCAAGTACCTGTACCGCATCGCGCGACGCATTCAGGAACGGGCCCGCGAGCTGGCGGTGCTGGAGACGATGGACGGCGGCAAGCCCATTCGCGAGTCGCGCGATGTGGACCTGCCGCTGGTCGCGCAGCACTTTTTCTACCACGCAGGGTGGGCCGACAAGCTTGAGCATGTGTTTGCCGGGCACTCGCCAAAGCCCGTCGGCGTGTGCGGGCAGATCATCCCGTGGAACTTCCCGCTGCTCATGGCCGCGTGGAAGATCGCGCCGGCGCTGGCCTGCGGCAACACGGTTGTGCTCAAGCCCGCCGAGACGACCTCGCTCACGGCTCTGCGACTCGCGGAGATCTTTGATGAGATCGGCTTGCCGCCGGGCGTGGTCAACGTTGTCACCGGCGCGGGCGAAACCGGAGCGGCCCTGGTCAACCACCCCGGCGTCGACAAGATCGCCTTCACGGGTTCTACCGAAGTCGGCAAACGGATCGCCAAAGCGATCGCGGGCACGCAGAAGAAACTCACGCTCGAACTCGGCGGCAAAAGTGCCAACATCATCTTCGAAGATGCCAGCATCGACCAGGCGATCGAAGGCATTATCCAGGGGATCTATTTCAACCAGGGGCACGTCTGCTGCGCCGGCTCGCGCTTGCTCGTACAAGAGAGCGTGCTGGAAGAAGTCATCGCCAAGCTCACGGTGCGCCTGGCGAGTCTGCGCGTAGGCGACCCGATGGACAAGAATACCGACGTGGGTGCGATCAACTCCGAGATGCAACTTGAGAAGATCCAGGGGTACCTCGAAGTCGGCGCCGGCGAAGGCGCGGAACTGCACTTTCCAAACGGAGCGCGCGCAACAGGCGGAGCCCTGAGCGCCAGCGAGGGGCGTTCAGGTTCGACGATTGTGGCGCAGTCGCGCGCGGGCCTTCCGGAGATGGGGTATTACTGCCGCCCGTGCTTCTTTTCAGGCGTGCAGCCCAGCCACACGATCGCGAGGGAAGAGATCTTTGGTCCGGTGCTGGCGGTCATGAGTTTCCGCACGCCGGAGGAAGCGATCGTTCGGGCCAACAACTCGCCGTACGGACTTGCCGCGGGCGTGTGGACGGACAAGGGCAGCAAGATCTTCGAAGTCGCGCGGAAGCTCGAAGCCGGCGTGATCTGGATGAACACGTACAACAAGTTCGACGCGGCGTCGCCCTTCGGCGGGTTCAAGGAATCCGGGTTCGGGCGCGAGGGCGGGGTGCAGGGGCTGCGGGGGTATGTGCGGGTGTAAGGGATCGGTCAGAGCCGATTGGTGACCCATCGAGGCGCATCTAGAATGTCAGTCATGGATACAGAGATTGTCTTCGTCGTTGAGCAGGACCCGGAAGGCGGCTTCGCCGCTCAGGCGGTAGGGGCGTCGATTTTCTCGCAAGCTCAGACTGTGGAGCAGTTGCGAGAGAATGTTCGTGACGCGGTGCGGTGTCACTTTGAAGACCCTGCCAAGCGCCCCAAGGTGATCCGCCTTCACTTTGTCCGCGACGAGCTCTTGGCGGCATGAAGCTCCCGCGCGACATCTCCGGAGTGGAGCTCGGCAACGCGCTGCGCAAGTTCGGCTACGAGATCACTCGACAGACCGGCAGTCACATTCGATTGACCACCAGCTTTATGGGCGAGCATCACGTCACGATTCCGGCCCACGATCCGCTGAAGATCGGCACGCTCAATGCCGTCCTCAGAGATGTGGGTGCTCATGTCGGGCTTGAACGCGAGCCGCTGCTCAAGGCGCTCTTCGAGAGCTGATGTATGATCGAAGCTGGCGTGATCTGGATGAACACGTACAACAAGATCGACGCCACCAGCCCGTTCGGCGGGTTCAAGGAAAGCTGGGTCAGACGGGATGGCTGGGTGTAGGGATTGCGGGGGTATGTGAAGCTCTGATATTGCACCGTCGCTTCGTGACTCACCGTTCGCAACAGTCCACGCATGCCCGGAGTTCACCAGTTGCACGATCCGACGAAGTTGCCGGCCAATCTGCCGATCCCGCAGGACGACGGCGCATGCGACCATCTCGGGCGGCCTCCCTTTGATCGTCTGCCGGCGGACATCGAACTCGACTGCACGGATGGCTCGCGTCGCGTGCTGCGCGAGCTTTCGACCGGCCCGCTGTTGTTGTTCTTTTATCCGCGCACGGGCGTGCCCGGGCAGCCGCCAAGCAAGGGGTTTGCGGGTGAAGAGTGGGACGAGATTCCTGGCGCGCGCGGCTGCACGCCGCAGAGTTGCTCATTCCGCGATGTGTTCTCGGAGTTCGTGGCCCTGGGCGTACAGGTCTTTGGCGTGAGCACGAATACGCGCGAGCATCAGCTCGAGTTCAAGCAGCGCATGCACGTGCCCTTTGAGTTTCTGAGCGACGATCAGCTCGAGCTTGTGCGGGCGATGCGGTTGCCGACGTTTGAGTTCCCGGTCGAATCCGGCGGGCCGACAACGCTGATCAAGCGCATGGCGTGGTTCATCGAACCCGACCACGCGGGCGTGGGGCGAATCGTGAAGGTGTGGTACCCGGTGTTTCCGCCCAGCGACAACGCGAAGGTGGTGCTGGAGTGGCTGCGAGCGCGCCGCTCACACGCTCAGGCGGCTTCCGCGGAGCCTGCGCCGAACTCTTCGGTGCCTGCCACGCCGTCCCGCGTCACGTAAAAAAGGTCCTTGGTGATCGGGTACGGCATGCTTTTGTAATCCTGGCTCACGCGGTCGCGCAGGCGCGCCAGGAACGGTTCGGGCCCGCCGGTCATCGCGACGAACATGTCCCGCGCCGGCGTGGCGACATAGAAGTCGCCGCCCAGGTGCGGGGCGAGGCGCTTGTACAGCGAGCTGAGCAGCAGGCGTGCGGCGTCGTAGCCGTCCTGCTCGCTGACGATCGCGGCTTTGCCGCCTTCTTTGCTTTCGACCACCTGCACAGCGAGCTCAGGAACGTACTGGTCCAGGTTCTTGCGGGCGAGTTCATCAAGATCGTCGACGGTGACGCCCCAGCGGATCATCTGCTCGGTGGTGACGCTGACGGTCATGTTGGGCAAGTCGATCACGAAGACGATCACCGTGCCGTTGACGAACGGGACATACGCGACCTGCTCGCGGGCCAGGTGCTGGAAGATGCTCTCCGGCTGGATGCGGGGCATGATGCGAGGGCGGGCAAAGTCAAAGCTCGCGGCGGAGAGCGTGAGGCTCTCGCCTGAGAAGAGCTGGTCGAGATAGTGCTCGACGATCTCCACGCCGCGATCGAGGTCGCGGATGACCAGGCGGTGCAGGTTGTCCAGGTCGAGGCGGCGACCATTGACGATCAGCTCGCGGGGGCCGCAGATCTCGACCTTGTGGTCGGGCTGCATTCGGCGCAGCATCGCGGCGACCTGTTCGGCAAAGGCTTCGGGCTCGTGCGGCATCCGTGGCATCGCAGGACCTTGAGAAGGGGCCTCAGATCGTGCCGCTAAACGGCACGCGCCCGGGGCTCGAACGCGGACACCCACGCCGGGCTCGGCCCTTCGCGTGCGTCCAAAACAGCCCGGGCCTCCAGCCCGGCACACCGTCCGGATCATCGGCGAGCGGGGAGTGCGAATGCACCCCAAACCCGGTTCCACCCCCGCAAACTCGCGTCAAACCGTATCTTGCCCAGATTCCGGGGCATCCGAGGCGCGGAGATTGCGCGAAACCGCCGGGGGCATCCCGGCTTGGCCCCGAGCGCGCCTCTTGGCTATATTTGCCCCTCATGGGCGCCCGGGCCTCTGCCCGGGATACCTGACGGTTTTTAGGGAGTAGTCGACCGTGACCGAGCAAGAAATCGAAGCGAAAGTGATCGAGATCGTCGCCAACCAGATGGGGGCCGACAAGGCTCAGATCACCCGGAGCACGTCGTTCGTCGACGATCTCAACGCCGACAGCCTCGACACTGTGGAACTGGTCATGGAGTTCGAAGACGAGTTCGAAACCTCCATCCCGGACGACCAGGCCGAGAAGATCAAGACCGTCGGTCAGGCGATCGACTTCATCAAGACGGCTACCGCGGGCGGGAACTCCTAATCCCCACCTCATCCGCCCTGGGCACACCCTCCTTGCCGCGACGGGTATCGCAAGGTCTGACGTTGAACGTCCCTCGGCGTACGCACTCGGGGTCACGCACGTGAGCGCACAGCACAGCACACGCGTCGTCATCACCGGCATGGGCGCGGTGACCAACCTCGGTCACTCCGCCAAGGCCACCTGGGAAGCCATGCGCGAGGGGCGCAGCGGCATCCACACGCTCACCGGCGAAGACTTTGCCCGCTACGAGGGCAAGTGGGCCGTCAAGATCGGCGGACAGGTCGACGGCTGGGCTCCCGGCGACTGGATCGACGGACGCGAAGCCCGCCGTGTCGATCGCTTCACGCTGCTCGGCCTCGGCGCCGCCGTTGAAGCCGTCCGCAACTCTGGGATTGACTTCAAGAACGTCAACCCAGAGCGAGCCGGCGTCATCGTCGGCTCGGGCGTCGGTGGGATCACCACCATCGAAGACGGCGTGTACGTCATGCGCGATCGCGGGCCCGATCGCCTCAGCCCCTTCACCGTCCCGAGGCTGATGGTCAACGCCTGCACGGGCGGCATCTCGATCATGTTCGGGTTGCAAGGCCCGGCTTCGGCGCACGCCACCGCCTGCGCCTCCAGCGGGCATGCGATCGGTGACGCCGTCGAGTATCTCCGCCGGGGCAAGGCGGATGTGATGGTGGTCGGCGGCTCGGAAGCCGCCGTGAGTCCGCTGTGCGTGGGTGCGTTCATGACCATGAAGGCGCTCTCGACGCGCAACGACGCCCCGACCAAGGCCAGCCGCCCGTTCGACAAGGATCGCGACGGGTTCGTGCTCGCCGAGGGTGCCGCGATGTGCGTGCTGGAGACCGAAGCGCACGCCAAGAAGCGCGGCGCGAACATCCTCGCTGAGCTGGTCGGGCACGCCAACAGCTCCGACGCGTACCACATCACCGCCCCCGACGCCAACGGCGGCGGGGCCAAACGGTCCATGCGCTGGGCCTTGGAAGACGCGGGCCTGAACCTGACCGACATCACCTACGTCAACGCCCACGGCACCAGCACGCCGCTGGGTGACAAGGCGGAGGTCGAAGCCGTCACCTCCCTCTTCGGCGACCATGCCCGCAAATCCAAGGGCGGCAAGCTCATGATGAGCTCGACCAAGAGCATGCACGGGCACACGCTGGGGGCTTCCGGCGCGGTCGAGTTGATCGCGTGCGTCCACGCCGTACGCGACGGCGTCATCGCCCCGACGATCAATCTGGACAACCCCGACGAAGGGTTCGACATCGACTTCGTGCCCCACCACGCCCGCGAGCGGAGCGTGAAGTACTCGATGAACAACACCTTCGGCTTCGGCGGGCACAACTGCACGCTGATCGTCGGGCGCTACCAAGGCTGATCTCAACGCTGTTGCCGCGATGGGTCCTTGTCGCGCCCAGGGATCCACGCGCGCAGACAAACGGCGGGCACTCACCAAGGGTCAGTGCCCGCCGTTGGGAAGAGGAACGCTCGTGTCCGCGTGTGCGGCTGTCGGTCGACTCACTCTGGAAGAGTCACGCGCAGCCCTGGAACCACGCGCCGATGAAATCGAAGATGTCTTGCACCGTCACAGAGCCGGAGGAGTTGAAGTCCGCCGACGGGGAGTTTGAGAACCACGCGGCGAGGAAGTCGAAGATGTCCTGCACCGTGACGCTTCCGGACCCGTTGAAGTCCGCACGGCACACGACGCGCGGGCAGCCGTAGCGCACGAAACGCTCGGCGTACGTGCCGTTGGCGTTGTCAAAGCCCCCACTGATGTAGAGGGCTGGGCGAGAGGGCCCGGAGCCATCCTCGTCAAACACCAGCAGGGCTTCCGAGTTCATGCGAAGGTTGTCGGGCACATTGCCTGAGGAGAAGACGTAGCTGTTGAGCCCGGCCCCGATCGGCGACCAGGACGCGCCGTTGAACTTGGCGAGTCCCGCGGCTGCAACGCCTCCGATGCCTCCGAACGGACCGGTGGCAAAGAGTGCCGGGCCGGTGCCGTCGTCGAAGGCGGCGATGTCGGAGATCAGAGCCGCGAAAGGGCTGGTGGAGTAGATCTTGGCGAGCGGCGAGGCCCGAACGGACGCCCAGGAGGAACCGGTCCAACGCGCGATCGGGCCGGTGGGGGTCGTGCCCGGAGCGGCGGTGAACATATCCGAGAACGCGCCCGACACAAACAACTGCGGACCCGCGCCGACATCCAGGACCTTGAGCTTGTTCAAGTAGCCGTTGAAGGTGTCGGTGCTCCGCCCGATGATGGTCCAGGTCCCGCTGGCGTCGGTGCCGTCGTAGCGTGCCACGGCGCCCGCCGGGTCAAGGAACGTGCCGCTGGCGTAGAGCTTCGTGCTGGAACCATCGTTGAACGCCACCACCGACCAGACCGCGCTGTCGCCTGGAGTGTCCGGGAGCCCACTTCCGACAGGGAACCAGTTCACGCCGTCGTACGCAACGATGTTCGGTGGCGTGGCGAGGAAGTCGTCCGGGTTCGCGTTGCCGCCGATCACCAGCCAGGGCGATCGCGGCCCGGGCCCGTCGATGTCAATGACCGTGGCGCTGCGAGGGAT
Organism: Ottelia alismoides; assembly: GCA_037367405.1. Taxonomy (NCBI): domain Eukaryota; kingdom Viridiplantae; phylum Streptophyta; class Magnoliopsida; order Alismatales; family Hydrocharitaceae; genus Ottelia; species Ottelia alismoides. The sequence goes on along the minus strand of JAZKJV010009821.1, from coordinate 370,435 downwards.
TCCAGCGGGCAGCCCCGGGCCGGTGCTGCCGGGCAGGTTCGCCAGCGCGGAGATGTAGACCCACGTCTGCGTCGCGGGGTCCCACTGCTGGACCTGGATCTTTGCCGGCCGGTCGTTGACGCGATCAGCGTCAACTTCCTGCCCGTAAGCGATCAGCACATCGGCGCTGCCGTTGTTGTAACGGATGTACGACGGGCCGGCGACCGCGGTTGCCCTCGGGATGTTCGAGGCTGCCCACGACGTGCCGTCATACAACTGAATGGTCCCGGGGTTGGCAGGGTCGCTGGAGCTGACGATCCGCTGGTTCACGCCGTCGATCGACATGACCGCCTGGCCCGCGCGCCCTTCATTCACAGGTCGGTTGTACTGCGGCACCCACGACGAGCCGCTATAGAAGAGTCCGCCACGACCCCGAACCAGGGCATTTGCCGCGTTCCGTCCTGCGCCGCACGACCCGCCCACAAAGACCACGGGCTGTCCACGCAGCGTGGTCTTGGTGAACGTGTTGGCGCCGGCGATGCGCCCGCCGTAGAGGTCTTGGAACCCCTGTCCGAGCGGCGCGAGCGTCGTGCCATCCCAGACCGCGGCGCCTGTGAACTGTTCCGGCAGCGGTCCTTGCACGAAGTCATAGGCACCGTTGAAGCCGTAGCCGTTCTTGGCTTTGTCGCCGAAGTACAGCTTCGGGCCGGTGCCCAGGTCGATGACGGCCATGTTGCCGCAGACGGTATTGCTGGAGCCGCCCAGCGGGCCGAAGGTCTCTTGACGCCAGGCCGTCCCGTCAAAACTCTCCATGGGGAGAGAAGTCTCAGCAGGGCCGATGAGCAGGCGATCGTTCCAGACCACCATGCCTGCCACCATCGCGGCGGGTGAGCCAGGGTTGTTGATTGCGTTCTCGTACGCCATCGCCGGGTTGGCGGGCAGGGTTTCATACCCCTCGCCGTCGGCGGTGATGCGCCGCACGCCCTCCGGGAACGCGCCGCCAAAGTACACACGCCCGTTGTACTTGCAGCACCGCCAGACGATCTCGTATTCCTGCAAAGGCGCAGCGCCGATGGCGAACAAATCGCGGCGCACCATGTTGGAGCCGTCCCAGCGGTAGTACGCGATATACGCCGATTCCCCCACTGACGGCCCCGCGGAGTGCGTGACGTACATGCGAGGGCCGGCGTTGGGGCCGGTCGGCTGGTTGTCAGCCATCAAGTCGAAGACCTCGGGAGCGCCGCCCCCGACGGTCTCCACGCTTGACCAAGTGCGTGTCGAGCCGTTCCATCGCGCGATGCTCGTGAGATTGATGGTGGATCCGTCGGTTTGGCGTGCACGGGCAAAGTACCCCGCGGCCCAGAGTTCGGGCTTCATGGGCCCCGGGCCGTCGGGATCGAACACTTCCAGGTCGTACACGATGCCGGGCCCGGAAGTGGGCAAACCGTTCTGAGGCAGCCCGCCTCCCAGGGGGACGAAGTTTGTGCCGTCGAACATCGCGATGCTGTTGCAAAGGCGTCCGCCGGCGCGGGCAAACTGCCCGGCAACATACAGTCGCGGCCCGTTGCCGTCTTGCGCGTCATACTCGATGGAGGCATAGATCTGCCCCATCACGCCGGAGGCTTCAAAGCCCGTGGCGAAGGTGGGGGTGCAGGTCTGCGCGCCGCTGCTCGGGAGCAACGCGGCCGGCACCAGCCCCAGCGCCAGCAGCGCCCGCGCCGAAGCGCCGACTCTGGCATTGGGCCGGTTTATCACAAGGCGCGACACGTGACGTTGGACGAACGCTCGGAGCATGGATCGGTACCTCCTCATTCGGGCGGCCTCCGGCGCAAAGCTGTTCGCCCGGCTGCCCATCGGTTCGGTTGGATCGCCACCTTGGCGGACCAAGATCCCGGCCCGGGTTCTCGGCCCAAAATTCGGCAGGTCGCCAAGGCGTACTCTGAAAATACTCTCAGAGTACTCGATAGAGTACTTGCATTCTGATGGAATGCAAGTACTATTCAGACGAAAGTCTCAAAATTCATGGAGCCTGCGCACCGTGGCAACCGTCCGCACGACACGTCACTCGCGAGAATCTTCCCTTGACGGACCTCTGTCCCAAGGCGAGGTGTCCGAGGGGCACGGCGTCGGCGAGCGACTGCGAGCCGAGATCATCGCGGCGCTTCGGAAGACCGACCTCGCTGGCGAAACCGCCCTTGGGCTCTCCCGCTGTCTCAATCTCAATCGCAACATCGTTCAGCGCATCATGGCGGGGCTGGGCGCTGGCCTGAGCCCGCTGCAGGCGCTGGCGAAGTTCCCGGGAGCCGAGGGCATGATGCTCTTTGCTCGCGCACTCAACGAGCGATCGCCGCGTCCGAGCAAGCGCTCACCCCTGATTGCCGCCGCGGAGTCCTATGAGCACTTCCTGCAGCGCATGGGTGGTTCGCAGGCGTCGCTGATCAAACGCATCGAACGAACCGCCCCGTCGCGCCAGGACCAAGGCAGCGTCGACACCACGCCGGCGCGCAAGCGCCTCTACGAAAGCGCCGCGGAACTGCTTGGCTACAGCATCGACACACTCGTGTCCATCGCTGCCGTTCGGCCAATCCCGGACTCGCCGCGCTTCATCGAAGGGCTGGACATCGTGGGGTCGATCGGGATTCGTGCGCAGACGTCAAATGTCACCATCGTGGCGTCGGCGTTTGGAAACTCCGAGCTCAAGTACACCCCGCTGGCCGGGGGCCACCCTGCCGGTCTCACGGTCATGGAAGAGTTCAGCTCCACGCCGCTGCCGCTTTCGTCTGTGGAATATGGCAGCGGCAAGACCCGAACCGTGGTGGAGTTCCGGACCGACGCGCCCGCGCCCTCCGACTATGTGCTTGGTTACAAGTGGCGCCCGGACGTTCACCCGCTGTTTCAGACCGAGCCCGAGTGGTTCAACTCCATGGCTTTGCATCGACCGACGCGTCGACTCATTTTCGATGTGTACATGCACCGCTCGATGGCGATCCAGTGTGTCCCGGCGTTTGCGCCGTTTCTCTGGAATCCCAGCCTGGCAGGCAACCCCTCGGCTCAGTGGAATTCGCGCCTTCCCGGACGCTTTCCGATCGAACTGCTCGGCTCCGGGCTGGGCAATGTTGCATCCAACGCCTGGCATTCGCACTCGCGTCTTGTCCGGCGCGCCTTCGAACTCGCCGGGTGGGATCCGCAGGAGTTTGTCGGGTACCGATGCGATGTGCCTTACCCGATCTGGGGTTCGGTGTTCTATATGACGTTCGATTTCCGAGGGGCGTCTGGCGCCCCCTCACAACCGATCACCGCTGGATAGCTGGTCTCACCACATCAACGGACGATGCACTTGTGGTCGTGATCGCCGTCCTCTTCCGCCAGCGATGGCAAATCCGAGAGGTCGCGGGCGTGGATTTTGGAGATCGATGCCGCTGAGCCGATACTCCCCTTGCAGTGCCTTCGGACCTTAAAGCCATCCTGTCCCTGGAAGTCCCCATCATTGTGCTGCTGGGCGAGCGGCAGCTGCGCATGTCGGATGTCGTCAGCCTGGTGCCGGGGGCCATCCTGGAACTCCCCAAGTCCGCCGAGGAAGAGTTGACCCTGATGGTCAACAACAAGCCGGTCGGGACTGGGGTAGCTGTCAAGGTTGGTGAGAACTTCGGTATTCGCATCACCTATATAGGGGATGTCAAGAACCGGATTGTCGCCTTGGGGTCAGGCGGCAGTTCGGGTGGGAGTTCCGGGCTGGACGAAGCGACGGCGCTGGCGGAAGCGATGCTGGCGGCGCAATAGTCTGAAGGCGGCTGGCATCTCAGGAATGTTGGCGAGAGCTCAGGCGGGTGTTCACGCCGGCGCTCGTGGTGGTCGATGTCAAGAATCGGAACGCGGTGATCGGACGAAAGCGTCCGTGAAGGACGAGCCGCGCGCCTGGCGGTGCAGCACTGGCGGGTGAAATCAGGGAGGATGGAAACGCGATGCCCCGGGATATCCCAGTCGGGAACGGCGACCTGCTCATCAACTTTGATGAGATGTATCGCGTGCGTGACGTGTATTACCCGCATGTCGGGCGGTTCAACCACACGGGCGGGCATGTGCAGCGGTTTGGCGTGTGGGCCGACGGCGAGTTTGCGTGGATCGACTTTGCGTCCTGGAAGCGGGACCTGAAGTACAAGGCGGACACGCTGGTGACGGATGTCGTGCTGGTGAACGAGCAGCTTGGGCTTGAGCTGGTGTGCACGGACTGCGTGGACTTTCACGAGCCGGTGTACTTTCGGCGGGTGCGGGTGCGTGATCGCAAGGGCGCGCAGCGGGACGTGCGCGTGTTCTATCACGTGGACCTGTCGATCAAGGAGTCGCCGGTGGGGGATACCTGCGACTTCGACCCGGAGACGGCGGGTCTGGTGCTGTACAAGGACGACTCGTACTTCCTGATGAACGCGAGTTACGAGAAAAGCCACGGCGTGGACCACTGGGCGATCGGGACCAAGCGCGTCGGCGGAGCCGAGGGAACCTGGCGGGACGCGGAAGACGGCGTGCTTGGCAAGAACGCGATCAGCCAGGGAAGCGTGGACGCGACCATCGGCGTGAACCTGAGCGTGCCGCCCAAGGGCGAGGCGACCGCGACGATCTGGATGGCCTGCGGCGACAGCTACGAGCGTGTGCGCGAGCTGGCCCGGGTCATCAAGATCAAGGGCGTGGACAAGATGATCTCGCGCACGGAGGCGTACTGGAAGCTGTGGCTTCGCAAGGAGACGGGCGACTCGTCAGTGCTTCCCAGCGCCGTGCGCGACATGTTCGCGCGGAGCCAGTTGATCTTGCGGACGCAGGTGGACAATCGCGGCGCGATCATCGCGGCGACGGACAGCGACATCAGCCACTTCGCGGGGGATCACTATGCGTACTGCTGGCCGCGTGACGGCGCGCTGGTGGCGTATGCGCTCATCCTGACAGGGCAGAGCGAGCTGAGCCGAAACTTCTTCCGGTTCTGCGCACGGGTGATCAACAAGAACGGGTACTTCCTGCACAAGTACACGCCGGCGGGGCACCTGGCGAGCAGCTGGCACCCCTGGGTGATCAACGGCAAGCAGGTGCTTCCGATCCAGCAGGATGAGACGGCGCTGGTGCTGTGGGCGCTGCGCCAGCACTTTGAGACCTTCCGCGACGTCGAGTTCGTGAAGCCCTTGTACAACGCGCTGGTGGCCCAGCCGGCGATGTGGATGATGCAGCACGTCGATTCCAACGGCTTGCCCAGGCCGAGCTGGGATTTGTGGGAAGAGCGGCGCGGGATTCACACGTTTACGGTGGCGGCGACGATCGGGGCTCTGCACGCCGCGGCGATGTTTGCGCGCGACTTCGGCGATGTGGAGCGGGGCGAAGAGATCGACGCGGCGGCTGAGCGCATGCGCGAGGCCCTGCTGAAGTATCTTTGGAACCCGGAGCAGAACCGGTTTGCGCGTATGGCGACGCCGATCGAAGAGCCGCTGGAGGCAAGCGCAGGAGGGACGCCTGTGCCGCCAAGTTTGGGCGGCTCGGGCAAGTCGGGCAACGGCCCGCCGCCGAAGGTCACGGGGTATCGATTGGACATGACGCGGGACAGCGCCAACTACGCACTGTTTGCGTTCGGGGCGCTGCGAGCGGGCAACCCGATGGTGATGAGCGAGATGCAGTCGCTGCGGGATCGCCTGTGGGTCAAGACGTCCGTCGGCGGCTGCGCGCGATACGAGCGCGATTACTACCACATGGTGGAGCGCGACAACATCGACGCGGTGCCCGGCAATCCGTGGATCATCTGCACGCTCTGGCACGCGCAGCACACCATCGCGCTGGCGAAGACGCCCGAAGAGCTGCGTCAGGCGATGCCCATGCTGGAGTGGGCTGCGGAGAAAGCCAAGGGGTCGGGCGTGCTGGCGGAGCAGTATCACCCGTACACCGGCGCGCCCATCAGCGTGAGCCCGCTGACCTGGAGCCACGCGACGGTGGTGATGGCGGTGGTCGAGTATCTGCGCAAGTACGAAAAGCTGATCGCGGAGGCCAACTCGCCCGGTGTATTCGAAGCGGCGGGCGTGGCGTAGAGCTCGGCAAGTGCGTCCTGATGACGCGCGAGATCACTGCAGCAATCGAGACAAACGCCCGCCCAGATCGCTGAGGCGCTGCTCCGCGGCGGCGCGGTCCCACGAGAGCGCGTGCATCGCGATGGCGGTTTTGACATTGCCGCCGGCGTCGTCGAGCAGGCGGAGGGCCTGATCACGCGGCAGCTTGGTGAGTGTGGAGATGATCCGGGCGGCGCGATCGCGGAGCTTGTCGTTGCTGGCTTTGACATCAACCATGAGGTTCTCATGCACGCGTCCGGTCTGGATCATGAGCGTGGTCGAGATGATGTTGAGAGCCATTTTGGTGGCGCTGCCGGCTTTCATGCGCGTTGAGCCCGTGAGCACTTCCGGGCCAGTTTCGAGGACGATCAGATGATCGCACGAGCGCGGCTTGGGCACGGGTGAACACGAGAGCAGGCCCGTCAGCACGTGTCCCATCGCGGCCCCTTTGGCAAGGTCGAGGGCACCGAGGACGTAGGGCGTGCTCCCGCCGGCGGCGATGCCGAGGACGGTGTCGTGCTGGGTCAGCTTGAGCGCGGCGAGCTCATCGCGAGCGCCGAGAGGGTCGTCTTCCTTGCCTTCGCTGCTGATTCTGAGGGCGGAGTCGCCGCCGGCGATGATGCCGACGACGCGCCCCTGCGGAAGTTGAAAGGTTGGGGGGCACTCGCTGGCGTCAAGAACGCCCAGGCGTCCGGAGGTGCCGGCGCCGAGATAGATCAATCGCCCGCCTTGCGCAAAGCGCGGCACGAGGGCTTCGATGAAGGACGTGATGGCCGGGCGGGCGGCACGCACGGCGTCGATCACGCCCTGGTCCTCGTCGTTGATGAGCGCGACGCACTGAGCCACGCTGAGCGTGTGCAGGTTCATCGAGCGCGGGTTGCGCTGCTCGGTCAGAACATGCGAGCGATCGGGCGGGGTGTTGGGCGGCAGGTGGTTCATGCGGATCACGCGACGAAGGGATGTGCGAGGAGGGTAGGGGAGGGGCGCGTGAGCGGAAAATCCTGAGAACCAGTTCGTGACACGCGCGGCGTGCGTGCGGGGGTTGCTATCGTGACAGACTGCATGGCACGTTCCCAGACCAATGTGACGCCGGACGGAAAGGAACGATCTCCGCTGGCGGAGATGTTCGCTATTGCGGCACCGGTCGTGCTGACGATGTCGAGCTATACCGCGATGCAGTTTGTGGACAAGCTGATGGTGTCGCGCATCGGGTCGGACCCGATTTATGTCGGCGCGCAGGGCAACGGCGGGCTGCTGGCGTTTGTGCCGATCTCGATCGCGATGGGCCTGACGACGGTGGTGAACACGTTTGTGAGTCAGAATCTCGGGGCGGGCAAGGCGGAACGCGGGCCGAGCTATGTGTGGGCGGCGCTGTGGATGGTGCTGGCGTTCTGGGTGGTGCTGCTGCTGCCGTATGCGGCGGCGCTGCCGTGGGTCGTGGGGCTGGTGCGAGAATCGGGATTGCACGGCGAGGCGCTCACCAAGGCGCTGGCGCGGGACGCGATCGCGGCGGAGTACGGGCGCATCCTGCTGGTGGGCGCGATCCTCACAATGAGCACGCGGGCGGTGTCGCAGTTTTTCTACGGCATGCACAGGCCCATGGTGGTGCTCATCGCCACCGTTGGCGGCAACCTGACCAACGTGGTGCTCAACAGCCTTTTGATCTACGGGGCGGTGGCGCCGAAGTATGGCATCGGCGTGCTGGACGCGTGGTTTGAGTTCACGGCTGGGGTGGCAGGATCGCTCGGGATTCCGAGGCTGGAAGTGGCGGGGGCGGCGTACGCGACACTCATCGGCACGGCGGTCGAACTGCTCGTGCCGCTGGGCGTGTTCTTGTCTGCGAAGTACCGGCGCGAGTTTGGTACGGCCAAGGGCTGGCGCCCGTCCATGCCGCATATCAAGGACCTGTTTCGCATCGGCTGGCCCGGGGCGATCATGTTCGGCAACGAGATGATCTGCTGGGCGTTCTTCATGGTGTACCTGGTCGGGATGTTCGGCTCAACGCACTCGACGGCGGGCTGGATCGCGCACCAGTACATGAGCCTGAGCTTCATGCCGACGGTCGGCATCTCGGTGGCGATCACGGCGATGGTGGGCAAGTGCCTCGGGATGGGGCGCCCCGATTTGGCGGAGCAGCGGGCGTGGCTTGGGATGAAGCTCGCGGTCGGGTACATGTCGCTGTGCGCCGTGGTGTTTGTCGTGTTTCGCGAGCAGCTCATTCGGGGGTTTGTCGATCGCGACACCCCGCCAGAGCAGGCGGCGGAGTTGGTCCGACTCGGGTCGGCGTTCCTGATCGCGACCGCCGCGTTCCAGTTCTTTGACGGGATCGCGATGAGCCTCAGCGGTGCCCTGCGCGGCGCGGGAGACACGCGCTGGCCCGGGATCGCGACCGTGCTCCTCAGTTGGTCCATCATCGTGCTGGGCGGGTGGTTGATGGTCACATATGTGCCCAGGCTCGAATCGCTCGGGGCATGGATGGCGGCGGCGACCTACATTGTGCTCCTGTCGGCGGCGCTTCTTGTTCGCTTTATGTCAGGGCGATGGAAAGAGATTCGGCTCTTGGAAGGATCAGCCGGGGCGGGGCATTGAGGGAGAGGTGGGGGGGAAGGGAGCAAGCGGGGATGACGGCGGGGAACTGAGCCGCGCCTACAATCGGGGCTTGCAGAGCGCCCGGGCTCGTTCGGGCGTGAAAGATCGAATGGGGACAGGGGAATCGGGGCGTTGGCCTTTCAGGGCGAGCCCTTGACCAGCAGCGGAGCCAGCACAGCATGACCCGGATGGACAACCTGGACATCGTGATCGGCGCGGGCGAAGCCCAGCGCAACGCCAAGCAAGCCGTGGAGCACGCGCGGAAGGCGCAGGAGCTTGCGGACAAGGGTGATCGCCTCGGGGCGGTGGCTGAGCTCAAGCGCTGCGTGGAAGCGGACCCGACGAACTCGTCGTCGTTCTTCAAGCTGGGGTACATGCTTGACCTGATCGGGGAGGAAGAGCAGGCGATCGTGGCGTATGAGCGGGCGTGCGACACGCCGCCAGCGCCGATCAACGCGCTGATCAACCTGGCGGTGCTCCTGGAAGATCGCGGCGAGTACGCCCGCGCTGAGCGGGCCCTCAAGCAGATCCTGGACACCAACCCGACGCACCCGCGGGCGCGTCTGTACATGAAGGACGTGCTGGCGTCCAAGGACATGGTCATCGACGATGATCAGGACAAGGACAAGGTCAAGCGGAACGCGCTGCTCGACATTCCGGTGACGGACTTCGAGCTTTCGGTGCGTGCGCGTACGTGCCTGAAGAAGATGAACATTCGCACGCTGGGCGATCTGCTCCGCACGACGGAAGCCGAGCTGCTGGCGTACAAGAACTTTGGCGAGAGCAGCCTGATCGAGATCAAGCAGATGCTCTCGACCAAGGGCCTGCGTCTTGGTCAGGGTGTGGAAGACGCGCACCGCCAAGCCCGGCGCAAGCTGCTCGATCAGCTCAAGGGCAGCGGCAACGAGGCGATGCTCAACAAGACGGTGGCGGATCTGAACCTGTCGGTGCGGGCCCGCAAGGCGCTGCAGCTCTTGAACATCCAGACGCTGGGCGACCTGGTGAGCCACACGGAAGCCGAGCTGATGGGCGTGAAGAACTTCGGGGCGACGAGCCTGACGGAAGTGAAAGAGAAGCTTTCGGAGTACGGGCTGGCGCTGCGGACGCTGGAAGCCTGACGCTCGCGATCGGGCAGTGCGCGGGCGAGCGTCAGGAGTTACGCGTTGTCCACGACACCCTGGTCGCGCTCGCCGCTCTTGTGAAAATCGAGCCTGGCCTGAACGTACCGCTCCGGCGAGACTTTCAGGTCAGGCTCTTCGCCTTTTTGGGCCTGGGCGTGCAGGTGCTTCAAGAACGGCACGCACCATTGGCAACCCGTGCCCGCGCCGAGGCACTCTGAAATGAGCGATGCGACCGGCGGCTTCTCGCGCGCGAGATAGCCGCGGATTTTCCGCAGGCTCACGTGGAAGCAGAGGCAGACGTCGTCGTCGGGGTGCATGGGGAGGGAAGTGACGGAGTGACGGAGTGACGCAGTGAAGGCGAAGAGGCGATGAGGCGAAGAGGCGAGAGTGGGCAGTGGGAGTCGGGGTGGTTAGTGCGAGACGAGCATGCTCTCGCGGACTTTCAGGGCGGTTGGAGCGCCGACGAGCAGTTCTGCCAGGCGGAAGGCGAACTCGAACGCCGTGCCCGGCCCGCGGCTGGTGACGATGGTGCCGTCGACCGCGACCTTGGATTCAAGATGAATGACGCCCGGCGGGAGGCGGCGCTCCAAGCCCGGGAAGCAGGTGATGTGTTTGCCCGCGAGAATGCCAAGCGGCGCGAGCACGACGGCGGGCGCGGCGCAGATCGCGGCGATGATCTTGCCCGCGCCGTGGTGGCGTTTGATCGTGTCGTTCACCAGGTCAGACTTGTGCAGGTTTTCCGAACCCTTGCCCCCGCCGGGGATGATGATGGCGTCGAAGAGAATCTCGCCGCACTCTTCGAGAAGGCACTCTGCGCGGAGCGGCACATGATGCCCGCCCATGGGTTCGAGCGAGCCCACGCCGGCGAAGGTGACGTCGACGCCGCAGCGCTGCAGCACGTCGCCCGGGACGATGGCCTCGATCTCTTCAGCCCCCTCGGCAAGCAGGATCAACGCGGTCTTGGACATGGGTAGGCTCCTTGGGCTTGGCGCCGACACGCGGGACTCTCGGAAGTATCCTCGAAATCGTCCGGGAATGCCAGCCAGTTGCGGGGCGTGTCGAGCGTGAAAGTGGGGGGGAAGTGGGTGCGGGCGACTGCCCCCTGTGGCCCTTCGCTGGAATTGGGCCCTGAATCGCAATGCGGCGGCGTGCCCGGTCTTGAGTCCATACGCTCAGGCTGATGTCCGAGGTTCTCGCTCACCAAACACCACCAGGCTCCGCTGACGCTCGCCCTGAGCATGGCATCGGGGCCGGCCCGAGCCCCGCCGAGGCCAAGACGTCACACCCACCGCCTGTTGCGCCGATCGTGGGGATTGACCTGGGCACGACCAACTCGCTGATCGCCGTGGCCGGGTGGACAGGGGCGGGAGAAGCGGGAGCGGGAGCGGGAGCAGGGGGGATGCCGCGCTGCCTGACGGATTCTCAGGGGCGGGCGATGATGCCGTCGGTGGTGCGATTTGATGGCGCGGGGCGGGTGGAAGCGGTCGGCGTTGACGCCCGCGACCAGAGCATCGAACACGCCGATCGAACGGTGTCGAGCGTGAAGCGCCTGATGGGTCGCTCGATGCGCGACGCCGCGGGCGACATGGCGTTCTTGCCGTTTCGCGTTGTGGGCGGCGCGCAGGACACGGCTCGGGTCTCGATCCCGCTGGAGCACGGCGGGAGCAAGATCGTCTCGCCGCAGGAAGTGAGCGCGGCAATTCTGCGGGCCCTCAAGCAGCAGGGCGAGCGGGCCCTGGGCGTGAGTATCTCCCGCGCGGTGGTCACGGTGCCGGCGTACTTCGACGACGCCCAGCGTCAGGCGACCCGAGACGCGGGACGTCTCGCCGGGCTCGATGTCGTGCGCATTGTGAACGAACCTACCGCGGCGGCGCTGGCGTATGGGCTCGGTGTGCGCGAGGCGGCCGGGGCTTCGCGCGAGCCCAAGACCATCGCGGTGTACGACCTCGGCGGCGGGACGTTTGACGTCTCGATCCTGCGGATCACGCCGGGCGAGAACGCGGGGCAAGCCGAGCGCGTGTCTGAGTTTTTTCAGGTGCTCTCGACAGCGGGCGATACGCGCCTGGGCGGCGACGACATGGACTCCGCGCTGGTTGCGCTGTTCACGCGTGAGATCGCCGCGGCCCGCGGCGAGGACGCAGCGAATGCCCTCAGCGCTGGCGATCGCCAAGCCCTCCGCCGAGCTGCGGAGGACGCCAAAATCCGCTTGAGCGACCAGGATCGCGCGGAAGTGTGCGTGTCGTTGCAGGCGACTCGCGGCGTCGAGTACGTGCGCACGATCACGCGAGCTGAGTTCGAGGCGCTCATTGCGCCGCTGGTGGAACGAACGCTGGAATCGTGTCGGCGTGCGATCCGCGACGCCAAGGTCATGACGCCTGGCTCAAGCGCCGCTGCGGCGCAGCGGGGAGACGCGGGCGATGTGATTTCCGCGGTGGTGATGGTGGGGGGGGCGACGCGCGTGCCGCTGGTGCGGCGGCGCGTGGAAGAGTTCTTCGGGATCACGCCGTACACCGCGATCAACCCCGATGAAGTGGTCGCGCTGGGGGCGGCTGTGCAAGCCTCGGTGATCGAGCGGGCCGGCGCCGGGCGCGGTGCGTCGAGCTTGCTGCTGGACGTCCTGCCGCTCTCGCTTGGTCTGGAAACCGTCGGCGGGGCGATGGCCAAGTTGATCGTGCGGAACTCAACGGTGCCGGCTCGAGCGAGCGAGACGTTCTCCACCAGCGTCGACAACCAGACCGGGATCAAGCTCAACGTGCTGCAAGGCGAGCGCGAGATGGCGGCGGACTGCCGTTTGCTCGGCGCGTTCGAGCTCAAGGGCATCCCGCCCATGCCCGCGGGCATTCCCAAGCTGGTGGTGGAGTTTCTGGTCGACGCTTCGGGCGTGCTGACGGTGCGCGCGGTGGAACAGCGCTCGGGCAAGGCGCTGCAGGCGCAGGTTGCGCCGAATCACGGCCTGACGCGCGAGGAAGTCGAGCGCCTGGAGCGCGAGAGCCTTGTGCACGCCCGCGAGGACATGACCCGCCACCGCATCACGGACCTCATCGCTCACGCCAAGTTTGATGCGGATCTGATTGAGAAGCAGCTCAACAAGCACCACGCGGCTCTGGACGCGCCGTACGCCGAGCAGCTTCGTGAGCGCCTCGCCGCGCTGCGATCGCTGATCGCCGCGGCTCAGATCGACTGGCGCAGCGTGGATGCGAACGCGTTTCAGAAATCAAAAGAAGAGCTGGACAGAGCCAGCATCCGCCTGCACGAAGTGTCGATCGCACGTTCGCTGCGGGAGTAGGCCGAACACAAGCGAAGCCACGACACATCGGGCACACCCTGACCACTCGCGATTCCGGTCGAGCCAGCACGCGGCGAGCAGACGGGCGATGGCGGCGTGCCTTGGTTCAGCAGCCTTGGAACCACGCCGCGAGGAAGTCGAAGATGTCCTGGACGGTGATGCCGTTTGCCCCATTGAAGTCGGCGCGGGGTTCACTTGCAAACCACGCGCCGAGGAACTCGAAGATGTCCTGCACGCCCACGGCACCGGAGCGGTTGAAGTCGGCCCGGCAGATGTACGCCAGACCCGCCAGGCCGCGATACGTGCCGCCCGCGGCGTTGGTCGGCCCGACGGTGACGAGCGTTCCGGTGGTGAAATCAAATCGGTACAGCAGGTTGGTGCCGTCGGTATCGCCGTCGGCGATGAACAGCGAGCCGCCCGGGCCGAAGCACATGCCTGCGCAGTTGCCGAGGTTCACGCCGGTCGGCCAGGTCTCAAGAGCCGCGCCGGTGCTCGCGTCGATGCGCATGAGGATTGCGGGCCCCGGGTTGACGGGGTAGCGGGTGTCGAGCACGAATAACTGTCCCTGGGCGTTGAAAGCGATGGCGCTGATGTCCAGATCGACACCCGTGGTCGGAGAGATGGTCGCGCCGGGCGCGCCCAGGCCGGTGGCCTTGTTGATGGTGTAGAGACGCGCGCTGTTGATGAGTGTGGTGACGCCCCACATGGAGCCATCGACAGGGTTGAAGGCGATGTCGCCTTCAAACTCCTGGAAGACGCCGGCGGGGTCGATGCGCCCGACGCCGACTGCCGCGCCCGTGGCGGGGGCGATGGTAAAGATGAGGTTCTTGCCGCCTTGCCCGGACTGATTGTTGATGCGCCCGAACTGATCGGTGAGCCCGTACAGCACACCGGTGGCGGGGTCATACGTGATGCCGACGCAGTTGTTGACGTTGACGTTACGCGGGTTGGTGGCGGCCCCAGTGAGGGGGTTCACGTCATAGAGAATCGGATTGAGCCCGGACGTCTGCCCGCCGGTGCGGAACATGATGCCCTGCAGCGACTGGGCCCTGGCGGCGGGGACCGCCACGCCGCCGGTGATCGCGATCAGGGAAAGAACGGCGGCGGCAACGGCGGTACGCATCGATGTGTCTCCCAATTCCTGAGCCCGGGCCGCCTTGGCCCAGATGCTCGGCGAGGGACAGGATACGCCGCGATCGGATGTGGGGAGATGAGGCCTGTCCGAGGAGCACGCAAGGAGCTGACCGCGTGATCCCATCGAGCGTCATCAGCACCCGGCAAACCACGCGGCGAGGAAGTCGAAGATGTCTTGGACGGTGACGCCGTTGACGGTGTTAAAGTCAGCGCGGGGATCGGCATTGAACCATGCTGTTACGAAGTCCAGCACGTCTTGAATCGTGACGCCGCCGACGGAGTTGAAATCGGCAGAGCAGGACGCGGTAACTATCACAGTCGCCGCGTTGCTGGTCGCGCTGCCGCAGGGATTGGAGAAGGCCACGGTGTACTCGCCAGCGTCGGATGGCTGAACGTTGGCAATGGTCAACACGGCGGGTGTGGCGTCGGTGGGCGAGGGGAGGACAAAGGTTGCGCCGGAGACAACGCCGCCCCCGGGCGATGCGCCGGCGGGGCCGTTGGTGATCGGGACTCCGTTGCGGAGCCATTGGGCGGAAACGTTGGCATAACCGTTCGAGGGAATGGACGAGAGCGTGAGCGTTCGACTCGCTGCGACCGACTGAGGCGCGGGGTCGACGGATGTGGTAGGGATGCCGGTGAAGGAGTAACGAGCGAAGTTGGCAGAAGTCAGGCCGCCAGCGGTTCCGAACGATCCTCCTGCAACGAGCTCGCCGTTCTGCCTAATCAGGATCGACGAAACCGGATTGTCCATACCCGATGCAAATGGCGACCACGCAACCCCATCCCACTTGGCGATCCTGTTAACTGTGATGCCGCCAGCGGTAGAGAAATACCCACCTGCGACCACATCGCCGTTCGGCAGAACGGCAAGAGCATTGACATCGTAAACGGTACCAGACCCTAACGGTGTCCATGAAGATGTTGAGTTATTCCACCGCGCAATATTTGACGCGCCGGCCACGCCATCGATGAAAAAACGTCCTCCAACAACAAAGTCGCCATTCGGCAACGCGGCCAGTGAAGTCGCAAAGGAATATGGGCCAGACAGTCCCGATGCAAGCGCCACCCACGTTTGCGATTGATGGCTCCAGAGGGCAACTCTGTTGACAGAAACATCCCCGGCCGAAGTGAAGCCGCCAGCCGCGACAATGTCCCCATTCGACAGAACTGCCAGAGCTTTCACGGCTCCATTCAAGCCTGTTCCCAGAGCGTTCCACCGTGCTCCGTCCCACACGGCAATATTGTTCACCGCGACGTTTCCAGCAAACATAAATTCGCCAGCAACTACGATTGATCTTGTTGGAAGGACTGCCATCGCATTGATGAATCCATTGCCGCCGCTCAGAGGTGTGCCCAAGCGAGTCCAAGCAGCTCCATCCCAATGATTTAAGCCAGCGATCAGTTCGCCATCCTGCGTGACCGCAAGTGCATTGACGGTATTTGTGAATCCCGGGCCCAAGGCTGACCAGGACGAACCGTTCCACCTTGCGATTCTGTTTGCAGGCACACCGTTGCCGACGTTGAGAAAACTGCCCGCTGCCACGACATCACCGTTGGGTAATTTGGCGAGTGCTCGGACATCGGCATTGGCTCCAATGGCACCAACGGTTTGGAATGTTGAAGCACTTGATCTAATTATGTATCCTCCCGCGCCTCCCAAGAAAAACTCGCCATCGGGCGCAAAGGCCATGGCGTTGAACGTTGCTTGCGGAACTGCGTCTGCAGGAACCCAAGTGTCTTGCGCAAGGCGAACAACCGAATATTCGCGGCGTCCCAGATATTGCTGTTCGACGCTTGCATAGATTTCACCGTTTGGAGAAGCCGTCAACCCCGTCACTCGATCGACGATCGATCGGGGGGCAGCCAATGACCACACCGCCCCATCCCAGCGATACACCGGCCCAAAGTCAGAACTTGCAAATACAATCCCTTGAGGCACGGCTACCAAGTGAGTTACGTCGCTGGCCCATGCGAACGGGGCCGAGAGAGTTTCCCACGCTGAACCATTCCACAACGCGATATTGGTCGCGAACTGTCCCCCACTTACCGGGACAGTAAAATGACCGCCAGCCACAACATTGCCATTTGGCATGGCTGCAACCGACTTCACTCTTCCACCTTGAAATCCCGCTCCTAGCGTAAACCAGTTGTTTCCATTCCAACGCGCAATATTGTTGACCGGCCACGCACTCCCAGCGTTCGAAAAGAGTCCACCTACAACTAAGTCTCCGTTCGGACACAACGAGAGCGCGTTCACAATACCGTATGGCGACCCTTGCACAGGGGTCCATTCTGTGTGGTTCCAACGCATCACGCTTTCGTTGCGAAGGTGACCGCCCGCTATGAGCGTGCCGTCACGAAGGACGACAAGCGAGTACACGATTCCCGCCAAACCTGATCCCATCGGGGTCCAAGTTCCTCGGGCTGGATCGAAGGCGGCGACGTTCGTTGCAGGGGTCGTGCCTGCAAATGTAAACTCTCCTGCTACAACTAGCAACGGCCCCCTCGGTCCGGATCCATCAGGATCCCATACGGTAGCGGCATGTACGACACCAAACCCGCCGGGCTGTGCATCACCTTTAAGCCAGCCAGCGCCTTGGCACTGTCCGGTTGCCGGGAGTGAGATTGCAAATGTTGCAAGAATTGCAAACAGAAATCGAACTGTCGTGGTGCGCATGGAAGAAAACACCTTTCTACGGGCGGCTTGTAGCCGCGCGATACCCGTAATCCTGTACGGATTGGGGCTATCCACCATGCCCAGTTGCGCCAAAAAATCTATGAGATCGCGAGGTCCACTAGGAAGCTTCCACCTACGCCCCCGCTTACTTCTTCCACCCCGCCTTGAACTGCGCACACGCGTCCATCAGCTGCTTGTCCAGCGCCTTGACGTCCTTCTTGCTCGCCAGCTCGTCGCGCACGCCCTTGGCCGTGGTGCTGAAGTAGTTCAGGAGACCCTTCTCGAACTCGCTGACGCTCTTCACCGGGACGTCGTCCATGAAGCCCTTGCTGGCCGCGAAGATCGCGATGACCTGGTCGATCACGTTCATGGGCACGTACTGCGGCTGCTTGAGCAGTTCCACCATTCGGGCCCCGCGATCGAGCTGCTTCTGCGTCGCCTTGTCCAGTTCGGTGCCGAGCTGGGCGAAGGCTTCCAGTTCGCGATACGCCGCGAGGTCGAGTCGCAGCGAGCCGGCGATCTGCTTCATCGCCTTGATCTGGGCGTTACCACCGACGCGGCTGACCGAAATACCGACGTTCACGGCAGGGCGCACGCCCGCGAAGAACAGTTCGGGCTCGAGATAGATCTGGCCGTCGGTGATCGAAATCACGTTGGTCGGGATATACGCCGAGACGTCGCCTTCCTGCGTTTCGATCACGGGCAGCGCCGTGAGCGAGCCGCCGCCGTTTTCGTTGGAGAGCTTGGTCGCGCGCTCCAGCAGGCGGCTGTGGAGATAGAACACGTCGCCCGGGTACGCCTCGCGGCCCGGCGGACGACGAAGCAGCAGCGAGAGCTGGCGATACGCCACGGCCTGCTTGGACAAGTCGTCATAGATGCACAGGGCGTGCTTCGGCGTCTTGCCGTCCTTGCCCTGCCACATGAAGTACTCGCCCATCGTGCACCCGGCGTACGGGGCGATGTACTGCATCGGCGCCGGGTCGGAGGCCGACGCGTTGACGATGATGGTGTAATCCATCGCGCCGTACTTGCGGAGCGTCTCGACGGTCGCGGCGACGGTCGATTCCTTCTGGCCGACGGCGACGTAGATGCACACCACCGCGTCGGGCGTGCCCCAGAACTGCTTCTGGTTGATGATGGTGTCGATGGCGACGGCGGTCTTGCCGGTCTTGCGGTCGCCGATGATCAGTTCGCGCTGCCCCTTGCCGATCGGGATCATCGAGTCGATGGCCTTGATGCCGGTCTGGATCGGCTCGGTCACGGGCTGACGCTCGGCGATGCCCGGGGCGATGATGTCGACCTTGCGGAACTGGTTGGTCTGCAGGGCCGGTCCGTCGTCCAGCGGACGACCCAGCGGATCGACCACGCGGCCCAAGAGGGCGTCGCCGACGGGCACTTCCAGCAAGCGCCCGGTGCTCTTGACCAGGTCGCCTTCCTTGACGGCGAGGTATTCGCCATAGATGACCGCGCCGACGGTGTCCTGCTCAAGGTTGAAGACCTGTCCCATGACGGCCCCCTTGACGGTCTGGAACTCGAGCATTTCGCCGGCCATGGCCTTGGAGAGGCCATAGATGCGGGCGATGCCGTCGCCGACTTCGACCACACGCCCGACCTCGGAGATCTCGAGCTCGGCGGAGTACTGGGCGATTTCCTGCTTGAGAACGGACGTGATTTCGTCGGTTTTGATCTTCATGGTGTGGCGCGCGTCCTTAAGAGAAGGATGGGGCGGGAGGGTAGACCGGATCGGGCGAATTGTCAGCCGGAGGGAGGTTTGCTGATGTGAGAGGGGGGAAGCC
The DNA here is from genome assembly GCA_037367405.1 of Ottelia alismoides. Lineage (NCBI taxonomy): Eukaryota > Viridiplantae > Streptophyta > Magnoliopsida > Alismatales > Hydrocharitaceae > Ottelia > Ottelia alismoides. Next base: position 351,776 of record JAZKJV010009821.1, on the reverse strand, counting down.
CCCCTCTCACGCTCTCCCCCGGGGAAACGCAAAGGCCAACTGAACCCTATCAAAGCCCGATTCGCCCCCCGATCGCAACGCTTCCGCCTGAATCCTTCGATTCCTCGTTCCAAGAAGCGGCAGACCACGACGCGGGAGCACCGCGTCGGGGTCTGCATGTGAATCACGTCCCACTCTGAGTCTCTCTCAGTGTGTCAGTGCCGCAGTGGCCGCCCAGTAAACCACGAAGACAGCAAGGCACAAAGAGGGATCCGCCACTGAGGGACGGAGGATCGCGGGCAAGCAGACCCGGTCCGGTGTGAAGTTCAAGCCTTCACGGCGCACCATGCGGGAGAACACTTGACTGCACAGGGGATCGATGGCAGACTGAGGTGACTTCAGGGAGACCGTGATGCTTGTGACGATTTTCCGCGAGTGTTCGGTTTCGATTTGCACCCTGCTCGGCCCACGTTCGTGCGTGGCAGCCGCAGCCGAGCCGAACCTGCACATCTTGCCGCCCGCAGAAGGTCCGACTCACACGCAGGGTGGAGTTTCCTCGGCCGGGGATGGAGCGAGCGCAGCCGAGGATGGAGCAAGCGCGGGCGGGGATGGAACATTCCCGTTCGAGGATGGAGCAAGCTTGGGCGGGAATGGATCAACCGCGGGCGAGGAGCGAGCATGCCCGGCGGCGCTCGGCACACGCGCGCACGTTCCCGCCATGAACTCAGGAGAGTCCGACATGAACGCCATTTCATCGGCAACGCTCGCGATCGTTCGATGCTGGAAAAGTCGCGCCGCAGGTGAAATGGGGGCAGGCTCGTCGCACGCTCTCCACGTGCGCTATGCGGCCGCAGTGATAGCCGCTACGTGCGCCGCCGCACCCGCCGCGCTGGGTCAGTGGACGGTCGCGAACCTCCACCCAGCGGGCTCGACGCATTCCTACGCCCATGGCACAGGCGGCGGGCAACAGGTGGGGTGGGCCGTGATCGGCGGGCAGATTCGGGCCGGGCTGTGGAACGGGACCGCGTCTTCGTGGACCTCGCTCAACCCAGCGGGTTCAAGGGAGTGCTACGCATATGCCGCCAGCGGCGGGGCGGGGGGGGGGCAGCAGGCCGGGTACGCAGTCCTGGGCGGGAAGCAACGCGCCAGCCTGTGGAGCGGGACGGCCGCCTCGTGGGTCGACCTCACTCCCGCGGGCTCAACGGAGGGCATAGTTTATGCCTTGAGCGGGGGGCAGCAGGCCGGGTTCGCAGTCGTGGACGGGGTGGCTCGCGCCAGCCTGTGGAGTGGTACGGCCGCCTCATGGGTCGACCTCAACCCCAGCGGTTCGACGCAGTCCGTCACCTACGCCGCCAGCAGCGGGGCGAGGGGGCAGCAGGCCGGGTGGGCAGTCGTGGACGGGAAGCAACGCGCCAGCCTGTGGAGCGGGACGGCCGCCTCGTGGGTCGACCTCGACCCCGTGGGTTCGACGCAGTCCATCGCCTTTGCCGTCAGCGGCGGGCAGCAGGCCGGGTGGGCACAAGTGGGCGGGGTGAGCCGCGCCAGCTTGTGGAGCGGGACGGCCTCCTCGTGGGTCGACCTCAACCCCGCGGGCTCGACGAAGTCCTACGCCTATGCCGCCAGCGGCGGGCAGCAGGCCGGGTACGTAGTTGTGGGCGGGGTGTATCTGGCCAGCCTGTGGAGCGGGACGGCCTCCTCCTGGGTCGATCTCTCCGCCTTCCTCCCGGCGGAGTTCACCTTCAGCGTTGCCAATGGCATCTCCAGCGACGGCGTGAACACGTACATCTCCGGCTACGGCTTCAACTCGCTGACCAACCGCCACGAGGCACTGCTCTGGACCCGCTGCCGCGCCGACTTCACGGGCGTCGGCGGCGCCACCGTCCAGGACGTCTTCGACTTCCTCGTCGCATGGTTTTCGCTCGACCCCCGCGCCGATTTCAACGCCGTTAACGGCATCACCGTTCATGACATCTTCGACTTCCTCGCCGCGTGGTTTGCCGGGTGCCCGTAAGCGCAGCGGCTAACACACCAGGGAGGTACGAATGCCAACTTGCCGCTTCGCCACCGCCGCAACGCTCGCTGTGGCGACGTCGCTCTTGTGCGCCCACTCCGGCAGCTGCGATGTGATCCAGGACCTCGGCGCACTGACAGAAGGTCTCAACTCGCAGGCGAGCGCGGTTTCCGCTGACGGCGCGATCGTCGCCGGGTTCAGTGAGTCCAGTTCCGGCTACCGCGCCTTTCGCTGGACGGTGGCTGGAGGAATGCAGAGCCTCGGCGTGCTGTTGGGCTCAACGAATTCGGAGACCTATGGCATGTCCGCTGACGGCTCGGTCGTGGTGGGCTTTTGCTTCAACGAGTTCTTGGTTGGTCCTCGCTTTCGTTGGACCGCAGCCGAGGGAATGACGGACCTTGCCGCGATGCCTGGCGCGGCTGGCTTCACCGCTGTGGCCGCTTCCGCTGACGGATTGGTGCTCGTGGGAATCCGCAACGGCCGCGCTTGCCGCTGGTCCGCAGCCACGGGCGCTCAGGATCTTGGCACTCTTCCGGGTGGGACCATTTCCCAGGCCATAAGCGTCTCTGCGGACGGCTCGGTGGTGGTGGGTTCCAGCAACCATGGTGGCAACTCAACCGAGGCATTTCGCTGGACAGCGGCCGGCGGTATGCAACGTCTCGGCACACTTCCGGGTGGGACCATTTCCCAGGCCATAAGCGTCTCTGCGGATGGCTCGGTGGTGGTGGGTTCCAGCGACAATGGTGGCAACTCAACCCAGGCATTTCGCTGGACAGTGGCCGACCGTATGCAAGGTCTCGGCATTCTGCCTGGAGGGCTGTTCTCGCAAGCTGCCGGCGTCTCGGCGGATGGCGCTGTGATCGTGGGCATGAGCGACTCCGCCCTCGGGCTACGAGCATTTCGTTGGACGGCTTCGGGAGGCATGCAGAGCCTGGGAACACTTGCCGGCGCGTCTTACTCAACCGCCTCGGCTGTGTCGGCCAATGGCTTGGTTATCGTGGGAACAAGCGGCCCCAGCTTCCACAACTTCCACGCCGTGCGGTGGGTGCTTTGCCCACCTGCGCCTTGCCGCGCCGACTTCAACAACGTCGGCGGCGCCACCGTGCAGGACGTCTTCAACTTCCTCGCCGCCTGGTTCAGCAACTCCCCCACCGCCGACTTCAACAACGCCGCCGGCATCACCGTCCAGGACATCTTCGACTTCCTCGCCGCGTGGTTTCAAGGGTGCAACTGATGGAGCACGGAATGATCCGTTCCGCCGCCTCGCGTCTTCCCGGTACGAGAGGGGCGAGCCCCTCCCCCCCGACTCGTGCTCTCCCCGTCGCGGCCCTCGCGGTCATCGGCGTCATCGGCGTCATGGGCCTGGCGTGCCCCGCGCATGGGCAGGCGCGGCTTGAGCTTCGCGTCGTGCCGCAGAACGGGCAACCCGGCGATGCGGGGGGAGGAGGGGGGGGCGTTGTGAGCCTGAGCGGGACGCAGCACGCCGCGTTCACCGCGTCGGGCCAGGTGCGCCGCTTCGAGGTGCAGTACCGCGTCGTCGACACCAACCTCGCCGACGGGCTCACGCCGGTCGGGCTGAGCGCGTGCCTCCTCAACATCAGCGCGGCAAGCATCGGCGGCGGGTTCGACGGCTCCATCCGCCGCGCGCTGCTCTCGCACCAGGAATCCGGCAGCCCGGGCACCGGCCTGCCGCCGCTGTCAACGCCCGTCAACCTCACGACCGACTTCGACCCGCCCGCCGCGGACGGTTCAACAGGCATGCAGCGCCCCTTCCGGGCCGGTATCCCCGCGCCGGCGCCGAACAACGCGCATCCGAACAACGGCACGATCGCCGGCGCCGCCATCACCGGCGTGCGCGCGCTCAGCACCTCGCCCTCCGGACAATCGTCGGGTACCGACTGGTACGGCGTGTACTCGTTCGAGATCGTTTCCGGGTGCATCTGGAAGACGGTCGTGATCACCGTCGATCCGCAGCCGGACCCGAACACCGGCAACCGCTTCTCGTTCTTCGTCGCCGGGAACCCGGTGCCAGCATCCTCGCCGGATGCGCCGCTTGTGCAGGCGTCGATCGGGCCCCAGCCCACGGGCGGCGTGGGAGCATGCTGCACGATCGCCGGCGCGTGCGTGATTCAGAACATCAACGCGTGCATCAGCGCCGGGGCGATCTTTGCCGGCGGGCCGTGCGCGCCCTCGCCGTGCGCCCCGGTGGGCGCGTGCTGCGTCGGCGCGAGCTGCACGAGCACCACCGCGAGCGCCTGCTGCGTGCAGTCGGGCACGTTCGCCGGTCCGTCCACCGTCTGCACCGGCCCAAGCCCGGCCTGCTGCCGCGCCGATTTCAACGGCGTGAGTGGCGTGACCGTTCAGGACATCTTCGACTTCCTCGCCGCATGGTTCGCCGCCTCGCCCAGCGCCGACTTCAACACCGTCAACGGCATCTCCGTCCAGGACATCTTCGACTTCCTCGCCGCGTGGTTTGCCGGGTGCTGACTCGTCCGGATCGCGAGGAACTGCCGCCGCCGTCGGCGCGTTGTGCACGCCGCACCGGCGTGCGTCACCCAAGGGTTGGAGTGCCTTCACGACACATTCGGACGTGAGCTTCGTGCCGCGCTGCGGCTCGCGGACGCATCTGGGCCTCATCTGGGATTGGCGACAAACATGTTCAGCCGTGCTCGCGCACGGGGCTCGCTCGTCGAGGTGTTGAAGCCGGCATCACCTCGCCACATCAACCCGCTTCAGCGGGTGGCGAATCACGCTCGCCGTCGGGATCGGCGGGTAGCTCAGGCGATATCTGAACGCGTGGAACTCTTCCAGCGAGTAGCCCAGGTTCTGAGCGCCCAGACTGGCCATCTCGTGGTAGTTCGGCACGTCGATCAGCGTGGTGTCCGGCGGGGAGTGTCCAAGGTCGGTCACTTCCGAGGAGACCGGCAGCGTCTGGTCCGGCTGATTCACGTGCGGGTAGAGCGGGCCGCCCGGGAGCTGGCTGTATAGGTGCGCCGTCACGCTCTTGGCGTACAGCAGGCTGCGATGCACGAAGAAGTCGTGGATGAGTTCTTCAACCGGCGTGGTGAGAAAGACCAGGTGATCGCCCATCTCGCCGGGGAAGGTCTCGGTGTCCGGAGCCGCGTCTTCAAACACCCAGCCCAGGAACACGCTCGCCGCCGCGGTGTTGCCCACCGGGCCGGCTTTCATCATGTACCGGTGCGTCGCACGGGACACTTCGATGATTTCAATCTCCGGCAGCGGGTTGGAGCAGAACTCGGGCAAGAGCAGCCCGTGCAGCGACGCCTGCGACGCCCGCAGCGCCCTTGGGCGCCCCAGCACTTCCGTGCCATCAAACTTCTCGCCATTCCACGCCTGCATGGTCGCCACGGCCCAAGGCGTGTTGGCCCGCAGACGCCGAAAGTCCATGAGGCCGCAGATCGTGGCCATGCTCAGCATGCCGGGCGTGCGACCGGGGGCCATGAGCTTGCACGCCAGCTGCAGCTTGGCCCGCACACCCCAGATGGCGCTGTTGGCCTGATACCCGGACTTGCGAAACGCTTCCAGACGTTTTTCGGTCGTGCGTTTCGCGGCGGAGCTGGACATGATCTCGAGCGTCTCGCGATCGCCCGAGTGCGTCTCGACGAATCGCTCGAACTCTTCCAGCGCTTTCCAGACGCCGCTGACGGCACTCGCCGAGGCCCCGTGCTTCTCCATCGCCTTCAGCAAGAGCCGAAAGCTGGGGCGGCGCGGAATGTGCTGCACCGCTTCCCATGCGTCCTCTTCCCGCACTACCCGGCTGATGCGCCACGTCAGCGTCTTGTCCAGATCGAACCGCCTGGAAATGTCCTGCGGCTGGTCCGGATCAGCCCCGACAGACTCCAGTACCTCCGCCAGCGCACGACGCAAACCATGCACCGCGGACTTGCCTTCATCCAGAAAGGGTTTGGTGACAAGCGTGCTCACGTATGCACTCTTTCATCCCCCAAAGGGGGTTTTCATTCGACCAAGACGCCTTGAGGCCAGCATATCACCTTGGGCGGGCCTCCCCGTCCGACACCTTCAATATACCTCGAAATCCATGTCCGGGGGAATCGCCGGGCATTTTCTCTAAAGAAAATGCCAAAGGTTGCCTTGCGGCACGGGAAATCTGTGGTATGGTGTTTTGTCGCCCCTGTGTTGTCATTGACTTGGGCGCACGTTCGTTGCTGTTCCACGGTGAACGGAAGGCCCATCGCACCCCCGGCCCGGAACAGGCCAACTTGACCCCGAAAGGGGTCACCAGAGGAGAGAGAGATATGCATCGCAGCGCGTTGGTTGTTTCGGCAGCGACCCTGTTGGGTCTGGCGGGCTCGTCCTTGGCTGCCCTCAGCATTACCCCGTCCGACATCATCACCTGGGGCGGCTTGTCCCAAGGTCGTGCCGTCCCCACCCCCAGTGGTTTCACCTGGGCCTGGAACAACACCATCGTCAGCAACCCGCAGATCGACGCCAACGGGCGCGTGTACTTCAACGGGTTTGTGACCTCCACCCCCACGATCGGCACCATCAGCGCGACCCAGGGTCCCCGCGGCCTGTTCACCGGCACCAACAGCACCGACCTCAGCCTGTTCAACGGCATCTATGACTCCGCCTCCCTCGGCGGCGGCGTGCTCGTCGGTCAGCAGAACTCCACCGGCGTGTTCAGCATCACCGGCTTGAGTGGCAACATCTGGACCTCCGGCAGCCGAGTCGCCTTCGGTGTCGGCACCCAGGGCACCGGCATCATCAACTCCGGCACCGGGCAGAACAACTCCTTCTTCCAGACCAGCACCTTCGGCGGCAGTTCGCAGACCATCGCCCAGCGCAACGGCACCATCACCCTCGCCAGCGCCGCCGGCGGCACCGCCTCGGGCAACATCACCACCGACCTCAAGGGCCTCAGCCTTCAGAACGGCGCCATGAACTCGTCGGGCACGGTTGTCTGGAACGGCGGCGTCGCCGCCGTCGCCAACACGTTCATCACCGGCACGCCCACCACCGCGCCCTTTGGCAACAACCTGTTCACTGCGGTGACGGACTCCTCCGGCGTGACCACCGTGATTGCCCAAGGCGGGCAGATCGCCGCGGGCTCCGCGACGGGCGTGTACCGCAACGCCGGCAACGGCGCTGGCGGGTTCAACACCAAGATCAATCGCAACGGGCAGGTGTACTTCGACGGGCAGATGCTCAACATCGGCACCGTGACCGCAACCAACGATCAGATCGGCGTCATTTGGACCCCGGGCACGGGCAGCCAGCGCGTCTATCGCGAGGGTCAGGCCGCCGCCGACGCAACTGGCTCGCCCAACGTTGATGGTCAGCTCTACAGCGGCGGCATGAACGTCGCGCGGCGCGGGTTCTCCAACGCCGGCGTGCTCTTCACCGCCAACCTCACCGGCGGCACCAACCTCAACACCTCGGGCATCAACCAGAACGACTCCGGTCTGTGGATCGCCACCACCTCCGGCACCACCCGCGTCTTCCAGCGCAACGACGTTGCCCCGGGCTTCACTGCTGCCCAGAACGTCCGCATCGGCACCGTCAACAACTCCAGCACCGGGATGAACAACAACGGGTTCATCAACGCCGGGATCTCGCTGCAGGGCGAAGGCATCACCGTCAACACGAGTGCACAGTTCGACTTCTCGACGCCGCAGCGGGTCGTGACTGCCGGGCGCTTCGGCAACGACGCCGCCATCATCGCGGGCGTCGCGGGCAACCTGCAGATCCTGGCCCGTCGCGGCGACCCGGCTCCGGGCACGCCCGGCTGGTCGTTCGACCCCTCAATCGGCAGTCAGTCCGTGTGGGCCAACAACAACAACCAAGTCATTTTCGACTCCGACGTCACGCCCTATCGCGTTGGCGACGCGATCGGCGTCGTCGGCGGCCTCGCCAGCGACATTCTCAGCTCGTTCCGAGTGCTGTACGGCTGGACGCCCTCGACTGGTGTGGTGCCCCTGATGCACCAGGGTCAGCAGATCGAAGTTGACCCCGGTGTGTTCAAGACGGTCTCGCAGTGGACGATCTTCGGCGAGTCCAACGGCGACGGCGCCGGCGGCGCGTTCAACGACGCCGGGCAGTTCGCCGCGAGCGTGCGCTTCACCGACAACTCCTGGGCCGTCGTCAAGCTGACGGTTCCGGCGCCCTCGGCCGGCGCTCTGGCGCTGCTGGGTCTGGGTGCGATGGCGCGTCGTCGCCGTCGCGCGTGATTCACAAGTCCTCTTCAGCCTGCGCCCCGCCCAAACGCGGGGCCAGGCATTTTCCAGTGGGCGCGCCAGACTGCAGGGCGCGGGGCGTTTGGTCTTAGGTCCGCTCATAGGCAGCAGCACAAAGGGATTCGCATGCGAAAGCACTGGCTCAGACTGACGGCCATCATCGGGGCGCTTGGGTGTTTGGTGCCGCTTGCCGCGGCTCAGAACTCCAAGCTGATTTTCACTTCCGCCGGCAGCGACATCAGCGCCGACGGCAACTCGGCGCTCGGCACCTTCCTCGACCCCAACGTCGACGCCCGGATGCACAAGTTCACGCGCGGCTCGGGGCACACCGTGCTCGGCCCGGTCATCTATGGTGCCGACGGCAACCTCCGCGGGTCCAGTGATTTTTCGATTATCTCCTGGGCGCTGTACAACGGCGTGTACAACCAGCCGTTCAATCCCCCGTTCGGGTACTACACCGATACCGTCGCCTGCTGCAACGGCAGCACCTGCACCGTGACCACCATCGCCGACTGCACCGGCACGCGGATTTACAACACCGCCTCCTGCTCGCCTTCGCCCTGCCCCGCGACCGCAACCACCGGCGCGTGCTGTGACCCGTCCACCGCGTTCTGCACCGTGACCTCCCAAGCGTCCTGCGCCTCGCCCAACTACTGGCTCGCTGGCGGGACCTGCGGCTCCAACCCGTGTCGCCACGGGCACTATGTCCCGCACCGCTTCAACTCTGCGACCGGGCAATGGACCAATCTGGGCTCGTTCCCCAACGTCGCCGGCACCGGCGCTGCCAAGTGTGATGCAAGCATCGCCCAGCCGTGGGGCATCTCCGCCAACGGGCAGTTCGTCGTCGGCAGCGGCAACTACGGCCCCTACGGCACCACCGCCTGCAACACCCGCGGCTTCGTCTGGACCCAGGCGGACAGCTCCTTCCGCGTCCTGCCCCCCGTCAACACCGGTTGCCAGGTCTTCACTCAGGCTGAGTACGTCACCACCGACGGCCTCATTGTCTGCGGCACGGATACCCACGCCGAACCCACCGATCCCGCCGGCGTCACCGGTCCGACCGGCGGCATCTGCAACGTCCGCACCCTCGCGGTCTGGGAACGTCCCACAGTGACGTCCGACTTCCTTGACGCCAACCGCACCATCCTCGATCGCTTCGGTGGCGGCGGTCTCGGCACCATGTGCATGACACCCGACGGCAAGGTCTTCGCGGACCTCAGCGACAACGCCGCCCGCTATGACGCGGGCGATGCCAACCTCGCCGGCTCGCTGGTGCGCTACCAGAAAGTCGCAGGCACATGGACACGCACGATCCTCGGCAAAGTCACCCCGCCCAGTGGCCTGCCCCCTGTCGGGGCCATGACCCCGCGCTGCGTCAGCAGCGACGGCAACACCGTCATCGGCGTCGCGGTCTTCGGCGGGCGCAGCACCTTCTTCAATCCCTCCGCGACGTACATCTGGAAAGCCGGGTTCAACGGCGGCGTCCCCGTGCTGCTTGACGATTATCTCGCCACCATCAACGGCGGGCCGTTCCCGCCCACAGGACGCATCTCCTCCCTCGGACGCGTCAGCGCCGATGGCAACGCCTTGCTGGTCTCCTGGTCCCTCGGCACGCCCGTCGGCTGCACCGATCCCGCCACCGGCCTGGTCGATCTTCCTCGTCCCGCGATTCTCTATCTCAACGGCACAAACATCCCCTGCGAGCAGCCCCGCATCGTCGGCGGTCCCTACAACCGTGCTCAAGAGGAGTACACCAACTTCGGCATCGTCGGCAACGTCTTCTTCTCCGGCAGCTACCCCATGTCCGCACAGTGGCAGAAGGAACAGCCCGCCGGTTCGAACAACTGGGTCAACCTCACCAACTCCTGCGGCACCTTCAGCACCGACCCCCTTAACCCCTGGATCTACGAAGGCACGCAGGGCTATCAGCTCCGCGTCAACATGCTCGCCCCGCCCGCGCAGCGCGACGGCAACTACCGCGTGGTGATGACCAACACCTGCGGTTCTGCAACGAGCCAGACCGCCGCCATCTCCGCTGTCACCGGTGCGTGCTGCTACATCGACCCCAACTCTGGCTCGATCACCTGCTCCGTCGAACTGCAGAACCGCTGCGTCGGGTCGTCGGCAATCTCGTTCTTCCTCAACGGCGTCTACCTGGGCAACAACACCACCTGCTCGCCCTCGCCGTGCGGCCCGATTCAGGGTGCCTGCTGCTACGTCAACCCGGGTGATACGACCACCATCTGCGTGCTCGACATCGCGCCCAACTGCCAGAAGACCGTGGCCGCGGGCGGTCGCGGCGGGACGTTCGTCGGGGTCGGCACGACCTGCCTGCCGAACGCGTGCGACGCCGTGAGCGGCGCCTGCTGCTTTGCTGCAAACAACACGTCCAACGTGCAGTGCTCCGTCGTGGTCCAGTCCGCGTGCACGCAGTCGCGTGCCTCGGGCTACCTGGGTGGCACCTATCGCGGCTCGGGCGTCGTCTGCCAGCCCACTACCTGCAACAGCGTCGCTGGCGCCTGCTGCTACGCCCCGGACAACCTTTCCAACGTCATCTGCACCATCCAGCTCGGCACCGCCTGCGTCGGTGAACTCCGCAACGGCGGCCTGCAAGGCATCTACATCGGCGCCGGCAGCACCTGCACCCCCGCCAACCTCTGCGCCGACGCCTCCGGCGCCTGCTGCTACACCCCCGCCAACCAAAGCTCCGGCGTGTGCACCATCCAGACCCAGCTCGTCTGCACCACCCGCATCAACGGCGCCTTCTTCAATCTCAACGGCGTGAACACGCTCATCATCGGGCTCGGCGGCGTCTATCGCGGCGACGGCTCCGTCTGCTCGCCCACCTCCTGCAACAACGTCTTCGGCGCCTGCTGCTACACGCCCGTCGGCTCGGGCAACTGCCCCACCTGCATCTCTACGCCCCAGACCCGATGCACCGACCCCACCAATATTGGCGGGCTTGGCGGCACCTGGGCCGGCGCCAACTCGGCCTGCTCGCCCACGCCTGCGTGCAGCCTGGGCATCGGCGCCTGCTGCGTCAGCGGGTTCTGCAACCTCACCTGCCAGGCCTTCTGCGACGTCAACGCCGGCACCTTCCGCGGCGTGAACACGACCTGCTCGCCCGATCCCTGCGTCGTCGCCACGCCCAACACCTGCTGCCGCGGCGCCACCTGCTCTCTCACGCTGCAGAGCGACTGCACCGTCTCGGGCGCAGTGGCCGGCGTGCTCTTCGTCTCCGGCAGCACCGCCTGCAACGCAACGAGCAGCTTCACGTCGCCGTGCTGCTTCGCGAACTACAACAAGTCCGGCGGGATCACCGTGCAGGACATCTTCGACTTCCTCGCCGACTGGTTCAGTAACCGCCCCTTCGCGGATGTGGGCGGCAACGGGAGCACGCTCCCGACGGTGCAGGACATCTTCGACTTCCTCGCCGCCTGGTTCAGCGGCGGCTGCAACTAACACACTCACAGTTTCCAGCAGCGGGGCGGCGAAAACCGCCCCGCTGTATTTCCTGAGCACTCTCGACGAAGCACGCCGCGCGGTCGGGTCAGACTCCTTGACTTTCTCTCCGCAGTGTCGAGGCCCTCGGGCCGCTGCGAATCTCGCGAGCCCTCGCCGCGCTGGCGCGCGGCGGGGGCGTTGTACAGATCGCCCGCCGCGGATCGCGACCGTGACCGCGCGTGCCGCTTACTTGTTTGGAGTGGACGCCCCGAGCGCAAACACCCAGAACACACTGGGCGTGCTGGCGATCATGTCGTTGTCGCTCACGACGATCAGCGTCCGCCGCCCGTCCGCCAGCGTCGGGCCGAAGGTGAGCGCTTCGAGCTTCTCGGGCATCTCTGCCCCGGCGAGCTTGAACTCTGGGGACATGAAATCAATCAGCAGGGTCTTGGGCATCGCGATTACGCCGGAAGGCAGGCTGTCGACCGGCAGCGTGTCGATCTTGGACACGTCCGTGGCGCCATCGAGACTGGTCAGGTAGATCGCGCGGAACTTGGCTTGTGCGCCGCCCTTGCCGTCGCGCTCGAGGACCAGGAGCGAGCCGTCCGGCTGGGCGAGCACTTCGTTCACGCCGTGTGACTTCTTGTCCAGGCGATATACGAACTCCTTGGTGGCGCCGGTCGTGGTGTTGAGCTGCAGGAAGCGGATGTTGGTGCCGACGCGCTCGTTCGTGGGCGCCGGCCCGAGCGCGCCGTCCTGGATCAGCGGGCTCTGCAGGGCGGCGACCAGCGTGACACCGTCGGGCATGAGGGCCAGGCCCTCAAACCCGCGATTGGCTTGGCGTCCGGCGGTCGAGGTGGGGGGCATTTCTTCTTCCGGGCGCTCGCTGGGGTGCGGGCACTGAAAGCGCGCGGGGATGGAGAAGCGGCGCAGCATGGTGCCGGCCTGGTCAAACTCATCGATGGACGGGCCGTATTCCTCGGAGATGAACAGCGTGCCGCGCGGGCTGACGCGGATCGCTTCCGGGTCATAGCGCAGCGGCGCGGCCGCGTCCTTTGGCGCAAAGTCGCCGGACCAGCCCATGAGGGGTCGCCCGCCCTCGCCGCTCAGCAGCGTGGTCTTGACCAGCTCGACGCGGACCGGCTGGCTCGCCTTGGGATCGACCGTGATCCGGAGCGTCTGCACTCGGCAGCGGAACTTGGCGATCCCATCGCCCGGCCCGCGATCGTCGCAGGCGATGTACAAGTTGTCTTTGCCCAGAGCGTCCATCCCCGATCCAAATGACCCCAGGCGATTGTGCGGCACCTGGCCCGGCAGCAGATCTGTCAGTCCGGAATGGTCTTGAGCGTCCCCGGCGATGGTGGCAGTGCCAATCAGTTCGACCCGCGGCGCGGGGCCTGCGCGCTCGTCAGTCGCGTGCGTACTCAAGGAAAACCCAGAGCTGCTGATGAGCAGAGCCGCCGCGATCGTGGTCCGGGTCGTCATGTCAGAACCGTAGCGATTCTCCAAGTCTTGACAATTGGTTAACACTTTCTTCACGCGATCTTGGTGGTTTCATAACGCACTGGTAGAAGGGCGTTCACTATCCTCGGTCCTCGATTTTCGCACGCCTGCAGAAATCTGGCGACGGCAAGCCGCGTGCAGGGCGGCGGCCCTCGGTCGGTGTCTCTTCAGCTTTCCTGCGACCAACCATGAGCAAATCGCTAAGAAGTCTTCATCGACGCCCAGCCCGGCTTGCTCTTCAAGCCTCCAGCGCGTTCACGCTCATCGAGCTGCTGGTGGTGATCGCGATCATTGCGCTGCTCATCGGCATCCTGTTGCCGTCGCTTGCCGGGGCGAGGGAGTCAGCCCGCACGACGGCGTGCGCGTCCAATCTGCGCCAGCTTGGCGTTGCCGGGCTCACGTATACCAACGATTACAAGGGGCTGTACTGCAACGGGTCGTTCGACAGCCGCGCGTCTCGCGGGTCCAGCCCGGGTCCGCTTGATCAAGCCGGGTGGATCGCCAACTACAACAACGGCGAATACGCCAAGCCCGGGCAGATTCTCTGCCCAGGCAGCCCGGCCCGGGTGAGTCAGAATCTCTCGCCGCTTCGGCGCGAGAACCTGACCGACGCCCAGGTCACCGAACTTCTCAAGAACGGGTACAACTCCAACTACGTGCAGAACTGGCTGATGGCCCACACGGAGGCGAAGGACGTCCGCGCCACGTCGCGTGATGTCAAGGTCATCACCAACAACGTCGGCCCGCTCCGCGAGGACAAGATCACCGGAGCCGCGTCCCCGGATCGTCTGCCGCTTCTGGGCGATGGCTCGTTCAGCAACAACGAAGTGGACGACCGCTTCACGCTCGACGGCACGCTCTACGTCGGCGCCAAGTCCCTCACCGACGGCCCGCTGGTTGACTTTGTCCCCGGGCGCGGCTCGGTGCTCGGGCGCCAGAACTACGAGGACTTCGGGCCCGTGCACGGCAAGGGCCGCTTTGTGCCGGAAGTCGGGCACGACCGCCAGTATGGTCAGCTCGCCTTCGCCGACGGGCACGTCACGCTCTTCACCGACAAAGCCCCGCGCGACGGCACATTCCGCGGCGTCCGCGCCACCGTCGGCGGCGTCTCCACCTCACGATACGACGAGTTTGGCGACAAGGTCTTCGGCGGCTGGCTGCTCAGCAGCGGGTTGCCGTAACGCCTCTCCAGACCGCCCTTCGCCTCGCGTCTTTTTGTGTTCGACTCTGTTCCACTGCTCTTCAGACCGCGCCTGAGCTTGTCATCAGCAGTACACACCTCGAGGAGTTTGATCATGCGATTCCGGGCCTCACGTTTCATCCTGACCTGTGCGGCGCTTGCGTGCGCCGCGGGCGCGGCGCACGCGCAGTCCATCATCACCCAGTGGAACTTCAACTCCAACCCGGGCGATGCCAACACCAACACCTGCGTCTTCACGCCCAACATCGGCCTGGGCACGCTCTCGCTTTTCGGCGGCGCGACCACCTCGTGCGCCTCGGGCGATGCCAACGGCGGATCGTCCGACCCCAACGTCGGCGATGACTCCGCGTACAACTCCACGACCTACGCCCCGCAGGGGGCCGAGAGCGGGCAGCGCGGCGTCGAGTTCGCCGTGAGCACCGCGAACTTTTCTGGCATCGTCCTGACCTGGGACCAGCGCCACTCCAACTCCTCCGCTCGCTGGATCCGCGTCTCCTACTCCCTCGACGGCACCAACTTCGTGACCGCCACGGAGATCGAAGCCACGCTCGGCGGCGACCGCTGGTACAACGGGCGCAGCGTCGATTTCTCTTCGATCGCCGGCGCCAACAACAACCCCAACTTCAAGGTCCGCATCGCCCCAATCTTCACGCCGGGCACCATGATGTACGACGTGTCCACCGTCGGTACCAACTACGGCACCGGCGGCTCGGGCGGCGGCACGCAGCGATTTGACATGGTCACCTTCACCGGCACGCCCATCGCCTCAACCCCGCCCACGGGTGCTGCGAGCCTGTCCACGTCCGCGGCGTGCAGCACGGGCGGCACGATCGCCCTCGCCGTCGCCACCCAGCCCGGCGCGTCCCCCGTCTCCACGGGCATCCAGGTCCGGGCCGACCTCTCGACCCTCGGCGGCTCGAACAACGTGGCCCTTTCGGACGACGGCGCCACCGGCGGCGACCTGATCGCCGGCGACGGCATTTTCAGCACCATCATCACCGTCCCCAGCGGCCTGACGCTTGGCGCCAAGAACGTTCCCATCACCGTCAGCGACGCCCAGGCCCGCTCTTCCTCCACCAGCGCCTCGGTCAACATCGCCGACTGCTCTCAGAACAGCGCTTCGCGCGTGGTCATCAGCCAGGTCTTCGGCGGCGGCGCCAACCAGGGCCCTCCGATCGGCACGTACAACGCTGACTATGTCGAGCTGTACAACCGCTCGACCCAGACCGTCGATATCACTGGCTGGAGCGTGCAATACGCCGGCCCCATCGCGATCACCGGGTTTGACAGCGTCGATGACCGTGTGATTCTCTCCGGCGTGATCCGCCCGGGTCAGTACCTCCTGGTGCGCATGAACGATCCGGGTGAACTTGGCACCGCGCTCCCCACGCCGGACTTTGTCAATCGTCCCGGACTGGGCGGCATGGGCAACACCGGCGGTCGCGTCGCACTGGTCCGCTCCTCCAACCTCATCCTGCTGGACTGCGCCGCGTCCACCATCGAAGATCTGGTGGGCTATGGGCAAGCCGCGATTTGCTTTGAAGGCGCCGACGGCACCGCCAACACCGCCAACGACCGGGCCGCACTCCGCATCGCGGGCGGCGCGACCGATCGCAATCAGAACTTCGCAGACTTCGACGTCGGCACGCCGACGCCGCGCAACCGCTCCTTCGGCGGGTTCCTTGCCGGGTACACGTCGCTGAGCGCGACCGGGGCGGCGTGCGCCGGGTCCAGCATCACCATCACCACCAACGTGGTCCCGGGTGCCTCGCCCGCCAGCAGCTCGATCCAGGTTCGCGCCAACCTCTCCCAGCTTGGCGGCGGCGCATCGGTCGCGCTCGCGGATCAGGGCGCCGGGGTGTTCAGCCTCAACTACACCGTCCCTTCCTCTGTTTCGCAGGGCGACAAGGTCCTGGTCATCACCACCACGGACGCGCAGGGTCGCAGTGATGTCAGCACGCTCGCGCTCACGGTTGCCAACTGCGTGCCCAGCAACGCCCCGGTGGTCATCAGCCAGCTCAATGGCGGCGGTGGCAATGTCGGCTCCACCTGGAGCGCCGACTTCGTTGAGATCTTCAATCGCTCCCAGTCTCCCGTGAACCTCGACGGGTGGTCGCTGCAATATGCCAGCGCTGCGGGCACGACCGGCTTCAGCGGGGCTCAGCAGGTCAATCTCTCGGGCATCATGCAGCCCGGCACCTACCGCCTCATCCAGACCAACGCGGCGTCGGCCACCAACGGCGCACCGATCCCGACGCCGGACTTCATCGCCCTGCCGCAGTTCGGCATGGACAATCAGTTCGGGCGCGTGGCGCTGGTGAACTCGACCACGCCGCTGGGCATCAACTACACCAGCCCCACCATCGTCGACTTCCTGGGCTATGGCTCGACCGCCGCGAACTTCGAAGGCCTCGCCGCCGCAGGCACCATCAGCAACACGACCGTTGCGCTCCGCAAGCTCGGCGGGTGCCAGGACTTCAACCAGAACTCGATCGACTTTGACATCGTCGCGCCGCTCGATCTTCCCCGCAACTCTTCCTCGCCCGCGAACCTCTGCCCGAGCGTGGGCGGTCGGTGCTGCGTCGGGGCCCGTTGTGCGATCGTGACCTCGTCGTCGGCGTGTGTCAGCGGCAGCGGCGTGGCCGGGGCCGTGTTCGCGTCCGGCGCTACCACCTGCAACGCGACCACCAGCTTCAACTCCCCGTGCTGCTTTGCGGACTACAACAAAGCCGGCGGCGTGACGGTGCAGGACATCTTCGACTTCCTCGCCGACTGGTTCAGCAACAACGTCAACGCCAACGTCGCCGGCGACGGCACGGCGTTGCCCAGTGTGCAGGACATCTTCGACTTCCTCGCGGCGTGGTTTGCCGGCGGGTGCTGAGTTCTGCTCAGGCCCGAATCGACCAATCCGTTCATGCATCTCAAGCCCCGGGAGTTGTCCCGGGGCTTGTGCGTTTCTGGGGGCGTGCGTGCGGTGAGTGATTGCTTACTTGCAAAGGTCCAGACGCGGCAAGCGGGGAAAGGCAGGGAAAGTGGGGGGCATGTTCTCGGTCCGTGCTCCAATCGGACACATGGATCCCAACTGCCAGTAGAAAAATGTGCGGTTTGGCACAGGATGGCGGTTGCCCGAAGGGGGTGAGTGTGCGAATCTATGGAGGGGCGGTCGAGCCGAACCGATCTGGATTCGGCGGGTACGGATCGGCGTCTGGTGCCGGTTCGGAAGCACCGAATGGGGGAAGGGGGAAAGGATGAAGGTTGCCCCTTCCTTTGAGAGAACCGGTGCGTAAGTGCATCCGGGCGGGTGCGGGGCTCGTACGGTGCGGTTCAAGGTCGTTGTCCGCCAAGTCTTGGCGCGAACAGAGAACAGATATGAACAAGCGAATCAGGCGGTGCGTGCTGGGGTGTCTGTCGGTGCTGTGGGCGAGCGCGGGGGCGGTGGCGCAGGCTGCGCCGGCCGAGAGGCCCTCGGTCGAGCCGATGCAGGCGGAGGCTGGCGACCAGCCGACGGTTGTGCGCGCGACGGCGGACAAGATGTGGAAGATCCTGGATCGCAACCCCGACGCGGTGCTCAAGATGGACGCGTGGGTGCGTCCTTTCAAGGGGCAGGCGGCTGAGCTGGACCCGGCGATCTTGCGGGAGCGCCTGCGCACGGCTCCGAAGGAGTACACGCCCAGGGCCAAGACGGAGCCGACGATTGTCGAGTTGCCCATGCCGGACGGCACGTTTGAGCGGTTCGAGTTCGTGGATTCGCCGGTGATGCAGGAAGGCCTGGCGCTCAAGTACCCGGACATCAAGTCGTACCTGGTTCGCGGGGTGGACGATCGCCTGGCGGTCGGGCGGGCCGTGCTCTCGCCGGAGGGTTTCCACGCGACGTTCTACACCGCGGCGGAAATGGTGTTCATCTCGCGCGTCAGCCGGGACGACAACCGGTTTTACTCGAGCTATTGGGCCCCGGAGTTTTCCGATCAGCCCATGATGTTCCGCTGCACCACGCCAGAGGGGCCGGCCCGCCAGTTCAGCACGGCGTTTCGCCCGCGCGGCGATCGCGGGGCCGGAGGTCAGGGCAGCCGAAGCGGCGAAACGCTGTCGACGTATCGTGCGGCGATCGCGGTGACCGCGGAATACACCAACAAGTGGACGGTCGGAAACGCGACGCAGAAGGTGACGGCGGTGATGGCGCTGCTGAACCAGATGATCTCGGCGATCAACGTGCCGTATGAGCGCGACGTGTGCACGCGTCTGATCCTGGCGAACAACAACGACCAGCTCATCCAGACCGACGCGGTGTTCGATCCCTTCAGCGATCCTGCGACGGTCGGGACCACGCAGGGCGAGACGGCGGCGCTGCTCGAGCAGGTGATCGGCCTGGCAAACTACGACATCGGGCACGTTCTGCACTATCTCCCCGGCAACGGGACCGGCAACGGCAACGCGGGCGCCATCGGCAGCGTCTGCGTCGACTCGATCAAGGGGCGCGGGTACAGCGCCACCGACGATTCGTACATGGCGGTTTCGCCTTTTGGCCTTGTGATCGTTGCGCACGAGTTTGGGCACCAGTTCGGCGGGCGGCACAACTTCAACAACTGCGACGGCGGGCCGCGCGAGGACATTCTTGTCTGCCCCGAGCCGGGCAGCGGTTCGACGATCATGTCCTACACCGGGATCTGCGGGCCCACGAACTTGGCCCAACAGTCGCTCCCGATGTTCAACCAGTTGAACTTCGATCAGATGTTCGGCTATCTGTCGACGGGCCCCGGGGCGGCGTGCGCGGTGCTCTCGCCCACGGGCAACACCCCGCCGACGGTCGCGGGCGGGTCGGACTTCATCATCCCGTCCAAGACGCCGTACGCGCTGACCGCCAGCGCGAGCGACGCGGACGGGGACACGCTGACGTACTCATGGGAGACCAAGAACGTCGGGCCGGTGCTGGATATTCCGATCACGGCTCCGCGTGATAACGGGTTCTCGCCGATCAACCGCGTGTTTGCGCCTTCGCCGAGCCCGACCCGGTCGGTGCCGCAGGTGGCCAAGCTGATGACCCCGACGCCCCCAGACATCGCGGACTTGTTGCCGCAGGTCGATCGCGCGATGGAGTGGCGTGTGACCGTTCGCGACAATCACCCGGGCGGCGGCGGTGTCGCGACGGCGGACGTGAACGTGCAGGTCATTGGGTTTGCCGGGCCGTTCCGAACTCTTACGCCCAACACCGGCGACACGGTCAGCGGGATCGTGACCGTGACGTGGGACCCGGCCGCGACCAACGGGGCGCCGATCAACTGCACGGACGTGCGGATCTCGCTTTCGACCGATGGCGGGATGACCTATCCCATCAACCTTTTGAACTCCACGCCCAACACGGGCAGTGCGCTGGTCGTGCTTCCGAATCTCACGACGGCGTCGGCGCGCCTGAAGATCGAAGCCGTCGGCAACATTTTCTTCAATGTCACGCCGGGCAACTTCAGCATCACGCCGCCCCCTGCGGGCGTGACGTTCCGCAGCCTGACCCCGCCGACGATTTCCGATGTGGTGGGCAACGGCAACTCCAACGGCAACGCTGATCCCGGCGAGTCGTCCATCCGCCTGACGGTCCCGCTCATCAACGCAGGTTCGACCGGCGCGACCAGCGTCAGCGCCACGCTGACGACCACGACGCCCACCGCGACCATTGTCGGTGGTTTCTCGGCGTACCCGGCGATGCCGTACGGCCAGATCGCCAGCAACTCTTTGCCATTCGTCTTCTCGCTGGCTCCCAATCACCCCTGCGGCACGCCGGTGAACTTCACGCTCACGGTCACTTCTTCGCAGGGCTCGGGCGGCTCGCCGATCAACTTCTCGATTCCCACTGGCAGCACGGGCGGCGCGGGCGCGATTGTCAGCTTCCCCTACGTCGGCAACCCCATCAACATTCCCGACAACAACCCCGCCGGGATCACGATCCCGATCACCGTCTCGGGCTTTGGCATCATCTCCGACGTGGACTTCCGGTTCGACGGCTCGGCGTGCAGCGCCCTGATCAACGACTCGGGTGTGGGCCTCACGCACTCGTTCGTTGGCGATCTGATCATCTCCCTGACCAGCCCGCAGGGCACCACTGTGGTGCTTGCGGATCGCCCCGGTCGCACCGTGGCGCCGACGGCGGGGTCCAGCGGCAACAACTTCTGCCAGACCAACTTCAACGACGACGGGAACTGGCCGTCCATCCAGGCGATTCCGGCGTCCGGCGCGCCCTATACCGGAGCGTTCAAGCCTTCCCAGCCCCTGAGCGCGTTTGATGGTCAGAACGCCAACGGCATCTGGACGCTCAAGATCGCGGACGTGAAGGCTGAAGACATCGGCGTGTTCCGAGCCGGCACGCTTCGGCTCACGCCCAACAACCCGCCTGGCTGTGCGGCTCCGGCTTCGACCGGCGCCTGCTGCGTCGGGAGCGTGTGCTCGATCACCAACACGGCGGACTGCACGCTGCAGGCCGGGCAGTATCGCGGGAACAACTCGCTGTGCTCCCCCAACCCGTGCCAGGCCGCCCAGGGCGCCTGCTGCCTGGGCTCGACGTGCTCGCTGGTGGCCGATGCCGGCGCGTGCGTGGGCGGGTCATTCCGCGGGGCGGGCGTCGCGTGCAACGCTTCTGGAAACGTGGTCACCCCGTGCTGCAAGTCCAACTTCAACCAGCTCGGCGGCGTCACCGTGCAGGACGTCTTCGACTTCCTGTCGGCGTGGTTTGCCGGGTCTCCCTCGGCGGACTTCAACGGCGGCGGCATCAGCGTTCAGGACGTCTTTGACTTCCTCGCCGCGTGGTTCACGGGCTGCCCGTAAGCGAGTGGCTTCGGTTGGTGACCGTTCGCCAACGCTGGATGACCACGGAGTTTCGATTCTCGACCCAGCCGACGCCCGACATGGGCGTCGGCTGTCGTTTGGTCCATGGCCCTATCATTGTGTGAGGTGTTACGTCTTCCGAACGATTGGGTTGCGCGCTTGCGCCCTGCCTATCAGGGGCGGCGTGTCTGCGTCACTGGCGGGGCCGGCTTCATCGGCGGGCACGTGGTGGATGCGCTGTTGTCGCTTGGGGCGAGCATCGCCGTGGTCGATGATCTGTCCAACTCGGGCGCGGACCATTTGGGCGAATTGATCGACCTCGAGCCGGAACGGGTTCGGTTTCTGCACGCGTCCATCCTGGATGACTCGGCGCTCAGCGACGCGATGGAGGGCGTGCACACGGTGTTCCATCTGGCGGCGGTGTCGAGCGTCCCGCGTTCGGTGGCGGACCCGGAGCGGGCGTACGCCGTGAACGCGACGGGGACGATGCGTGTCGCCCAAGCCGCACGCAAGGCCGGGGCGTCGCGAGTGGTGTATTCGGCGTCGAGCTCCGCGTACGGCTCGAGCGAGAAGCTCCCGAAGCTCGAGAGCGACGTGCCCGAGCCGATCTCGCCCTACGCCGCCAGCAAGCTCGCGGGCGAGCATGTCATGCTCGCGTGGGCGAAGTCGTACGGGCTGTCGACGGTGAGCCTGCGGTACTTCAACATCTTCGGCCCGCGCCAGCCCGCGGACTCGCCGTACTCCGGCGTGATCGCGGTGTTTGCGAAGAAGCTGCTCGCCGGGGAGACGCCGGTGATCTTTGGCGATGGGCTGCAGTCCCGCGATTTCACATATGTTGCCAACGCGGTGCTCGCCAACCTGCTTGCGGGAGCGAGCGAGCGCGGGCTCTCGGGCGAGGTTGTGAATGTCGGGGCGGGGCAGCGCGTGACGCTGAGCGAGCTGTGCGCCCGCATGGCGAGCGCCTGCGGCTCGCCGCATGTGCTGCCGGTGCACCAGCCGGCCCGTGTGGGCGACGTGAAGCACTCGCTGGCGGACTTGTCGCGGGCTCGCGAACTGCTGGGTTACGCGCCGGTTGTCGATCTGGACGCCGGCTTGCGAACGACGGTGGAGTGGTACAAGTCCGTGTTTGCGATGCCCGATCATCGGGCCTAGGTCCGCACGCTTGTTCAGGGGTCTGCTTCATGCGCAGTGTGCTCGATACCCTCGGCGGCGTGTACGAACTGGTCCGTCTGGGATGGGTCACGCGCTTTCGCTTCAGCGGGGCCTACTGGCAATGGCGCATGCAAACCGCTTATGGCAAGGGTCCAAGGCCCGGGCGCGGGCGCATGCTGCACGATGTGCTCGAATATGCGAGATGGGTGCGACGGATGCGACGGTCCATGTGAAGGCGGCACGGCTGTTGGGCCGGTAGAACCCCTGTAAAGATCGCGCTCAGGACCCTCCCAAAGTGTGAACTTTGGAGAGAAAACAGCCGATACGCAGATTCTCGGCGTTACCGGTCCTCTCGTCGGGGACGATGCCGCCGTTATCATGAGTCGTCTGTCGACGCTGTCGAATTCCGACCCGGAGCACGAGCATGTCCGATCACGCCCATCAGCACGCCCACGATAATGCCTTTGCGAAATGGTTCATTCCCGGGTTGGTGATCGGGTTGATCGTGGGCATGGCGATCGGGGCGTTCATTCCGCCACTGCTTGACAAGGCTCCGGTGATGCCGGCGCCGGTGGCCGGCGCTCGGGGGTCCACGGCTGCCGAACGCGAGGCCTCGGAAACACCCGGGTCCGCGCCGAGTGCGACCAACCCTTCCCCCGCCACGCCGGGCGCGGCGGATCCCAAGAAGCCGGATGAGAAGAAGCCGGACGAGAAGAAGCCCGCTGAGGCGGGCAGCGGCGCGGCCCCTGCGCCGGCTCCGAAACCCTGATGTCGAGTTTCCCGGGCTTTTCCGGCACGCACCATCTTGTTCGTGCAACATCCTTCCGCCCCGGACGTGCGAACACTCTCGTGATGAGTGACCACGCCGCCGCTGCTCTCCCGCGCACGTTGAAGGACCTCAGGCAGACCGGCTGGCGATCGCGCTCCGTGAAAGCGGAGCTGCGCGAGAATCTGTCCAAGGCGCTCCGCGAGACCCGAGGAAGGGAGCTGTTCCCGGGCATCATCGGGTACGACGCGACCGTGATCCCGGAGATTGTCAACGCGCTGCTCGCAGGGCATGACATGCTGTTTCTCGGCGAGAAGGGGCAGGGCAAGAGCCGCCTGATGCGCCAGCTGGTGCGCTTCCTCGATCCGCACCTGCCGTATCTGGACCTCGCGGCGGACGGGCTTGCCTGCCCGGTGCACGAGGATCCGGAGCGCCCGATCACGCACGCGGGCAAAGCGTTTCTGAAGCGTCACGGCGAAAGCGCCCCGATCGCCTGGTGGTCGCGCGACGAGCGCTACGCCGAACGCCTCGCGCCCGGCACCAAGTTCGCTGACGTCATCGGCGAGATCGACCCCGCCAAGCTCGCCAAGGGCGTGTCGCTGGATGCGGAAGATTCGCTGTTCTTCGGGCTTATCCCGCGCATGCACCGCGGCATCTTCGCGATGAACGAGCTGCCGGACCTTGACGACGCGGTGCAGGTCGGGCTGTTCAACATTCTCGAAGAGCGGGACGTGCAGATTCGCGGCTTGCCGGTGCGGTTTGATCTTGACATCGCCGTGCTCTTTTCGGCGAACCCTGCGACGTACAACCGCTCGGGCAAGGTCATCCCGCAGCTCAAGGACCGCATCGGTTCGACGATTCACACGCACTACCCGCGCGAGCGCGACATGGCGATCGATATCACTGAGCAGGAAGCTCTGAAGGATCTGGACCTTGCGGGCCCCAACCCGGTGCTCGTGCCGCGGTTCATGAAGGAGATCGTTGAGGAGATCGCGATCGCCGCTCGGCGGAGCAAGTACGTCGATCATGCTTCGGGCGTGTCGGCGCGGTTCTCAATTGCGAACTACCGGGTGATGGTCGCCTCGGCGCGGCGTCGCGGGATCGTGCTGGGCGAGTCGCCCGCCGTGCCGCGGATCTCGGATCTTGCACACCTGCACTCCACGGCCGCGGGCAAGCTGGAGCTGGACATGATGTCCAGCCACCAGTTGAGCGAGGCGCAGGCTCTGGATGCGATCTTCGCGGAAGCGATCCGCACGGTCTTCAAGGAATATGTTCAGCAGCACGGGTTGGCGGAGATCAGCGAGATCTTCGCCAAGGGCGTGAAGATCGAAGTGGGGGACATGCTGCCGAGCTCGCAGTACGAGAAGCTGCTCAAGCGTGTGCCGCCGGTGTGGGACAAGGCGTTTGAGGTGAATGCCGCGGCGGACGCGGCGGTGCGGGCAAGCTGCGTGGAGTTTGTGCTTGCCGGTCTGTGGTCAAGTGACAAGATCAGCCGGGCGGTGCGGCATGGGCGGGTGGAGTTTGAGACGTGAGCGCGAAGGAGAGTTCATCCAAGTTATGGAAGCTCGGTGCTTTCGATTCGAGCAAACGTTCGAGGCGGAAGAGTCTGCAGGATATCCAGAAGTCGTCCCACGAGCTTCAGGAGGTCTTCAAGCTGGTTGCTTCGCGCCCGAAGCACAAGAACTCGGAGAGGCAGCTCGGCGTGATTGTGTTCGTATTGCATACCGACATCATTGGTCACCAGAGCGTCGAATCCGTGCTCGCCCGCTCGCCTGAGCAGTTCTCCGTTTTTGAGACCGCTCCACTTCATATACGCCACGGTCGCGACGTCATGTCCGGCCAGTGCGTGTCGCAGCTCGTGGGGCAAATTCTCGTCGAGCAGGATTCTCATCCGGCTTTCCGAGTTTTGGGTTGCACCAGCAAGTCGGCGGCGGACTTGAGCACCGCCCTGGCCACTTCCAGCGACACGCTTGGGAACTGCCGAACGAAGTACTCCAGCGAGTGGCCGTTCTCCAGGTACTCAAAAAGATACTGGACAGGCACCCGTGTGCCGGTAAAGCACGGCGTTCCGCCAAGAATCTCTGGGTCTCGGGTGATGAGTTCCATGCCCGAGATTCTAGGTTCGAAACGGAGCAACCTGTGAATGATCGCAACCTGCCGCCCTCCGGCCTCGTCCACGCCTATTTGGGCTTTGATCCCAAGACGTTCCCTTCGCCGACCGCTCCGCCGCCCGATGTTGCCGGGGCGGCGTTTGATCTGGCGATGCAGTTTGGTTCGCTGGAGGGCTTGACACCCGAGCAGCTTGCTTCAGCCGTACGCATTGATGCTTCGCAGATCGCGGGCCTGGGCCCAAGCCTGCAATCGCTGATCGCGATGCTCGAAGAGCGCAAGCGCCGTATTCTGGAAACCTACGAGACGACGCGGACGCTTGCCGGCGCGCATCAGGCATTTCTCACTGCGGCAGGCGTGATCGAGCCCAAGAAGGAGCAGCGCGAACAGCTCGACCGAGCCGTGCGTGAGCAGAACATCCGCGAGCTTGAGCGTCTCTGGTATCAGCAGAAGAACGATCATTCGCCCGTGTCTCGTGCCCTGGTCAATCTCATCGAGCGACTTGGCGAGAAGTTCCAGATCGAGCAGCTCGCGTCGAAGTACGCCTTTACTGGGCGCGAGGCGATGTCCGTGCCCGAGGCCCTGGAGATCAAGAGCGAGCTCGAGACCATCGACAAGCTGCTGGAGCAGCTTCGCGAGGCGATGAAGACCGCGCAGCTTGCAATCATCGACATGGACGAACTCGCGGAGTTCGCGGAAGACGAGAACCGCTTGGGTGAGATGGAACGCCTGAACCAGTTGCAGCGGCAGATTGAGGAGTTCGTCCGCGCTGAAGCCGAGCGCCAGGGCGTGGAGCAGACGCGGGCCGGGTTTAGGCTCTCGCCAAAGGCGATGGCTTTGGTGCGCGGCAAGCTGCTGAGCGAGATCTTCAGCTCGCTGCAAGCCGCCCGCTCGGGGCGACACGATGCCCCGGTCATCGGCGATGGCGCAGTCGAGACCTCGCGCACTCGCGCGTATGAGTTTGGCGATTCGCTCGCGAACATGGACGTCACGGCGAGCTTTGTCAACGCCATGCTGCGAAAGCGAGAGGGCGATGACCAGGCCACGATGTTCCCCGAGTCTCGGGACATCCTCATTCACACCACGCGGATCTCGCCCAAGTGCGCCACCAGCGTGCTCATGGACATGTCGGGGTCCATGCGGTACAACGGGCAGTACATGAACGTCAAGCGCATGGCTCTGGCGCTCGACGCGCTCATCCGCAGCGAGTACCCCGGCGATCATCTTTCGTTCATCGAGATGTTCACGTTCGCGAAGCTCAAAATGTCCGGCGAACTGGTGAGCCTCATGCCCAAGCCTGTCACGATTCATGAGCCGGTGGTGCGCCTGAAGGCGGACATGAGCGATCCGCGATCCAGCGAGCTGCGCGTGCCGCAGCACTTTACGAACATTCAGCAGTCGCTCTCGCTGGCCCGGCGTGTGCTCAGCGGGCAGGACACGCCCAACCGCCAGATCGTCCTCATCACAGACGGCTTGCCAACGGCGCACTTCGATGGCCCGACGCTGTACATGCTGTATCCGCCCGACCCGCGCACGGAGGAAGCGACGCTGCGCGAAGCCGCGATGTGCGCACGGGAGAATATCACCATCAACATCTTCCTCTTGCCAAGCTGGAGCCAGAGCAGCGAGGATGTCGCCTTCGCGCGGCGGCTTGCCGAGTCCACACGGGGGCGTGTGTTCTTCACCGCAGGCACGGACCTGGATCGCTTTGTACTTTGGGACTATGTCTCGATGCGTCGGCGCGTGTTCGGCTGATATCTCGCTTGAGAGCAGCGTGCCGAGCGGCACGGTGCGCGAACTTCCAGGCGTTGCCCGGTGCGATGCTTCCCGAAGCGGGTTCGCCGGGTAGCATCGAGCGTATGGGCACACCGGTTCGGCCTTCATCCTCTGATTCATCGCCCGCCCCGAAGCTGCCGCTCATTCGTCGTGGCAAGGTTCGGGACGTCTACGCACTTCCACCTGAAGGGTCCGGCGAGCACGCGGGCAACCGGGTGTTGATGGTCGCATCCGATCGCATCAGCGCATTCGACGTGGTCATGCCCACGCTCATCCCGGGCAAGGGGCGGCTGCTGACGGAGATCGCGGCGTGGTGGTTCCGGTTCATCGAGCGCAAGCGAATCGCCGCGACGCATCTGCTCTCGACGAGCGTTGACGATCTGCCGGCGGAAGTGCTGGGCAGCGACCAGGCGCGAGAGTATCTGCGCGGGCGCGTCACGATCGGGCGGGCGTGCCGCGTCTTGCCGATCGAGTGCGTGGTTCGCGGCTATCTCGAGGGCGGGGGGTGGAAGGAGTATCAGGCCCTCGGCTCCGTCTGCGGCGTGAAGCTGCCCAAGGGGCTTCGCCAGTGCGAGAAGCTGCCCGAGCCGATCTTCACGCCCGCGACCAAAGCCGCCGAGGGGCATGACGAGAACATCACGTTCGAGCAAGCCGCGGACGTGATCGGGATCGAACTTGCCAGCGTGGTGCGCGATCTGTCGCTGGCGATCTACAAGGCCGCCGCGGAGCACGCGATGTCGCGCGGCATCATCATCGCGGACACCAAGTTCGAGTTTGGCATTCCCGAGGAGGAAGCCGGCAAGGGTGGGCGGGTGTTCACGCCGCCGATCGTGATCGATGAGGCGTTGACCCCGGACTCGAGCCGATTTTGGCCGGTGGAGGGCTATGAGCCGGGGCGGGCGCAGCGGAGCTTTGACAAGCAGTTCCTGCGCGAGCACTTGGAAGAGTTGGTGCGTGAAGGTCTCTGGAACAAGCAGGCGCCCGGGCCGGAGCTGCCGGCGCTGGTCGTCGAGGGGTCACTGTCGCGCTATTGCGAGGCGCGGGACCGGCTGTGCGTC
The DNA here is from genome assembly GCA_037367405.1 of Ottelia alismoides. Lineage (NCBI taxonomy): Eukaryota > Viridiplantae > Streptophyta > Magnoliopsida > Alismatales > Hydrocharitaceae > Ottelia > Ottelia alismoides. The sequence continues at coordinate 323,752 of JAZKJV010009821.1, read as the reverse complement.
GGATAGTTCAAGAGCCCTGCAACGGCACGTCACGCATGCGCATCACTTCAGCTCGATCCGACCCTTCTTGGGCATGGGCTCGTTGGGGAACATCTCCATGCGGAACGCTTCCAGACCGGCTGGTTCCGGGAACCACTGATTGAACGCGGGCACGTCGCCTTCCTTCTGAATCGCGTCGAGCTGTTCCTTGATGGGCAGGCGCTCCAGCACGGCGTATGCGCGTCCTTGCAGCTGCGGCGGGGCTTTCTTGTAGATCATCGGGCCCTGCGGGAACCCGATGTGCATGACCAGCTGCGCGAGAACCTGAGCCGCGAATTGTTCAAACGGCGGGAAGCCCATGCGACCTTGAGGGCCAGAGACCCAGGTCTGGAACGCCTGTGACTCTTGGAACTTGGCGTGGAAAAGGCGGGCGTAATCGTACTCGGCGTCGAAGGCCCGCCCATCGCCGCGAAGCAAGCCGTTGATGTACGCCGACCACAGTGCGCCGGTGATCTCCTGCAGCGCCACGGTCGGGTTGGTCTCGCGATTGTCCTTGACGATCTCCTCGGCGACGAAGAGCTCGGTGGGCTTGGCGAGTTCCTGGAACAGGTAGGGGTTGTTGAGATTGAGATCGGGATCTTCGTAGAGCAGCTTCTGATACGTGCGGGCGGCTTCGCGGTCGCCGCGACGCCAGAGATAGCGGATCGCATCGCGCATGAAGTTCTCATACCCGGCCCAGTAGAACCGGTAGACGCGGTCCTTCTTGTCGAACGCCGAGCGGGCTTCGAGCTCCTTGAGCACGGCGCGATACGTGTCGATGAAGTCCGTGTTGGGGAGCGCGAGGTAGAAGTCCGGGTTGATCACGTCGAAGGTGATCAGGCCGGTGCGGAAGAGTTCCTGCACGGCTTGAATCGTGAGACGGTCGGTGTTGAGAACGTCAGAGTCCTTTTTGTTGTCCGCGTTGACTTTGAGCAGGGTTTCTTCAGCGCCGCGAGCGGACCAGTACACGGCGTGCGCCGCGGGGTGGCGCCAGTCGAGCGGGCCGTACTTCTCGGTATAGCGGATCATCCGCTCGGGTTCCATGTGATATTCGTCGATGAGCAGGCGCTTGCGCAGGTGGTTCACCAGGAGCTTGCCGGAGTTGCGGAAACGCTGGTCGCGCATCGCGTCGACGATCGGGTCACCCGCGATCTTCGGGGCGACGCCCGTCACGTCCGCCGCGGACATGACGGACTCGATCACCTCGATCTTCTCGAGCAGTCGCCGATCGAGCTTGAACCCGGCGGTGGTGATCCGGTCGATGAGTTCCTTCGCGGTGGGTTCCGCGACGAGCACTTCCTCGAGCGTGTCGGGAGCGCTGGCGATCGGGCGAAGCCAGCGATCGATGTACTGGCGCTTCACGACGTTGCCCTGGTACATGTCCGCGAAGTCGATCTTGGGCGGGCGGCCCATGACCATGCTCCACTCGTACGCGAGCTGGCGCTTGTAGAAGCGGTGCGCGTCGTCCATGTATCCCTGCACCTTGTGCAGATGGATCCAGGCGAGTTCGCGGTGCAGGTCGATGCTGCTGGGGTTGGCCGGGATGCCTTCGTTTCGCAGGAGACGAATGCCCGCCTGCACCCAGTTCCAGCGTTCCTCGGGCGTCTGCGTCGCAACCGAGATGTTGTACGCCAGGTTCCACGCGTGGAACTGCCAGACCTTGGGGAAGCGCGGCTGCAGGCGCGTGATGGTCTTCGCCAGGTCCACCGCTTCGAAATATTTGCCTTCTTCTTTCAGGTCGTTGGCCCGGATCCAGAGCCAGTTCACAAACATGCCGCGGAACGCACCCATGGCGATGCCCAAGGCCACCTGCGGCGGGTCGCCGGCCTCGGCCTTCTCGGTGTACACCAGGCGATGGCGACCCACCGAGCCTGAGATCTGCACCGCCAGGACGCCCGACGCCGCCAGGAAGCCCAGGACGCACGCCGCGGCGAGAAGTTGAATGCGGGTTTCGCGTCGCATGTCTGCCCCAGAAAGCCGATCAGCCCAAGAACATTACTGTCCGGAATAGGTCGCCAGTTCGCGCTGACGGAAAATCAGTACGCCAAGAACGTAGAGCACAGCCGACACCAGCCCAAGCACCAGCAGGGCCAGCCCCACGTCGGACCACCCCAGCATTCGCCCGTCGACAAGGCTGTTGGTCGGGGTCAGTTCGCTGTAGGTCTTGAACAGGCGTGCAATCGGCACGGCGATGGCACGAACGATCAGGCGAAAGACATCGACCCCGCCGTCCGTGGTCTCCGAGCTGAAGTAGTCCAGAGACTTGATGAGGAAGCCGGTCGATTCCGCGACAAAAAACGTGCCAAACGCCACCAGGCTGGCGACCGAGAACGACAAGAACGTCGCGGCGCACACGCCGACCATCGCGAGCATCGCCAGCTTCAGCCAGAGCACGCACACCGCGCGCACAAAGTTCGCCCGGTACGAGCCCACCGGGAAGAACACTTCCACCCCGTCGGGCGGGAAGGACATGGTCTGATCGCCGGCTTCCTGCGCGTAGAAGTCGCCGTTGATGACTTCCATTTCCAGAACGCCGTCGTTGGAGATCGCAATCGGCGAGATGTCGATCGACATCGCCTGTCCCAGCGGCACCTGCTGCACTCGCGGCTGGAGATTCGGGAACAGGAAGCTCACCCGGTGCGTGTACCTGGGATCATCCGACCCGACGCTCACGCGATAGCGGAGCGTGACCGGGCGTCCCAGGCGCTTGACTTCGCTCAGCCCGACAAACTTCATCGACCGGCGCGAGCCGCCTTCCAGCGTCAGAAACTGTGAAACCCGCTGCTTCTCCAGCTCATCGGCGATCTTGGCGATCTGCTCCGGCGTGGGCGTAAAGCTCGGGTCCGCCGCCGTGAGTTTCTGGATCGTGTTCTTGATTTCGTTCTGCTTGCTCTCGTCGGTGAGCTTGGGAATCTCCGGCCCGACCGATCGCCGCGCGGTCAGCACCTGCGTCTCCAGCACGAACCGGTCTTCCGCGATGACCGAATCATCGACCGCGACATACGGCGCCACTTCGCCCATCGCCCTCTGATCGCGGAGGTACTCTGTGAACAGGAACACGCCCGCGCTGGATACGCCCAGCAGCACCGCCGCCACACCCACCACGCCCAGCCATTTCCCAAGCAGGTATTGCCACGCCGCGACCGGTTTGGTCATGGTCTGCCAGATGATCTTGTCCCGCTGCTCGAACGCCACGGTCGCGACTGACAGCAGCAGCACCAGCACCGCGATCACCCAGAACGCCCCGCCTGTGCCATATTGCAGGAACGCCTGCACGCGATACCGCAGCGGCGTGGACGGATCCAGGAGCCCGGGCAACGCCGCGAGCCCCAGGAGCAGCATCACGATGAAGATCAGCGAGACCTTCATGCGCACCGCTTCGTTCACCACGTTCTTGGCGATCGCCGTCACCGGGTTCGACGCCGTCAGCACCGTCCGCAGCAGCTCCATCAGCACCACGAACGCAAAGCCCAGCACGCCCACGGCTCCGACGAACAGTCCCAGCCCGCGAAGTCGAGGCCAGCCGAGCTTCAACCCCGCATACCAAGGCGGGAGCGCGACCACCGCCAGCGCCACCGCCACCGCAAGACTCGTCAGCCCCAGGCCCATCCAGATCACCGCCAGCGCCAGCCCCACGCCGATCCCGACGGTCATGGCAAAGCCGGTCGAATCCGTCTTGGCCTTGAGAATGTCATTGATGACCCGAGCCGCGGCTTCCGCGCTGGTACGTTCGGCGATCGCGCGCTCTGCGACGGCCCTTTCTTCAGGCGTCTTGGCGTCTTCCACGCGGATATCGCGCACGGCTTCGTCGTTCACGGTGATCGCCGGCGCGTTCTGAGCCGCCCGAGTCACGGCGTACGCCGTCGCCAGCCCGACCCCGATCACCAGCACCACCACGGACGCGACGATCTTGAACCATCGCGTCTTCTGTAGCCGGTCCAGCGCCCCGATACGTTCGCGAAGCGTCACTTCTTGGGCTCCCGCGACTTGTCGCCATCAAGCAGCGATCCGATCACCGAGCGATCCACGTCCGCCGCTCGAGGCGCCGCGGGCGCGGGCGCTGCCGGCGTCTTGGGCGTCTTGGTCGCATCTTCAGGGCCTGGCTTCGCGGTGTTGATGAGATTCTGCAGCACGTTCGCGTCCGGCCCGCTCGGAGCGCTCGCCACCGGGGCCTTTTCTTGCTCAGCGGCGCGAGGAGCTTCGGCTTTGAGAAGCTCCGCGATGACCTGCTGCCCGGTCGCCTCATCGCGGAGGAACGACGCCGTCTCTCCGCCGTGTTGCGCTCCAGCGGTCGCGACCTTCGCCGCGCGGGCCCGCTCGACGATGTCGATGAACAGATCTTCCAGGCGTTGCCGCGGGTGGCTGACGCGATCAATCGCGCTGGAGCCGCCGGTGGATTCGCGGATGATCGAATCGATCCGCGCGATGGTCGCGTCGTCCAGCTTGTCGGTTTCGATGATCGACTTGTCCGCGGCTTCCAGCAGCTCGTCGCACGTGCCCGACGCCTGCACCTTGCCGCCATAGAGAATGACCATGCGGTCCACGCAGTCTTCAACGTCCGCGAGCAGGTGGCTGGAGAGCAGCACCGTCTTGCCGCGCTTGGCCAGTTGCAGGATCAGGTCCTTGATCTGGCGCGTGCCGATCGGGTCAAGCCCGGTGGTGGGCTCGTCGAGGATGAGCAGTTCAGGGTCGTTGATGAGCGCCTGCGCGATGCCGATGCGCCGCTGCATGCCCTTGGAGTACTCGCGCACCGGGCGGAACTGCACCGCCGAGAGCCCGACCATGTCGAGCAGCTCATCGATCCGCTTGACGCGCACGTCGCGCTCAAGCTCAAAGAGCTTGGCGTAGTACTCGAGCGTCTCCCGCGCATTCAGGAACGGATACAGGTACGACTCTTCCGGCAGATACCCGATCCGCCGCTTGACGCTCACATCCGTCGGCGGCTTGCCGAACACGCTCACCCGCCCGCCCGTGCGATGCAGGAGCCCCAGCAGGATCTTGATGCTCGTGGACTTGCCCGAGCCGTTGGGCCCGAGCAGCCCGAACACTTCGCCCCGGTAAATCTCGAACGACACATCGTCCACGGCTTTGACGCGCGAACGCAGCCAGAAGTCGCGAAACACCTTGCTCAACCTCTGCACCACCACCACCTCGCTCCCCGCGGTCATCGGCACGCGCGGCGGCTTGACGCTGGTCGTGTTCACATTCGGCGTGTCGGCCGAGGTGATGGGCATGGCAATCTCCGGCTTCCTCGGGCGGCGTGCGCCCGCTTACTGCATTCCCGTTCCGTCCATCTTCCGCTCGAACATCTCGCGCCGGCGCTCGGCTTCACGCTTCTCCTGCGCCGCCTTTGCTTCCTTCTCCATCACTTCCTGCGCAAGACGCATCCGCTCCGACGGATCCCGATTGATCTGCACCGTGATCCGCTCGGCCCCCGGCGGGACGAGCATCGTCTGCACGCCCGCCCGCGTCAGAAAAGCCTGCAACGCCGACGTCCATTCGCTCGATACCATCACGTCCGGGTTGGACGTGAACGCGGCTTTCTTCGCCGCAAACAGGTTCGCGCTCGCCTGGGCCTTGCCCACAACTTCCGTGCGATACCGGTTCGCGTCCGAGATGAGCTGCGAGACCTTGCCGAACGTATCCGGCGTGATCTTCACCCCGCCGATCTCGACGTTCTCTCGCATCATGATCGCGTGAATCGTCTGCAGCACCTTGCTCGCCCCGGCCTGATCACCCAGGCGCGTCAGCTTGTCGTACTCATCAATCTGCGCCAGCAGCAGCGGGGCTGATTCACCCGCGGATTGATTCAGGCGCTCCTTCCGGGCCTGCTCGGCGTCGGACACTTCCTTCGCCGCCGTCGACTGCGCCGACTGCACCTTGTTGAAATCCTTGATCAGCATGCGCGGCGGGATGCGATCGGTGACCAGGAGCTGCTGAATCTCGATGCCCGTGTTCAACTTGGTCAGCATGTCCTGCGCAAAGTCCTTCGCCATGCGGTCCACCGAACGCACGTCCTTGTCCGGGCGGTTGGAATCGGCTTGGTTGCGCAGGAACTCATCGATGCTCACGCGAGCCGCCGCGTGCACCATGCCGCGACGTGTCGCCGCGGTGACCAGGTCGCGCTCGATCGCACCCTTGCCGTCGTCGTCAGCGATGTTGAGCAGGGTCTGGCTCGGGTTCTTGCGCCGGTACGTCACGTTGACTCGTGCGTGCACCAGGTTGCCGTCGCCGGTGATCAGCGCGCCGTCGGAGTCGGGGTCGAGCGCGTTGCTCCCGCCCTCGGCTAGCGATTGCACGTTCTTCTCCGCGATCATCTTCTCTTCGTTTTCAGAGAGGCGCGGAAAAAACTGCTTGCTCAAGCGCAGGCTCTGCTCGCCTGTCTGCACGCGGATCAGTTCGCCGATCGGCTCGGGGAACGACGCGGCGAACCCCGGCGGAATGTCCCGCTCGGAGATTTTACCCAGCACCATGCGCACGCCCGATTCGGATTCGTTGACGCGCTTGAACCCGCTCAGGAAGTAGGCGATGACGATGACCACCATCGCCAGCAGCAGCACGCGGTAGATCATCCGCAGCGCGTCCGCCAGCGACTTGTCCGCCGGGTTCATCATGTCCGCCATCGTCGGCGCCGAGCTGTCCGCTCCGCCGCGAAGCGTCACCCCGCGCCGGCCTCGTCGCTGCGACGGAGCGAGGATCGTTCCGCCCGCGCTGTCGACGCGCGGCCCGTTTGTGCCGTTGAACTGGCTCACTTGCGCCCCTCCGCGATGCTCGCCTCGCCCGACTTCTGGGCGTCCGTCTGCTTGCCATCCTCATCTGAAGGGGTCTTGGGGGCCGCGTCCGAGCGCTTCGGCGTGCCGGGCGTGACCGCCGACGGCGCTTCCAGACGCTCCAACCCGCTCGTCGGCACCTGCCCCGTCCGGAAGTTCTTGGACGCGTCCGGGCGGAACAGCTCCATCCCCGGCAGGCTCGTCGGCAGCACCAGCGTGGTCGATCGGCTGAACGACTCCCGCATGAACTTCATGTTTTCCAGGAACACCGCCAGCTTCGGATCCTCGCTCAGCTTGCCCAGGTACTGCGCCGCCTCGATGTCGCCCTGGTTGCGGATCCGCGTCGCGAGCTGCTCGGCGAACGACTCGATCTTCTTCGCATCGCTCTCGGCGCTTGATCGGATCGTGTCCCCCAGCGACTTGCCTTGCGTAATCGCTTCGTTGGCGATCTTCGTGCGTGCCGCCTGCATGCGTGTGAACACTTCCTTGGTCGTGTCCTGAGGCAAAGCCATGCCCGCGATGCCCACCGCCTCAGGCTTGATCCCGTATTCCGCCAGCTCGTTGCCCGACACCAGCGCCTGCAGAATGTCCGTTTCCAGTTGCTGGACCTTCGAGCCCGTGCCGTCCGCGGCGACCAGTTCGTTCAGGCGATATTTGCTCACGGCGCTCGCCGCGGTCCGCAGCTTGCCCTTCAGAATGTCCTGCGCCAGGCGGTAGTGATCACGCTCGCTCTCGCCGGCGTTGGAGAACGCCCGCAGGAACTTGAGCGGGTCTTCCACGCGCCAGGTCAGGAACGCGGTCACAAGCACCTGCGCGCCCTCTGCCGTCTGCTGCGTCTCCTGGTCAGACTGCAGGAACCGCGAACGCGCGTCGTACTTCACCACCTCCTGAATCGGCGGCGGCAGCTTGAAGCGGAGCCCCGGAGTCGTATACACCGAGCTCTCGCTGGCCCGGCCGAACGTGGTCACCACGGCTCGCTCGTTGAAGCGAACCGTGAACGTCGTCAGAAACGCGACGAACACTCCGACGATGACGGCGATGATGATCAGGCGTTGGGCGTTCACACTGCTGCTCCGGTGGAATCTCGCCGCTCATGGTCTTGCGGCGTTTGTGGACTGGGTTCAGAAACCTGCTTGAATGCGGCCTGCGTGTTCTTCACGCTCACTGCGGCTGGTTCGGGTCCTTGGGCTTCACGAAGATGTTGCCGGTGTTCTCCGGCTCTTCCAGGTTGGTTGTCACGTGCAGCGCTCGATCGTCGGCGACGATGAACACGCGGGTCTTGCTCATGAGCTCCGACAGCGTGGCAAAGTACGCCTGCGCGATGTACGCCTCGGGGCTGGCGCGGTACGCCGCCAGCCGCCCTTCCTGGGCTTCAGCGCGAGACCTCGCGTTCATGTGCCTCGCCCAGCGTTCGGCTTGCGCTTCCTGAATCAGCGTCGCCGCCGTGCCGCCCGCCTTGGTCACCAGGGCTTCGACTTCCAGCTCCAGTTCCTTGCTGCGGCGCTCATGAGCCGCGGCTTGGTCGGGCGCGGGCTTGCTGTTCTTGTGCGCTTCGAACTTCTCGATCGCCGCCACGATCGACTTGGCCACCCCAACGTCACCGGCGATCTGAATCAGTCGGTCATTGGCTTCGCGCTCTGCGTTCCGCAGGCCGGCTTCGCGCTTCTGGGTCGATTGCACCACCGCCTCGAAGCTCGCCGCAGTCTCTCGCGGCGGGTGCACGCCGGCGATCCCGACAAAGTTCACTCGCACCCCGGAGTTGATCTCGTCCAGGCGCTTCTGAATCCGGGTCTTGAGCTGCTGCCCAACGGCGCTGCGAGCCGCGCCGAGAGCCTGATCGACCGTCATCGCGCCGATGATCTGCGTTGCCTCACGACGCCCGATGGCGGTGATGATCTTCTCCCGGCTGTCCGCCGCCCCGAGCTTCTCAAACTTGGAGAAGTCAGAGATGGAATAGATGAGCGGAATCTCCGCCGAGATCAACGAAAGGTCGGTGAGCTTGCGGGCGTCGGAGTTGGTGTTCCGCTCGGTCGCTGCGGGCTGAACCAGGAAATAGCTCTCGTCCACGCCGTGGTCGTTGGTCCACAGGATGGACTTATCCTTCAATTTGGGGGGATCAACGCCCAGATTCACACGCCGAGCCGTGGACGCGTCCAAAGTCTCGACCCGCTCGATGGGCCAGGGAAGCTTGAAGTAGATCCCCGATTCCAGGGGTGTTTCCGTCACCTGCGCACCGAGGCGAAGCTTGAGGCCCTGCTCGTTCGGGCGAACCACGGCGACGCAGGTCATGAGCCAGATGACGCCCACGCCGAGAAGGACCAGTCGCAGCAAGGACTTGGAGATGAGCTGGTAGAACCACGAGCCGGTCACATCGAAGCCGAACTGGTAGTTCAAGGCCCCGCCGATGGACTCCGCGATGCGGTCCGGGGCAGCCAGGAAGCCCATGATGCGAGAATCGAAGGCGGCTCGCGGGAACTCCCCCGGTTTGCGGGGGCGGTAAAGGTTGAGAAGGAAGTTCAGGATGAACTCAACGGCAAGAATGACCCCAAGAATGGGGATGCCGACGTGGATGATGCGGATGACGATGTCCGGGCCAAGGAAATCCACGAAATGACCGACGGCGATGGCCAGGCCGACGACGGCGGCGGCGGCAGCCGCGGCGGCCCCGGCGCGGAGGTTGCCCCAGATGGCCTGCTTGGCCATGCCGGCGACGTAGCGGGCGAAGACAAAGCCGGTGAAGGCCAGGGCCAGGCCCAGGGTGACGGGCCAGCCGAAGCTTGGCGAGCTGGCGTACTTCTCTGGGTCGAGGTAGGGCTGGGCGTCGAGGTAGCGCCAGATACCCAAGGCGGCGATGCCGCCGGCCAGGAGCAGGGCGACGCTGGGGAGCAGGATGCGGTGCATCCAGAGCAGGCGGTTGTGCTGCACGCGGAGGTCGTTGGCGGCTTCGCTGAAGGCGCTGGCCTCGCGGGCCCCGGTCTCGTTCAGGGCCTCGTTTTCCAGGGTTTCGATGCGCTCGCGCCGGTGCTGGTCAAAGACCAGGGAGAGCATGAGCCACACGGGCGAAAGGGCCAGGACCAGCAGGGCACCGGAGACGGCGGCGTGGTCGCGGAAAATGGCGCCGTACGCCAAGAGCGGCAGGCCCATGGCGAGCTGGAAGGCCAGGCCGATGAGGCTGACGCTGACGGCGCGCTTGTACGAGAGGTAGTCGGCCTTCATCGTGTCTCCGAGAGCAGGCGTCGGCCCGGGGTCGGGCGGTCGAGGCGGGTGGATCGCGGGCCGGCGTGAGAGGGGCCGGGCGGCGGGGGGGGATTGTGACCGGTGGCGGGGGGGCTGTCCAGTCCGGGGACGAACAAAGCGTGCGGGGAGGCGACGCCGGCGAGCGCAGTGGTTGCGCGATCAGCGCGCGCGGGCGCGGCTGGGGGATGTGCACAGTGCTGCCGAGGATGGGCGCTGGGTGAGAGCATGATGTGGCGGCATGGGGCTCATGCCGGGAGGAGCGTTCTCTCTACCCCCGCGCGGCGAGGCGAGAACGGACACAATCTCAGGGGAGGCGTTCGCGAGCGCGAACCGACTGGTCCCCTAGCACGTTGATGTACGACCGGGCGGGAGCTATGTTCGTGCCCGCGAACGGAAATTTCTCTTCCGGGTCGCGCCGGGGTGGGTGGGGAGATGGGTAAGTACGTGGAACGGCGAGGGAGGCCGGGGCGGGCGGGCTGCTGGGGCGGGCTGTTCAGGCAGGCCGGGCGGACGGGGCGGGCACGGGAGCGGATCGGACCATGCTGACGCACATCTTGACGATCGCGCGGAACACCTTTCTGGAGTGCGTTCGTCAGCCCATCTACTTCATCCTGATCTCGCTGTGCGGGCTCGCGATTCTGTTCACGACCTGGACGGCGGCGTTCAGCATGGGCTATAGCGATTCGGCGGAAGTCTCCGGCGACAACAAGATGCTGCTGGAGGTCGGGCTGGCGACGGTGTTTGTGAGCGGGATCCTGCTGGCGGCGTTCCTGGCGACGGCGGTGATCAGCAAGGAGATCGAGCAGAAGACGGTGCTGACGGTGGTCAGCAAGCCGGTGGCCCGCATGAGCGTGGTGCTGGGCAAGTACCTCGGCGTCGCGGGGGCGATTGCGATTGCCGGGATCATCATGCTGACGTTCCTGCAAATGGGGATTCGGCACCAGGTGATGTCGACGGCGGCGGACAAGCTGGACGGGCCGGTGTGGGTGTTCACCGGGCTGGCGATCGGGTTGGCGATCGGGGTGGCGCTGTGGTGCAACTTCTTTTACGGGTGGTCGTTCACGCAGGTGTGCACGATGACCATGTTCCCGCTGATGATCGCGGCGTTTGTGGCGATGCTCTTGGTGAGCAAGGAGTGGAAGTGGCAGCATGTGCTGACAGACTTCAAGCCGCAGATCGCGATGGCGTCGGTGTGCGTGATTTTGAGCCAGCTTGTGCTGACGGCGGTGGCGGTGGCGGCGTCGGCGCGGCTGGGGCAGGTGATGACGCTGGTGGTGTGCTGCGGGGTGTTTCTGGGCGGGCTGGTGAGCAACTACTTCATCGGGCGGCATGCCATCGACAACGAGTTTGTCGGGCGGGTGGCCAAGGTCGCGCCGGAGTCGTCGAGCATGGAGGGGCTGAGGAATCGCGGGGACCGGTACAAGGTGACGCTCGAGCTTGAGCCACGGATCGGGCTCAAGCCCGGCACGCCGGTGTATTACGGGCCGAACCCGAGCGGGTGGGGCTTGGAAGTGCAGGCGTTTGAAGCGCCGAAAGTTGATGTGAACTCACTGACGGACATGGCAAGCCGGGAGCGACCGGCGGGCCTGGTGATCGTGAACCAGGTGAGCAAGGACGTGTTGATTCAGCGGATCGGAGCGGACGACGCGGGTCTGCTGAGCAGGCCGCCCAAGGCGCAGGACTATGTGTTCTTGAGGCCGACGCATGTGAATGCGTTGGCGCTGGGCGCGTGGGGGATGGTGCCGAACGTGCAGTTTTTCTGGCTGGTGGACGCGGTGACGCAGAACGCACCGATCCCGCCAGGGCACGTGGGGCTGGTGGCGCTGTATGCGCTGATGCAGATCGGGGTGTTCTTGTCGCTGGCGGTAGCGCTGTTCCAGACGCGCGAGGTGGGGTGAGGGGGAGTGACGGAGTGACGAAGTGACGAAGTGACGAAGTGACGGAGTGACGGAGTGACGGAGTGATGGAGTGATGGAGTGACGGAGTAGGGAAGTGGTGGTGGTTCGTTGCGGTCTGTGGAGATTTAGGGGGACTGGGGGATGAGGTTTGGGGGAAGGGTGTTGGGGTAGCCGCACTCGGCGCAGCGTTCTTGGCGGCCGAAGAGTGCTGCGTGATCGCAGACGAGACAGCGGAGTGGCTGCTTGAGCTTGGCGGCGAGTGCGCGTCGGGTTGCGACGCGCGACTCGAAGATTGCTGTATAGCACAGCCGAGTGCACAGGCCGACGGGAAGCAGCATGAGCACGATGCCAAGGATTGGAAACACGATTGGTGATTGCAAAGTGCGGCTCAAGCTCCCAAGCATGATTTGGAGCGTCCCGGCGGGCAAGCCGGTTGTGACGGTGACCAATGCACCAAGCGCGGCGATTCTGATGCCAAAAGACCACCGCGCATAGACATCACGCACCTGGGAAGGGCGTGTGGGGCTAGTGAGTTCGAGTTCCGGGCGACTCAATCTCAGGCTGCGGAGCGAGCGGAAGAATTTCCACGGTGCGTTCGTCCATGCCGTGTAGATTCCGATGCATGTAAAAATGATTCCCGGCATCGGGCGGACCCCCGAGTGACTGAACGCAAGGACTCCGGCGAACGGCAGGGTCCACAGGAACGCGTAGAGCGGCAGTCGCTTTGTGCCATGGGTGCGCTTCAAAATGGAGCTGAGGCGCAGGTTGAGGCGCTTCACGCGACGACTGACCTCGATCCAGTCGGCGTCCGAAAGTCGTCCAACGAGTTGTCGTTCAATGATCCACCGGTTCATCGGCGTGAACCTTGGGCGGGTGGGTGTGGCGTGCTTCTCGCGATGGCGGCGGTCTGCGGGCGTGATTGTGAATGTTCAATCACGTGATGCACTCCGACGAGGAAGACGCGGTCGCCCGATCGCGGCGTGATGACCTTGGAGCCGGTGAAGGCGCCGAAGGCGGGGAGGACGAGGGCGGCTGGCGTGAGGTAGAAGCAGTCGGCACGGAGGGAGCTGACGGGGCCGCGGAGGCGGACGGCGGGGTGAAGGTGGCCGCAGAGGGTGAGGGTGTCGGCGGTGGGCGTGTTGTTGGTGCGTGGCGTGTTGGTGTCTGCGGTGGTGGTGTTTGCGGTGGTGGTGTGATTGTGCGCACTTGGCTTGCCCACCCCCTGCCCCCTCCCTCTGGGAGGGGGGGGAAGCGGGCCGTGGTTTTGCGTGTGCTCGGCGGGTGCGGGTGGGAAATGGGAGAAGGCGATCAGGGCATCGTGGGTGTCGGCGAAAGGTTCGTTCTCGATGCGAAAGCGGAGGGTGGCGGGGGGGTCGCCGGCGTGGGTGTCGTGGTTGCCGCGGATGAGGAGGATGTCGAGCTGGGTGTGGGCGGCGCGCCAGGTGTGGAGGGCTTCGAGGAGTTGTGGGGAGTGGGCGGCGCGGGCGTGCAGGAGATCGCCCAGGATGACCAGGCGTTCGGGCGCGTGGGTTGCGATGAGTGAGGAGAGGCGGGCGAGGTCGGCGGGGCAGGAGTCGGGGACGGGGATGCCGGCGACGCGGAAGACGTTGGGCTTGCCGAGGTGGAGGTCGGCGACGAGGAGTGTGCGGCGACGCGGCCAGTGGATGGCGCGATCGGGAAGAAGGTCGAAGGATTCGTTGTGCGTGGTGAGACGCATGGGGCAGGGTAGGGGTCAGGGGAAGAGATTCACCACGGATGACCACGGAGAACCACGGAGGGGAGACGGGAGAGAGAGAGAGAAGACAAAGAAGCGAGTCGCGAGTTTGAGGGTTGTGAGTTAACGTCGGCGCTGGGGTTTGGGTTTGCGGCGAGGTTTTTTGGTGATTGGTGTGCTTTCGGCTTGCCCACCCCCTGCCCCCTCCCTCTGGGAGGGGGTGCGAGGCGATGCGGCTTCCTCGGCGAGCCCACCCCCTGCCCCCTCCCTCTGGGAGGGGGTGCGAGGCGATGCGGCTTCCTCGGCGAGCCCACCCCCTGCCCCCTCCCTCTGGGAGGGGGTGTGAGGCGATGCGGCTTCTTCGAGGATGAGAGCCATGCGGCGGACCTGGGCGTCGAAGCTCTCGGTGGAGAGGGAGTTTGCGCGGAGGCGTTCGGCCCAGATGGGGAAGGCGAGGGGCGTGAGGCAGCGCGGGCGGACGATGGTGATGCGGGAAGTGCGAGCCGCGTCAAGGGCTTCGCGCAGGCGGGTGATTTCGAGTTGGGCGCTGAGCACTTCGCGCCGGGCTTGATCGAGCAGCGGGCTGTGCGGGTCGAACTCTTCGAAGACGTCGAAGAACATTTCGCTGGAGGCTTGGAGGTGGCGGGCGGATTTCTTGGCGCCGGGATAGGAGTGCACGACCAGGCCGGCGATGCGGGCGATGTCGCGGAACTGGCGGCGGGCCATGACGGAGGTGTTGACACAGGCGACCAGGTCGTCAACGAGATGGTCGGTGGAGAGCAGATCGCGGATGTCGGATTCGCTGAGATCAAAGGGGTCGGGGCTGGCGAGGCAGACGCCGTAGTCGGTGGCGGTGGCGGTGATGGTGCGGGGCGAGCGGTGCGCGAGGCGGTGGGCGAGGAGGGCGCCGAGGCCTTCGTGGGCGGTGCGTCCGGCGAAGGGGTAGAGGACGAGGTTGAAGGAGTCGCCGGCGGGGATGAGTTCGACGAGCAGTTCATCGGGCGCGGGGAGGCGGCTCCAGGCGAGCTGGAGTTCGAGGAGCGGTCGGACGGCTTGCATTTCCGGGCCGTCGAAGATGTGCTGGCGGGCTTGGTTGATGCGCTGGCGGACGAAGGCGGAGAGCTGGGAGGAAAGGGAGAAGCGCCCGCCGTCCCATCGCGGGACGAGGCCGGACTTCTTGCTGGTGCGCTGGACGAAGACGGTGCTGTCGCGGAAGCGGACGAACTCGAGGACGCGCCCGGCGAAGACGAAGCGGTCGCCGGGCGAGATGCGGGCGACGAAGTTCTCTTCGATGTGGCCGAGCGAGCGGCCTGAGAGGTACTTGACGGAGAGGGAGGATTCGGAGGTGATGGTGCCGATGGTGAGGCGATGGGTACGGGCGGCGCGGTCGGAGGCGATGTGCCAGCGGCCGTCGCGGGAGACGATGCGAGCGAAGTTGGGGTAGGCGGAGAGGGCGGACCCGCCGCGGGAGGCGAAGTCGATGCACCAGGACCAGTGCTGATCGGAGAGATCGCGGAAGGCGTGGGAGGCGCGGACTTCGGCGAGGAGCTCGGGCTCGGAGAAGCCGCCGGCGCAGGCGATGGTGACCAGGTGCTGGATGAGCACGTCGAGCGGGCGCTCGATGGGGGGGCGGGATTCGACGCGGCCTTTGAGTGCGGCGTCTCGAGCGGCAGCGAACTCGATGAGCTCGAAGGCGTTGGTGGGGACGCCGAGCACGCGGCTGTGGGCGCCGGGGCGGTGACCACTGCGCCCGGCGCGCTGGAGCAGGCGGGCGACGCCCTTGGGCGAGCCGAGCTGGAGGACCTGGTCGACGGGCTGGAAGTCGACGCCGAGGTCGAGGCTGGAGGTGCAGACGACGCAGGAGAGCTTGCCTTGGGCGAGGAGGGATTCGACCTTGCTGCGGAGGGAGGAATCGAGCGAGCCGTGGTGAATGGCGACGGAGCCCAGGAGGTCTTCGTGTTCCTTGAGGAGACGAGAGAACCAGATCTCGGCTTGCGAGCGGGTGTTGGTGAACAGGAGGGTGGTGTGTGCGGAGCGGACGGCGGACGCGACGAGATCAGAGAGGCGGAGGCCGAGGTGGCCGGCCCAGGGGAAGCGCTCGATGTCGGGCGGGATGAGGGTGTCGATAGAGATGGACTTTGGCATCTCGCCTCGGACGAGGGCGGCGCGATCGGGTGGGTGATTGGGTCCGAGCAGGACGTCGCGGGCTTGTTCGAGGTTGCCGAGGGTTGCGGAGACGCCCCAGGTGCGGAGATTTGGGAGCCAGGTGCGGAGGCGGGAGAGGGCGAGCTCGAGCTGGACGCCGCGTTTGGAGCCCATGAGCTCGTGCCATTCGTCGGCGACGACGCAGCGGAGGGAGGCGAACTTCTCGCGGGCGTCGGGATATGAGAGCAGGAGCGTGAGGCTCTCGGGCGTGGTGATGAGGACGGTGGGGAGGCGCTCTTTCTGCTTTCGGCGGATGGACTGGGAGGTGTCGCCGGTGCGGAGCTGGACGGACCAGGGGAGGCAGAGCTCGCGTGCGGCGGATTCGAGGGACGAGGCGGTGTCGCGTGCGAGGGCGCGCATGGGCGTGACCCAGAGCATGCGGATGGGCTGGGCGAGCGCGGGCGGGGCGCGGCGGGAGGCGCGGGCGGGCTTCGGTGCTGGCGGGCTGTGTGCTTCCGCGGGTTCTTCGAGAAACTCGATGACAGGTCCCAGAAACGCGGCCATGGTTTTGCCGACGCCGGTGGGGGCGTGGATGAGGCCTGAATGGGCGCTCAGGTATTCGGACCAGGCGTGGAGCTGGAAAGGAAAAGGAGACCAGGAGCGCGAGGTGAAGAAGCGGGAGATCTGAGGCGGGAGCGGGCGCACGCGCGATGGTATCGGGGGCTGGGCGGGGCGTTGGCGATGTGATGGGACGCGCGCGGGGGCGAGAACCATGTGCGAGCTGCGCGTGTGTGCGGGCGGGTGGGTGTGTGTGCAGCGGGAGGGTTGTGCGGGCGGGCGGGGTCGCGCGGGCGGGGCGTGCTGCGCCGCGCACGGCAGGACCGGGAACCAGCGAGCGTGATGATGAACGTGGAGAATCGTGCGGCGGGCGACGATCAAACAGGCCGCAAGGTGAGGCAGTCAAGGTCCACCTGATGGAGCACGCGTGAGCATGAACCCCCAGAGCAGCCAGACGATCGTCATCGCCGACGACGAAGCGCCGATTCGGCTGGTCGTTGGGGAGAAGCTGCGTGCGGCGGGGTACACGGTTATTGAGGCCTCCGACGGTGAGCAGGCGCTCAGCGCAGCGCTGGCGAGCACGCCGGCGGCGGTGATCTCGGACCTGCAGATGCCGTGCATGAACGGGCTGGAGCTGGCGACGCGTCTTCGCGGGGATGATCGGACCAAGGACGTGCCGGTGCTGCTGCTGACGGCGCGTGGGCACATTCTGACGAAGGATCAGCTTGCGGGGACGAACGTGCGGCGGGTGATGAGCAAGCCGTTTGGCGTGCGCGAACTGGTGGCGTACGTCCAAGAACAACTGGCACCGCTGGGCGCGCGTGCGGGTCGGGGTCCTGGGGCATCATCGAGCAAGGCGGCATGAACAGCATCCCGGCACCTCCGCCGCTGAGCATCCGCGACGCACGCGGGAGTGCGATGCGGACCCTTCGCGAGCGCTGCTCGTCGATGGGGGTGTTTACCTGGAAGTGTGATAACTCGGGCTTGATCCTGAGCGAGCCGGCGGAACGCGGGGCGGTGGCGCTGTTTCTGGGGACGCGGGTGGTGGCGCAGGCTGTCAGCCGAGCGGCGGCGGCGTGGGGGCGGACGGACCAGCCCGCGGTGTGCGAAGTGTTCCCCGGGGCGTGGGGCATTCCGATCCCAGAGAGTCGAAGACAGGAGCGCACCAGCGTGACCTTGGCGCTGGCGATGTCGGAGGGTGCGTTATCGGGCCCGTTCTTCGAGAAGGCATGCGCCGAGGCGACTCTGCAGCCTGAGGCGATCCGGCGGCTCTTGCTTCGCAAGGCGAAGTTTGATCGAGCCTCGGCGGAAGGTCTTCGCGACCTGATGATGTGGATGGGTCAGGATCTCTTGCACGTTGAGGAGAGCGACTACACGATCGCGGGCTTTACGAGGCAGCTTTCCGACAGCTTTGAGACCATTGACGTGCTGTATGCGATGGGGCGGTCGATGAGCGACCTATCCCATCCTGTGGAGTTCGTGGAGAGCATGTGCGGGCGGGTGCAGCAGACGCTGAGCTTCGGGTGGGTCGGAGTCTGGTTTGCGCCCGGCGCACACCTGCCTGAGACGCTGCGGGGGCGAACGTTCTCGCGCGGGCCGGCCGCGATGACGTCGGGGATCGAGCGGGAAGTCGCGAGAATGCTCCCGATGGGATCCGACGGGAGCGGGGCGGTGGTCCTCAGCGAGATCGACGGCGAAGCAATCGCCGGCAGCGGGCAAGTGCTCATGCACCCGGTGTTCCGCGGGGGCAAGGCGGTCGGGGCGGTGATGGCGGGGGACAAGTTTGGCGACGATCCGCAGGTTTCGAGCTATGACATCCAGCTTGTGGAAGCCGCGGCGGGGTATGTGGGAGCGTTCATCGAGAACGCGGGGCTGTACGCGGATCAGCGGGCGCTGTTCTTGGGGACGCTGGACGCGCTGACGAGTTCGATCGACGCGAAGGACCGCTACACCTGTGGCCACTCGCACCGGGTCGCGCATCTGTCGTGGAAGCTGGCGCTGGCGGCGGGGCTCTCGCCGGAGCAGGCCGAGCGAGTCCGCATCGCCGGGCTGGTGCATGATGTGGGCAAGATCGGTGTGCCGGAGGTCGTGCTGACCAAGGCGGGCAAGCTGACGGCGGAAGAGTTTGACGCGATCAAGAAGCACCCGGAGATCGGGCACAGGATCCTGCGCGATATCCCGCTGATGGAAGATGTGCTGCCGGGCGTGCTGCACCACCACGAGCGGTGGGACGGTCGCGGCTACCCGCACGGGCTCAAGGGTCAGGAGATTGCACCGATGGCGCGGATGATCGCGCTGGCGGACACGTTTGACGCGATGAGCTCGACGCGCTCGTACCGCGCCGCGATGACCCGGGCGCAGGTGCTGGCGGAGGTGCACAAGTGCTCGGGTTCGCAGTTTGACCCGGAACTGGCGAAGGTGTTTGTCACGCTGGATTTCACGGAGTTTGACGCGATGGTGATCCAGCACGCGTCGAACGTCGCGGGCGGGCAGTCGATGGCGGCGTGACGGCTGGAACGCCGACGCGGGCAGTTTGGAACACTCAGATCTCTTGATTGCTGCAACGCGTGACGCGGGCGGCCGTGACTAGCGGAGCGAACTGCTGTTGCCGGTGGTGGTCGTGGTCTTGGTGGCGTTGGACGTCGTGCCGGTGGTGGCGCTGGTGGTGGCGCTGGTGGTGGTTGTGGTCGCGGTGGTCACGACGGCGGAGACGGGACCAAGGTTGAGCACGCCGCCGGTGGGGGAGAGGGCGTCCTGCCCGGTGGCGGAGCGGAAGGCGGCGGCGGTTTCCCAGCGGTAGCTTGCGCGGACGGGCGAGACGTTGGCCGGGTTGACATAGCCCTCGGGGGGAGAGGAGAGCAGGGTGGGTTCGGCGATGAGGTTGCAGGGACCGGTGATGGTGACGGGGCTTTCGGAGATCAGGCAGCCGTCGAGTGTGAGATTGTTGCTGAGCGTGACGACCGCGCCGGAGCCGATGATGTGGAAGACGCCGTTGAGTTGGCTGGGATAGGTGTCGGTGACGTCGGAATCGGAGACGCCGTTGTAGGGGGTGCCGGCGGGGTTGAAGTTGCCCCAGGGGGACCACTCGGCGAGGCGGCTGGTTGAGCCGCTGATGTTGATCTGCGCGGTGTCGCCTGCAAGGACGACCAGAGAGGGCAGGCTTGGGTCCGCAGGGTCCCAGAGGACTTCGTTCGAGATGTTGAGCGTTGCGGCGCTGGGGAGGCGGACGACCAATGTCGCCCTGATGCGGAGCTTGGTGATGTTGACGGTTTGACCTGGAGAGATGACGATGTAGTAGATGCCGTTGGGGCTGGTGAGCAGGGCCGGGGAGGACTGTGAACCCCACAAGACTCCGGTGAAGGTGGTGGTGGTGAGCACGGTTGAGACGATGCGGGCCCGGTCGATGAGCGACTGCGCGATGGACGCGGCGGGCATGAGCTTGGCGGGGGCGCCGGAAGTGATGAACCCGCGGATGTTCCCTGTGTTTGCGACCACCGGGGCTTCGACGCTGCCCTGGATCATGCCGGTGTTGGCGATGCGGGTGTTTGAAGAGAGCGGACCGCCGGAGGAGGTGATGCTGACGGAGGTGGTCAGTGTGCCGGCGGCGTGAACGGAGCAGCGGAGTAGGTCGAGGGCCTCGGGGGGGCGTTGACTGGCGAGCACGCTGAGCACGCGGACGCTGGAGCCCACGGTGGCGGCGGCGTAGATGCGGACGGGGTCGCGGTTGGCGCTGATGTCGCCGTCGGTTTCGTCGACGAACGCAAGACGGACGCCGGCGCCGCCCACGTTGGTGATGTCGGTGATGCTCCCGCTGACGACAGAGCGGCGCCACATGCTGTCCTGGTTGAGACGGGCGAGCGCGACTTCAAGCGCAGATTCGGCGGCGAGCGTGGCCCGTTCCCACTCAGCGGAGGCGAGGGAAGTGCGCTGCGAGGACTGCGAGATCGCCACGGCTCCGAGGGCGGCGGCGCCGGCGATCGCGGCGGTGGCGACCACGAGAATGTACACCGAGCCGCGACGTGCGCGACGAGCAGCGCGATTGCGGCGGATGCTCAAGGAGCGCGGGCACGATGTTCGGCGGGGTCGGAGCATGGTCTTATCGGAACATGGGCTTATCGGAGCATGGGCTTAGGGGTTGGGCTGGTTCTTGAGGTCGACGTTGATGGAGGCGCGCTGAGGGCCGGATTGGAGGTTGATGACCAGGCTCGTGAGCAGGCCGGTGCTGGGCGTGCTTGAGTCGGGCACGCCGAAGGCGCTGCGGTAGGTCGCTAGGGCGTAGGTCTTGCCGCTGGGGCTGCGGGCGGTGACGGTGACTTTGTAGAGCACGACCGTTGTGGCGGCGGTCACGGAGGGCGCGAGGGAGGTGTTGTCGACGGCGGCGGGCTCGATCGCGACGGAGCGCTGCCAGCCGGCAGCTTCGGGGATCGATGAGCCATCGCGCTGCTTCGGCGGTGACTCGGTGAAGTTTGCGTAGTCGGTCAGGTTGTTGAACGCGGTGCGGGTCGTGGAGGTCGGGACCACGGTCGAGCCCTGCGGGTCGGCGAAGCGCTGCGACATGATCTCCCGCGCCAGCGACGCGGCAAGGGCGTGTCCCTGGCGCAGCTCGTCGATGGTGCGCCGGTCGCGGGCGGCATAGGCAACAGCGGAGAGCGACGCGGTCAGCGTGATGCCCATGAGGGCGACGGCGATCACGACCTCGACGAGCGTGAACCCGGTGCGGGCAGAGCGTGGCACGCCTAGCGAGCGAGCGATGCGGCACGGGTGGGAGAGTGCGGCGCGAGGGCGGGTCATGGGCTATTGCTCCTGGCGCGTGGTGAAGGTGCCGGTGACTCGGATCGGCATGCCGTTGATGCCGGAAGAAGGTGCGCGCCAGTTGGAGCCGCCGGTGTCGCTGAACCAGAGGACTTGGCCCGCGGCAACGCTTTGCCCGTTTCCGAGTTGGATGGAGCCGGCGCTGTGCCCGGTCGCAAGCGAGCGGACGACCACGCAGACGGAGTCGGAAGGCAGGAGGTTTGAGGCGGTGAGCGGGAAGGTGGTCCAGGTGCTGCTGCTGCCACTGAAGGTGTTCTCCTGAACGGTGGTGGAGGAGATGACGGTGGTTGCGGGTTCCGAGCCGGTGGCGGTGCGGAGTTCGATGACGAAGGTGCCGGTGTTGGCCCCGTTGCGCCCGATCTGGAGCTGGATGGACGTGATGGACCAAGCGGTGGCGTTCGAAGGCAGGCCGGGTCGGAAGACCAGGGCAAACTGCTCCGTGTCGCTGAAGGAGACCGGTGCGGAGCTGGTCGGGTCAAACGCGTGGAGCTGCTGGTTGGTGGACGTGGTGAGGATGGGCGCGGGGCGGACGATGGGCGTGAAGGAGAAGGAATCGATGTTTCGCGCGAGGGTGCTGGTGTCAGAGTTGAAGGTGCGGGTGATGGTCCCGCCGGACTGGTTGTCCCAGATGTAGGTGATGGTCTCTGGGTTGGCGTCGCCGGTGCGGTCGGGGACGGTGAGGATGAGCTTGCTCGGGGAGGAGTCGTCGATCGCGGTCGCAACGGCGCAATCGGCGGCGATGGTGTCGAGGGCGCGGGAGAGGGAGTGCTTTCGCGCGGTGGCGTCGACGCCGCGGTCGAGCTGAGTCATGGTCGAGGTGAGCACGACGCCGGAGCCGACGATGAGGATGGAGCTGACACCCAGCGCGACGACCAGCTCGGCGAGCGTGAACGCGCGGCGAGTGCGTGTGCGTTGGTATTGGCGCTGGCGACGGTTAGGGAGTTTCAACACTGAGTGCTCCCCCTGCGGAAACTCGGATGGTGCGTGAACTGGAGCCAGCGGAGACGCGGACGGTTCCCGCGCTGTTTGGAAGACCAAAGGCGTTGAAGGTCACGGAGGAGCCGGAGCCGAAGGTTGCGGAGACGAGCTTGACGCCATACGGGCTCTGGGTCAGATCGACGAGGTAGCGGGAGGAAGAGTTGGGGCGGAGGGGCTCGGCGGGAATGCCGTAGCCGTTGGAGTCGGGGACGAAGCGGACTTGGCGCTCGGAACTGGTGGACTGGGCACGTGTCCGGGCCCATTCCAGATCGGCGCGGATCTTGGCGGCGGTGATGTTCAGGCGGTAGTTTGAGAGCGAGCTGGAGTATCGCACCAGGGCGATCGAGGAGATCGCGGCGATGATGGCGAGGACGACGACCAGCTCGATGAGCGAGAAGGCGCGAGCCGAGGAATGCGCACGACAGAACGCGAGATCCGCCCGGCTCGTCGCACGGGGCAACGGGCGCGGGCGGATGGGATGGGTCGTGTTCACGTGTGGTGCTCGGCGGAGTGATCGCGGGAGGATCACGCGACCCGGACTCAGTAGGAGTTGTACTTCTTGCCGTTCTCGTCGACGGCGCTGTCGGGGAGGTTGGCGAAGATCTCGCCCTTGGTCGGGTCGTAGGACCAGCCGCCGGTGCCATCGGCGGGGCTGACGATGGTGGCAGTGCGCATCGCCGCGGGGCCGACATTCAGAACCGGAATCTTGCGAACGTACGGACCGAAGACGGCGGTGGAGGTGCGGGTTGCGGAGACGGTGTGGCTCGCGTCCGTGTACTGCTCGAGGGCGGCGGCCACGCGGTTTGCGGGCGGATACTCGTTGTTGTGCTCCGCGGCGTAGAGCTCGAGGGCCTTGCGGAGCATGGCGAGGTTGCTGTTGAGGGCGCTGTCGCTGGCGCCCGCGGCGCCGCGGCTCATGCGTGGGATGGCGATGGCGGCGATGATCCCGATGATCACCACCACGATGACCAGCTCGATGAGGCTGAAGGCTCGGTTCTTCCGTGAAGCGAGAGACATCATGGTGCTCGACTCCTGAACGAACAGATGAAACGCGGTGCGTGGGCGCTAGGACGAATGCCCGGGTCAGTTCATCGCCCGTGCGCGGCAACGAGTTGACACATCGGGGTGTCGTGGGCTCGAATTCCACGGGTTTGGGGTACGCCTGTGCGCTTTGGGCGGGCAGAGATGCAAGAGCTTGCATTGCGACGAGAACTTCTCGGACGCTGGGCCCGACACAATCGACACACGCGTGCTCACGGGCGACGACGCTCGGCGGACGGACGTGGGATCACCAGATCCACCGTCTTGTCGCCCTTGCGCAGCGTGACGCGATCGGTGCCGACGGCTTCGATGGTGAAGCCTTCCACGCTTTCGCCCTGGCGATAGGGCGTGCCGTTGATCACGGCGACGGGAATCTCGGACTTGCCCTCTTTGGGGAGCATGGTCATCGAGACACGGAGATTGGAGGGCGTGGGCAGATCGTCCGGCGCTGAGAGGACAGGCTTGGAGACTGGAGCGGGAACCTCAGGCTTCGCCGTCCACGCCTGCGGCGGCGCGAAGGGATCGGGCAGATCCGCGGGAACAGCGATCGATTTGGAGAGCGTGTTCAAGCGGCTCGCGAGAGATGCCGGCTGCGTTGACGCCGAGCGGCTTGGCGCGGGCGCGGCGCTTGCGGGGCGAGCGGCGGGGGCTGGGGCGAGCGCGGTGGTGCTCGCGGCTGGAGCAGCCGCAGCCGCGCCGGCGGGATCGGAATACCCGATCACCAGTTTGTCAACAGCGATAGCGCCCCCGCCCAGGGCAAGCACGATCGCGAGCGTGAGTTGGGGCTTCTTGAGCTTCACGGGGAGGAAGGGGCAATTCAAAGCGGTGCGAGTGCCAGGGATTCAGCGGTCCGGGTCATGCTCGGCGCCCGCAAGGCCCGCAGGAGCGGCAAACCAGGTACATGTCAGCGCAAACTGGGACGTGCGCCCGGACGCGCGAAGGTCCAGATCGTCCACGCGCGTGTCCGGAAACTGGGCCCGCAGCGCGGCGAGGAAGCTCGTCATCGCGGCAAAGTCGCACGTGCCTGAGAATCGGATCGGGATCAACGTGTGGCGCGGCTTTGAGACTGATGTGCCGGGTTCGAGCGTGACCACGTGCAGGCCGCTGGCTTCTGCGAGCTTGGTCATGCGCACGATCCGATCGTTGGTGCGAGCCGGGGCTTCCAGCTTGATCGCAAGATTCTCCAGGCGGGCTTGCAGAAGATCGACCCGGCGCCGATCAGCGCGGAGGTTGGCTTCCGCGACGATGGCGTCGCGATCGGCGCCCCGCGACTCGGACTCGCGGCGCATCTGCACCGCGTTCTGGTTGAGCACGGGCTCGATCGCCACGAAATAGCCGATCGCGCCGATCACCGTCATGCCCGCGATGCCGAGCAGGTGCACTTGCAGCGTTGTCAGGGTGTATCGCATCACGGGCGCGTCTCCTGCAGCTCGTCGGCGATCGCTTCAAGCTCAAAGGCGGTTGCGCCTTCGCCCGCGCTGGTGTTCGCACGGGTCTGCGTGATGGTGACCTGGGTGAACACACCCAGACCTTCCAAGCGCTGCGCCAGCTCGAAGACCTTGCTCGGGCCGGCCGCGGACCCTGCGAGCACAACCTTGAGCTGCTGACGCGCCCGCTGGGTCGGCGGGGTTCGGTTCGCGCTTTCGCTCGAGCTTGCCTGGCCCCCGGACGAGGGCGAGGGCGCCGGCTGGCTGATGACCAGGGCAAGGCGCGAGTACACCGCTTCATCGCCCCGTGCCCGTGCGAGCGCGGCGAGCAGCAACGCCATATTGGGGTGATTGCCGGCAGTTTCGGCGGCGTCGATACGGTCCGCAAGTGCACTCATCGTGCCCGCGAGCTTGGCGATCTCGCTCTTGGCCGCGGCTTCTCGCTGCTGGGCGCGCTCGCGCATGTCCAGGTCGGCGGAGGTCGGGAGCGCCATCGCCATGCGTCCGGCGGGGAGCATGATCAGCAGCAGCCCGCCGTAACAGGCGAGCACGATGCCCCACACTCGAATCAGCTTGCGCACTCTCGCACGGTGAGCGCGAGTCGGCGGGATGAAGTTGGCGTTAATCATGCGGCCACCGCCTTGCTGGTTGAGTGCAGGGCCAGCCCGATCGCCGTCATGAGCGTCGTCGGCTCGCAGGCGCCTAGAGCCGCAAGATCAGCCTCATGCGTGCCCGCGAGCGCGAGCAGTTGCACAGGGACTTCGGTTTGATCACCCAGACGAGAGATGAGCCCGGGGAGCATCGCCGCTCCGCCGCTGATGAGTGCAACCTGGGCGGGAGACGCAAAGCGCCGCGCTGCATAACTGATGCTGACGCGCAGCTCGCTCGCCAGCGTATCGATGTGGGCGGAGATCATCGCCTGCGCGTCGGCGCTGTATGCGCCTTCGCCTTCGCGTCCGGCGGTGCAGCCGGTGTGTCGAACCAGGTACCGCGCGGACTCGTCGTCCACGCCCAGCTTGGTCTTGATCTGCGCGACGAGCGCGGCGAGCCCCAGCTCGTGCATGCACCGCTCGTACACGATGGTGTGACCCTGCACGATGATGAGGTCGGCCCCGGACCAGGAAAGATCGACCAGTGCCGTCAGGCTTGGGGCTGGGGCCAGTCGCTTGCCGGCGGCTCGCACTAGCGCCAGCGTTGGCGCATCGATCGCGATCACATCGCCGCCGGCGGTTTCAAACGCATCCATCAACGCCTCGGCGTCGGCGTGCTTGCACCCGACGGCCATGACGTGCGTGCCTTCGTTGGCGCGGGCACCGCCCGGAAGCTCCCACCACGTGAGTTCGACGCCCGCGGCGTCGGCCTTGTGAGATCGGGCAAGTTCCTGGCGCGCGATGTCGTTGAGTGGGGCTCCGCTGGAGCGAGGGGGAAGTTCCATGACCGAGCTCAGAAGCGCAGCCGGCGGCACCGCCGCGACAACCGCCTTGCCACGAAAGTCCATACGCCAAAGAACGTTCAAAAGTCGGGCGGCTTCACCGGGGGAGATTGTGGCGTCGCTGGCGGCCCGTGGAATCGACGCGGCCCGGACCAGCACGGGCCCGGCGTCATCAAGTCGCATCTGCGCGGCCTTGATGGCGCAGGTCCCGATGTCGATCCCGATCGGTGAGTAGGTTGGACGTTTGAAGAGCTTCACGACCCACCTCCTCGGGTTGCCGTCGCCAGATCAAACAGAGGCAGGAACATGCTGACCGCGACGAAGCCGATCACCACGCCGAGGAACAGCAGGATGATCGGTTCGATCACCGAGCTGAGCGATCGCAGCACGATGTCGTTGTCTTCGTCAAGAAAGTCTGAGAGATCAAGCAGCACGGCGGAGAGTTGCCCGGACCGCTCGCCGCTGCGCATCGCTTCGACGACGCTGCGGCTCAGCAGCGACGAATCTGCCAGCGAGCTCGAGACGTTTTCTCCCTTGGTGACTTGTTCCTCGGCTTTCGCGATCAGATCCTCGAACAGCAGGTTGCCGGTGGCCTGACGCGTCAGTGACAGTGCTTCGAGCATCGGCACGCGTCCGGCCAGCAGCACTCCCAAGACCCGGGTCAGGCGTGCCGTGATGAGCGCACGCGACACGCGACCAATCAGCGGCAGGGTGACCGCGGCGCTGTGCAGGGCGCGCCGCCCGGTCTGTGAGCCCAGATACGACCATGTCCCAAGCCCAAGCACTCCCGCGCCCGCGAGCACGGCCCACCAGTACGCTCGCAGCAGGGCGCTCAAGTCCATCAGCAGTCGCGTCGTAGGCGGCAGCGGCGAGCCCAGGGCCTGAAACAGCCCTTCGAACCTCGGGAGGACGAAGAACAGCATCACACCCAGCACATTGAGCGAGATGAACACCAGCACGCAGGGATACGCCAGCGCCCCCAGCACCGACGCGCGGACTTTGAGCTGCTGACGCGTGAGTGAGGCGAGGCGTTTGAGCATCTGGTCGAGTTGCCCGCCCGACTCGCCCGCGGCGATCAGGCTTCGAGCCACGCCGTCGAAGTACTTTGGCTGGCTCTCCACCGCGACGGAGAAGGGCGAGCCTTCTTCGATGCGTTTGCGAATGCTCTCGAGGGCCGTGCGCCATTCGCTTTTGGGAAGCTGCCGCTCGATGGAGCTGATGGCATCGACCATGGGCGTGCCGGTGGAGACCAGGACCGAGAGTTGGCGCACGAACACGGCCATGTCTTTGAGGCGCTTGCCGCGGCCGCCCAAGCCGGCGCGGAACTCGCGTGCCGCGCCGGAGGCTTTGCTGCCCGCGCGAGTAGCAAGCACTTCGCTGACGAACAGTCCGCGCTTGCGGAGCGCGTCCTCGGCTTCCTGCGCTGTAGCCGCGTCGATCACGTCGGACACAGCTTTGCCGGCTCGGTCATAGGCGCGGAAAGAGAACTTCATGCGGCCTCCTTCGCGATCGGGGGCGTCTGCTCGGCGGTGCGGGCGCGGTCGGCAGCGCCGGCATCGTCGTCGTCGTTGTGCGTGACGCGCAGGATCTCTTCAAGGCTGGTCTTACCCTCGATCGCCAGCAGCACGCCTTCCTGGCGCAAGCTGAGGTTGCCGCGTTCGGCGAGCTTCTCTCGGATCTCGTGAGTGGCGGCGTTGTGGTGAACCATGCGCCGGATGTCGGGGCTGACTTCCATGATCTCGTAGATGCCGCAGCGCCCCTGAAACCCGGAATCGTGACACTGTCGACAGCCCGCGCCCTTCCGGAACGGACGCCCGCCGTGCGATTCGAGCCCGGCGTCTTGCAACACCTGTTCGGTCGGGTAGTACTTGGTGGCGCACGACGGGCAGATGGTGCGAGCCAGGCGCTGGGCCACCACGCCGTTGAGCGCGCTGGAGAGCAGATACGGCTCGAGCCCCATGTCGACCAGGCGTGCGACCGCGCTCGGCGCGTCGTTGGTGTGCAGCGTCGCCAGAACCAGGTGCCCAGTAAGCGCGGCTTGCACGGCGACGCGCGCGGTGTCGTGGTCGCGGATCTCGCCGACCATGATGATGTCCGGGTCCTGCCGCAAGATCTCGCGCAGCGCCCGCGCGAACGTCAGCCCGATCTGCTCGTTCACTTGAAGCTGATTGACCAGGTCAAGCTGATACTCGACCGGATCTTCGACAGTCACGATGTTGACTTCCGGCGAGCGCAGGAGGTCGAGCGCGGAGTACAGCGTGGTGGTTTTGCCTGAGCCGGTCGGCCCGGTGACCAGCGCCAGGCCGTGCTCCATCGAGAGCACGTTCTTGAGAGTCATCATGGCTTCCGGGCGGAAGCCAAGGTCCTCCATGCGGACGCGCAGATTGCGCTTGTCGAGCACGCGGATCACGATCTTCTCGCCCAGGAGCGTGGGCATCGAGCTGACGCGCAGGTCGACTTCCTGCCCGTCGGCGACGATGTGCACGCGTCCGCCCTGCGGCAGGCGCTTCTCGGCAATGTCCATCTTTCCGATGATCTTGACGCGAGCCACGATCTGCGCGTGCATGCCCGGCGGGGGCTTCATCAGGTCGCGGAGCACGCCGTCTTTGCGGTAGCGCACGCGCGTGCCGCGCTTGTCAGGCTCGATGTGAATATCGCTTGAGCGTTCCTTGATCGCGGTCATGAGCGCGACGTTGACGAGGTTGACGATCGGCGAGCCGGCGATCATCCGGTCCAGGTCGGTGACCGGGCCTTCGTCAACCTGTTCGCGATCGACGACTTCCACGTCCTGTTCGGAGAGGCTGGTCAGGAAGGCATCGATGTCGACGTTGCCGCCGGCGTACTTCTTGATGTACTCGTGGATATTCGACTCGAGTGCCAGCACCGGGCGAACCTTCAGCCCGGTGATCTGGCGCAGGCGGTCGATGGTCGGCAGGCTCTGCGGCTCGGCCATCGCGACCGTCAGCGTGCCGTGCACCCGGAACATCGGAATCAGCTTGAGGCGTGTGCACTCCTCTTCGCCGACGGCTTTCAGCAGCGCGGGATCGATGAGCCCGTGACGGATCACGCACCCCGGCACGCCCAGCGTCTGCGCAAGTGCTCGCACCAGCGCGATGTTCGAGATGACCCCTTGATCAACCAGCAGTTCACCGAGCATGCGCCCGCTGGAGCGCTGCTGCGAGAGTGCGGCATCAAGCTGCTCGCGCGTGATCGCACCAGAGGCCACCAGTGCCTCGCCCACGCGCAGTCGCCCGCCCGCGCTGAAACTGGCATGCGGGCCGGGCGCGGGCTTGGGTGCCTGCGAGTCGGGCGGGGCTTTGGGGTCGTTGGGTGCGGGGCTGTTCACAGGAAGCTCCTGACAGCCGCGCTGACGTCTGAAAAGTGCTCAAAATACTGGGAAAGATCGGTGATCTCAAGAATCTCGCGGACGGTCTCGTTGGCTGCGCAGAGTCGCAGCGCCCGTCCGCTCTCAGAGAGTTTCTCGGAAGTTTCCTTCAGAACCTCCAGCCCCCGACTGTCCAGATACGGCACGTCCGACGCGTCCACGACGAAGCGCCCAAGGCTCTTGTCCATCACGCTCAGCGCCCGCTGCTTGAACTGGTCCGCGTCCTGGGCGCACAGCGGCCCTCGCGGCTTGATCACCGTGACCGCTCCTTGGCGCTGTTCTTGAATCTCCACGCGAGCGCTCCGTTACGGGTCCGATGCTCAAGCCGCCAGCGGCAGGGACACGGTGAACGTGCTGCCCTTGTCCAGTTGCGAGCGCACAGTCAGGTCGCCGCCGTGCAGACGCACGACGTCCCGTGCGATCGAAAGCCCGAGCCCGGTGCCCGTGATGTCCGCGATCCGTTTGTCCTTGGCCCGGTAGAACTTGTCAAAGATGAGGTCCGTCTCGTCGTCGGCAATGCCGATCCCGTTGTCGACCACGTCGATGGTCACGGAGTTCGCGTCGGCCTGCACGCGCACGTTGACCGTGCCGCCCGTCGGGGTGTATTTGATCGCATTGCCCACAAGGTTGTGCATCGCCAGGACCAGCTTGTCGCGATCGCCGCTGAGCTGCGGCCACTTGGGGGGCAGCTCGAACGCCAGCACGATCGATTTCTGGCGGGCTTGCTGCTCAAAGTCGGCGCGGAGTTCTTCAAACACCGTTTCCAGGCGGACATCGTCGCGATGCAGCTTGAGCTGCCCGGCTTCGATCTCCGCCACGCTGAGCATGTCGCCGACCAGTCGCTCCAGACGCCTGATCTCCCCGCTGACGACGTTCAGCGCCTGCGATCTGGCCGCCTGATCCAGGTTGGGCTCTTCTACAAGCTGATCAACGTACAGACGCATGTTGGTCAGTGGCGTGCGGAGCTCGTGCGTGGCGGACGCCACGAACGCGTTTCGCGAGTCATCCGCGACCTTCTGCTGGGTGACGTCCTCGATGACCACCAAGGCCGCGCCGAAGTCCCCCTTGCGGATCGGGCGGACGGTGAAGCGCAGCACGCTGGCGACGCGGGCGCCGTCGCCCGTTCGGACCCACTCGGCGCTGGTGCGATTCCGCGAGATCCCGCCCGCGACCTTGCGGATCGAGGTGACGACCCCTTCGTCCAAGATCATTTTGCTGACATCGCCGCCGGTCAGCTCTTCGCGCTTGATGCCCAGGAAGACACCCGCCGCACCGTTGGCGTACTTGATGCTGAGTTTGTCATCGACCAGCAGAAGGCCCTGCCAAAGCGCGTCGCAGACGCTGTGCAGCTCGGTGTCCCCGCCGCGACGGCTGCCCAAGCGATCGTTGACCTTGTCCTGCGTCAGGCGCTCGCGGAGCTGCTCGGCTTCGCTGACCAGGCGGTTCCAAGCGACGGCTTCGGCGCCCAGCGTTGGGGCGACGCTCAGGGCCGCGGCGTTGGTTTCGCCATCAGAAAGCGCCCGCAGCGCTTCGCGCACGGCTCCGACGCCCTGCAGGCGGGCCCGCGCTGAGCGATACGCCAACCACAGGCACGTCATGCTCGCCACGCCGATCACCCCGGCGCCAACCTGGGCCTGCCAGCCCCGGAAGTACACATCCGGAGAATCCGAGCGCACCAAGAGCAGCGCCGGGCCCTTCCCCGGGACATTCAGCGGCGCCCGCACCTCCGTCGTTCGACCTGTGTGCTGGACCACCGCCTCGGCGAGTATGGGCTTGAGCGTGTTCCAGCTTTCAGGAACCGTGTCGTACTTGGCGCGAGAGATCGAGTCCGCGATCACCGTTGACGCCGCATCCGGCAGCGAGATCTGCACCTGCGTGAGCCCATACTGCGCCGCGAGCCCGGCGACCATGGTGCGCAGCGCCGTGGTCTCGCCCGCGCCGAGCATGCTCTCGGCGTTTCGGGCCAGCAAGTTGGCGATGATGGCGGTCTGATCCTTGCGGGCCAGGCGCTGGCTTTCGCGCTGCTCGCGCATCTGCCAAAGCGTGGAGGCGGTCAGGGCCCCGAGCATGATGGCGGCGGCCGCCAGCCCCGCCCAAGCCACCAGCGATTCGCCCCGCGACAGCGCGCGGTGCATGAGCTTTCGACTGTGCGTGGGTGTGCTCACGAATGAACGCCTCGTTCTGAAATACTCTTGTACGGACCTTGCCAAATCAGCTTGGTCGTGTGCGCTATCGGATGAATACCCCCGCGCGGTGAGGCGCTCCCCGCACTGGCCCGGACCCGCCTTGGGTGAGAATCCGGTTATGCCGAGCCCGGTGGTGAACCCGGAGCCCTGAGACCGGTAAAATGGTGCCAAGGACGTGGAACGCGACGCCCGCGTTCCCAAGAAACTCCGAGTCGCCTGCCTGGGGTACAGGGTGAAGCAGGCGACAACCACCACCGAGCATTTCCCATGTTGAACCGCGCCCGCACTGTGTTCCGCAAGTCGATCGCCACCTTTTGGGGGATGTCCCGCGGGTCCGAGAACTCGGCGGCCGGTCAGCTTCTGGAGAGTCTGGAATCTCGCCAGTTGCTGGCCGCCGACCTGGGCGTCACCTTCGACCAGAGCAAGCTGACATTCCCGGCGATCGTCGTGCCCGGCGACAACGTCGTGCCGGACTCGGCGTTCGACGCGCCGATCCGCATCGTCAACAACGGTCCTCAGGCGGCGGTGGGGCTGGTCAACATCGCCTTTTACCTCTCCGCCGACACGGTGCTGAACACCTCCACCGACCTGCTCATGCGCGAGTATCGCAACGAGCAGCTCCAACTCCCGGTCTTCACGGGTGACCCAAATGACATCGGCGAGTTCTCGCCCGACATGCGCGTGCCCGCGGAAGCCGTGCCCGGCACGTACCACATCATCGTCCGCATCACCTATCCCAACAGCCAGATCGACGACTTCAACAGCGCCAACAACATTGCCGTGTCCGATCAGACCGTCGAAGTCCAGCGCCGCTTCGGCGCCGTCGGCACACGCAGCAACATCACCATGGTCGTCAAGGACGCTGAGAACACGCTCATCGCCTTCAGCCTCTCCGGCGGCGGCACCGGCGCGCTCTCTATCGACTCCCAGGGTCGCTACGTCGTCACCACCACCGGCACCGGCGGCCTTTCCGATCTTTCCGTTCAGACCAATGGCGGCGATGGCACCTTCGATTTTGCCTCCGTGACCATCAACGGCGCCATCCGCTCCTTCACCGCTCCGAACGCGCGCCTCGTCGGCACCTTCAACCCCGGCACGTCGATCACCACGCTCACCCTCGGCAACGTCATCGGCCCCACCACCCTCACCATCCCCGCCACCAGCACCAGCCCGACCATCACGCTCGGGGCCGTGCAGAACCTGATCCTCTCCTCCGGCGTGGGCATCAAGAGCCTGAGCGTCACATCCTGGTTCGACACCGATTCCACGCCCGACGTCATCCAGGCTCCGTATCTGGACGCGATCACGCAGACTTCCAACTCGCCCTTCGGCGCCCAGTTCCAGGTCGCCGAACGGCGCATCGGCAATGTGGACGGACGCACCAACGTCTCGCGCGCCGAACGCGACGCCGACGGCTCGCTCATCGTCGTCAAGCTCACCGGTGCCGGCTCGGGCACCGTCAACGTCGACTCTCAAGGCCGCCTGGTGATCGACTCCACCGGCACCAGCACCACCAGCGATCTCACGATCTCCGTCCGCGGCGGCAACAACCTTGCGGACATCGGAGCCGTCACCATCGCCGGCGCCATCCGCTCCTTCGTCGCGCCGGAATCCCGATTGCTGGGCACGTTCTCGCCCGCGTCCAGCATCGCCACGCTCACGCTCGGCGATGTCGTGGGCGGCGCGCTCACCTTCCCGACCTCCGCCGTGCAGCCCACCATCACGCTCGGCAACGTCACCGACTCCGCCATCACTTCGCCCGGCGGCATCACCTCGCTCATCGTCAAGAGCTGGACCGATTCCGACTCCACCGCCGACCTCATCCAGAGCAAGTTCATCACCACCCTGCGCACGCTCGGGAGCGGCAACTTCAACGCCTCCCTCCGCATCAGTAATCTGGGCGCCGCGGGGGCACTCAGCAGCGTGGTCATCGGAGGCGTGATTCGCGGCGGCACCTGGGTCGTCGACGGGCCCGTCGGCTCCATCGCCGCCTTCGCCACCGCGGCCGCCTGGTCCGCCACCGTCTCCCGCGCCCTCGGCTCGCTCACCATCAACCAGAGCCTCCGCGGCGTGATCGCGGCTCGCAGCTTCGGCAACATCTCCGTAGGCCGGGACATCCTCGCCACTCGCATCCTCGCCGGCACCTACCTCGGCAACGACGGCCTCCTCGGCGGCTCAGGCGGCGACGCCGATACCTTCGGCGTCGGTCGCATCGATCGCCTCGTGGTCACTCGAAACGTCGCCAACTCCATCATCGCCGCGGGCCTCAAGAGCATCTCCGGCTCCGGCATCGAAGAGCCCCAGCAACTCCTGGGCGGCGTCAACTCCCGCATCGGCGAACTCCGTATCGGTAACGTCGCCGCCGTCACCGCTCGCTTCCTCGCCAACCGCTATGTCGGTCCGACGACCATCGGCGGGCAGGCCGTCGACGTCCGCACCAACTCCCGCTTCCAGATCGTCACCCAGCCCCCGGTCGCCACCGCCACCAACATCACCGTGGGCTCCGGCGGTGCCACCATCACCATCAATTTCCAGTCCTTCGGCGTCATCAACCTGAACACCATCACCGGAGCCGCCGTCCGCGTCACCGGCCCGAACGGGTTCAGCCAGATCGCCACGCTCGCCAGCCGCCGCTTCCTGCTGGGCTCGCTGCAAGCCACGGGCGTGGGCGTGTTTACGATCGCCGCGCCGGGCGGGAACTGGACGCCGGCAGACGACGGCGAGTACTCCGTCCAGATCGTCGCAAACACGGTCGCCGACTCCCGCGGCAACTTCGCTTCTGCCGGCGAAATCAGCCAGTTCCTGGTCTCGGTCTGAACAGTTCGCCCTGCCCACTGGCGTTGGGCGCCTCCCGGTCTGTATGATCCGCCCATGGCGCTGGTCGGAATCATCATGGGTTCGCAGAGCGACTGGGAGACCCTCGAGCATGCCGCCCGCACGCTCGAGGAACTCGGCGTGGACTTTGAAGTCCGCGTCGTCTCCGCGCACCGCACGCCCGACCTGCTCTTTGAGTACGCCTCCAGCGCCGAAAGCCGAGGGCTTGAGGTCATCATCGCCGGCGCCGGCGGCGCGGCTCACTTGCCCGGCATGTGCGCCAGCAAGACCGTGCTCCCCGTGCTGGGCGTGCCGGTTGAGAGCAAAGCCCTGCACGGCGTGGACTCGCTGCTCTCCATCGTCCAGATGCCCGCGGGCATCGCCGTGGGCACGCTCGCAATCGGCAAGCCCGGCGCCATCAACGCCGCCTTGCTCGCGACGCAGATGCTCGCGATCAAGCATCCCAAGTTCCGCCAGGCGGTGCGCACCTTCCGCCAGCGTCAGACCCAGGGCGTGCTCGCCCACCCCGACCCGCGCCGCCCCGCCGGAACGCCGGCACATTCCAACAGCGATCAGCCCAGTTTCCAGCCCGTGAAGCCCAAAGTGCCGCGTGCCAAAGCCAGCGGCAAGCTCCCGCCCAAGGGGCCCAAGCCGTGATCGTGGGGGTGCTCGGGGGTGGGCAGCTCGGGCGCATGCTCGCGCTCGCGGGCATCCCGCTCGGGCTGCGGTTCCGATTTCTTGATCCTGACCCTGAATGCCCCGCCTCGCACGTGGGCGAGATGATCGTCGGCGAGTATGACGACCCCGTCGCCCTCACGCACCTAGCCCGCGATGCCACGGTGATCACCTACGAGTTTGAGAACGTTCCCGCGGCGACCGTCGAGTTTCTCGAGTCGCAGGTGCAGGTCTCGCCGCCGCGAGCCGCGCTCGCCATCAGCCAGGACCGCCTGAGCGAGAAGACGCTCTTCCGCGACCTGCGCATCGGAACGCCCGAGTTCGCGCCCGTCGATTCGCTGGAGTCTTTGCACGCGGCCGTCGCCCGCGTGGGCCTGCCCGCCGTGCTCAAGACCCGGCGCTTCGGATACGACGGCAAGGGGCAAGCCGTGCTCCGCGAACCTTCGCAGGTTGGCCCGGCGTTTGAAGAACTCGCCCACGCCCAGACCAAGAGCGGGCACCGCGTCTCGCTCATCCTGGAAGCCTTCGTGCCGTTTTCTCGCGAGGTATCCGTGATCGCGGTGCGCTCGCGCGATGGGCGGTCCGCGTTCTATGACCCGGTTGAGAACGTACACACCCGCGGCATCCTCGCCCGCAGCACCGCCCCCGCACTCCGCATGAGCGAGAGCCAGAAGGCCCGGTATGAAGACGCGGCGAAAGCCGTGCTGGATCGCCTGGAATACGTCGGCGTGCTCGCGATCGAGTTCTTCGAGCTGCCCGGGGGGCAGATCCTTGCCAACGAGATGGCCCCGCGCGTGCACAACAGCGGGCACTGGACGATCGAAGGCGCGACCACCAGCCAGTTTGAGAACCACATCCGGGCCGTGTGCGACATGCCGCTGGGCTCAACCGCAGCCCGCGGGCGCAGCGTGATGCTCAACATCATCGGCGCCGACCCGGACACGCCCAAACTCCTCGCGCAGCCCGGTGCGCACCTGCACATGTACGACAAGCAGCCCCGCCCGGGGCGCAAGCTCGGGCACGTGACGATCTGCGAGACGGACCTTGGGCGCCTGGAGAGTGCCGTGCGCAACGCGGCGGCGTGCTTGAGGAACTGTTGATGAATCCTGCCTCCTCCAAACCGGAAGCCGCAGAAGATCGAGGTCCGACCATGCGCATCCGGGGGTCGCTGTTGTGCATCTCGTGCCGATACGACCTGCATGGTCTTGCGACGACGGCTGTATGCCCGGAGTGCTCGGCGCCGGTGGCTCGAACGCTTGGCTCACTGCACGCGGCCCCGCTCTCCGACGTGATCAGATTGCAATCGGGCTTGCGATTGATGTGGATTGCGATTCTCATCGGTGTCTTTGGAGTTGTGACTGCACGCCTCTCAAGCTCGCTGCAGATTCAATCCGCACTCTTGGACAAGAGCAGCATCTTCTTGAACATGCTGATGAGCGGAAGCGCTCTGCTGTTCGCGATTGGTCCAATAGTTTCCTTCTTTGGCATTCGACGCTTGATCGCGCCAACTCAAGGTATTGACTTCGTTCCCGACAGTTTGGCTCGGTGCGAGTTCATTCGACCACGAACTGCAAGTCGTCTCGCTGTAATGGTGTGGTCTGCGGCATTCGCGGTGATTACGGCTGTCACAAACGCTGTGGCAATTCGTTTCAACTTCGGTGGTGCCGGAGAGTTCGAATCATCCATTGCAAATGCCATCCTGTATCGTGCGATTCTGCTTGTCCCTGCCACATGGTTGACCAGAAACATCATTCTGCTCGCACGCTTCAGGCAGATCGCGCAAAGCACTCGAATGAAGGGGTTCACATTGCTGTCAGGTCTTCGTGCCCTGTCGATCGTGCTCGCGGCGATAGCGTGGGTATATGCCCTCACAAGTCTCGTGATTCCTGATTTGAGCGTGAACCCGATGGTGCTTTCATACGAATCCCCGCTGAATCTCGTGCGCGTTCGGCGCATGATCGCATGATCGGGAGTTGCGCCCTGGGTGAGGATGTGGGATGATGTGCTCGGCAACGGAGGCCGAGCATGCAGGTGCGCGAACGTTCTCCCGGGGATCTTGTCGAACTCAGGCGTCTGGCCCGGCGTGAGAAGAACGCCGAGCAGAAGGACCGGCTGATGGCCGCGGCCCTGGCCGTCGAGCAGGTCCAGACCGCCGAGATTCAGCGCGTCCTCAACCGCAGCCGCGGCTTCGTGCAGCGCTGGGCTTACGCCTATCGCGAGCACGGGATCGAGGCCCTCAAGGAAAAGCCCCGCGGCGGCAGCGTCGGCAGAATCAGCGGCGACAACGCCCTCCGGCTCAAGGCCCGCATCGACGCGGGCCCCACGCCCGCCGACAAGGTCTGCACACTGCGCGGCAAGGACGTGCAGCGCATCGCCAAGGAGGAACTGGGCGCGGACGTCTCGCTCTCCAGCGTGTACCGCCTGCTGCACAAGATGGGCTATTCATGCCTGGCCCCGCGGCCGCGTCACGAGAAGCAGGACCTTGAGGCCCAGCGGAAGTTCCGGCAGGACAGCGCCCCCCTTTTGTGAAGATCATCCGCGACGCGTTGACGCCGGTGGGCGGGTGTGTGCGTGTGTTCTTCATGGACGAGGCGCGGTTCGGGCAGCAGGGCACGACCACGCGGGTGTGGGCCGAGCGCGGCTCGCGGCCGACGGCGGTGAAGCAGACGCGGTACGAATGGGTGTACCTGTACGCCGCGGTCGAGCCCAAGACCGGCGCCAGCGTGGCGCTGCAGGCCCCGAGCGTGAACACACAGACCATGAACGTGTTCCTCTCGATGCTCAGCGCCGAGTGCGGACCGATGGACCACGCGATCCTGATCATGGACCAGGCCGGGTGGCACAAAGGCCGAAAGCTCCGCGTGCCAGAGAACGTCACGGCGTTGTACCTGCCGCCGTACAGCCCGGAACTCAACCCCGTGGAGCGGCTGTGGGCCTATCTGAGGAGCCACTACCTCAGCAACCGAACCTTCAACGACTACCAGCACCTGCTCGACGCCGGCGCCCAGGCCTGGCAGCAGCTCACCCCGCACACCCTCCGCTCCGTCTGCGCCTGCCCCTACCTCGAGCACGAGATTCACGGGTGATTCGTATCAAAGGGTGTTTCGGGGATGCTCGCTGACGCCTGGTTTTTTGTCGTTTCCGCAGTGCAACTGCTCAGCTACGTGGCTTTGGTGTGGTGGTTCATCTGCGTCGTGTCGATGTGGCGAATCATGGGCCGCATCGCGAAGGCGACCCAAGCCCGCGGTGAACTTCTCGAGGCGCAGGCCGCGTCGCCTATTCCAAGCTGACGCTCGCCACCGTCGTATCGTCCGCCAGATCGTCCGTCCCCGCAAACGCCAGCACCGCCGAGAACAGCACGCTGACGTCCGTCGCTGGCTCGCCCGAGGACTGCAGTGCCGCGATGGCGCGGTCCACGCCGAACATGTGCCCGCTCTCGCCCGGCTGTTCGACCACGCCGTCGCTGAACACGATCAGGCGATCGCCGACCTCCAGCTTCAGCGAGCCCGCAGTGTATTCGAACGACTCATCGATCCCCAGCGGGATGCCGCCGGAGGCGTCCGAGCTGATACGTCGCGCCGGCCCGACCGCCGGACGCACCAGCCAGTGCCCGTGCCCCGCGTCCACGAACGTCACCTCGCGCGTCTGGATGTCGAACACGCCGATCCACAGCGAGATGAAGCGGCTTTCCGACGCGTGCGCACACACGTGCGCGTTCACACTCCGCACCGCCGCCGCCAGATCGCCCGTGGTCTTCAGCGCCAAGTTCAGGTGCGACTGCGCCGTCGCCATCAGGATCGCCGCGGAAATCCCCTTGCCTGCAACGTCCCCCAAGAACACCGCGACGCGCCCGCCCGGCAGCGACACCACGTCAAACAAGTCGCCGGCGACGTACCGACCGCTCTTGGAACGCATCGCATAGCTCAACGGGCCGAGCTTGGCTTCCTCCGGCGGCATGATCATGCGCTGGGCCTCGCGAGCCGCGTCCAGATCGCGCTCCAGTTCGCGCTGCCTTCGTTCCAGTTCCTGGCGCGAGATGTTGCCCAGCGCCAGCCCATACATCTTCGCCAGCGCGCTCAGGTACGCCGCCGCGTCGTTCTGCACCGTCGCAACCGGTCGAGCCCCGGTCATCTGCTGCGGCGTCGCCTCGCCGCTGCGCGAGTCCAGATACAGATACGCCCCGACGCTCGCGCCCACGGGCACCGGCGCGCACAGCGCCGTCTGAATGCCCAGGCGCATAATGCTCTCCGA
The DNA here is from genome assembly GCA_037367405.1 of Ottelia alismoides. Taxonomy (NCBI): domain Eukaryota; kingdom Viridiplantae; phylum Streptophyta; class Magnoliopsida; order Alismatales; family Hydrocharitaceae; genus Ottelia; species Ottelia alismoides. Next base: position 284,411 of record JAZKJV010009821.1, on the reverse strand, counting down.
GCCCGTCAGCGGCGTGTCCGCCGTCAGCCTCGCCACTTCGCCCTGCTTCGCCAGGTTGATCAGCGAGTGCGAAAATGTCGGCGAAGGCGGGGCCGCCCCCGCGTGCTTGAGGCGCAGCAGTTCCGACGCCGTGAGGCTTCCCGCCTCGCCTGTCGTCCCCTCAGGTCCGACGGCACAGACGACGCGCATCTCGCTCGCCGAGCCCATTTCGTGCAACACCGCGGCTCGCGGAAAGCCCGTCCCCTCGACCGCGGCTTTCGCGACCGTGCGGGCCAGCGCGCCCTCGTCGCTCGCCCCGCCGACGGCTGCGGCGACGTCGATGAGCAGGTTGAGCCGGTTCCGCGTGATCGCCGCGAGCTCGCGTTCGTGCACGCGTTCGACGCGCTCGCGCGTGCTCGGTGCGCTGACGGTCGTGGTCACGTGCGTGGTGGGCATGTTGTCGCCCAGACGCACGCGGAAACTCCAAGGCCCGATGCCGATCAGGTCGCCATGCTTCAGCGGGGCCGGCGTGCTCGCGCCCAGGGGCACCGCGTTCACATGCGTGCCATGGCGCGACCCAAGATCGGAAATGATCCACGCCCCGCCGCCCGCCCCGGCCGTGCCCCCGCCGCTTACCTGGCTGATCTGCGCATGACGGCGCGACACGCTCTCATCCGCCAGCACCACCTGACACTGCGAACTCCGCCCCAGCACCACCGTCGTCCCAGGCTTCACCTCCACCGGCGGCATCGCCGGCCCGGAAATCGGGTCCAGCGTGAGCGGCTGGGGCGCCTGCATGAACATGGTCTGGCCGGGAGGCATGATCGATGGAGGATATCAGGGGCAGGCACGGAGTCACGAAGAGGCCAACAGCCGGGCAACAACGAGCCGAGAAGGTAGGGAGCGGGTTTCGTCGATCGAGATTCGCATGCTGCGTGACTGCGTCACTCCGTCACTTCCCGATCACCCCATCGCCGCGATCGCCCGTCCGTACGCCTGCACGCACTTGCCCGCCGCCCCGTCCCATGTCAGTTTGCGAAGCTCAAACGCCCCGTGCTCGCGCAGCGTGGCGCCCAGCGGCGGGTGCTTGAGCACCGCCACGATCTTGTTGGCCATCTCGTCGATGTCCCAGAAATCCACCTTCAGCGCGTGCGTCAGCACTTCGCTCACGCCCGACTGCTTGGAGATGATCACCGGCACGTCGTTGCGCATCGCCTCCAGCGGCGCGATGCCGAACGGCTCCGACACGCTGGGCATCACATAGCAGTCGGCCATGCGGAACACTTCGTCCACCTGCTTGCCGCGTACAAAGCCCGTGAACAGCACCCGATGCCCGATGCCGTAGTGCGCCGCCTCTTCGATCATCCGCGTGGTCATGTCCCCCGACCCTGCCACCACGAACTTCACGTTCGGCACCTTCTCAAGCACGCGCTTCGCCGCCCGGATGAAGTACTCCGGCCCCTTCTGCATCGTGATCCGCCCGAGAAACAGCACGATCCGATCGTTCGATTCAATCCGGTCGCCTTCGTGCGGCTGGTATTCCTCATTCTCAATCCCGTTGTACACCACTTCGGTCTTTGAAATATCCACGCCGTAGCGCCGCACGCAGATCGACTGCGTCAGGTTGCTCACGCACACCACGCGCGTCGCGCCGTGCATGCCGCGACGCTCGATGTCGTACATCCGCTGGTTGATGTTTTCCCCCGAGCGGTCGAACTCCGTGGAGTGCACATGGATCACCAGCGGCTTGCCCGTCACCTGCGCCAGCGCCAGCCCCGCAGGAAACGTCATCCAGTCGTGCGCGTGAATCACATCAAACCGCTCGCCCCGCGAGATCGCCACCACCAGCCGCGCATACCGCTCCGCGTTGGCGACCATGTCCCCCTCATACGCCGCCCCCGCGTGCCCGGGCTTGGCCGGTCCCGTATCCCGCAGCGACGCCCCGGCTTCATAGTCCATCGCCCGCGCAATCGCGCTCGACGCCCGCGCGTCCAGCCCTGGGAACAAACTTTGCACGCTCCGCCCCGCGCTTCGAACCTCCCCCGGACCAAGGGGGTTCAGTTCGTCATCATCACCCCCATCATCGAAAACCCCGGATACGCCGCTGCCCCGCTTGCCAGACCCCCCGAATTGTGGGTACGGCGACGCGATCGGTGAGGGGATCGCCCGGAACACGGTGTGGCTGAAGCCTTCCATCGTGTACGAGGTTGCCCCCATCAGCGCCGCCGCCCCCGCGGCTTCGGGCGAAAGCTCGCCGATTCGCCCGCCGGCCCCGCTGGTTCCGCTCCCTGCGCCTGCGGATCCCGGTGCGGGCGGCGTCCAGTTGATCCCTCGAATCTCCGCCGGGCTCAAGAGGCGAATGTGCGACGCCTGCGACCGGTCCACCGGCTTGGGGAGCACAAACACCACCTCGTGCCCAAGGCGATCCAGGGCTTTGGTCAGCCCGTAGCACGCTGTGCCCAGCCCTCCGGCAATGAACGGCGGAAACTCCCATCCCAGCATCATGATGCGCATCGGTCGGGGCTCGTGGGGAAGGGCCGAGGGCCGGGGTGGGGGGTGGGGGCCGAGGGCCGAGGCGAGAGTCAGAACACGCACGCGGCACGTACCGCGCGCGGCAAGGGTAGCGGGCAAAGCGCTCGCGCGATGCCGCCCGCGCCCGACTCAGATGCCGAAGCCCGACTCTCGGACGCAGCGTCTGCGCATTCCCGCGTCCCCGCGATGCCAACCTGCTCCGTCTCCTCCCTATCCCCGAACCCCTAACCTCTTACCCCTCGCCCCTGCCCCCTCGTCCCATGCTCCTCCTGCTCATCGTCATCCTCCTCCTCGCCAACGCCCTCTTCGTGATGGTCGAGATGGCTCTGGTCTCCGCTCGCAAGGCTCGCCTGCAAGCCCGGGCCGATCGGGGCGACAAGGGCGCCAAGATCGCCCTCGAACTGCTCGAAAAGCCCACCAGCTTCCTTTCCACCACCCAGATCGGCATCACGCTCATCTCCATCCTCATGGGCGCATTTGGCGAAGCCGCCATCGCCGAACGTCTGCAGCACCGCATGAACGAAATGGAGATGCCGACCCGCTGGTCGCATCCCATCGCGTTGGTCGTCACCGTGCTCATCTTGACCTACGCCTCGCTGGTCATCGCTGAGCTGGTTCCCAAGCGCATCGGGCAAGCCCGGGCCGAGACGATCGCCTCCTGGTTCGCCCCGGTCACGCGCCTGGTCGCGACGCTTGCCGCTCCGCTCATCTGGATCCTCACCGTCTCCACCGAGCTCATTCTCAAGCTCATCCCCCTCAAAGCCCAGAACGAGCACGCCTCCACGGAAGAAGAAGTCAAAGCCCTCATCGCCACCGGCACCGAAGCAGGCGTCTTCCACCAGGAAGAGCAGGAACTCGTCGAGCGTGTGTTCAAGCTCTCCGACCAGCGCGTCACCGCACTCATGGTCCCGCGCACCGACATCGACTTTCTCAGGGCCGACGACAGCATCGAGCGCGTCCGTGTCGTGCTCGCGACCTCCAGCCACTCCCACTACCCCGTCGTGAAGTCCGGCGCCGGCGTGGGCGGGCTCGACGATCTCCTCGGCGTCGTCCACGTCAAAGACCTCGTCCGCGCCGGCATCGTCTCCGATTCCATTGACCTCGGCGTCATCTCCAAAAAGCCCGAGTTCATCCCTGAGTCCATGCCCGCCATCAAAGTCCTCGAGCAGTTCCGCGACTCCGGCAACCACATCGCCTTCGTCATCAACGAATACGGCTCGATCATGGGCTTGGTCACCTTCAACGACCTGCTGGAAGCCATCGTCGGTCAGGTCAGCCCAGCCGCGTCCGGCGATTCCGACCCCGCCGTCGTTCGACGCCCCGATGGCTCGTACCTGCTCGACGGGATGCTCCCCGTTTCCGACCTCAAGGAGCTGATGGGCGTCGCCACGCTGCCGCGCGAAGGCGAAGCCGGCTTCGAAACCCTCGGCGGGTTCGTCATGTCCTATTTGGGGCACATCCCCGCCACCGGCGACCGCTTCGAACTCGACGCCGGTGCCGCGCCCGTTCCCGACGAGGAAGACACTGACCCTGAAAAGACTGCGGCGTCATCGTCGTCAAGCTCGAGCGACGATTCGCCCCCTGCGTCCGACCGCCGGGTCAACCAGCCCGCACCGCCCCCGCCGCGATTCCTGTTTGAAGTCCTCGACATGGACCGCACCAGAGTCGACAAAGTGCTGCTGACGATGCAAGGCGGCGTCGGCGAAGCCCCAGGCGGCGAAGGCATCTGACGCAGATGGTCCACGTACACACTCGCCGTGGACGATCCCCGGCGCTGCGTGATGGCGTTGTGCTGTGCCGACGGATGAAGTGTGTTCGTAGCTCTTCCTGCGCGACTGTCCACAACCGGGAGCGTCCGCTCGTCTCACTTCTTCCGCATGGTCTCAGAAAGATACTTCTTCTCCGCGGGCGTCAGCGCTTGTGCCCGTGAAGGCGATCGTCGAAGGTCTTGGAGCAGCGACGCGCCCTCGTCCGCCGTCAGCGGCTTCTTCGGGTCGCGTTCGTCGGTGCACGCACTCAGCCCCAGCATCGCGCCGAGCACCAGCGCCCGCGCCATCACGCGCACGCGATCCTGCCGTGAACTGGATGACACCTGGTGCATAGGCCTGCCGCGTGAAAGATGAGTCCGATCACTGCTGATTCCAAGCGTACGCACACGCCCCACGAACTCTCGGCAGCACACTCACCGATCGCGCCCGCGCACGCCATCTTCCGTGTCGTGATACATCTGCGCCGGCATGTCAGGCCGAAGGCGATTGCGCGTCGGAGTCAGGGCCCGGTCGTCCGGCGATGTGAGCGCGGAAGCGTCGGCCACGAGAATCGGGCGCGGGTCCGAAGGCTTGAGACCTGCCGAGCGCTGTGCGAAGGAGGCGTCGCGATCAAAGAACAGGACCTTCGCCGAGGGCGATACAACCATGTCCGCGCGCTGCGGTGCGATTCGAGGCTCGCCGCCCGGCCCACGCGACCACACCTCCGCGCTGCCCACAAACGAGTTGCTGTAGCGATATGACGGATCGATGGACGTGCCGGCAGATGCAGGTGAGCTCCCCGGCGCCAGCCAGGCCCGCCCGCTTTCTCGCTCCAGCCCGGGACTGATCCACGTCTGGTAGTGCTCGCGCCACGGCGCAATGTCGTGCATCAAGCACGGCCAGTATCGCTCCAGATCCCACACCGGCGAGATCCCCACGCGCAGCGCCGGCGTCTGATCCGGCGGCGTGAACAGCAACTGCTGTGCATCGTCCATGTACGGGTACGACTTGTACTGCTCGTGATACAGATGCACCGACACGCCCAGCCCATGCAGGTTGGCGATCGACTTGGTCTGCCCCGCACGGGCCCGAACACTCGCCAGCGCCGGGATCGTGAGCCCGATCAGCAACGTGATCACCCCAAGCACGACCAGCACCTCAACCAGTGAGAATGCCCGAGCGCTCGCATGGGGGCGGGCCCGCATCACAGCACATGCCCCTTCAAACGCACCGAGCCCGGCGGCAGATACAGCGTCACGTCAAACGGCACCCAGCGCCCACCCCCTGCGCCCCCGCCGGCGCTCTCGCCCCGCTGCCACCAGAATGAGAACCCGACCTTCACCTTCGCCCTGGTGCCGTCAGCCTGCGTGATCTCGGCGGGCACGAGCCATTCGAGAATCGTCGCAGAGGTCATCTCCGTCGGGCGCGGAAATGACGTCCGGAACAAGGCCCGCCCGAACGATCCCAGACTCTGCATGTCCAGCGGCGGCTGGCCCGGCCTCGCCAGCGCCCGCAGTTCACCCTTCGCAAAGTCATACGTCGCCGCCGCGAGCATCGCGCTCGCTTCGTCGAACTGGGCCGGGCTGATCTCCTGGTCATCGTGCACCGGGTGCTTGGAGATCTTCGCCCCGAAGTGCTTGGCGATGTTCTGCCAGGTGTCGAAGCTGGGTTCGAGGGTGAACTGCATCCGGTCGAGCACCGCCTCGTTGAGCAAGGTCGACTGCTCCAGCGTGCACCAGCCGTCTTGCGCCGCCGTCTGCAGGGCGGCTTGCAGCGCGGGCTGACCAGCCCGGAGGCGCTCCGTGGCGGACGGGCGCGACACGTCGCGGGACTGAACTGCAGGGCCGATCACCTCGCCCACGTTGGTCGCGATCATTCGGCGCCAGGTGAACCAGCCGGACAAGGCCGCCGCGAACACCGCAATCGTGATGATCAGCGATTTTCTGGAGTTCACAGGGTCCCCTCGCCACGCGTATCACCCGCCCAGGTTGAAGCGCTGGTCCGACGTGCCCGTCGGACCAGCCGAGGTCGAGCCGTCATGCTTACCGAGATCCATTGTCCTGGCAGATCATGTTAATCTGACCGTTGTTGTAGCTGCAAGAGGCGGTCTGGTTGGCGTTGCACTGCAGATGGTAGATGAGCACACCGTCTTGATAGACCGAGCAGTTGGTGCCATTGTGAAAGACGCTGATCGCAGCGCCGACCACGGTGGAGATCAAAGCTGAAGCCGCGAGAAACACCACAACATACCCACGTTTCATATGACTCACTCCTGTGCTTTCGCACCCTCTGAAAAAATCTGCAGAGCAACCGGGCACACGGCACACGCCATCACCGCTGCTCGCACAACAGAAAACCAGCGATCATCCAAACCGGGGATGTGCAGCGCCACGCCGCACCCGCACCCGACCGGCACGTTCATCACAATCAGCCCGAGCGCGTACACCGCGAAGGTCGTCAACATCGAGCACGCCACCCAGCACAAGGGCCGCGTCGGGCGCATCACCAGCAGCGCGCCGATCGCGACTTCGAGCATAATCAAGCCAATCACAGCGGCTTGTGCGACCCCCCCGAAATGGGCCATGCTGAGCACCGTGTACAGCGACCGGAAGGTCTCGCCCGGCGCATACGCCTTGGCCCCCGCCGCGATCAGCAGGGTCAATCCTACGAGCCTCGGGATTATGCCTATCCCCAACATGGGTGGTTTCTCCGGTGCATCGGTAGTCTCGCACAATCCGGCAGTGACAGTCAAGAGGTCACCGGCGGGAAACGGAATGGGGGATTTCCCGATGTCTCTGGATTTTGGGACACATCTGGGCCGAACTGTCACAGATTTTTGGATGGGAGGGGATGGCGGCGGGTCAGAGTTCGGCACGGGCAGGGGAGGGGTGGTCCTGCAGCACCTGCGCGGACACTGGAACAAACAGCTTGCCTCGGACGATTCCTGAAGGGCCGGGCGGGGGGAGCAGCTCAGCGGCGAGGGACCGGAACGCGGCGGCGGCGTCGATGTGGTCGAGGGTGATGAGGCCTTCGCCCTTGAGGTCGGGGCGCCGGGTGAGCGTGAGGTTGACGCCGTGCGCGCCGATGGCGAGCTGGTTCTCAAACGCGAAGCGGATGGTGGTGTGTTCGCCGGCGCGGAGACAGAGCGTGGTGCGGGTGCAATCCCAGAGCGTGGCCCCGAAGAGGTTCACGCCGGCACGGTCGCGCACGAGCATGAGCATGTCCACGTTGTCGAGATCGACATGTGCGTGCACATCGACCTCCAAGGTGACGCGGTGGCGCTGCGTGACCACGTCCACGGGTTGCCCGGCGTGGTTGAGCAGGCGCACCGCGGTGATGCGTGCGTGTCCCGTGCCTTGGCGAGGTGGCTGAGCAGATTCGGAGCTTGGGCGCGATTCGGGCGCGGGCTCGACCACCGGCGCCTGCGCGAGTTCCGGTCGCCGCGCCGCGGCGTTCTGCACCGCGGCCTGGGTGGTGTTCTTGCGCAGGCTGGCGGCGTAGGCGTCCACGGCGTCGACCGCCGGGCCGAAGAACTTGCACTCGCCGCCCTCCAGAAACAACCCGCGCGAGCAGATGGCTTTGACGGTTTCGCCCTGGTGCGAGACAAACAGCAGCGTCACGCCGGAGTCCATCATGTGCTTGAGGCGCCCGACGCACCTTTGCTGAAAGCCCGCGTCGCCCACGGAGAGAATCTCGTCGATGATCAGGATGTCGGGCTCGACGCTGATCGCGACGGCGAACGCCAGTCGGGCGTGCATGCCTGAGGAGTACACCTCGATGGGCTGCTCCAGAAACTCGCCGATGTCCGCGAAGGAGGCGATCGCGTCGAAGCGGGCATCCATCTCCTTGCGGGAAATGCCCATGATGGCGCCGGCGAGGTAGATGTTCTCGCGCCCGGTGAACGCAGGGTTGAAGCCGGATCCAAGTTCCAGAAGGGCGGCGATGCGTCCGCGCACCGTCGCGGAGCCTTCGGTGGGAGTCAGCGTGCCGGCGATGATCTGCATGAGCGTGGATTTGCCCGAGCCGTTGCGCCCCACGACGCCCACGGCTTCGCCGGGCATGACGTCAAAGGAGACGTTGCGGAGGGCCCAGAACTCGCGGGCGTAGCGCTTGCCGGTGAGCGCGTGCTTGACGCGATCGAGGTTGCGGTGGTAGATGTCATAGCGCTTGGACAGTCCGTGCGCACTGATCGAGGGGAGCCTGGGCGAGGCGCTGTTGGCGGGCGGGGGGTTGGTCGAAGGGGTCGTCACGGCGTGATCACCGGTGGTCAGTGGACATCCGCCATTTGCGGCTTCATGCGCATGAAGATGTAATAGCCCGTCTGCATGAACACCAGCGCGATGAGCGTCACCAGGGCCAGCTTGCCCCATTCCAGGGGCTCGCCCCAGAGCATGGCGCGACGGGCGTTCTCAACGATGATGCTGAGCGGGTTGGCCTGGATCAGCTCCGCGATCCAGCGCTTGTCTTCGGGGAAACGGTCGAGCTTGTAAAAGATGGGTGTGCAGAACATCAGGAGCTGGGTGAGTACCAGCACGATGTGGCGCACGTCCCGCACGAACACGCCCACAGCCGAGAGCATCCAACCCACGCCCAGCGAAAGCATGATCAGCGGCACGGCGATGACCGGGGCGAGCAGCGCGCTCAGCGGGATCGAGTGCGCCGTCACGAGCAGGATGATCATCGAGAGCGCCAGCGCGATGACCGCGTACACCAACCCGGAGGCGACGATGGTCGCCGGCAGGATCTCCAGCGGGAAGATCACTTTGCGGACCAGGTTGGGTCGGCTGGAGACCAGGGTCGGGGCCCGGTTGGCGACTTCGACAAAGACGTGAAAAAAGGTGTGCCCGACAAAAAAGACCAGCGGGAAGTCAATGTGGGCGGGGAGGTTGCCGCGTTCCCAGCGGGTGCCGAAGAGATAGCCGAAGACGGCGGTGTAGATGGCAAGCTGGAGAAGCGGGCTGGCGATGTTCCAGGCGACGCCGAGCAGGGCGCCCTTGTTGCGTTCCAGGACTTCTCGGGCGGCAAAGGAGCGGATCAAGCCGGCGTGCTGGGTCAGGACGCGAACGATCTCGAGCGGGCTGAGATAGCGCCCGGAAGCAGGGGGCACGCTGGTGCGAATGGCCACGGGGACGTCGGGAGTCACGGTCGAGGGTAGGAATGGGGAGACCTGAGGGGGCTGGGGCCGCGGGGCGAGAGGGGGCGGGGCAAGATGGGGAAGGGGGGGGGAGGGTGGGACTTTTTTTGGGGAGGGTCGAAATACGACGCGAAGGTCGGCGTTTGCCTGCTGATCGTGGCCTGATGACGGATGCGGGGTCAGGCCAGGCGGGGCGGGACTACACAGCAGGAGGACTCGCATGCGGTTCAGAGGATCGATGTTCGTGCTGGCGGCGGCATGTCTGGCGACGCCGCTTTTTGCGCAGCCGCTCCCCGCCACGCCGCCGGTGCCCCCGGAGAATCCGATCACGGAGTCCAAGCGGGTGCTGGGCAAGATTCTGTTCTGGGATGAGCAGCTCTCGGCGGACAACACGATGTCCTGCGGGACGTGCCACCAGATGCGTCAGGCTGGATCGGACAATCGCCGGGTTCGTCAGGCTGGTCCGGACAACATTCTGAACAACGCGGACGACGTTTTTGCGTCGCCGGGCGTGATCCGGAATGATGCGCTGCGGGACTATCTGCGGGACCTGCAGTATCAGCTGCAGCCCCAGGTGACGGACCGGACGTCGATGCCGGTGATCAACATGGCGTTTGCGCCGAACCTGTTTTGGGATGGTCGGGCGGGCGGGGAGTTTCGCGATCCGGACACAGGGCTGGTGTTGATCGCGGCCGGGGGCGCGCTGGAAAACCAGGTGCTCGGGCCGCCGACCAACTCGGTGGAAATGGGTCACGATCAGATCAACTGGGCGACGGTGACGGCGAAGCTTGCCGCCGCCAAGCCGTTGTCGCTGGCGACCGGCCTGCCGGCGGATGTGGCGACGGCGCTGAGCGGCGTGACCAGCTACGGGCAGCTCTTCCAGAACGCGTTCGGTGATCCGACCATCAGCGCGGCTCGCATCGCGATGGCGATCGCGACCTACGAGCGCACGCTGATCGCCAACCAGACGCCCTTTGACCAGGGCACGCTGACTGCCAATCAGCAGCAGGGCCTGCAGCGCCTGACAGTGAACAACTGCACGGCGTGTCACGGCGGGCCGCTGTTCACCGGGAACGGGTTCCGGAACATCGGGCTCCGCCCGCCAACGGAAGATCCGGGTCGCCAACTGGTGACGGGGCTGGCCGCGGATCTGGGGCGGATGAAGGTGCCGAGTCTGCGGAACGTGGCCTTGAAGACCAGCTTCATGCACAACGGGCAGTTCACGACGCTTGGGCAGGTGTTCGGGTTCTACGACCGCGGGCCGGGTGCGCCGCCGCAGAACCCGCAGAACCTGGATCCGATCTTCAACCCGCCGGGCAATGTGCGCATGCCGCCGCCGGACGGGGCGCTGGTCGCGGACTTCTTGACCAACGGGTTGGTGGATCCGCGGGTGCGGAACGGGACCTTCCCGTTCGACCAGCCGACGCTGGCGTCGCAGCAGGCGGGGCTGCGTCCTGTGCAAGTGGCGCCGGGCACGGCGGGCACGGGTGGGCTCGTGCCGTCGGTGATCGCGGCGGATCCGTCGTTCTTGGGGAACACAGCGTTCCGGATCGGTCTGGATCGGGCCTTGCCGGGCACGACGGCTCGCCTCATGGTCTCCAGCAGTGCGCCGGTGGCTGGGCAGCTTGTCAATGCCCGCGCATTCCCGGTGGTGAACACGCAGGGCACGGGCACGGGCAACGGCTACGCGACGGTGCACTGGGCGCTGAAGGCCCCGGCGCTGACGCAGGGCGCGGCGGTGTATGTCCGCTGGGTGGTGGATGACCCGGCCGCGGCGGGCGGGCAGGCGCTCTCGCCGATCTTCCAGATCACGCCCTTCTGTGGGCAGGTCGGGTGCACTTCGTCGTGCGTGGGCGATTACAACAACGACCATGTCACGAGCGTGAACGACATCTTCACCTTCCTGCAGGCGTGGTTCGGGCAGGACATCCGGGCGGACGTCAACGGCGTGGGCGGCGTGTCCACGCAGGACATCTTCGACTTCCTGTCGGGGTGGTTTGCCGGGTGCTGAAAGGCTTCAGGAGCACATTGGGGGGCGTGAGTATGCCGCTCCCCAGATGCTGACCCCATCCAACACCGAGCCGAGCGGGCGAAAGCTGCTCGGCTTGGTGTCTTTTTGGAAAGGCGGGATTCGGGAGGCGGGATGCGGGAGATGGGAGATCGGAGACGAGTGTGGGATGTGCGGTGGATACAGTGGTGTTTGGAGGTTGACGCGCGATGGCGAGCATTGTGACCAGGACGCTGGAGTGCGGCATGCCGCTGATCGTGGAGAACATGTCGGGCGTGCGCTCGCTCGGGGTGACGTGGCTGCTCCCGGCCGGGAGCGCGACGGACCCGGCGGATCGGCAGGGCCTGAGCACGATGTGGGAAGAGCTGCTCTTGCGCGGAGCGGGGGTGCTGGATTCGCGGGCGCAGGCGGACGCGATGGATCGGCTCGGGGTCAGTCGATCGACGGATACGAGTACACAGCACATGCGACTGGGGTTCACGTTGTTGGGGTCGCGTTTGATCGACGCGCTGCCGCTGATGACGGAGATGGTGCGGACGCCGCGGATGGAAGAGGAGGCGGTGGAGGCGACGCGGGACCTGGCCCTGCAGTCGCTGGAAGCGCTCAAGGACGATCCGCAGGAGCGGGCGGTGCTGAAGGTTCGGGAACTGCACAACCCCTCGCCGCTGAACCGGTCTGGGCTGGGAACCAAAGAGGGGTTGGAAGCGATCACGCGCGAAGAGTTGGTGCAAGGCTGGGGGAGGCGGGCCAGACCCTTGGGGAGCATCTTCGCGGTGGCGGGGGATGTTGAGAGCGCGGGCGGCGCGGATGCGATTGCACGGACGCTCGATGGTCTTCTCAAAGGATGGAGCGGCACGGCGGAGCGCATCGTCGCGGGCGATGCGCCGGGCAAGGGGAGTTCTGAACACGTGGAAGATCCGTCGGCGCAGGTGCAGATCGTGCTCATGCACGACGGCCCGGCGGAGACCAGCGCCGATGCGAAGCTGGAGCGCGTGGTGATCAACGTGCTCAGCGGCGGGATGGCGTCGCGCCTGTTTACGGAAGTTCGTGAGAAGCGCGGGCTGTGTTACAGCGTGAGCGCGAGCTACGCGACGGACCGGGACTATGGGCGCGTGATGGGGTATGTGGGCACGACGCCGGAACGGGCCCAGGAATCGCTGGAGGTCATGCTGCAGGAGCTGGAGCGCATCAACACGCCCGAGGGGAAGATCACCAGCGAAGAGTTCGAGAGGGCGATGATCGGGATGAAGGCGAACCTGATCTTCTCAGGCGAAAGCACGGGGGCGAGGGCCGGTGCGCTGGCGGGAGACCAGTACAGGCTGGGGCGAGCCCGCGGGCTGGACGAGATCGTCGCGGAGTATGCGAAGCTGAAGGTCGAGGACGTGAACGAGTATCTGGCCCGGCGGCGATTGGGGAAGATGACGATCGTGACGCTGGGGGCGAAGGGGCTCAAGAGGCCGGGGTGAGACACCGGGCTTAGTTTGTCGGGGGAGATGCGGGCGGGTTGGACTGGCGAAGGCGGTCTTTTTCGAGCAGCTGACGCCACAGCTCGGGTGAGCGTCGAAAGTTGGTTCGTTCGAGCCGAGCGAGCGCCTCGGGGAAAGAGGTGAGGCCAAGGCTTGCGGCGAGATCCAGCACGCCCAGCGTGCCGAAAGTCGCGAGCCCGCTGCGACGGGCGAACGCAGAGGCGTCGCGGTCGTCAATGAGCACGAGATTGGCTTTCAGTTCAAGCGCGAGTGCGATGGCTTCGATCTCTCCCGGGTGGAGCGATGGTGCCACGATGCGCGAGGCTGGTGCCCGCACGACGAGCCAGCTTGGCAAGAGCCGGAGACGATCGCGGATCAGTGCGGGCGCTCCGAGATGCCGCAACTCGTCGATAACGGCGGGCGGAACAGCGACGGACGCAAAGAGCTTTTGCAGAAGATCGAGCTCTTCGATCTCTAAGAGATAACGCAGCGGGCCGGTGTCGCTGATGACGATCATGGGCGGGCGAGCATTTGCCGGATCTCGTCGACCTGACGGTTGTGCTCGTCGATGGTGGGGAGGTCAGAGGTGACGGCGTGGGCGTTGAGAACTGCGTCGGTCGCGAAGCGGTCGACGCCCAGAGCTTGGGACAGTTCGTGGTGGGTAAGTACGGACAGTCGGTAGAGCTCGACGAGGGCGGCTTCCGTGAAAAGCTGCGTCACGTTGCGCCCGCTGCGGCTGATCGCGTCGGCAACTTCGCTCGGAACGGTGACGATATGCGGACGTCGGTTGGGGCCTTCGCTGACCATTGACCATTATAGAGGCAAAGCGCAGGCCACGGTCTGGAGGAGGGCGGTACACTCCGCCCCATGGCGAGCGCGGGAAACAGTGCGGGAACGGGCGGGGGCGGGCTGCCGGTTGGGCGGGCGCCGTGGCATCCCGTTCGGCTGGTGCGGGATTATGCGCTGCTGACGTTTCTGCTGGCGCTGCTCGGCGTGTTTCTCGTGTATCCGATCGGGTTGACGGTGGGCGGGGCGTTTGTGCAGAGGAACGCGGATGGTTCCACGTCGTTTACAACCGATCATGTTCGGCTGGTGTTCCAGGATCCGACGCTGCTGCGTGGGCTGTTCAACTCCTTGCGCATGGCGGCGACGACGACGACGGTGTGCATCCTGATCGCGCTGCCGCTCGCGGTGCTGTCGGCGAAGTTCATCTATCCGCTCAAGGGCGTGTTCAATGCGCTGATCCTGGTGCCGCTGATCCTGCCGCCGTTTGTCGGGGCGATCGGCGTGCAGGCGCTGGTGGGGCGGTACGGGGCGTTCAATACGCTGCTTGGCACGGAGATGGACTTCCTGGGCAGCGCGAAGTTCTGGGGCTGCGTGCTGGTCGATGCGCTGCACCTTTACCCGATCATCTATCTGAACGCGACGGCGGCGCTGGCGAATCTCGATCCGGCGCTGGAGGAAGCGGCGGACAACTTGGGGTCCGGGGCGCTGCGCCGGTTCTGGAAGGTGACGCTGCCGCTGATCAGGCCTGGGCTGTTCGCGGGGGCGACGATCGTGTTCATCTGGTCGTTCACGGAGCTTGGGACGCCTTTGATCTTCGATTACACGCAGGTGACGCCCGTGCAGATCTTCAACGGGCTCAAGGAGATCGAGTCGAGCCCGGCGCCGTACGCGCTGGTGGTCGTGATGCTCTTGGCGGCGGTGCTGATCTATGCCGTCGGTAAACTCGTGTTTGGGCGGCGCGGGTATGCGATGTATTCGAAAGCGAGCCGGGCGGGCGGGGAGACGAAGCTGACGGGTGCGGCGGGGTGGGCGGCGACGGGGCTGTTCGTGGTCGTGACGGGCTTGGCGCTGATGCCGCATGTTGGCGTGGTGCTGACGGCGCTGACGGCGCCGGGGGCGTGGTACAAGTCGGTGTTGCCCGAGAGTTTGACGGGGCACAATTTCGTGCAGGCTTTGACGCACCCGGAGGCGTTCAACTCGATCGTGAACTCGCTGAAGCTGAGCGCTGCGGCGGTGGTGATCGCGACGGGGTTCGGGCTGCTGGTGGCGTATGTGGTGGTGCGGACCAAGACGGCGGGGCGGCATGTGCTGGACGCGCTGTGCATGCTGCCCTTGGCGGTGCCGGGGCTGGTCATTGCGTTCGGGTATGTGGCGATGACGCTGCGCTGGCCGTTTGGGACCAACTCCAGCGGCGAGGCGAACCCGCTGAGCTTCATCTCGGTGCTCGGCGCGACGCCGGCGCCGATGCTGTTGATCGTGGCGGCGTATGCGGTGCGCAGGATGCCGTACATTGTGCGATCGACGGTGGCGGGGCTGGAGCAGACGTCGGGCGAGCTGGAAGAAGCGGCGATGAACCTGGGCGCGGGGCGGGTGTACGCGGTGCGCCGGGTGATCCTGCCTTTGATTGTGGCGAACCTGGTGGCGGGGGCGCTGCTTGCGTTCAGTTTCAGCATGCTGGCGGTGAGCGAGCCGCTGATCTTGGCGCAGCAGCCGTCGCAGTACCCGATCACCAAGGCGATTTACGCGTTCTTGAACCGCCTGGGCGACGGGCCGTTTATTGCGAGCGCGATGGGGGTGTGGGGGATGGCGCTGCTGGCGGTGACGTTGGTGGGGGCGAGCATTCTGCTGGGGAAGAAGCTCGGGTCGATCTTTAGGGTGTAGTGACGAAGTGACGGAGTGACGGAGTGACGAAGTCAGTCACTTCTGCTCGCGGAGCCTCTTGAGGGCCTCGAGGCGCTTGGCGTGGATGTCGCGCGTCGGTTCGATCTGGGCGAGGGCTTCGAGCTGGCGCTGGGCGAGGTCGTAGTTCTTGGCCTGGATTGCGATGGTTGCGGCGACTTCGCGGACGCCGGCGGCAAACGGGGCGAGCTGGGTGGCGCGGATGGCGGCGGCCTGGGCTTTGTCGAACTGTGAGAGAGCCGCGTAGCGCTTGGCGAGTTCGATCGCGTACGCCGGGGTCTTCTGTTCGCGGGCGTCGAGGAACTCAAGATGCGGGATGGCCTTGGCGGCCTGGTCCGACAAGGCGCCGGGTTCGGCGGCGGCTTGATCGAGATACATCTTGGCGAGCAGGCGGTGCGGCTTGGGATCGACGGGGCGAGCCGCGGCGTAGCGCTCGACGGCGGGAACGATGTCGGATGTCACCTTGCCGCCGGCTGCGGTGATCTGGAAATCCATCGAGAGTTCGAGCAGGTCGGGGTGGGCCGGGTGTTTGACGAGCCAGCGGTCAACCTGCTCGCGCGTGGGCGGAGGCAGGTCGGGCGGCTCGGAGCCGGCCTCGTTCTGGTTCTTGTTCACAATCGGGAGCTCGCCCTCGATCAGCTCGCGCACGCTGGGCATGCCCTTGGTGCGGACCAGCCCCCAGCTTTCGGCTTGGGCGCGGGCCCAGACCTTGAAGCCCTCGAAGAACTTCTCACGAGAGACCTTCAGCACCGCTTCGAATGCGGCTTCTTCGCGAAGGCCTTGGGCGTACTTGTCCATGAGCTCCAACGGAGCGCGATGTCCGAAGGTCTCGATCATGTACGAGTACATCCATTCGCCCTGGGCATACGCGAAGGAGCGATCATTGGGCTTTTTCGGGCGGACGAACGCGACGTTGATGTAGGAGAAATCAAAGAGCGTGTCGGTATCGACCGCGCGGGCCAGCATCTGGTTGGTCGGATAGTCGCGCGGGCCGAGTTCGAGATAGACGGCGGCGGCTTCCGTGAACCAGTGCGGGATGCGGTTGTTTGAGCGCGAGAGCGTGACGGTGTGCACGTATTCGTGTCGGAGCACGCGGGCCCAGTCGTATGGCCCGAGGTGCCCGGGGCCTTCGCGCGGGGACTCCATCGCGATCAGCGGGCCGGTGGAGGCGGCGATGGTGTGGATCTGCGGCATGCCGGCGATGCGCACGCCGAACCACTCGTGATTGGGCATCAGGTCGATGAACGTCTTGGTGCCGGCGGGCAAGGCGTGATAGATGCCGCCGGGCTGGGAGCCGGTGACGATGCGGTGGTTCTCTTCGAGCACGTCGGGCATTTCGGAGGCGAGCAGCGCGTCGGGCGCGGGCGTCCCGGTGGGCGTGGCTTTGAAGCGGATGGTGAAGTGGGGGGTTTCGATGTGGTCGTAGGTCCGCATCTCGCGGACCAGGCGCAGGGAGTTGTCGGCCCGGGCGTTGAAGGGGTCGAGGGCGAAGGCCTTTTCAAGGGCCTCGAGGGCTTGCTCGTCGCGGGCCGCTTGAACGTCGAGAAGGCCACGCTCGATAAGCGGGTCCGGCCAGTTCGGGGCCCGCTGGTGAGCCGCGTCGAGGTAAGGCCCGGCAAGGTCGTACTGTCGCGCCTCAGCGAGGGCGCGCCCGACGGCGAACTGGGCAAGCGGCGAGTTCGGGAACTGCTTGTCGAAGCTCTCCAGTCTCGTCTTGAGAGCCGGAAAATCAAATCGCAGAGCTTCGGCGGCGCACTGCAGCGCGAGCAGTTCGGGGTTGTTGGGCTGAGCCGCCAGCGCCGGCGCGAGGGCGTCGAGCGCGAGCTGCCCGTCGATCTGGCGGAGCATGGCGCGGGCGATGATGCCGGAGGCAAGCGCGGAAACGCCGGGCGGGTTGTCGTCGGGATTCTCAGGATCGAAATCCGGCGACGCGATGAGGTTGAGGCGAGCCGCGATCTGCTCGGCTTTGTCGAACGAGAACGCATCGACGGAGATGCGCCCCAGCATCGCCCAGGCCTGGGCGCAGCTCGGGTTCATCGAGAGCACTTCGACCAGGGCTTCCTGCGCCTTGGGTTTGTTGTCCTTGGCGTACAGCAGCTCGGCTTCTGCGAGATTGGCGGGCCAGTACAGACGATCCAGACGCGTGCGCACGTCGGCGAGGGCGCCCATCATCGCGTGGAAGTCCGCGGCGGCACCGATGGGCTTGCCCTTGTCGTCCTTTGCTGGGCCGTCGAGGCGAATGAGCTGTGTCACGATGCGGACGGCGTCCACCACGTCTCCGGGTTGTTCCAGGGCGTTCTTGAGCACGCGCTCCAGGATTGGGCGGGCCAAAGCGACGGCGTCTCGCGGCTTGCCCTGGGCTTCGAGTGCAGCGGCACGAATGCGAACGGCCCGCAGGGTCTTGGGATCGGGTGTGAGCTCAAGCGTCAGAAGCAGGTCGCCACGCATAAGCGCGCCTTCGGCGCGGTCGAGCGTGTCGGCGTCGGGGGACAACAGCGCCGGATCGTCGTACACGCCGCGGATCAGCGCGACGCGGGCCGCCCGGGCCGGCGACGTCAGATCGTCGCGCGTCCACCGACCAAAGAAGATCCGCTTGTCGGCGGCTTCGTCAGGCGTGAGGTACGGCGCGGCGATGGCGGCCTGCACGCCGCTCGCGCTCGGCGGAGCGTCCATCGCGACGATGCGATCCGGTTCGTCGGACGACAAGGCGATGGCAGGCGAGGAGGCGAGAATGACGGCGAGCGAACCGGCCAGCAGACGACGCGCCAGGCGCGGGAGCGAGTGCGATGTCAGCCGACCTCCCGCCCCTGTCATCTTGAAAGGGGAGATACGCACAAATCCGGGGAGTCGGGGAGTGCTTGGAAGCGGCATGCCTTATTCATCGGCGTTTGCACGGCGATAGTTCTGATCATCGCCGCCCCAGCCGGGCGGACGGGTCGTGTCGAACGCGCCCGCCGCGATGGGCTGGTTGAGGACCATTGCGGTCAGGAAGACCTCGGTTTTGGAGTCGTCGCGATCGGTGGTGCGAGCCATGCGCGGCAAGAGGTCAGTCTTGCGGTACCAGATGCGGACGTTCTGAAACTGCTTGGACTCGTCGGACCCCGGTTTGGGCGTGAGCTTGAGCTGATAGGTCTCCTGCAGCGATTGCGGGGCGGTGCTGTCTTTGAAGTCATCGCCCGGAGGGAGCAGTTCCGCCGTGAACCGCTCCAGGATCTTGCTCCGCTGCTGTCCGACCGGAATCGGGAACGGTCCCTCGCCCACGGCCAGGGGGTCGATGGTCTGCCCGGGCGGGACGACCTGTCGCCGGGAGACCTGCTGCTGGTCGGGGAGGCGCTCGACGTACCACTGCCCGTCGAAGATGTAGGTGGTGCGTTTGGTGTGCTGCACGTTATCGATGACTTCGGAGGCAAAATCGACCTGGAAGCGGCGTGCGGGCTTGGCGTCAGGAGTTGGTGCAGGTATGGATTCGAACATGAGCTTGCCGACGCGCGTGTGCTTGTCGCCACCGCCGCCGGTGATGTCGCTGAACTCCTTGGTCCAGCGGATGTCGGCTTGCAGAGTGCGAAGGTCCTTGCCGGTGCGCTCCAGGGCGGCGAGCAGATCATCGGCGGTCACGATCGTGCCAGCCGGGGCGCTCACAGCGGTCGTGGTCACGGTCATGACCTTGCTCGGGTCCGCGTCGGGGAACGGCTTCTTGTCCGAAGTGACGGTCTGTGCTCCTGCAATTGAAGCCATCGCCAGCGGCAGGAGCAGGACGCAGCGGTGAACTCGGTCCGTCGTGTTCATGGGAGAGGATAGGGGTCGGTGCGTGGGAACGGGGAGTCGGGAGTCGGGAGTCGGGAGTCATACTGATGTACCGGTGACGGGGCTCGAAGTGCTGGGGAGGACCATCTAGGGCTCGAGGTCCGTGTTCGGGTCTGGTGCGAGGGCGGCGAGGTAATCCCGGAGAATGGCAGCCGCCGCGAGGGCGTCGCGACGGAGCTTTTTTTGCTTGTGGGTCAGGCCCGAACGAGCCATGTGCCAATCGGCGTCGGCGGAGGAGAGGCGTTCGTCCTGGAAATGCAGGGGGCGCGGGCAACGTTGGGCAAGCCGATCGGCGAAGGCGCGGACGAGCTTGGCACGTGGACCTTCCGACCCGTCCATATTGAGCGGGAGTCCGACAACCAGTTCGCCCTTGGCATAGGGCGAATCGCCAAGGTGATCGCGAATGGCGGCCACGATCGCATCGAGCAGGGCCTCGCCCTCGCGCTGATCGATCGGAACTTCCAGCACATCCAGCGGCGAGACGATGCGCGTGATGGCATCGCCGAGAGCCAGGCCGGTGCGCTTGTCGCCAAGATCAATGCAGAGGTAACGCATGAGGGGTCGAGAAAGGGCAGTTGTTAGGGAATCGGGATGAAGACGGACGGCGTCAGCAGCGCATGCATGCGGACGTCGTGCGCTTCGGTCGGGACGTGATCGATGATCTGGTGATCGAAGCACACGCCGATGATGAGGGTGGTCGGCGGCAGGCGCGGGAGGAAGCGGTCGTAGTAGCCGGCGCCGCGCCCAAGACGGCGGCCCGCACGATCGAAGGCCATCCCGGGGACCAGAACGTGTGAGAGTTGGTCCAGCGGCAGCGCGGGCAGGCCCGCGCGGGGTTCGCGAAGATTCGGAAGAAACGCCACGGGCGCGAGGTCCGCATCGAAGTTCGAGATCACCACCGGCGTCAGCGAGCGATCAACGCGGCTCAGACGCGGCGCGGCAACGAGAATCCCGCGCGATATTGCGTTCTTCCCAAAGCTTGTGAGATCCACTTCGTCGGGCATCGCGAGATAGATCAAGATGGCGCGGGCGTGGTCGAAGTGTGACGACAGAGGGAGCGATGCGGCAGACTCGCGCGGCGCGAGCGAACGCATGTGAGAGCGAAGGGCGGGTTTGTCGAGCGGGGGACGAGTCACGTCGATTTCCCTCGCACTCTTCTCGCCTCCTCCAAGCGCTCTTTGAGGATCTTCTCCGCGCCGTGATCGGTGGGGTGGTAGTAGCGTTTGGAGACGCCAAGATAATCCTGTTGACCGATGACGCCGAGCGATTCGGACTTGACGCCTTGTTCGTGCGTGTACTGGTACGACTCGCCCTGGGGCTTGGAACCGCCCATGCGCTGGGCCTTGCGGACGTTGCCGTCTTTGATCTGCTGGGGCACGGCCACGGTTCGCCCTTCGCGCACATCCTCCAGAGCCGCGTCCATTGCGACATAGCTCGCATTGCTCTTGGGCGCCAGCGCGAGGTACGTGATGCACTGCGCGATCGTGATGCGAGCTTCCGGCATGCCGATGCGCTCGACCAGTTCCCACGCAGCCGCCGCGACCATGATGGCGCGGGGGTCGGCGTTGCCGATATCTTCGCTGGCGAGAATCGCCAGACGCCGAGTGATGAACCTTGGATCTTCGCCCGCTTCCAGCATGCGGGCGGCCCAGTACAGCGCGGCGTCCGGATCGGAGGCGCGAACACTCTTGATCATCGCACTGATCGCGTCGTAATGCTCGTCGCCCGTGCCGTCGTACACCGCGGCTTTTTGCTGAATGCTCTCCTCCGCGTCGGCGCGGGTGATGTGCACACTCAGAACGGCCAGCGGGGGCGGCGATGCCTGCGACGCGGGCGAGGTTGCCCCAGCGTGCCCCGGAGTTTCGGGAACAGCATCTTGAGAACCCGGAGCAGGATGCCGACCCACTGTGTCCTGGACATGTGCAGATTCCGTTCTCGCTGAGAGCACCGCGACTTCCAGCGCCATCAGTGCGCGACGCGCGTCGCCGTCGGACTTGACTGCCCAGACCTTGAGCGCGTCGTCGTCCACGTTGAGTTTGAAAGAGCCATAGCCGCGCTCGGGATCGGCGATCGCGCGCCGAAGCACCGCGACGATGTCGTCCTCGCTCAGCGGCTCCAGACGAAACAGCGTGGACCGCGACACCAGTGCGGAGTTGACGGCAAACAGCGGGTTCTCAGTCGTCGCGCCGATGAGCGTCAGCGTGCCGCGCTCGACATCCGCGAGCAAGACGTCCTGCTGCGAGCGGCTGAAGCGATGAATCTCGTCGAGAAACAGGATGGTGCGTTCGCCGCTGGTCTCCAGGCGGCGCTTGGCGTCGTCGATGATCGCCCGGATCTTCGCGACGCCCACGCTCGCCGCGTTCTCGCGCTCGAAGCGCCGCTTCAAATGAGCCGCGATCACTTCAGCGAGGGTCGTCTTGCCCGTTCCCGGCGGGCCGTAGAGCAGGATGCTGGTGAGACGGTCGGCCTGCAGCATCCGCCTCAGCAGTTTGCCCGGGCCCAGGATGTGCTGCTGCCCGGCGACCTCGTCGAGCGTGCGCGGGCGCATGCGCACAGCCAGCGGCTCCACCGCTTTGACGGCGTGCTGTCGGCGTGCGTGCCAGAGATCGTGCGATGCAGTCATTCGTCACAGGAAGGGTACAACCCGAGGCGCGGGTGAGCCGATAGCCTGTGCCTCATGACGGTGGATTTCCTGACCTGGGGCATGATCGGGGCGGCGGCGTTGGTGCTGCTCGCGCTGGCGGGGGCGATGTGCCGCGCGCTGATGAGAAACCCGCGCGGCGATGTCGAAACCGGCCTGGCATGGTGGTTCGTCCGGGCCTGGTGCCGCGTGGTCCATCGTGTGAGCTTTGCAGGGCTCGAGTACGTGCCCCGCTGGACGCCCGGGGACGCGCCCGTGGGCCCGATCGTGATCGTCGCGAACCACTCCGCAGGCATCGATCCGCTCTTGATTCAGAGTGCCCTCGGGTTTGAAGTGCGCTGGATGATGATGCGGGCAATGATGGTGCCCTGGGCCGCTCCGCTCTGGGAGTGGTGCGGCGTGATTGGCGTCGGACCCGGCGATTCGCGTGCGGCGCGGGAGGCGATCCGTGTCCTCAAAGATGCCGGCGCGGTGGGGATCTTTCCCGAAGGCGCCATTGAACGCCCGGCACGCATGCTGATGCCCTTTGAGCCAGGCGTCGGGCTCATCGTTCACAAGACCGGGGCCCAGGTGCTCATGGCGGTGATCGACGGCACACCCGAGCGGGCCTCTGCGTTCATGAGCCTGATCACACCCAGCCGCGCTCGTGTTCGATTCCTGCCCATGGTCAGTTACCAGGAGAGCGGGCTGGGAGCCGCGGCGATTGCGGCTGACCTGGAACGCCGGATGCGCGAAGCGACCGGTTGGCCCGTGCATGCACCGGGGAGCGCTGAAGAGCCCCGATAACACGGGCTTTCGCGGGGGTTTGTACCGCTTGCGATGAGCCGCCCAGGCAGAACTTGTGCCAATTGCCGTCTTCCGCTGGTCCGCGGTTGTGGGCGCTGTAATGTCCACAGCGGATGCTCCGTGCGAAAGTTCAGATCTGCGCGATGCTTGCGGCGGGCGGCGTGCTCTCAGGGTGCGTCGCGAGTCTTGACCGCCGTCCGGTTCAAACCTCGATCGGAAGCGGGGGCAGCACGTGGGAGGCCGTGCTGCCCTCGCCAGGCACAGTGCAGGCGCTCGGGTCTTTCGACGCGCGTCAATACGCCGAGTTCTCGCGAAACGACGCGAAGCTCTCGCCCCGCCCAGTGCAGGCCCGCCTTGCGACCAACCAGTGGCCCGAAGCTCCGCGAGCAAGTTTGTCAAGGGCTCGTCGACTGTACCTCGAAACGCGCCCGGACCAGGTGCTGTACTTTGAAAGCACGCGCGACGAGCTGTATGAACGCGATCGCTCGTCGGGGTGGAACTGGTGGTGGTAGCGCCGCCCTTGCCCGCACGTGGCGCACTTCAGAGCTGGGTGACAAAAACACGAACGCCCGGGCAGTTTGAGCCCGGGCGTCCGACACACACCATGCACGAGCGTTGCTGGCCTCGGCGCTGTTTGAGCGCCCGACCGGCTCGAGGAGGGGGCCGCAGAACCCGGCGGCCGCGGGGTGAAGCACACGCTTTAGTCCGCCAGACCGCTGGATTGCGGAAGATCGGCGTTGATCAGGTTGATGGTCGTCTCGATGCGGCAGTTGGACTGGGTCACGTGCCGCTCGGCAAAGAAGAGCTTGAGCGAGTACCGCTGCCCGTCCTGCAGCCAGTTCAGGCGGTCCAGATTGATCGTCTGGCTGATCGCCGAGTGCACACCGCCGATGTCCACCACCAGGCGCCCGTCGATGAACACCCAGACGTCGTCGTCGCCGGTGAAGGTGAAGACCTGTCCTGAGTCCCGCTTGTAGATGAAGTTCGTCGAGACCTCGGCCGTGAAGCCAAAGTTGTGTCCGGAGCGGGTGTCATTGAAGAGATCGCCGTCGATCGGGAAGAAGCCGCCCTTGGTGGAGTACAGAGCGTCGGAGCGATCGTCGAAGGAGTAGACCGTGCTGCCAGACTGACGTGTCAGGCGGAGCGAGACGGGCTTGGCCATGTTGGTGCCCGGGGTATCGCGGAACCACTGGGCAAAGTTCGCAGCGGTCGTCGTCGAACCACCCGTGCGGGTGTCCACGACGCCCGCAACGTCGCCCTCGCGTGAGGAGATGTAATCCTTCGTCACCGGCATGAAGTAGCGACCCTGCAAGTCGCGGGCTTGGGTGCTGACCTTGTACCCGGTCGAGCGGAACACGGGCTTGCCGTCGGCGTCGAGACGGTCCTCGACGGACCCGACATAGTGCCCGAAGCCCGCGGTGGGCTGGCGTTCAAAGTCCGGATGCCCGCCGGAAACGTTGGAGGGCTTGAAGTCACGGATCATTGCCGTCAGTTCCAGCACGCTGGGGAGCCCGGCGGTGGGGTCAACGTTGACGGGCAGCACGCCCGAGCCGTCGCCGGCCCTTGGGCTGGTGAGCGTCCGCTGCGTGGTCGACTGGGATGAGGTCCCGGTGGACGTGCTTGCCGCACTGGACCCGCTCGCGGCGCTGGCCCCGCTCGTGGCGGTCGTTCCGGACGAAGTGGTGGTGGAACGGGCCTGGCTGCTGGCCAGAGCCAGGGACGTGCCCGCGACCGCCGTCACGAGGCACGCCGGAACGATCCAACGATTCAAGGTGCTCTTGCTCATGGGCGTCCTGCGCTTTCAGGGCCGGGGCCGAGGGTGGATCACGGCGACCGGGGGCAGAAGAAGTTTGAGCAGGCATGGGATCGGCTGCCCAGCACGATCCCGCGCCCCGCCCGAACGTCGGACGGAAAGCTCAGAGTGCAAGGGACGATTCAGAGCAGCCTCTGTCAACCCGCCGCGCCTCCCGCCCAAGGTCCCGCGCGGCAAGCCCTGCGGGCCGTGCGGTCAGGGCAACTCCGGCAAGTGGTCCTTTTCGAACGGCTCCGACCAGTCCCGAGACCGAAAACAGTGGGCCGGGCGACCTGGAAACGCCGATCTTGGGCCCCGCGGACGGAATTTTCGGACTCTCCGCCGCCCCAGGCGGGCGGCTGGTCAACAATCTTCATTCAGGAGCACTGGGCGTGGATCAGTTTGTCATCAACGGCGGAAAGCGCCTCTGCGGTCGCCTCACCGTGAAAGGCTCGAAAAACGCGGCCCTACCCATCATGGCGGCGGCTGTGCTCACCGATCGCCCGGTCATCCTCCGCGATGTCGCCGACCTTGCCGACATTGCCAACATGATCAAGCTGCTGGGCGAGCTGGGTTGCCGCGTGGAGTTCGCGCCGGGCAACTCTCCTGAAGTCGCCGGCGGGACCATGCTCATCAAGAGCGAGGACGAATCCCTCAGCCACGCACGCTACGACATCGTCAAGACCATGCGAGCCAGCATCTGCGCCCTGGGCCCGCTCCTGGCCCGGCGTGGCTATGGGCGCGTCAGCATGCCCGGCGGGTGCGCCATCGGCGACCGCCCGGTCGACCTGCACCTTCGCGGCCTGCGAGCCCTCGGAGCCGACATTCAGCTCCACCAGGGAGACATCGTCGCCCGCGTGCCCGGCGGCAAGGGCGGGCGGCTCAAGGGTGCCCGCATCTTCCTGGGCGGGCCGTTTGGTTCAACGGTGCTGGGCACCGCCAACGTCATGTCCGCCGCGACGCTCGCGGAGGGACAGACGGTCATCGAGTGCGCCGCGTGCGAACCCGAAGTGGTCGACCTCGCCAAAGTGCTCATCGCCATGGGCGCCCGGATTCGCGGGGCCGGTTCGCCCCGCATCGTGATCGACGGCGTCGAAGAGCTTGGCGGGTGCGAACACCGCGTCATGGCCGACCGCATCGAAGCCGGGACGTACATGGCCGCCGCCGCCATCACCAACGGCGACATCACACTCGACAACTGCCCGCTGGATGCGATGCTGGCCGCGGTGGACGCCTTGGAGCGCATCGGCGTGCAGATCGAAACCCTGCCCGCGACCAGCGCCGACCCGCTCCGCGTCAGCGCCCGCGTCACCTGCTCGCGCCTGCTCAAGGCCATCGACGTCACCACCCAGCCGCACCCCGGATTCCCGACCGATCTGCAGGCCCAGACCATGGCGCTCCTGACCATCGCCGACGGCAACAGCGTGATCACCGAACGCATCTACCCGGAGCGGTTCCTGCACGTCGCAGAGCTGTGCCGCATGGGCGCCAAGATCACCCGCCAGGGTCCCACGGCTGTGGTCACAGGCGTTCGCAAACTCATCGGTGCACCGGTCATGGCCAGCGACCTGCGCGCGAGCGCCGGCCTGATCCTCGCCGGCCTCGCCGCTGAAGGCACCACGACCGTCAGCCGCGTGTATCACCTTGACCGAGGCTACGAGCAGATGGAAGAGCGCCTCCGCATGCTCGGCGCTGACATCCAGCGCGTCAGCGAGGCCAAGGCGGCGACGGGCGAGCCGGCGACGGTCTAACGTCGACCTCCCATGCTGATCACTGATCCCGCGCCCGGATGGAGCTCCCTCCGCTCAACTGGTGGAACATACGCCGATACGCTCGTGCTGTACCATGGAACGACCGTCTCGGATGCCAGTTTGATTCTGGCAACGGGCGTGAACATTCAAGCTGGGAATCCGCAGGCCGACTTTGGTCTTGGGTTTTACACCACCACTCTCCGGCGACAGGCGGAGTCCTGGGCGAAGAACAGAGCGCACGTGCAAGGCGGGCGTCCTGCGGTGCTCGAGTACCGATTGCCACGCGTTGGAGTTGCGCAGTTGTTCTCACTCTCGTTCGTTCGCGGCGACTATGACGCCGACGAATTCTGGTCATTCGTCCATCACTGTCGCCAAGCGTCCGTACCCACGCACTACCCGGGCAAATCGGGGTGGTTCTATGACATGGTGAGTGGACCGGTAACTGCGTTCTGGAAGCAGCGTGACGCCAAGCCAGATTCCGATCAGTTCAGTTTTCACACGCAGGGGGCCGCAAAGCTGCTCAATCGTCACCAACCACGACTTTTCAGCGTATAGTTCAGCAGATGTCCGCCTTACCTGTCCAACCTAGCGGAGCAGGGAAAAACCGATCCCGCGACGAACTCAAACGTGGGTTCTGGGTGAATGTCGATCGGCTTGTCCGCGACGCAGGCGTCTCCCCTTGGATCGCGAGCGATCACATCGCGCGATATCGAGAATTTCTTGAACGAGAAGACGTGGAGGACGCCGCGTTTCATCGAGGTGAGGAGGCGGTGGCGCGGGATGTTCAGGCCATGATCGTCCGCGACGAACCGCAGTCCGCGTGAGTGATCTTGTGCGATGCCTCAGACAACGTGTTACCCGCCAACATGAACCCGCCCACGCCCCAAGCCGCTCCATGTCCAGCGTGTGCCCGGCTCGATCGCGTCCGCGCGGGCACCGATCCGCTGTTCATCTGCGAGCTTCGCCAGTCGTTCGTGCTGCTGCACAAGCATCAGGCGTACCCGGGGTGGTGCTCGCTGTTCGTCAAGGACCATGTCGAGCATCTGGATCTCATGCCAGAAGCTCGCCAGCGCGAGGTGTGGGAGGACGTCATGCACGTCGCCGCGGCGATCCGCCGTGCGTTTCAGCCGCGCCGCCTGAACTACGAGAACCTCGGCAACGTCGTGCCGCACGTGCACTGGCACATCATCCCGCGCTACGACAAGCCAGCCGACCCGGACCCCGGCAACGTGGTGTGGATCCGACCAAGTACCGAACTCGAATGCGGGGTTGACCCTGAACGGGCTCAGCAACTGATTTTGCGCCTCCGAGACGCCGGGCTGGGTACCCCCCAATAATGACCCACCATGCCCGCTGCTCAAACCAAAGCTCCCTCCAAAGCCTCCAGCACCGCGAAGACCGGGTCCGCCAAGGACTCGAAGGACGCCAAGGATCAGCCCATCGCCAAGAAGCTCGGCCTCAAGACCGGGCAGACGATGGTCATGATCGACGCGCCCGCGGGTTTCACCGATGAGCTCAAGCTCCCGACGGGGATCGACCTGCACACCGCGGCCCGCCGCGGGGTGGAGTTCGACGTCGCGATCCTGTTTGTCCCGACCAACCGCATGCTCACGGCTCGCCTCGGGCCGCTCTCCAAGAGCATGAAGGCCTCGGGCAAGCTCTGGATCGCCTTCCCCAAAAAGGGCTCCAGCATGTCCACCGATCTCAACGACGCGGAAGTCAAGAAGATCGGCGGGGCCATCGGCCTGGTCGAAGACAAGACCGCCGCGTTCGACAAGACGTGGACCGGCTTGTCGTTCAGCATGCCCGACAAGGTCGGCAAGTAACCCGGCTTGACACCCACACGTCACGGACGATTTCGCCTGCGGCGAGTTCGAAGATTCATGATGCGTGCGGCGTTAGCGCGTCGGCGACGCAACTGCAAACGCCAGGTTCTGACCAGGCGAGGCTGGTTTACTTCGCGCTCAGCTCGCTCACCAACTGGGCCAGGTCTTTCACGTTCCGGTCCATCACGATCTTCTTGATCTTCGCGTTGCTCGCGGCGGTCTTCGCCAGGGCTCGGTCTACGCCTTGCCAGAGCTTGTCGATCTTCTTGGGATCGGTCGCGAGATACAGCTCGCCGACGGACTCGGCAAGCTTGGTGATCGCGATCGTGTCCAGGTGCTCGTAGTACCTGTTCACGATGCCTTGCTGATACTTGGTAAGCGGTTGACCTTTGGGCATGGGATTGGGAACGCGAAAAGTGAAAAGCGAAAAGGGATCGAGCAGATCGAGCTGAAGTTTGAACCAGACGGCTCGTCCAACCCTGATCGCTCACGTTGCCTCAGCTCAGCGGCGCCCTTCGATTTTGACGGGAAGCGCGTAGATGGTACTCGCGGTGGTGGCGAAGAGGGTCTTCATCTCAGGTCCGCCGAAGCAGAGGTTGGTGGGGCTCTTGGGGAGCTCGATCACGCCGAGTTTTTCGCCTGTGGGCGAGAAAACCCAGACGCCGCCGCGTGCGGCGCAGTAGACGTTGCCCTTGGTATCGACCTTGACGCCGTCGCCGCCGGCGGGGCGTTCTTCGCCCTTGTCGCTCTTGGAGCGCAGGCGCGCGAAGATCGTGGGCTCGCCGAGCGACCCGTCGGGTTTCACGGCGAACGACCGCATGTCGCCCGTGCTGGTGTCCGCGACGTAGAGGGTTTTTTCATCCGGACTGAACGCCAATCCGTTGGGCGTCGGCATGGATCTGTCCAGCAGCGAGAGTGCGCCATCGGGCGCGATGCGGTAGATGCCGGAGAAGTCGAGTTCCTTCGTGCGTCCGCCGGGGCCCAGCGAGCCGCGCACGCCGTAGGGCGGGTCGGTGAAATAGATCGAGCCGTCGGACTTGACAACCAAATCGTTGGGGCTGGAGAGGGACTTGCCTTCGAACTTCGCAGCCAGCGTGACCATGTCCTCAGGCTTGCCGCCGATCGGCAGCCTGGAGACTTTTCCCGAGTGCTGCGCGAGCACGAGTGCGCCCTTGGAATCAAACGTGAGGCCGTTGGAGAATCCGCTGGGGCTCAGGAACTTCTCTGGCGCGGCTTCCGCGAGTTGCCCTGGCTTTGGACTGCTCCACGTCAGCACCGCGTCGGCAGGAATGTCAGAGAACAGCAGGCGCGAGTTCTTCGCATCCCAGACCGGCCCTTCGCTGAACTTCAGCCCGGTCACAATCACCACGGGCTTGGTGTCCGGCGCAACGATCGCGTCAAGACCAGACGCCGACGCGCTCGCTGCGGGGTTGGGAGCTTCGCCCGTCGTAGGGGCCGAAGGCGTTCCCGATGCAGGGCGAGATTCCTGAGCCAAGCTCTGCCCCGCCATCGCCATCAGCAGGGAGGCGCACAAGACCGAAGGTCCACGCAGGGTCTTCATCTCTTACTCCTCGTCAAACCCGCCCTCGACAAGCTTTTTCAGCGACGCCACGGCTTTCTCCGCGTCGTCGCCCTCCGCGACGATCTCCAGCTCCGTGCCCTTGGTCGCGGCGAGCATCATCATCTGCATGATGCTCTTGCCGTCGACGGACTGTGCACCGCGCAGCACCGTCACCGTAGAGTCAAACACCATCGCAGCGTCGACAAAGCACATCGCCGGCCGGGCGTGCAGCCCGAGCTTGTTGACGATGGTGACTTTGGCGGACGATCTCGGCACGCGCTTGGCCCCGTCTTCTCCGACCCCTGACTTGACTCCGCTCACCCCGCCTCACCCCCGCCTCACGCCCCGATCTGCTGCCCGTCGGACTCTTCCAGCAAGACGCGGACGTCGTCGGCGGTCTGGGCCTGGCGAAGGAACCGCCGAAACGTCTCCTTCCCCAGGTTTCGGAAGATCACTTCCATCGCGTGCAGGTGATCCTCAGGCTGATCGGCGGGGGAAAGCAGCAGGAAGATCGAGTACACGGGCTGCTTGTCGAGCGCGTGGAAGTCGACGCCCGTCGCCGAGAGCCCGATTGCACACGCCATCGCGGAGACGTTCTTGTGCTTGACGTGCGGCACCGCGATGCCTCGTCCAAACCCGGTGGACCCGCGGCGTTCGCGTTCCAGCACGCGATCGACCAGATCCTTGCGGAGCGACTCGGGCGCCGCCCCGCTCGAAATCAGGGCGCCGACAAGCTCTGCGATGACCTCGTCTCGCTGCGTGGATGTGAGTCGGGCGACGATGGCGCCCTCGGGAACAAGCGGGCTGAGTTTCATGGGGCAGTTCCAAGGGGTCGGCGACGACCGCTCGCCGCGGGCCGGGCTCAGTTGCGAAGCTTTTCTTTGAAGTCCCGAAGTTGACGCTGGGCTTTGTCGACCGCGACATCGATCGCCGCGTACAAGTCGGCCTCGGTCGCGTTGGCGATGAAGTCCTTGTGCTTGACGACGTCCACGACCACTTCGACATGAAACTCCCCGGCCTTGCCCTTGGGAGATTCCAGGAGCACTTTGATCTGCTGGGTTCCGTCGAAGATCTTGGTCAGCCGCTCCGCCTTGGTCTCGGCGTACTTCTGAATCGCGGGAGTGACTTCAATGTGCTTGCCGATGACGTCGATGCGCATGCCGAGATCCTAACTACGAAGGTTCCACGAAGCCGACAGCTCCCATCCCCCAGGGACGGAGTGTATGGCCCAGAGCGGATGAGGGACGGTGGATGAGCGGTACGACAAAGTGACGGATGTGGGACTGTTTACCCCTTTGGCCCCGCGCCGCGCACCGCCTCGGGCATGTCGAACTTCTTGTCGTTGTCGCGGAATTTCTTGGCGAGTTCCTTGGCTTTCGCGTCGTACGCGGAGCCGTCTTTCCAGGTGTTGCGCGGGTGCAGCACTTCGCTCGGGACGCCTTCGACCTTCTCGGGCAGGGGCAATCCAAAGACCGGGTCCGGCGTGAACTTGGCGTTGCGCAAGGTGCCGTTGAGGATCGCCGTCACGAACGCGCGGGTGTACTTCAGGCTGAAGCGGCTGCCCACGCCGTACGGCCCGCCCGTCCAGCCCGTGTTCAACAGCCAGACGTCCGCGTTGTGCTTGGCAACTTTGCTCGCGAGCATCTCGGCGTACACCTTCGCCGGGCGCGGCAGGAACGGCGCGCCGAAGCACGCCGAGAAGTTGGGCTGCGGCTCAGTCACGCCCAGTTCGGTACCAGCGAGCTTGGAGGTGTACCCGTTGATGAAGTAGTACATCGCCTGCTCGCGCGTCAGCTTGCTGACGGGGGGCATCACCCCGTATGCGTCGGCGGTGAGGAAGATCACGTTCTTGGGGTGCCCCGCGACGGACGGGATCATTGCATCCGGGATGTAATCGATCGGGTATGTCGCGCGGGTGTTCTCGGTGTACTTCTGACTGTTGAAATCCGGCACGCGCGTGTTCGGGTCGATGTCGAGGTTCTCAAGCACCGAGCCGAACTTGATCGCGTCGAAGATCTGCGGCTCGCCCTCGCGCGTGAGCTTGATGCACTTGGCGTAGCAGCCGCCTTCGAAGTTGAACACGCCGGTGTCGGACCAGCCGTGCTCGTCGTCGCCGACGAGGGCGCGGTTGGGGTCTGCAGAGAGGGTGGTCTTGCCGGTGCCGGAGAGCCCGAAGAACAGGGCGACGTTGGAGGGGTCTTTCTTGTCCACGTTGCAGGAGCAGTGCATCGGGAACACGCCGACTTCGGGCATGTCGTAGTTCATCGCGTAGAAGAGGGACTTCTTCATCTCGCCGGCGTATTCGGAGCCGACGATGACGACGAGTTTTCGTGTCAGCGACTGCACGATGATGACGGGGCTCTTGACGCCGAGCTTGGCTTGCTCTTCGGCGGTGAGGCGGCGCTTGCCGGCGTTCAGGATCGTCCAGTCGTGGTTCCACTTGGCATTCGGGCCCGCGGCTTTGGAGCCTTGCGGGATGAACAACGTACGGATGAACAGGCTGTGCCACGCCTGCTCAGTGACGACGCGGGCGGAAAGGCGGTGCGTCGGGTCGGCCCCGACGAAGCCCTCGAAGCAGAACAGATCCTTGCGGCTGTTGAGATGATCAACGGCGATGTTCAGGACGAACTCGAAGTTGTCCGGGGTGATCGGCGTGTTGAACCCGCCCCAGCCGATCTTGTCGTGCACGACGGAGGTGTCTTCGAGGTACTTGTCCTTGGGGGAGCGTCCGGTGCGATCGCCGGTGAGAGCGACAAGGCCGCCGTTGGACGCGAGCACGCCTTCGCCGCGAAGGATCGCCTGCTCGATGAGCTTGGCAGGGGCGAGGTTCTTGTGCACGCGGGCGGGGTCGAGGTTGAGGCGGGCCAAGGCCGAGTTGCTGGCCGGCGTGGCGGGGCGGGCGATGGTGGTCATGGAGAACTCCTGCAAGAGCGCGGGGGGACGCGAAGAGCGCCCGCGGCAAGCCCGGACGCATGCCCGGGGTGCGCCCAATAGCGTACCGCAGCGCAGCGCTTTCGCATCGGTCCGAGAGGCGAGTTTGCCTCGGAATTCCTCGGGGCGCGCGCACGAACGCGAGCACGTGCGCGAAACTCGTAGTCACCCCGGGTGCAGGGACGGCATTTTCAACCCTCGTCCCGGTGGGCGTCACCCTTGGAAAACCCGGGATGAGCACCTAGTATTTTGGCCCCGCTGCACTGCAGTGGGATCGACGGTGGCTGTAGCTCAGTTGGTTAGAGCGCGAGGTTGTGATCCTTGAGGTCGCGGGTTCGAGTCCCGTCAGCCACCCTTCCCGATTTTCGTGTGCGGATGTCCGATCACGCGGCTGTTCGGGCCCGCCTCGGTGCCGCGGCCCACTTGGCGCACACCGCGATCAGCGCCGCCCGTTCGATGGGCTTGACGCAGTAGTCATCGCAACCGGCTTGCAGGCAGCGTTCGCGATCGCCGGACATGGCGTGTGCCGTCAGCGCGACGATCGCCCCCGTGTAGCCGCGCTGTCGCAAGAGGCTCGTCGCGCCGTACCCATCCAGCACCGGCATCTGCATGTCCATCAGTATGAGGTCAAATGGCGCCTGACCCGGCGGCGGCGACAACGCCAGATCGACCGCGGCTTGTCCATTGTCGACGATCGAGACCCGGGCTCCGGCTTTGCGGAGCTGGAACTCGAACAAGCGCTGGTTGTCCGGGCCGTCTTCCGCGAGCAGGATGTGTACGCCCTCGAGGTTGAAGGCTTGATCGCGAGCGCTCGGCAGCAAGGCCGGTGATCCCACCGCGGTGGTCCACTCTGTACACGCTTCTGCTGGCAGACGCAGCACGAGCGAGAAGGTCGAGCCGGCGTTAGGGGAACTTGTGACCGAGATGTATCCGCCCAGCATGGTCGCAAGGTGATGCGAGATCGAGAGCCCCAGCCCGGTGCCCCCGAAGCGGCGCGTCATCGAGCGATCCGCCTGGACAAAGGGCTGAAAGAGCGAAGCGAGGGTCTCTTGCGTCATGCCGATGCCGGTGTCGACGACATCGAAGCGCAGCTCATGCTCATGCTGACCTGTGATGCAGGAGACGTGCACCAGTACGCCGCCCTCGCTGGTGAACTTGATGGCGTTCCCGACGAGGTTGACCAGGATCTGTCGCAGGCGTGTGGGGTCGGAGACGATGCGTCCGGGGATGGGGGGGGCGAACTCGGTTTTGAGCGTGATGCCCTTGTCCGCCGCCCGGGCGTGCAGCAGGGATTGCACATCGTCGCACACCTGCGCCGGCGAGCACTCGATTCTCTCCACGGTCATGCGCCCGGCTTCGACCTTGGAAATGTCCAGAATGTCATCGATCAGTGCCAGGAGGTGCGAGGCGTTGCGACGGATGGTGTGCACGTGATGCGTGCGCGTCTCGGCGCTCTGAAGCGGGTCCAGCAGAAGGTCTGCGTATCCCAGCACCGCCGTCATGGGCGTACGGATTTCGTGGCTCATGTTGGCGAGGAACTGGGACTTGGCCTGATCGGCTTCCACGGCTCGCCGGCGCGCGTCTTCGAGTTCCGCCGCCCGCTTTCGCAGGTTCTGTTCGTGCAGTCCCAGGACGCCCAGCAGGCTGTTGATCTTGCGGGCGAGCCCGCCGATTTCGTCCATGCCCGACTCGCGCACGCGCCGCTCGCCTTGGGCATCCGCGACGTTCTCGACGTCCTTGGACAGATCGGTGACGCGGCGCAGCACCAGCACGTGCAGCCCGAGCAGCGAGATGCCCGCCAGCACCAAGCCGCTGACGGCGACGATCGCAAAGAAGTACCCGACGCTCAGACGCCCGTACTGATCAATCTCTCGCGGAAAAGCGATGCGGATGGTCGGGCCTGCGGATCCGTCGATGGTCGCAAGGCGAACGGAAATCGGAGCGAAGTCGGTCTGGGTTCGATCGGTCCATGCGACCGTCGACTGCGCTGTGGAGACCCACTCGACGCCGCCCTGCTCACGCACCGGCGGGGCCGCCTGCGGAGAACCGGCTGAGAGGATCTTGGCGTCAAACGCCAGCAGTGCGCTGATGCGGGCCTCGGCGTCCCCGTCAAATCGCCGCAGAATTGCGATGCTGCCGCGCTGGGTCTTTGGTGGATCCTCCCGGACGATCGTGCTCGCGGCGAACAAGTAGGGCGTGTCGCCGATGGTCACCAGCCCGGACATCGCACGCTCGTCCCCCCGAACGTCGCCCGGCAAGTCGGATAGGCGCGCGACCAGAGCGTTCACCTTCTGCTCGATCTCCGCGGGCATGCGCTCGAACTCGCCGCGATCCCCGCGAAGGCTGGCAAAGATCGTCTTCCCATCGGGTCCCCCGATCCACACGGCGTCGTCGTCGAGCCATCGCGGCACCGGCGCGCTCAGGCGCAGTCGGGCGAATGGCAGGTCGTGATCGAACGCGGACTCGGTGTTCTGATACCACGCGCTCCAGACCTGCAGCCGTGCCGCAAGCTCGTCAACGCAGTGCGTCACCGCTGCGCTGGCCCGATCGGCGTTGCGGCGCATGTGCGCCAGTTCAAGATTGTGGAACCCGCCGATCAGCACATAGTTGGCGATCACGTGCACCGCGCCGAGGGCGATCAACAGCCACGCCGTCACCATCAGAAATGTGCTTCGAAACAGCGACACGTCCATTCGCCTCCGGAGCGATTCTCGGACCGCCGGCGCGATCGTCGGCGTTTCAAGTTGATCGAGCAAATTCGCGCCGGAATCCACTCCGCGGGCGCGAACACTCGTCCCTGAACCCGAAATTCCCAGGGGATTTGAACGATTTGGTGTGCGCCCTCAGGGGACTCGCCCACACGCCTCAGGCGCTCGGCATCGCCTTGACCAGCACGCACGCGTGCGGCTGCTTGCCGCCCGCCGACTCGCCCGTGAACTTCCGTTCGTAGTTCGTCCCCACCGTTTCCCCCTCTTCCACCCACGTCGGCGGCAAAAACGCCCGGCGCTCAAACGGCGCCTGTCCAGGGGAAATTCGAACACGCACGCCTGGGGGCACCGGGGACGCCTCGCCCGGCGGCACGGTCCACTCTCCGATGTGCCGCTCGCACCAAGCCCATAACTCGTCGTGGTCGGTCACCACGCGCAGCTCGCCCCCGGGCTGCAGCACGCGCCACGCTTCCCCCAGAAAGCGGTGCTGCATCACGCGATTCTTGTGGTGCTTGGCTTTGGGCCAGGGGTCGGAGTAATACAGGTGAATCACATCCGCAATGTCCGGCGGGCAACGCCACACGAGAAAGTCCCCCGCGTCGGCACAGAGCATGCGGACATTGCCAAGAGCGCGGCGCCGGAGGCGGTCGGCGGTGTAGAAGTAGAACTCCTTGGCGATCTCGATGCCCAGGATGTTCACCTCCGGATTCGCCTGCGCGTGCTGCAGGATGAACCCGCCTTTGCCGCAGCCGATCTCGATCTCGAACCGGCGGCCTGGGTGCGCGAACCACTGGCGCGGGTCAATCCGGGCCCCGTCCCGATTGCTGAGCAGATCATCAGGGAGCGGCGGCAACTCGCCAGGAGCGAGGCCGATTACGCCCGGGGCGTCGTCAAGAAGCTTGCCGCGGCTGGTGTCCATGGACGTCGAGTGTACGAACCCCCGCCGACCACCGGAGTGGGGGGGTTGGATGGTGATGCCCACACGGTGCGTGGTTTCTCGGAAGAAGCGCGAAGATGCGAACTTTTCCCAATCCAACGGTCCGCGAACCCGTATAAGAAGAAGGCGCGACGCTGCTTCGCGTTCGCCCGTGCGGGGCTGGGGGGGTGAAACGTCGATACTCGCAGGTTGAGCGCGCGGTCTCGACCTGGCCCCGCGACGAGAGCATCGCCCGGCGCGCCCTTGCGGGCTCGCCACGAGCGTTGGATCCCTCGGAATCCTCGGCGTGCATGACGCATGTCGATCTCACGGAGGTATCGGCGATGCCCAGCCCCTTCAACTCTGCCAGCCGTGCGCTTTCACCGATCTCCTCCGGCGAGAACGGCGGACCGGCGTCCAGCGGCGCTCAGGACATCCTGAGCATCATCGAATCCCGCCTGGATCGGCGCAGCTTTCAGCAGCACCACTGGCAGGGGTCCTTCTTTGAGTATCTCGATCTTGCGGTGAACAACCCCGCCGTGGTGCGGAACGCGTATCAGCGCCTCTATGACGCGATCCTGAGCTACGGCTTTGAGAAGTACAAGCTGTTCAAGAAGGACTGCATCCGCTACCACTTCTTCTCCGACCCGATCGACCACGGCGCGGATGGCATTTACGGGTTGGACTTTGCGCTCATGCAGCTTGTGGACGTGCTGCGGGCCGCCGCCGAGGGCTACGGCACGGACAAGCGCATTCTCCTGCTGCACGGGCCGGTGGGCTCGAGCAAGTCGACCATCGCGCGTCTGCTGAAGAAGGGCATCGAGGCGTATTCGCGCACCGACGCGGGGGCGCTGTACAGCTTCAGCTGGATGCTCGACGAACACTGCGGCCCGGGAGCCGTGGATGTCGGGGCCCACGAGTTCCCGTGCCCGATGCACGAGGAGCCGCTGCTCTTGGTGCCGCGGGAGGCGCGGGCGGACCTGATGGCGAAGCTCAACGCGCGGTATCAGCCGCACAATCGCGGCGGCACGCTCAAGATCGTGGGCGAGCTCGACCCCTTCTGCCGACGGGTGTACGACGACCTCATGCGCCACTACGGCGGCGACTGGAAGCAGGTGATGAAGCACGTGAAGGTGCGGCGCATCATCCTCAGCGAGAAAGACCGCGTCGGCATCGGCACCTTCCAGCCCAAGGACGAAAAGAACCAGGACTCGACGGAACTGACCGGCGATATCAACTATCGCAAGATCGCGCAGTTCGGCTCTGACTCCGACCCGCGCGCGTTCAACTTCGACGGCGAGCTCAACATCGCCAATCGCGGCGTGTGCGAGTTCATCGAAGTCCTCAAGCTCGACGTCGCGTTTCTCTATGACCTGCTTGGCGCGAGCCAGGAGCATCTGATCAAGCCCAAGAAGTTCGCGCAGACGCACATCGACGAGGTGATCCTCGGGCACACCAACGAGCCGGAGTACAAGCGCCTGCAGTCCAACGACATGATGGAGGCGTTCCGGGATCGCACGATCAAAATCGACGTGCCGTACAACATCAGGCTGGACGACGAGATCAAGATCTACCAGAAGGACTTTGGTCCGGAGCGGATCAAGCAGATCCACATCG
This sequence comes from Ottelia alismoides, assembly GCA_037367405.1. Classification (NCBI taxonomy): domain Eukaryota; kingdom Viridiplantae; phylum Streptophyta; class Magnoliopsida; order Alismatales; family Hydrocharitaceae; genus Ottelia; species Ottelia alismoides. The sequence goes on along the minus strand of JAZKJV010009821.1, from coordinate 246,526 downwards.
CGCCGCACACGCTGGAGGTGGCGGCGATGTGGGCGGTCTTGAGTCGCCTTGAGCCGCCCAAGAAGGCGGGCTTGACGCTCCTCCAGAAGCTCAAGCTCTACAACGGCAAGGCGATCCCGGGCTTCACGGAAGACTCGATCAAGGAGTTGAAGGAAGAGTCACACCGCGAGGGCATGCTGGGCATCTCGCCGCGGTATGTGCAGGACAAGATCTCCAACGCGCTGGTCAGTCGGCAGGCTGTGGACGAGAAGGGCATCAACCCCTTCATGGTGCTCAACGAGCTGGAAAGCGGCTTGAGTCATCACTCGCTGATCAACGACGAAGACACCAAGAAGCGGTATCGCGAGTTGCTCGCGGTCGTGAAGGAAGAGTACGAGGACGTGATCAAGGCGGAAGTGCAGCGGGCGATCAGCGCCGACGAGGACGCGATCAAGCGCCTGTGCACCAACTACATCGAGAACGTCCGCGCCTATACGCAGCGGGAGCGCGTCAAGAACCGCTACACCGGGCGCGACGACGAGCCGGACGAGCGCCTCATGCGATCGATCGAGGAGAAGATCGACATCCCGGAAAGCCGCAAGGACGATTTCCGCCAGGAAATCATGAACTACATCGGCGCATTGGCGCTCGACGGCAAGAAGTTCGAGTACAACACCAACGCGCGCCTGTACAAAGCCCTCGAACTCAAGCTCTTCGAAGACCAGCGCGACACCATCAAGCTCAAGAACCTGGTCAGCAGCGTGGTCGACGACGAGACCCAGCAGAAGATCGACATCGTCAAGCAGCGCCTGATCAAGCAGTTCGGCTACAACGAAACCAGCGCGACGGACGTGCTGAACTATGTGGCGAGCATCTTCGCGCGGGGGGATACCAAGAGCAAGTAGTCATCACCAGCGCGATATCAGCGGGGCGCAAGGTCAAAGGTCATGTAATACGCGGCACCCCAGATCGGGAAGGACTCTTCGCATCGGAACCCCACAAAGTCATCAGCAGGCCAGCCGACCAGTTCGAACATGCGGGAAGTCAACTCTCGCTGGCGGGCCCAGGCGGTGGTCGGTGCGGGCGATGAGGGATTCAGCAGGGAGACCGATGGCGCGGTGGGTAGACGATCCTGCCAGTTCCTCCTGGGGTCGCTGGGAAGCGCGGGGTGCCAGTAGTATGCGCCGACGACCGGGGGCTGTGCGCTGAGCATCGATTTGTGCAGGTACACGTCCATGACCATTCGCCGGACGGAATGGCGGAGGCGGAGAACCTGCGACCACGAGGGGGACGGGGTGTGCTGCGGGTTGTTGTCCGGGCTCCAGTGGCGTGCGAGCACGACATCGACCCCGCGCAGGTTGCTAGGGTCCTGTGTTGATTCCACAACCTGGCGAATGACGCCGTCGCCTTCGTCCACAGCCGAGAGCGGCATCGGCGGATTGCAGAACTCGCTGAGCACCCCGTCGCGCCCGCCCGGCGTCAGCGGCGAGCCCAGGGGCGTCCATCGCACTTCGCCCGCCAGGTCGCCGGCGACCTGACGGAGCTGCGTGTTCTGCGAAGTGATGCAGACGCGCCGCCCGTGCGTGCGAATTCCGATGAGCCCGACGGCGCTGCACCCTTCCATGAGCTCTGGGCGGTCGGGCAATGGGCGCACGGCGACGACAAACACGCACGCATCGATCGCATAGCCCAGCACCTCGGTCGCCGCCCGCGCCAGCGTGCGACGGGATTCGAGACTCGCTGGCCCGAGCGCGGGCGCGATGGCGCCTGCGCGGGTCGCGGCTTCGTGCGCGCGGACAATCCGGACCGCGCGGGCGTGCGAGGTCGCGATGGACTGGATCAACTGTTCATACGCACGCACGGCGAGCGCGAGCGTGCTCCTGTTCCCCCCTGCGCCCACCGCCTCGTGCAGGCGATCAGCGACCAGGCGCACGCCCGCGGCACTGGGCCACTGCGCCAGGCGCTCCGCGGCGGTACCTCGCGCGTTCATGCCCGACAGCACGCGCTGGCAGACCGACACGCCGGCACCGATAGACCGGGCCAGCCCCCGCGCCCCATCGACCGGCCCGTGAAGCCGGGCCATGTGCCTGGACATTTCGCCCGCAAGTCGGTCGAGCACCGCCGCAACCTGGTGCGGATCAACGGGATCGCCAGCCTTTGAGCGCAGGCCTTTGCGGGCAGAACCAGAGGACGCGCCGGGGGCGCGCCGGCGAGCGGCAGGACTGGACATTGCAAAATCATACTCGAAGTGCTTGACACAACCAGAAATCCGAGTATGTTGTTGAAAGTGTTTTTCAAAAACACATGGCTGTGGGGGAGGGGTGTACGCCGGGCTGGATCGCCGAGTTGGATCGCCGAGTCGTCACATCTGCACAGGAGCACCCACATGTCCAGGTTGTCAGGAGTTCGCCTTGGTTTCCTTGCGTTGCTGGTCGCCGCCTCGGGGTGCGGCTGGGCACATGCGGACTGTCCGCCTCAGTGGCAGCGGTTTGATCTGACCTCAACCCCGGACGACTACGTCGACGAGGTTCGGACCTCGATCATCTTTGACAATGGGACCGGGCCGGCACTCTATGTCGCCGGGCGATTCTACGAAGCTGCGGCCGGTGGTCGGTGGATCAGCAGTCTCCGGCGTTCCACGGCTGGTCCGTTCACGCGCGTCGGCGGTCTTCTCTCCGGTGGGAATCTGTCCACTCCCGGGGATATTCGCGCACTGGCGGTCTATAACGACGGGGGCGGATCGGCGCTCTACGCGGCCGGCACGTTCATCGGCGAAATTCCGGTGGGCGCGACCGAGATCGCAACGCAACTCAACAGCATCGCCAAGTGGAACGGCACGTCCTGGACGCCCCTGTATCAGGGATTCAACAATCCGCCGATCTCGGGCGTTGGTCTTGGAGTGCTGGATCTGCACGTGCACGATGATGGTTCAGGCCAGAAGCTCTACGCGGTTGGAGACTTCACATACGTCAACAGCCGCACGCGCGGCGCAGTGGGTCTCAATGGAATCGCGCGATGGAACGGGAACGATTGGGAAAGCGTCGGAACGCCCGCCGGCGGCATGGACGGATCAGGCTGGCCCATCTGCATGACCACGCACGACTTTGACGGCACGGGGCCGCAGCCTCCGAAGCTGGTCGTGGGCGGGGCGTTTGCCACCCTGGCGGGCGGGTCGGTCCCGGCTGACCGCTTGGCGGTCTGGGATGGAACGTCCTGGTCCGCATTGCCGCCCCTGCCTCAGGGCAGCTTCGGGTTCGTGACTGCGCTGGCGTCCTTCGACGACGACGGCCCGGGGCCGCGTGGGCCGTCGCTCTTTGTCGGCACTGGATCAGGCCTTGGCGACGGGACCGGCGCGTACGGCGGTGCAGATTGGCGCACCATCTTCAAGCTCGAAGGCACGCAGTGGGTGATGCTCGAGCCCGGACCGATTGAACCTCTCAACACCTCTACCGGTGCCGTGCGCTCCATGGAGGGTTTTGACGATGGCACTGGGCCGGCGCTCTTCATCGGGTGCTCGATGTCGACGTTCTATGGCCTTGGACTTGGCCAACCCAACAACCAGCCCCCGCTCAGTCACTATGGACGCACGCTCCGCAAGTGGAACGGCACGGTGCTGACCAATGTCGGCGGCGGGGTGTTCGCTCCAACCAACCCCACAGCGCAGGACCCGTTTGATGCCTGCTCCGCTTCCACGCTCTGTTCCCTCGCGCCGCTCGGGCGTCAGGCGTTGTTCGTGGGCGGGCTGTTCAGTGCCGTGAACGCAAATGCGATCCCGGCCAACAACGGCGCGCTCTGGACTGTCCCCGCGTCCTGCTGCCGGGCGGACTTCAACAACGCCGGCGGCGTGACCGTGCAGGACATCTTCGACTTCCTCAGCGCCTGGTTCGCCGGTGCGCCCCGCGCGGACTTCAACGATGCGGGCGGCGTGACCGTGCAGGACATTTTCGATTTCCTTTCCGCATGGTTCCAGGGTTGCCCGTAACGAGCAGACGCTGGCGATCGAGCTGCCGCGTCATCCACACCTCAAAAGCACGGCGGGCGAGGTCGATCGACCTCGCCCGCATGCTTTCTGGACTGTGCGTGTCGTGTTCGAGAGTGATCAGCGGGCTCGAAGCGTCACGGCAACGCTCCCCACGCTCACCACATCGCCCGCGACCAGTCGCGGGAATGTGCCGGGGATCGGCTGTTCGCCCGAGTCGTCCGGCGAGGGGCGGAGTTCGAGCTTGGCGACGCCCAGGGAGTTGGCGGTGATCGTGCCGACCGAAGCGCCCTTGATTGTCACGTTGAGCGTGGCGCCCGGAGCGAGGCCTTGCACTTCGACGTCGAAGCGCCGATTGGTGGTGGACGCGGAGTCGCCGCGGGCTTCGTACTTGACGACGGTTTTGATGCCGCCGTTGTTGTCAGACCCGACGCGCCCGATGAGGCGGAGACGCTGGCGATTGGCGTTCTTGGGTGCGGAGGATTTGTTCGAGTCGCAGGAGGATGAGGAGCCCTGGCGCCGGTCGTCGCGTCGGTCTTCCTGACGCGGGCGGGCGTCGTCCGAGCCGCGCCCGCGATCGGCGAGCACGTTCGACACTCCGGACAACACCACCACACCAGCGACCGCCAGAACCATCGAGAATCGAGAAACGTTCATTTCAAACTCCTTTGCACGTACTCTGTCAGGACACCCTGCACACGAAGCCGATCGGCACGTCATGGTGGCGACCGAGCAAAGATGATCAGTGCAAGGCGTGTGCCGGGCTGGCTGCGCATGTGCGCGAGCGATCACACGCACGAACGCCAGACTGCGAACAGAACTGTGGCCACATGTGCCCAATGGTGAACAGCACGTGCACAAAGCGCGGCCATGCGTGGCCAGCGGACTCCAGCACGTCATCGAGGCTGAAATGCAAGAGTGAAACGTCCGCAATGGAGCGGAATTACGAGGTCGCCGCTCCGGCCTCGGGGCCTTGGTCGGGGTCGCTTCGGAAGTCGAAGTCGATGTAGTAGAACGCGCTCCAGACTGGGAATGACACGTCCAGACGGTGCAGGATGAACTCGTCGGGATTCCACTCCAGTCGTGCGAACAGCTCGCGGGCGGCGTCCGTGTGTCGTGTCCAGAGGTCGGAGCCAGCGCCGTTGAGCCCATAGCCAAGCTGCTGAAGATTGTGCGCGGTAGGGAGGCGCTCCTCCCATGCGTTGACGGTTTCGATGGATCGGAGCGAGAGCAGCGAGGGATCGGTCTGGAGCACGCCGCTGGAGGCGATCGACGACGACGCGAGCGTGCGGTGCAGATACACATCCAGAATGCCACGCGCGATGGTCTGACGCGATTTGAAGTAGAAGGTCTCGTGCGTCGCGCCTCGGCGGAGCGGCGAGATCGCGGGCTGGGCGCGAGTCGCGGTGACGATGTCCACCGGCCCGCTGGACGCGGGGACGTCCACGACATGAAGCACCCGGCCGGCGCGGCCGATGGACGTGATCGGGGGCACGGGCGAGGAGCAGAAGTGCTCGAGAATCGCCGTGCCCGAGACCAGCGGCCCGCCGCCGCCGGCGCTGGCGGTCAGACGACCGAGCTGCGCGTGCGTGGGCGTGGGCTTGCCGGAGACGGCGCGGAAGTTGGCCGCGATGAGCGGATGAGCGCCATGTCCGCCGTGGTACCCGAGCGTCGCGGCGATGGTGCCCAGCTCCGTGTGCCCCGGCGTATGCAGGCAAGGGCCGAGCGCGTTGATGGAGATGAATCCTCGCACCGACGCGCGGAGCAAGTGGGCGGCCAGCTCGTGCATCTGTCGACGCAGGGCCAGTTCCGGATCTTTATCGGCGTGAGCCGGTGCGATGCTCGCCAGACCTTGTCGTTGCGCCGGCGCGAGATCGTTGATTGACGTACCGGGCTGCGACGGCGTGAGCGTCAGGGCGATTCGGCGTTTGAGCTTGGCCTGACTGCCCGCGAGGGTCTGGATCGCCTTGGCGTACTCCGCGACGGCGCGAGCCGCCTGCCGGCGCGTACCAGCCGCGCTCTCCACGCGTGCGAGGCCCTCCAGAAACGCGCTCAGCGCCTGCGGGCCCGGAAGTTCACACAAGGCCCGGAGCGGATCTGGGCATGCGGCGGCTTTGGAGAGTCGCTGGCAGGTGCTGAAATCCAGTCGGAGCGACGCCGCGATGTCGCGGAGCGGACGAGCCCGCAGGGGCGGTTCGTTCAGAATGATTCTGAGAATCGACCCTAGCCGATCACCCAGCACGCTCAGGCGGCGGGCCTGTTCCGGGTCGAGCGGCAAAGTCTGTCGTGTTCGAGCGGGCATGCAAACCTTTACGATTCCGCGGCGGGAGCGAGAACAGTGTGAGAATATGCCCCGAATCGGAAAAAAAGCCACCGCGGTCTTGACAACTCTCAAGAATCAAGTATCTTGAGTCTGAGAATCACATCTCAACCCACCAAGGAGGCTCCGCATGTCGCTGCGAATGTCCGGGCACAGTCGTACCGGTTTGATCCTGACAGTGATCCTCGGCGCGAGCGTGCCGAGTGGCGTGATGGCCCAATCCGGCACTTGCACGACGGCGTGGTCGGACCGGTTCAACAGCCCGCTGATCGACGGGTCGGTTCAAGATGCGGTGGTCTGGAACGACGGCACGGGTCCGGCGCTGTATGTCGCCGGGAAGTTCCAGAACGGGATCGCGAACCTGAATGGGTTGACGCCGGACACTCGCAGCCGGGGGATCATGAAGTGGAACGGGACGCGGTGGTCGGTCGTGGGCCCGCCCGCCGTGCCGCCGGCGTATACCGGGGCCGGGTACATCTACCTGACCAGTGACAAGCGATGCGTGACGACGTGGGATCCGGATGGCGCGGGCCCGCTGGCCAGCCGCCTGGTGCTGGGCGGATTTCAGACTTCCCAGGGCGGCACGCCGATCGCGACGTTCAACGGCACATCGTGGACGCTGCTGGACTTTGGGTGCCCGCTCACGGTGGTGAACAAGATCGTGGAGTTCCAGCCGCAGGCCGAGGGACCAAACCTGCTGGTCTGCGCTGGGTACACGGGAGATGGCGCCGCGATCGTGACGTTCAATCCGACGTCGGAGTCATGGTCGGTGGTGGGTTCGTTCCCCGGCTTTGACGATTACGTGTCGCGCATGGTGGTGCACGATGAAGACGGTCCCGGGCCGCAGGCGCCCGCGGTGTTCGTCGCGGGGAAGTTCAACTCGGTGGTGGGGGACGTGGATTCAACAGGCGCCTCGGGCCTGGCGAAATGGGATGGGTTGACGTGGTCGGCTGTCCCTGGATTCCCGGGCTATCAGCGTGATCGCGGCACGTACTTCGGCAACGGCGGGCTCACCGCGATCGGCAGCTTTGACACCGGCGATGGCCCGAGCCTGTGGGTCGGGGGCGTGCGCGAGGGAACTGCCGAGGCGGTGTACCGTTTCCGCAACAACGCGTGGGAGAAGATGTACGACGGTCAGGCGTACAGCTTCGCGATGTTCGATGCTCCGGGCGGCCCGCGCATGCACATTGCCGGCGCGGGCGCCCTGATCCGCGCCTTGCCGGGCGGCGGATGGGAAGCGCTCGGGCAGCCGGTTGTTCCCGGTGTCAGCCCGGCGCTGCGGGCGATCCCCCTGAACATGACGGTCGCGGACTTGGACTTTGCCGGACCGCGCTCGCCCAGCCTGGTGCTGTGCACACCCAACTCCAACTTCTACGGGCTCAACATCGTGCCCACCGGCCTGGTATGGGACGGCGGGGCCTTTGATTACCTGCCGATCGGTTCCGGCGGGTTGCTCGGCATGCGCACGGGCAAGGTCCGATTCAAGGAAATCGATTCGGACGCGGGCGGACCACTGCCCAAGCGCCTGATGGTCTTTGGCGATCTGGATGGGGCGGGGCGGAAGTTCTTCCCGTCGGAATGCGTCTGGTTTGACGGGACCGACTACCAGACCACGCCGCCCTACAACCAGAGCAACATGGCCGGAGACGCGGCGCTGTCGACCGGTGTGAACGATGTCGAGGTGTACGACGATGGCAGCGGTCCGGCGATGTACGCGACGGTGGCGCAGCGCTACAGCATTAGCGATGATTGCCGCAGCGCGCTGGTTCGCTTGAACGCGTCAAGTTGGGACGATCTTGTGATCGCCTCGCTGGGCGATTGCACCAACCCGGTGGAGTTGCAGTTCCTGATTGCCGCGCCGGTGAATGGACAGAACAGCCTGATCGTGACGGGCATGTACGACCGGCTGACGTTCACGGGTCAGGCTCAGCCCTTGAGCGCGCGTGGGTGTGCACGACTGACGGGCACGCAGTGGGCGGCGATGGACGCCGGGCTCCCGAACGAGCCGCTGTTTGTCGGAGCGGCGACATTCAACAACCAGGCGTACATCCTCGTGAGCGAGTCCGGCTCGGGCGTGAACCGCTTCGATACCCGCCTCATGCGATGGAACGGCACGACATGGGAGATCGTCGGCGGAGCGTTCTTTGATCACGGTGCCAACGGCGTGCCGGAAGGCATGCGTGTGCTCGACCTCGGCTCCGGGCCGGGGCTGTACGTGTTTGGATCCTTCAGTTCTGTCGGCGGCGTGGCGGGAACCGCCAAGATCGCCCGCTGGAACGGGCAGCAGTGGAGCCCCGTCAGCTCCGGGCTTGATTTCCCGGGAGCCACGGTTCGCGACCTGGCGGCGTTCAACTTTGGAGCCGGCCTGCGCCTTGCTGCTCTTGCCCAGGGATCGTCACTGCCCGCGAATCTGCGAGGCCTGGTGCGACTGGAAGGCACGCAGTGGGTCAATGTGGATCCGCTCACGACCAGCTCCCCGCCGACGACGCTCTTCGGCACCAGCCTGTCCGGAGCCGCGGGGCTGTATGTCTCTGGATACTCCACCGGGACGATCGGCGGATTCACCAGCTACGGCTTGACACGCCTCACAGTGACGTGCTCATGCCGGGCGGACTTCAACGCCTCCGGCAGCGTGACTGTGCAGGACATCTTCGACTTCCTGACGGCGTGGTTCAGCAATGCACCCAGTGCCGACTTCAATGGCGCGGGCGGCGTGACGGTGCAGGACATCTTCGACTTCCTGGCGGCGTGGTTCACAGGCTGTGCGTGAGCGACGGCGTGTGTGAAAGCCCAAGTTCCCGTCGAGAGGGCTCGGGCGTTCGACCTGCTGCAACAGTCCTTTTCCCGCAAGTGCGCCCGAGGCTTGACCCTCGGGCGCTCTTGCGCGCCGATAGGCACGCGGCTGGCCCGGCTATTCGACCGAGTCCGGGATGCTGGTATCCGGGATGTAGGTGAACGCGATCCCGCCTCGGGCGCTGTCGCGGGCGTCGTGGACCGCGGCGGAGTACACCGCGTGCTTGCCGAACTTGTTGTTGATGGCGTCGAGGGCCTTGGAAAGGTCGCCACGACGCGCGTCGCCCGCAAAGAGCGGGAGCGTGACTTGATCCTCGGCGATGAGTTCAGAGAGCGTGACGCCGACCTGCTTGAGGCGGCCGGGCGGGCGCTGCGACCATAGTTCGGCGAGGCGGCGTGTGAACTCGAGCGTGTCGATCGAGCCGCCGGTGAAGACGCAGTCGGCATGCCACGAGGCTTTGCGCGCGCCCCAGCCGACGTCGCTCATGGTTCCCACGCTGTCGCCCGGGAAACGGGCCTGGCGGTCGGTGCGGGTGTCCAGGCGCAGGGAGAGCGTGAGGCGCTGGGCTGCGTATCCGATGGAGCGCATGCGAGCCGCGGCTTTGTGGAGGAGGCGGATGGCGACGGCGCGAGCCTCGGCGTCGCCGCGGCGCTGCGGGCCCAGCACGTGTGAATGCCCGACGCTGCGCCGGCGAGTCGGCAGTTCTTCCAGGTCGTGCCCGCGCAGCAGTTCGTACCAGCGCCGTCCGACCACGCTCGCCCAGAGTTGATGCAGACGGCTGGCGTCGCAGTCGAGAAGCTGGGCGACGGTGGTGACGCCCTTGGCGTTCAGGCGGTCGCGCATGCGCGGGCCGATGCCGGGAAGGTCGATGAGCTCGAGCGAGGACAGACGCTCGGCGATCTGGTGATGCTCGATGATGGTCAGCCCGTCGGGCTTGTGCATGTCCGAGGCGACCTTGGCAAGGAAGCGGTTGGGCGCCACGCCGACGGAGCAGCGCATGCACTCGCCCACGTCCTTGCGGATCGCGGCTTTGATCGCCCGGCCCAGGCGGCGAGCTTCATCGGGAGTGCGTTCGCGCCCCATCAGGCGGCAGGACATTTCGTCGATCGAATGCACACTGTGCACCGGAAGGCACTTTTCCACGGTGCGGATCAGGCGGTGGTGCATGTCGACGTAGACGCTGGGGCGGGCGTCGACGATGACGATGTGCGGACAGAGGCGCCGGGCTTCACCGACGCGGAGGCCGGTCTTCACGCCAAAGGCCTTGGCCTCGTAGCTCGCCGCGATGCAGCACCCAGAATCGGCGGTGACCGGCGCGACGGCGACGGGCCTGCCGCGGAGTTCGGGGACCAGTTGCTGCTCGACGGACGCGAAGTACGCGTTGAAGTCGATGAACAGGGTGGAGAGCGGTCGTCCGGGTTCGCCGGGCACGCCGTCATGGGTGGGATGGGGAGAGCCAACGGACACGACTGGAGCCTCGCGGACGCCGCCCGTGGCATCCGTACAGAAATCTACCATAGAGTTTGGTCTATGTCAAGTATCCTCTGACGACGCGGCCAAAAGAAAAACGGAAGTGCCTGCAGGGCAAGCACTTCCGTACTGCATTCGGAATGGAAGGCGATTACGGCAGGGGCACCGTGTCGACACGCAGGACTCCGAACGGCACGCGGATCACTCGGCCGTTGTATTCCAGGCGGACCGTCGTGCGGAGGTTCTTCACGGCGTTGCGGTCGGAAAGGTCGCCCTGAAAAGGCTGGAAGTCGAGTTCAAAGATCGCATCTTCGCTCGCGGCGACCGGAATCGGCTCAAGAGGCTTGAAGAACGGGCGTCGGGTGCCGGTGACATATTCAAAGCGGACGCCCGCGGCGTCCAAGCCGTCGGGAAGGAGAGCTCCGTCGTTGACGCTGAGTTGTACGTTGACCTGGGTGGTGGTGCGAATGTCCGGGCCTGGGGCACCGGGGACGAAGCGGACTAGGTTGACCTCAACCTTGATGAAACGCCCGTCGATCTCAACCACTTGCGACGCCGGGGCGGCGAAGGGGATGTCGGCGGAGGCGCTGTTTGGGGACGTTTCGGTGTTTGAAGTTGTTGGCAGAGCCCACGCGGTGCTCGCGAGTGCGAGCACGCAGGACAACGCCGAGGCAGCGAACTGGCAGGAAACGCAGCGGCTGGTCATCAAGAACCTCCTTGTGTGGGGCGGTCAGGGCCGAGAGTCCATACTCGCCAGGGGCGGGGGCGGTTGCAGCGATACGCGCTCATCATCGGATGTTCGCCCGTCCGATTTCCTACAAACTGGCCCAGCATCAGTCCTGCGTCACCTCGTGCGACATCGAGTTTCGCCTTATGCATTCAACAGCCAAGGAACCATGCGCTGAGGAAGTCGAACACGTCCTGGACGGTGATGGAGCCGGAGGCGTTGATGTCGGCTCGGAGGTCGTTTGCAAACCATGCGGTGAGGAAGTCGAACACGTCTTGCACGGTCACTGCGCTGGAGCAGTTGAAGTCGGCTTGGCAGGCGGAGACGATGGCAGGCGTGGAGGTGATCGAGCCGCACGCGGAACTTGTGACAACGCAGCGATAGGAACCGCCCAAACCGAGTGGGGCAAGCAGCAGAAGTGTGGGTGAGGAAGTGCCCAAAAGTGCGCCTGGGACGTCGGTCAGGTTGGCCCACGTGCCGGCGGTGCTTTGGCGCTGCCATTGGAAGCCCAGCACACTCGCGCCCACAGCGACGACGCGGAGCGACGGTGTGCCGGTGGAGGCGTTGCAGGCGGTAGCACCGACGGGTTGATCAAGGATGCGAGGCGCGTCGGCGAAGTGGCGCTCGATGAGCGTGTTGGTCGGCTGACCCTGGTTGGTTGCGCCGGGGAAGGTGTTTTGTCCGCCGAAGATGACCATGCACCTGCGGGCGATGTCCCATACCTGGGCAGAGTTGGCGAGGCCGTAGCCGTTCTGGTAGGAGACACGGACGGGGTCTTGAGGGGGTCCGGCGTAGGTGTAGGTGCCGCTGACGAAGCCGCCGCCTCCGGCGGGCGTGACGGACATGAGCCCGCTTTCGCCCTTGCGCGTGAGGGTGTTGTAGACCCAGGTGTTGGTGGCCTGGAAGGACGCAGGGAAGACCTGCTGATTCGTTTGCCATGCGCCGGAGAGATCGGAGGCGGTGATGCCCCAGCTTCCGAGCGTGGCGTTCCACTCGTAGAACGCGGGGAACTGGGTGAACGGGTTGGTCGAGAACGCGCCTAGGCAGTAGAGCACCCGCCTGTTGCGGGCGGCGTCAAAGTACATAGCCGGGTACCCGCTGCTGGTGGTGGGGCCGGAACTGGAACGCTGCTGCCAGCTCGCGGTTGCGACGTCAAACTCCCACGTCTGACCCTGATAGGCGTCGGTGCTTGGGTTGGAACCTGTGTACAGGACAAGGCGCTGTGCGGCGGAGTCAAACGCGAGCGCGGGGTAGGGAGCGCGAGCGTCGGCGGGCCCGCCAAGAGCGTTGAACGTCCAAAGGAGCGACCAGTTTGAACCGTCCCACTCCCAGACCTGGCTCTTGGGCGGGGCGGCGCATCCGGTTGAGCACAGCGGTGCCGAGCCGCCATACAGCAAGACGCGTTGGCGGACGGAGTCGTACACCATGGCGTGCGCGTAGCGCAGGCCCGGGCTGGTTGCGGGGGATTTCTGGGTCCAGGTCGTGCCGTTGAACTCCCATGTGTCCGAGAGAGCGAGGGGCTGGGAGAACTGATCGCGACCGAGCCCGCCGTAGAGCACGGTGACGGCGCGGGCGGCGTCGTAGGCCATGGCGTGGTTCTGGCGGGGCGGGGGACGCGGGCCTGCGGGGTCTCGCTGCACATAGGTTGTGAGGGGCTCGGGGAGCGAGAGCATGAAGGAACGTCGATCATCACCCGGGCAGGCTGAGTCGGTGAGGCGGAGTTCGTACACGCCGGTGTCGGCGTATGTCAGCGGAGAGATGGAGAGGGACGAGGTGAGTGACCCGGAAATGGAGCCGGCATCGGAAAGCGCGATGCCGTCCTTGTACCAGCGGAAGGCGAGCGTGCCCACGCCGCTGACGCCCGAGGGATCGAGCCCCGCGTTTGGTCGGAGGAGAACGGAGCCGCAGGGCGTGATGGAGCCGACAGCGACAATTGCACCTGAGATGGTGGCGCCGACCTGCAGGCGCGTGGTCACGGAAACGGCGGTGCTGCAGGAGTTGCGTGCGACCACGCGGTAGTCCCCCGTGTCGCGCGGCGAGAGGTTGCTCAGCGCAAAGAAGGGTTCGTCTGGGATCGTGGTGAGGACGTCGAGCCACGCGCCGAGATCGTTGCGACGCTGCAGGGCGAGGGTGATGCTGGTCCCAGAAACGCCGGAGACGGCGATCTGCACAGCGCCGCCCGGGCAGGCGGTGGTTGCTGACCACTGAGGCGTGCCGATGGTGGGGGGATCGGAGACGACGATGTCGGCGGCGTGCGAGAGAATGGAGGAGCAGGCGTCGTCGATCTTGCAGACGTATGAGCCGTTGTCGGCGGGTGAACGCGTGCCGGAGGTCGGGTAGATGAGCGCGGTAGCGCCTGGGATAGCCGTGAAATAGGGCTGACCGGGTGCACGCTTAAACCACTGATAGCGCAGCGCGGTGGAGGACGCGGCCCCGACGGTGAGCCCGCCGGGCGAGCCGGTGCAGAGGTTCAGCGTGGTCGGCTGCTGGGTGATGGTGGGGCGTGAGACGGCGAGCGCAAGCGTGTCTCGATAGCGGAAGAGGGTGGCGGGCGGGCCGCCGTTGACGCAGGTTTGAACTTGCCCGCCGTGCGCCAGCACGCCGCCCGCGGTGGCGCGGGAGGGATCGAAGCACGCGGCGTTCACGACGCGCCCGTTTGATTGCTCGCCAGGGATGTTGGCGAGTTCGTGGGTGGTGATGCTTGCGGCGGGCCAGCCTTCCGGGGCGATCAGCGCGACGCGCTGCTGATAGTTGCAGGGCGTGTAATAGCCGCCCACGCGCACGACGCCGGCGCTGACCGGGTCGTAGACGATGCTGGTGGCAGAGGTTCCCTGCGTGGGCGGGGAGACGACGCGGACGCTCCAGGAGCCCGTGCCCGGAGTTGCGCTCGGCGTGTAATCGGCGTATTGCTCAAAGCCCGAGGCGTTTGAACTGATGTACACGGTGCCCACGCCGCGGAGCGTGTCGAAGGCGAGCCCCACGGCGTTGGGTGCGCTGACATTGGCGGGCACGTCCGGCCCGCGGGTCCACGAGCCTGCGGACCATTCCCAGAGTTCGTTCGACCCGCTGATCAGGAGCAAACGGTTTCGGCGCGGATCAACGGCGAATCCGGTGATTCCCGACGAAGGGGCGTTGAGGCTGGTGCGCGGGTTCCAGAGCACGCCGTTGAAATCAAAGAGCGTGATTGGGGTGCCGAACGTCGCGGGATTTTGAGTTGCGACCACGACGCTCTGCGAGGTTGGGTCCCAGGCCATCGCGACGGGTGGCACGAACTGGCTCTGATCGAAGCACAGCCCGAGTGGGAGGCCTGTGGAGAGTTGCCAGGCGTTCCCGACGAGTTGGAAGAGTGACATTCGGCAACCGCCGCCCGTGGAGCCGTCGTTGACGCCAAGCCCCCAGACGGTGTTTCGGACGGGGTCGTGAACGATGCTTCGCAGGCCCGTGCCGAAGACAGCGTCGGTGAATGGGGGAGCGGCGGAGGAGACGGTTGTCCACTGCGAGCACTGAGCGCGACTGGACGGCAAAGAGAAGTGGGTAGCGACCAGCACCAGCAGACCGACGAGGCAGGGTCGCGCGTGAGCCGCGGAAACGCGCCATGGAGAAGTTGGCATGGAACACCGCCTTTTTCCAAGAGTACCGCGCACTCATCGTGATGCCACACCTTGCGCTGGCAGCGCCGGATGGACGCTGACTGTGGAGTGAAAGTGGGAATACTCGTTTGGCGGAAGTTCGGAGTGGTCGGGTGTGTGTCGGAAGGTCTGGCAAGGAGCGGACTATCGCAACTCTTTGCTCATAATCGCGCTGAGGTAGTTGGTTTCTTTCCACTGCACGCGATCGACGACTCGGTAGCCGTGGCGCTGGTACATCTGGACGAGCCAGTCGGCGGGCTCGGGGGTGGAGAGGGCGATCTCGGCGGCTCCGGTCTCTTTTGCCCGGCGCTCTGCGGTGTCCATGAGGACCAGGCCAATGCCGCGCCCTTGCAGGTCTGGTTCAACGGCGAACTGGCTGAAAGTGGCGACGTCGCCGCGTTCGAACCAGGGGACCTGCGTAGCGCCCGCGACGCCGCCCGCGGCGGTCGCGGCTGCGTCCTTGAAGAGGATGGTGCCGACGACTTTGCCCAGATACGTCGCGACATAGCACTCGCCGCCGGCGATGCGTTTGCGCGTCAGTTCTTCGGGCTGAAAGGCGGCCAGGGCCTTGATGCCGCGGTCGGCGTGCTGTTTATACGCGCGGTGCAAAAGACTCGTGAGGTGCGCGAGGGAGTCGTCCGGCTCAAGCGGGCGGACGCGGACCTTGGATGACAGGCGTTCGAGCACGGTGGTCATTGTTGGAGAGGATATTCGCGGCGGCGCGTGCGGTTGCACGGGCGGCGGTGCGGAAAGCTGAGCGGCTCGGGAGTGAGTGGGGGCGAGACGCCCGCTCGCACCGATTGCCTAGTGTGAGAACGCGAGGGGTGAGTGAGTATTCCGCAATGACCAGCCGCCAAGAGCAGGATGTGCCGCGACCCAGCCGAGCCGTGCCGACCAGCGGGGTGCACCGTGTGCGCGTGCGCTACTGCGAGTGCGATCCGATGGGCGTCGTGCATCACGCGGCGTACATCCCGTGGCTGGAGATCGGGCGGACGGAGCTGCTTCGCGAAGCGGGCGTGAGCTATGCAGAACTGGAAGCGGCGGGGGTGTTCCTGGTGATCGTGAAGCTGGAGGTTTCGTACAAGCGTCCGGCGTTCTATGACGACGTGGTCGAGGTGCGGACGCGCGTGCTCGGGCCGGCGTCGCGGGTGAAGATTCGGCATGAGTATGAGGTGGTCCGGTGCTCCGAGCCGGGCGATATGGATGCACAAACATTGCAGCCGGCTCGGAGAGCCGGCCCACCGGGGGAAGTCTTGCTGACGGGCACGAGCCTCTTGGCGTGCGTCGACAAGAGCGGCAGGCCGGCGGGGCTGCCGGAGTGGTTGATGGTTGGGGAGTAGCGGTGGGCGTGCAATAGCGCGGGGTGAGGTGCGTTGAGCATGAGGATGCGGTTTTGCGCGCGAGCGCAATGAGTCAGACGACCTGGTAGACATCATCTCCGAGGCGGGGCGGCGGGAGTACGTCGCCCTGTCCTTTCTTGTAAGCCAGATGGTGCGTGCTCAGGACTTCTCCGAAAAGCGAGGCAAGTTCACTTTCACCTTGCCGGAGGCAACCCCAACCGCCAGAGCAGCAATTGCCAGACTCCAACCCGCAAACGGCGTCGTGAGGCTAAAGAGCCACGGCCAAGTTGGAACCCACGGGCCGAATGTGATGTGGTTGGGACCATACGTGGGGTTCATCGGACCTGAGTCTGAGTAGATTTGAGTGCCGTCGCGGGTGAACACTGTTCGACGCCTGGCGCGGTAGCTGTAGACTTCGATGTTGTCGTTCGCAATCAGGCTCATGTGCATGGTGCCGCCGCGTAAGTCCACGGGAATCGCTCTTTGAAATCGCCAGTTGGAGTCGTAGACCTGCACGCGGCTCGAGTCACTGTGCGCAACTATGCGATCCCCGTTGGAAGCGGTGCACACGTTACCTGCGAGGCCAACCGGCCACTCGATCGTGGGTGGAACAACAGATGCGCAAGAAGGGGCAAAGAAACTGAAGACGCCGACGGCGCTCAGTGCAACGGCAATACTCGCGAGTCGCTTCTGTCGCGTCTGCTTGTGGATTACACAGAAAACAACTTGAACACCGACCCACACCCAGGTCGCGAGCAGTCCAGCGCTCACGATGTACGCAACTGTCTCCATGCTTACTCTGAGATGAAGTGTACTGTATCGAACACCTGAACAGCTATCTGCCCAGCAGCTCGATCGCCCGCCCGATCGTCGCCACGCGTTCAAGCGTCACGTTCTTGGGCGCCTTGATGCCCGCCGCGGCTTTGGACTCCGGCACGATGATGCGCGTGAAGCCCAGGCGGGCGGCTTCGCTGATGCGCTGGTCGAGGTTGGTGACGGAGCGGACCTCGCCGCCCAAGCCGACTTCGCCGATGACGGCGGTGCCGGGCGCGAGCGGGCGCTTGTAATGAGCCCCCGTGATCGCCAGGAGCAGCGCAAGGTCGGCGGCGGGCTCGACGACGCGGATGCCGCCCACGCTGGAGGCGAAGATGTCGCGGTCGGCCAGGCGGAGCTCGGCGTGCTGTTCGAGCACGGCGATGATCATCGCCAATCGATTGGCATCCAGGCCGCTGCTCTTGCGTTTGGCGGCCCCCAGGAACCCGGTCGCCGTGAGGGCCTGAATCTCGACCAGGATGCAGCGCGTGCCGGTGAGCACGGGGCAGATGACGGCTCCGACCTTGGGCTTTGCGCCGGCGGAGGCTTCGTCGAGCACGCCGACGCCCAGCCCGCCGGGCACTTCGCTCAGGCCCTTGCCCGTCATCTCGAAGATGCCGATCTCGAGCGTGGTACCGAAGCGGTTCTTGACGGCTCGCAGAATGCGATGGGCGTGGTAGCGATCACCTTCAAAGTACAGCACGGCGTCGACAAGATGTTCGAGCAAGCGCGGGCCGGCGAGTTGCCCATCCTTGGTAACGTGGCCGACGAGCACGACGGCGATGCCGGAGACTTTCGCGAGATAGACCAGTTCGGCGCAGCAGCGCCGGAGCTGCGCGATCGAGCCGGGCGAGGCGTCGAGGTCGGCTTTGTACACCATCTGCACGGAGTCGATCACCAGCACGCGCGGGTTGATGCGGCGCGTTTGTTCGATGATTCTCGCGAGGTTGGTATCGCTGAGGACAAACAGCCCCGGCGCGTCCGCGACGCCGAGGCGCGAGGCCCGCATGCGGACCTGCTCTGCGGACTCTTCGCTGGAGACATAGAGCACAGGGTTGACAGCCGAGGGCTGCGCGTGCGATGCGGTGCGGATTGCCGACGCGAGCGAGCCCGCGGCTTGCAGCAGCATGGTGCTCTTGCCGATGCCCGGATCGCCTCCGACCAGCACGACTGAGCCGGGCACCAGCCCGCCGCCCAGAACGCGGTCAAGTTCGCTGATGCCGGAAGACATGCGGGGCGGGGCGGCGGTGCTTTGTCCGACCTCGGCGATGGGGCGGGCGGCGTTAGCGGGCGCGTCGGGCGTGTCAGAGTCGCTGGGCGTAGTCCAGTGTTCGACCAAGCCGCGCTGCGGGTCCTTGGTGGCGGACTTTTCGATGCGTTGTTCTTCCAGGGCATCCCACGAGCCGCAGTCCGGGCACTTGCCCATCCAGCGGTTGTGGGCCGCGCCGCAGGAGCGGCACACGAAGACTTGACGGGCTTTGGCCACGTTTCTTACCAACCTTTCCGCCCGATAATGCGCTGTGCGCGAAAGAGCGGTGGCACGAGCGGGGTGCTGAAAGGTATCTCCTCCATGCCCGCGGGAGTGAAACGGGGAGGGGCGGAGTGGTTGCCGCTCGCGGACGACATTTTAAGACTGGTGCGCTCGGCGGAGAGAGAGGTCGGCGACGCCGCCTGCCGGGGGCGGGCGTCTGTGTGGGTGTCTGGCGAGCGTCGCCGTGGCAGCCCTTGTTCAGGACCGGCGTGCAGGAGCGCACATGATGGTGACGACGAAACGGAGCATTCTTCCTTGTTTGGCGGCGGCGCTGGTGGGCGTCGGGCTCATCCCCGGCTCGGTGCTCGCGAGCGAACGGCGCGAGTTGCCGACGTCCAGCAACTCGGGCGGTCAGCGCGAGGCCCGGGAGAGCTCGGGGCGCGTGACGGCGCTCATGCAGCGGACCATCAACCGGGCCGCCAAGCAGATGCGCGATGAGGTCAAATCGTTCAAGAGCGCCAGCGACGAGCTCATCGACAGCCTGTGCGATGATCCGGCGCTGGCGGACCTTGCGAACATGTCCGATGACGACCTCGCGGCGTTCATCGACGGCACGCTCGCGGAGATCGATCGCCTCGCGGCAGAATCCGCCAGCAAGATTCAGGAAGCCAAGGACCGGGCGTCGGCGTCGCTGACCAATCGGAAAGCCCCGCCCGGCGCGTTCCGGCGCCTCGATCAGGCGGCCAGCAACAACCTGAGCGCGACGCAGCGCCTCACCGCTCGCGCCGGCGACAAGCTGGATCGCAAGATTGCCGAGATGCTCGCATCGTCCGGCGACGATGATGATTCATGCGAGGGCTCGTGCGACAACAGTTCGGGCTCGGGCTCGGGCTCAGGGTCGGGTTCTGGCTCGTCTGAGCCGCAGAGCTGAGTGTGTGTGAAGTGTGTGATTTCTTCCCGTGCGGCCCCGCCCGAAGGAGGCGGGGCCGCCGTCTTTTTGGTTGGTGCCTGCGCCATGCGTGCGGGCGGTTTATGATTCAGTGAGCGTGCGCCCGCCCGTGCCCATCGGGGTCGGCGTCCTCCGCGCATGAAGACACCCGAGCCCTCCAGCCCGAACTCCACGCCGAAGACGTCCGGTCAGACGCCCGAGATGCACGAGAACCTGCTGGATCGTCTCAATCGGCGTCGACAGCGTTTGTGGCGCCGGACCAAGCGGACGGTGCGGGTCCTGGTGGCGATCCCGCTCGTGCTGGCGCTGGTGCTGTATCTTGGGACGCGCACACCTGTGGTGCGATGGGTGGTCGCCTCCCGCGTTGAGAGCCTGCTCGGGGCCGAGTTTGACGCCTCGCGGGCGGTCATTGAGCTCGACGGGCGATTGGCGCTGAAGGATCCGGTGTTCCGCGTCAAGGGCGTGCCGGGCGAAGCTGGGCGGCTCTTGAGCGCGGAGTCGGCGTACATCGAGCTCGACTGGTCCGGGGCGTTCGGCGGGCGGGTGACGCCGCTGGCGGTGCGCTTGGACAAGCCGGTCCTGGTGCTCAGCCAGTCGAAGGGGGATGGGAGCGTGAACATCGCCTCGGTCATGAGCGCCGGCGGTGGGGCCAGCGGGACAATTCCGCCGGAGATCACACTTTCCGACGGGATTCTGCGCTTCGCGGAGCACGACGCGGGCGGCAACGTGACGGTGCTCAAGGACATTCGCGCCTCGGGCTCGCTGCTCCCGATTCGGGCGGGAAGCCCGGTGTTCACCGTGGCGATGACCGAAAGCGTGCGCGAAGGTCCGGACGTCGGGCCGCGGCGGGTCATGGTGCTGGACGGGCAGGTCGATCTTTCCAAGGGCGACAGCCAGATTCGCCTGCGGAACATTGCGCTGAGCGATTGGCCCGCGGAGAGCGTGCCGACGGCGTATCGCGACGTCTGGGCCCGCCTTGGTGTCAAGGGCGACATCACGCGTGTGGACATGTCCGCCACCCGGGCCGGGGGCGTCAGTGTCGAGATGAGCGTCTCGGACGTGAGCATGAGCGCGCTGGTCCCGGCGGGGAACGCGACCCCGGGCGGGCCGCCGCCTGCCGACCTTGGCATGCGGGGCGTGAGCGGGACGATCCGTATCGCACCCAGCGGAGTTCGAGCCGAGCTTCAGGGGCGCATCGACGGTCAGCAGGGGCTCTCACGCGTCCGCCTCAACACCCAGGGGCTCGAGGTCACCTCGCCCATGACCTGCGAGATCCGCGGCACACGAATCAAAGTCACCAAGGATCCGGCGTTCTTGTCCTATGTGCCGAGAACGGTGCGTCAGTACTTCGAGTACTTCTCGGGGCCCACGGCTGATGTGGATGTGGTCGCAACCATCAGCCGGGCTTCGCCGGTGAACGGTCAGCCCGCGCCGATCGGCGTAAGCGGGACGCTGAACTTCCGCAACGGAGCCGCCGCGTTTCACCGCTTTCCGTACCCGTTCACCGACATGAGCGGCGTGGTGCGATTCGACGAATCCCGCCTGATCATCGATCAGATCCGTGGACGTGGACCGACCGGGGCCGCGATGTCCGCCCAGGGCGTCATCGGCCCGCTCACCGACGACGCCAAGGTTGATGTCACCATCAACGTGCAGCGCGTACCGATTGACGAGCACTTGCTCAAAGCGATGCCCAAGGATCGGCGCGAAGCCGCCGAGACCATCTTCGATCGCGCCGAGTATGACCGCCTGCTGACTTCCAATCTCATTCGTGAACCCAACAAGCCTGGGATTGACGGCACGCGCACGGCCCCGCCCTGCCCATTCGCGGGCGATGGCGATGTGGTTGTGCATGTCACGCGCGAGCTTGGACCAGAGAGCATCTGGACGACCAACGTCGACTGCCGCTTCCGCGAGCTGGGCGTGGTCGCCAAGCCCTTCCCGCTGCCGATTATCGGGCGGGATGTTCGCCTTCGCATTACTGACACCGACGCCTCGATCGAAAACGGCGAGTTTGTAGGGCCACGCGGCGGGCTCGCCATCGTCAACGCTCGTGTCATTTTCTTCGAGAATGGTGAACGCGTCGTCAAACCGACGCTCACGCTCAAAGGCTCCGGACTGCAGATCGACGAGCTGCTCTTTCAGGCCCTTGAACGCATCGACGACAAGCGTGAGACCAAGGGCAGCGGGCTCGCAGGGGCGGCCCTGCAGCGTGTCGCTCTCGCAGGCACCATTGATTGCCTCGCCGACGTCCGCGCGTTGCCTCCAAAGCCGGACGCCCCGCCCGGCTCGGCACCGGAGATTGACTACGACTTCCGTGTTGATCTGGACGGGCTTCGCGCCCTGCCGAGACTCAAGGATCGCGACGCAGCGCTTGGTGTCAGCGAGTTTCAGGGCATCGTCCAGCTTACTCCGACGCGGGTGCGCATGGACAACGTGCAGGCCCGCTTGGCTCGCACGACCGGGTTCGTCGGCCCCGAGGCCCCGTCCGATGTGACGGGCCCGGTTCTTCCTGCGGGGAGCGCCGACGCGGGGTATGTGAACCTGTCGCTCGACGCGGCGATCGGCAAGTCCCCCGAAGCCGGCGCACTCGGCGCGACGGTTCGAGTTGACGGGCTGCAGCTCAGCGACCGGATCGAAGACATCGTGCAGATCGCCTCGCCGGAAGCCGCGGAGTGGATCCAGTCGCAGCGATCTCAGCGCGACCCGCAAGGCTCGATCGACATCGTCGTTCGCGCCGGGCGCACACATGCGGATTCCAGCGCCCCGCCCGAGCTTGCCGTCTCCCTCGCGCGGGCCCACGATGTCGAGTTCAACTCCCTGGGCGGGCGCATCGGCATCGACGTTGCTGAGGGCTCGATGCTCCTGCAGGTTCCGCCGGCAGGCCCGGCGACCTTCCGCGCCACCGGCGTTCGCTCGCAGCTTGAGTTCAACGGGCAAGCCGCGGGCTCGGCCAACATCGACGGGCTCATCACCATCGACCAGGCCAAGGGGCGCATCGTCGCGCCGACCACCGCCACCGCCGCGCTGAGCTCGTGGCGATTTGAATCGCCGATCGTTCTGCCGGCGCTCGGTGCCTTCGGCGGCGAGCGGGCCCGCCAGCGCCTCGAGGAGTTCTCCCCCGTCGGCATCTTCGATGCGGACGTCAAGGCCAGCGCCGAGGGCGATGCCGCCGAACTCGCCGTCTCGGGCTCCATCCGCCCGTACACGCTGAGCATCGAGCGGGCCGGGCAGCGCATCGCGTTCGATCGTGTGCTCGGCGGCGTGACGTTTTCGTCGACGCCGGGCGTCGGGCTCTCCGGGTGCGTTGATCAGGTCGTCGGGTCCACGGATCACTGGACGGCTCGGGTCGACGGCTCATTCTCCGCAGCCCCGAGCGTGTCCTCCGACCCACGCGCGCCCGGCGGCGACGACTCGGACGTGCGCGTCGATCTCGCGCTGGACGTCGACGCGACCCAGACCGACGACGCCCTCCTGGCCCTCATCCCGCACTCGGCTCGCGAAGCAATTCAAAAGCTCGAAGTCACGCTTTCCGGCCCCGTCGCGCTCAAAGCCGGGCGTCTGACCGGGTCGCTGGACAACCCGGCAATTCCACTTTCTTTCGCGGGCGTGGTGTCCTTTGCCAGCGCCAAGCTCGACGCCGGCGTCAACGTGGACAGGATGGCCGGCGAGCTCGACATTCGCGTCGCGACGCCAGGCGCCGGCTTGCCGGACGATGTCCGCCTGCAGCTCCGTTCGCCCAGGCTCAGTGTGCTGGGGGTGAGCCTCGAATCGCTCGACCTTCTCGCTTCCAGCACCGCCCGTCCGGGTGAGATCTTCATCGAGAGATTCACCGCCGAGTCCCACGACGGGCGAGTGTTCGGCTCGGCACTCCTTCAACCCGCTGGGGACTCGGGTCGCAAGACCTATCGCGTCGACGCAGTTGCCTCCGGCGTGGCGTTCGCTCCTTTGCTGCAGGAGCTCTCCGCGGTGGGCGCTGCGGAGCCGCTGGTCGGACCGATGCCCGATGAATCGCGCGACCCGGACGTCAGCCGAGGACGCCTCGACGCGAGCCTGACGCTCTCAGGCGTCACCGGCGATCAGCGCTCAAGAGTCGGGCGCGGGGCCATCCGCGTGTCGCACGGCGACGTGCTCCGGCTCCCGATCATCTTCCCGCTCATGCAACTCTCCAACCTCGTGCTGCCTTCTGAAGAGACACTCCGCGCCCTCGAGGCGGAATATCACATCACCGGCACGCGGGCCTACTTCCCGCGCGTCGTCGCCAGCGGCAAGACCATCGCGATGCACGGCTCGGGCACGCTCGACCTTCCCGCCCTCGACATCGACTTCCGCTTCAACTCCCGCAACAACAACCCCATCCCCATTCTTTCCAACATCTGGGAAGCACTGCGCGACGAGATCGTCACCACCACGCTCACCGGCACGCTCTCGGATCCCAAAATCGGCTCGCAATCACTCACCGGCATCCGCGCTCTCTTCGCCGGGTCGCGCGGGCCGGGCGAAGATCCCTTGACCACGGATCAGTTGCTCAGCGCCCAGATGGCCGAGATCGGGCGTCTGAATCACGCGGGGCAATCGGTCCCCACCATTCCACCCACAGCCGCCTCTGCGGGCGCGCCGTCCAGCAGCGATGACCGCTGAACCCGTTCTTGCGGATCTCTCGACTACCATCGACTCCACGTTTGCCCGAGGAATCCGCCATGCCCCCGAACCATCACCGCCAAGAGCTCGACCCGCCGCAGACGCCCAGCGTGCCCCCGCCGGTGGGCGCGCCGCCCGAGAAGCCCGCGGCGTTGCGATCGGATGACCCGGCCGTCGTCGCGCGCATCGACGCCCTCATCGGCGACATGGGCTCGCCCGTGGGCACCTTCGACGCCCGCCTAGTTCGCGAACTCATCCAGACCGCGCTCCGCCTCATCCCCGACGGGCGCGACACCGGCGAGCTCAAGCTCATCACGACCGCCGTGAAGGAGATGCGATACGCCTACCGCGTCTTCGGGCAGTTCCCCGAGCCGCACAAGATCTCGATCTTCGGCTCCGCACGCACGCCCGCCAGCCACCCCGACTACGACGCGGCACGTGAGTTCGGCAAGCTCATCAGCGAAAAGGGCTGGATGGTCATCACCGGCGCGGGCGACGGCATCATGAAAGCCGGGCACGAAGGCCCCGGACGCGAAGCCAGCTTCGGCGTCGCGATCCGCCTGCCGTTTGAAACCAACGCGAACCAGGTCATCGCCGGCGATGAAAAGCTCATCTACTTCCGCTACTTTTTCACACGCAAGCTCATGTTCCTCAGCCAGTCCGAAGCCGTCGCGCTCTTCCCGGGCGGATTCGGCACGATGGACGAAGCCTTCGAAGCCCTCACGCTGATCCAAACCGGCAAGAGCTCGATGATCCCGATCGTGCTCGTCGAGGGCAAAAACGGCGACTACTGGAAGCAGTTCGACAAAGCCATGCGCGACATGCTGCTCACCCGCGGCTGGATCAGCCCGGAAGACATTGAGCTCTACCGCATCTTCGAAACCCCCAAGGAAGCCGTCGACCACGTCGTGAAGTTCTACCGCAACTATCACTCCTCGCGCTACGTGAAGGACGACTTCGTGATCCGCATCAAGAAGCCGCTGAAGCCGACGGACGTCGAGCGCCTGACCGAAGAGTTCAGGATCCTCATCAAACCCCAAGGCGGCACCACCGGCAGCCCGGCGCAGATCGTGCAACGCGGCGCGCTGCTGGAAGAAGACGACCACGTCCACCTGCCACGCCTGGTCTTCCCGCACACCAAGTACAAGTTCGGGTTGATCCGGAGGCTGATCGACCGGATCAATGAGTGTGAGCCGGTGTGACGTCAGGCTGTTCGCGAGCCCCGTGCGCGAGCACGGGATGAGACTATTCGACAAGGCGGTTCATCCCGTGCTCGCGCACGGGGCTCGCGATGTCATCTACAAGATCTTCTTCTCCCGCTTCGCAAACTCCCGCAGCGCATCCTTCCCCACCCACCGCGCCGCGCTTGACTCCGACTTCGCCAGCTTCTCCGCCGTCTTCTTCGCCCTTGCCAACAGCGACGGCGAGCGCTCGCCGATGCCGCGGAGGGCCCAGTTCACGCCCTTTTTCACGAAGTTCCGCGGGTCTGTCGCCGCCCGTTCGATGATTTCAAAGGCGAACTCGAACTCGCGGTCTGGAAGAGTCTTGTTGTGCTGCGCAAGCCCTGCCAGCAGCGCGAACGCCGCACGCTTCACGAACTCCTCGTCGCGCTCGGCCCACTCCCGCACCATCGCAAACGCCAGCGACGGCTCGCCCCGATCGAACAAGTGGAAGCACGCCGTGTCGCACGTCGCCCAGTTGTCAAACGCCTTCGCCCAGCGATTCATCATCGCGGGCGTGAGCCTGCTCGGCTCGCCGATGAACGCCGCGAGGATCTGGGCGTCGTACCAACCTGACTTGAACAGCTCCTGCGCCAGATCGTGATTGCGACCAAGACGCTTGGCCAGTTTGCGGATATCCGCGCCGCGCACGCCAAACGCCCGCGAAGCCGTTTGACCCTCGATCCCGAACCTCGACATGCCCTTTTGAGCCTCGGGCGAACCCATCGCACGAAGCTCGGCAATCACGTCATCAAGTGTGACCGTTTGGGGCTCGCCCTGATTTGGCATTGCCAAGACCCGCGAACGAGATCGACGCGACACTCCACTCAATTTCGCGGCCTTCTTGCGCATAGTTCGCACCATTGCCACCGTTCGGCGCCTGAAGGAGAGGTCTCGTCAGTGCGGGGTAGTGAGTCGTGCCGCGTGAAACGTGAGGCGTTTGAAGTTCTGAGCATGAAGAGTATGTTGGAGTCGAACCAACTGCTGCCGCTCCGGCTGCGCCAGGATCGGACCCGGTAGTTTTACGTCCCCCGGCTCCGAAGGTGGAGACGCCGCACTCGCCCGAGACCTCTCCTTCAATCGCCGAGATCGGTCTTCCAGTTCGTGGCCTGAATCTTTGCGTTGAGTTCTCGAATCTGCTTGCTGATCTCGTCGGCCTGCCGCTGAAGCCGCGCCGAGTCAAGTTGGGGCACCCACTTGATCTCGCTCAGGCCGTGGCGGTCAGGCGTGCTTTTGTTCGCTTCATCCGCGGCGAGCACCAGCGCGTGTTGTCGTTCGAGGCGATTTCGCTCCGCCATGGCCGCAGAGATGGTGCGACCGTCCGGCAACTTCGTTCGGAGATTGGTTTCGTTGATTCGCGTGATCAAGTCTTCCAACTCGTCCAGAACCTTGAACGCCTCGCGGAGCAGTTGATCAGGATTCTCCTGGGGCTTGTTGCCCTTCTGAACCACTGCGTTCGCTTTGATTCGAGATTGAAGACGAACGAGTTTGGTCTGCATATCCGCCCGGAGCATCAGCGCTTCGGCCAACTTCATCGTCTTGCTCGTCATCGTTTTGAATCCCCTTCTCGACGAAATCCGCACTTTCCTAAACGTAGATCCCACGCGTTCATGGCCAAGCCGCGATATCGTTCGCAGTCCGGTTCCTTTTCTCAAACCCCGTACCCCCCTCCCCCCCATGCGAACTCCCTTCGTCGGCGGCAACTGGAAGATGAACACCTCTCGCGCCTCCGCGACCGCGCTCGCCAGCGCTGTTGCTGATGCTGTCGCAAAAGAGCGGCTCGACTCGCGCTGCGAGATCGCCGTGTTCCCGCCCTTTGTCTATCTCGAAGCCGTGGGCAGCGTGCTGGTCGACCGTGGCGGCTGGGTCCGTCTGGGCGCTCAAGACCTTTCCCCTGAGCCTGACGGTGCCTTCACGGGCGAAATCTCTGCCCACATGCTCAAGGACTTGGGCGTCTCCGTCGTGCTCACCGGGCACTCCGAACGCCGCCATGTCATCGGCGAGACCGACGAGTTCATCAACCGCAAGACCCGGGCCGCCCTCGACGCCGGGCTGCATGTCATCTTCTGTATCGGCGAAAAGCTCGACGAGCGCGAGCGTGGTCAGACCGACGCGGTGAACCTCCGCCAAACCAAAGCCGGCCTCGCGGGCGTCAAGCCCGACCAGATGTCCCGCCTCACCATCGCCTACGAGCCCGTCTGGGCCATCGGCACCGGCAAGACGGCCTCCGCCGCCGACGCTCAGAACGCGCACAAAGTCATCCGCGCCTGCGTCAAGGACCTCTTCGGCCCCGCCATCGCCGATGCCGTTCGGATTCAGTACGGCGGATCGGTCAAAGGCTCCAACGCCGCCGAGCTCTTCGCCCAGCCCGACATCGACGGCGGGCTCATCGGCGGTGCCTCCCTGAAAGCCGACGAGTTCCTGGCCATCGTCAAAGCCGCCGCGGCAAGCCGGGCCTGAGGCTGACACGCCGGGACTGAGGCTTTGCGAATCCCCGGATCGACCTCGCCTACACTTGCCCCCTGGACTTTTGAGGGCTTCTGATGCTGCTGACTCTCTGCCAACTCCCCGCCTGGTCGATCATCCTGATGGTCCTCGGGTTTCTGTTCATCTGTGTGGTGCTGGTGCTGACGGTCCTCATCCAGAAGCCCCAGGGCGGCGGCCTCGCCGGGGCGTTCGGCTCCGCCGCGGGCTCAGGTCAGACCGCCTTCGGTGCCAAAACCGGCGACGCCCTGACGATCTTCACCATCAGCATGTTCGTGGTGTACGTCCTCGCCGCGATCGGCCTCAACTACGTTGTCAAACCCACCAAGGCGGAGGCGGCCCCGCCCGCGGCTCAGGCCCCGGAAGCTCCGCCGCAAACCCCGGGCATGCCCGCGACCACGCCCGCCGCAACCCCGGCTCCCGCTCCGGCCGGCACTCCCGGCGATGGCGTCAAAGTTGAACCCGTCTCCCCGCCGACCCAAGTTCCCACCCCGGCTGGCACGCCCGTGCCCACTTCGACTGAACCGGCCAAACCCGCCGAACCCAAGCCCGCGGATCCGAAGCCGCAGTAACTTGTTCTGGGAACGAGGGGAAGTTGGTGGGTGATCGGTTGGCTCACGGCACGTGCCGGCGTTTGCGCGGGCGCTCGCCGGCGTGTGAAGGAGTTGCTCTTGATCCGCAGCATGACCGGATTTGGCGAGGCTTCCGCGACCATCGGCGGGGGTCATTACTACCTCGAAATCCGCTCGCTGAACTCCAAATACTTCAAAGCCGTCATCCGCTTGCCGGAGGAATATCAGGTCCTGGAAGCCGAGATGGAGTCGGAGCTTCGCCACCGCCTGAACCGCGGCTCGGTGTTCATGACCGTCAAGCACTCGGACTCTTCGTCCGACGCGGCGTACGTGATCAACCAGCAGGCCCTCTCCCGCTATATCGACCAGCTTTCCAGCGTGCCGCAGGTCAAAGGTGGCGGGGTCAAGGTGGAGATCGCCCCGCTGCTCAATCTCCCTGGCGTGCTCCAGCCGCCCAGCGATGAGGAAGAGCGCCTGGCCGCGGCTCGCAAGGCCCTCGCCGAGCTGCTCGTGCGGGCCTGCAACGCGCTCATCGCGATGCGCGAGCGCGAAGGCAAGATGCTGCTGGATGATCTCATGGCCCATCGCGATGAGATCGCCAGCAAGCTGAAGCTGATCCAGACCCGCTCGCCCGAAGTGAGCTTGGAATACGAGCGCCGCCTGCGCACGCGCATCCAGCAGATGCTCAAGGATGCGGGCCTCGCGGTGGAGCCCATCGACATCGTGCGCGAGATCGCAGTCTGGGCGGAGCGCTCGGATATCTCAGAAGAAATCGCTCGCCTCTCCGGGCACATCGAGCAGTTCAGCGAAATGCTCGCCGACGGCAAGTTCAAGCCCATCGGGCGCACGCTCGACTTCCTGACCCAGGAAATGCTCCGCGAGGCGAACACGATCGCCAGCAAGTGCGGCGACGCCGAGATCAGCCGCTGGACCGTCGAGATCAAAGGCTCGATCGACCGGATCAAAGAGCAGGTCCAGAACGTCGAATAAACGAACCCGAGCGTCAGCGAGCGGGCGGGTTCTTCGTCACTACCATCTCTCGTGACCGATCGCGCCAAGATCACCGCCGGCGAACTGGTTGTCGTGCTCTCCAACTACGACCTGGGCGCTATCGACGCGCTGGAGCGCTTCAAAGGCGGCTCGCGCCAGACGCCCAAGGTGCTTCTGCACGCACAAAGCGGCGAGTTCCTGCTCAAACGCCGATCCATCGGCGGGCCTGCCGCCCTCGCCCGCGTGCAGCGTGCCCACGATGTGCATCATCACCTGCACGCACGCGGCGTGCCGGTGCCTGAACTCATCCGGGCCCGCTCCGGGGCCAGCTACTTTGACGCCGGCGAAGGGCGCGGGCCCGCGCACGGCGTGTACGAGATCTATCGCTTCGTGCGCGGCGACCGCTACCAGCGCTCCCCCGCTCAGGCCCATGGCGCGGGGCTCCTGCTCAGCGCGTTTCATCATGCCACCGACGAACTCACGCTCGACGCGCCGTCAGCACTCGGCGGCTATCACGCCCGCGCGGATCTTGCCGGCGCACTCGAAGCCGTGCGCGAACGCCTCGACGACCCCCGGGCCCGCCCGATCTGCCGCTCGCTGCTGGCGACCTACCAGCTCGCGGCGGATCGAGCCGAGGGGCTGGGGGTGTCCAAGTCTCCCGGGGGCGTGGTTCACGCGGACTGGCACCCGGGCAACATGGTCTTTGCGCCCCCCAACCTGCGCACCAGTTCGCCGGTCCTGGCGATTGTCGATCTCGACTCGGTGCGCGTCGGCCCGCGCGTGCTGGACGTCGCCAACGGCGCACTGCAGTTTGCCGTGCATCGCAGCGTCTCCGACGCCGCCGCAGGCGTGCTGGAGGCGAGCGATTCCGGCATACACGGCGGAGTAGGCGGAATAGGTGGAGTGGGGGGTTTGGGGGGAATGGGCGCCGCGGGCTCGAATCCCGAGCCCTCGATGGGCTCCTCTGGCGCCGCGCCCGCGCGCCCGTGGAGGATCGTGATCTCGCCCGAGCTCCTTGGGGCGTTCTGCGCGGGGTATCGGCGCGGGCCGGGACTGGCCCTGCGCCCGGATGACTGGCGGGCCCTGCCGTGGCTGATGTGTCAGGCGCTGATCGTTGAGGCGGTGCACCCGATTGCAGCGACCGGATCGTTTGGCAAGCTGAACCCGCTGCCCCTATTGGCCCTGGTCGACAAGACCGCGGGTTCGATCGTCGCGGAGCAGGAGCGTCTTGTTTCGATGTGCGGCAGCCCGTAAACTCCCGGATATGACAAGCACGGGCACGGGCGGGTCGCGCGGGCGTGGGAAGAGCCTGGCTGGCTGGGCGGGTGTGGCGCTGTCGGCGTCTGCGGCGCTGGCCCTGGGTGGGGCGGGCGGCGCGAAGGCGCAGATTGTGGCTCCGGTGAGCGTTCCGGCGACCGCGCCGGAGCAGGCGGCTCGGGAGTCGGCATCGTCGTCGGCGGTTGACGAGATGAACGCGGGCGAGTTTGCCGCTCTGGTCGAGAAGCTCAATGACGCCGACGTGCGAGTGCGCGACCAGTCCACGGCGAAGCTCCTGGACGATCCGAAAGTCACGCTCGCGCAAGTCGAGCGGGCGATCAAGAACAGCGAGCGTCCGCTCTCGCTGGAGCAGCGGACGCGCCTGCTTGTGGTGGCGCGGGACCGATTCATGAAGGGCGATCGAGCAGCCCTGGGCTTTCAGTTCGGCGGCCAGCTTCAGGACCGCATCGTGGTCGGGCAGACGTTTCCCAAGTTTGCGTCGCACCGATTTCTCGAGGCGGGCGACATCATTATCGAAGCCGACGGCGTGGCTTTGCCCGGCGCGTCGGGTCGCCCGGCGATGCAGGCGATCATCGTGTCGCACGAGCCGGGCGAGGAGCTCAAGCTGAAGATTCGTCGGGGGAAGCAGAAGCTCGATCTCTCGGTGCCGCTGGGGAGGTTCAGTGATCTGGAGCAGCCCGGGATGCCGGTGCAGGCGGGGGCCTCGCGCCCGCCGGAGTACATGATGGAGCGGGCGTGGAAGGTGCGCGCGAAGCGCATGAGCCCGGAGACGCTTGAGGTGGGCGGCTTTGCGGAAGCGTGGAAGCTGCGGTCCCAGGCCGAGCGCGACCGAAGGCGCGACCTGATCAACAAGCGCATGAACGGCGCAGTGGAACGCCCGGCGGTGGTGGGGGGCGGAATGGCCCGCATGAGCGCAATAGCGGACGACGGCATGGACCCGACGTGGCAGGGCAACGTGCGCCAGCAGGCCCAGCTCCGGGCCATCCGTCAGGGCGGCATGGTGATCTTCGGGGACTTTGACGAAGAGAGCGGTTTCCCGCGCTCGACGCCGGCGCAGGAGCTGAGCATGCTCGCGCAGGCGAAGGCGCAGGCCGGTCAGGAAGTTCAGTCGCTGCGCGATCCCAGGACGTTTGCGCCCGGGACCGATCGAATGAGCCAGATCGCGGAAGCAAACAAGCGCCTGGCGATCATCGATCGGCAGATCGAAGCCATCGAGACGGAGATTCGCGAGCGGGGCGAGACGGTGCCGGTGATCAAGGCGCCGCAGCTCGTCGAACCGGGGCGGGAAGCGAAGGAATAAGCGGGCACACCTCGCCGACGAAGCGGGCGAAGGACTCAGCGATCGAGCTCGCCCATCGCCTGGCTGACAACCTGGCGGGCGACACGCATCACTTCGTGCTTGGCGTCACTCGCGGTAAGTTCCAGAGCCCTTTGGCACTTTTCCAGCAGGTGCTCGCGGCGCATGCCGGTCGCCGGCGACCAGTCGCAGAGATTGTCATAGACGTCCGCGAGCTTGATGACCCGGGCACGCCAGTCGGCCTTGGCGAGGCGGGCGTCGTACTCCGCTTCTCGCGCGGCTTCCGGCAGGGCCATGTTCTTGGTCAGCGAGGCCACCATGTCCGCGACCTCGCGCCCGAAGTGCTCTTCAAGCTCATCGTAATCGGTGGTCGTGTCCTCGATGGTGTCGTGCAGCAAAGCGGCGAGCAGAGCGGGCTGATCATCAAAGTTGAAGACGTGGCGCACGGTCATCGCGACGCGATAGACGTGCGAGACGTACGGCGTAACGCCGTCCTTGCGGAGCTGGTTCTTGTGCTTGCGGGCGGCAAACGCGACGGCGCGTTGCCATGCAGAGTTGGGGGCGGGCGCGGCGGCGGGCATGCGGCACTGTAGACGAGGTCAGCGTAGCAGAGCCTCAGGCGCGAGCCGGAGGTGCTTCGAAGCTTCGATGCGCAGAGCAACTCGCAGATTCCCTTACCCCGCCAACGGCTCCGCCGCCGGGTCGCTGGAGATCTTGCATTTGCCCGGGTGGTGCCCGTGTTCGTCGAAGATGACCAGTTCGTCGGCGCCGTCGGCGGCGAGGAACGAGCGCGGGATGATGTAGCGGGTTTGCGGCGGGACCTTCTTGCCGTCGGCGGTCGCGATCCAGTAGCGCCCGAGGTGGCGACCGTTGACGTAGAGCTGACCCTTGGTCAGTCCCGCAAGATCGAGCAGGAGCGGGGAATCGCCTTCGCCGGCGTTGAAGGCGCAGCGCCACCACGCGGGCCCCTGAGCCGACCGACCGAGCTTGTGATACGCGGTCGTCGCGGGCGGCTCCCATTTGGCAAACGCCCACTCGCCCTTGAGGGTGGGGCTGTCGGTGCAGTCGTAGAAGTGAACGGCTTTGGCGAGGGCGTCGGCAGCCGCGGCGGTCGAGCCGACCATCGCGATCTGCAGTTCGTTGTTGCCCTTGGCGAGCAGGGCGGGGTCCAGGAAGACCACGCTGGTGCCGCCTTGCTGGAAATAGTGCACGGGCTTGCCGTTGAGCAGGAGCAGGCCGTCGTCGCGTTCGCCAGGCTGGTCGCGATGGAACGAGCCAATCTCGACGGCGATGGGGTTCTTGCTGCGGTGGTCGATCTTCCAGCTCAGGCGGTGCGCATCGGTCATGTCGTCGCGATGCAAGCGCCAGAGCGGGGCGCGGAACGCGAGGATGTCGACCGGATCGCTGGCGATGACCTTGGGCTTGCCGGGCTTGAGCTCTTCGACTTCCCAGATGTGCCCGTAGAGCCCGGTCTTCTCGCCAAGGTCCGCCCCGCTGCAGGAGCGCCCGGCGTTTTCGGCAAGCGCCACCAGCGTGTGCGGGCCTTTCTTCAGATGCACATCGACCACGCGCGAGGCCCCGGGCCCGACGCCCACCAGACCCACAGATTCGCCATCGAGCGAAACGTGCACGCGATGCCCGGCGTGCGGCATGAGCAGCTTGGCTTTGCGGGGCGAGTGGCTGGTGAACTTCACGCGGTACCAGCCGTAGCCATAGGGCGCGCCCAGGGCGACAAGATCCGAAGGCTTGGCGATGCCGGCGAAGCGCGGGCTGGAACCTTCGATGTGCTCGCGCGTTTCGCAGCAGAACCACTCGTCCAGTGAGGGGCGCTTGGGCTTGGGGGCCATCGGGCCGGGCGTGACTTTGACCTGGCTCATGACGCCCTCGGCGTCGATGCGCGTGTAGTGCTTGGCGTCGATCGGGAGGATCGGGCGCCCGCGCCGATCAAGACCTTCGATGCCCAGATAAACGCCCGTGTCATCGACGAAGATCGATTCGAGTTGGGCGTGGCTGGCGATGATGACGGTGACGCCTTCGTGTTCCTGGATGAGCGGGGACGGGCCGTCGGGCACGCTCGCTTCCAGCGGGGCGCCGTTGATGGAGAGCATGGCCTCGTCGCCGGCGCTGCCGAAGAGCACCAGCACCTTGCCGACCAGTGCGAAGGCGCAGAGGTTGGTGTAATCGAGGTTGGCGCGCCCGGTCAGGCGGGTATCGAGCAGGCACCAGACCACGGACTGACCACCCAGGTGCACCGGGAGCGTCGAGCCGTCGGGCAGCACCAGCGACATGGGTTCCTTGGAGTTGTCGCCCTGTTCATCGCCAAAGACAAACGCGACGCCGCCTTGGGAACCCACGGCATGGATGACCGAGACGCGAGCTGCGGTCCCGTGTTTCCCTGAGCCGTGAGCTTCCGGGAGCAGGCCAACGGGCTGGCGGGCCGGGTCAAGATGACTGAGCACGCGTGCAAAGCGTGAGGCGAACGTGCAGATCCGGCGCACGGCGGGGTACGAGGGCGCGGGCATGCCCAGCTCGTTGAGCGGAGCGCCGGCGTCGTTGCTGGTGGTGAGGAACCCGGCGGGCCCGAAGCTCGGGTCACGCCCGGCGCTGAATCCGAAATTTGTGCCGCCGTGGAACGGGCTGAGGTTGATCTGCCCGCCTGCGGCGAGCACCTCGGCGATCCGGCGCATCACCTGCCCAGGCCCGAAGCTCGGCGCGGCGGGCTTGTTCCAAGACCGGCGCTGTCCGACGGTGAAGTCGATGACGATGCGAGGCTGGGCGGGGCGGACCGAGCCGAGCTGGCGGAGATGGGCAAGCAGACCATCGAAGCCGGTCCAGCCGTCGATCTCGCCTTCGACGCTCTGCCAGAGTTCGTTGGCGTTGATGATGGGGACGGTGAACCCGGCTTCGCGGTAATAGCGATCGAGTTCGCCCAGATAGGTTTGCGCCAGCACATCGTCGCCGCAGGTCCACCCGGATTCACTTTGAATCAGCATGATCGGGCCGGGGGTGTGATGGGCGGCGGCTTGCCCGCGCGGGACCGGGCTGTTGGCCTGCAGATCGCGAACCTGCTCAGCGACTGCGGTGATGTACCGCGAACAGGCTTCCAGGAAGGGCTGGTTGGCGGTCCGGAGCTTGAGGTTGTCGTTGTTGAGCAGCCAAGGCGGGAGGCCGCCAAAGTCCCAGCCCTGATCCACAAACGGGCCGGGACGCAGGATGCAGTACATCCCGGCTTGCCCGACGAGCTGGACAAAGCTGCGCAGGTCGTTGTCGCCGGTGAAGTCGAACTGACCTTGGCGGGATTCGTGACGGGCCCAGATGACCGGGGTTTCGATGCAGTTGAGCCCGGCGTTGCGGGCGGCGGCGATCCGGTCGCCCCAGTACGCCCGGGGGACGCGGGCGTAGCACATCTGCCCAGACACCAACCAGACCCGGCGCCCATCGAGCATGAACGACTGCCCGTCGAAGGTGATGGCTGCCATGGGTGAGGGTTCTCCTGCAGGTGGGCGATCGGCGGAGCATCCGTGACTTCGGCGATCGAGGGCGATGTAAGTATTTTGTTTGGAATCCGCGATGCCTGCCGGTCCTCGGGTGGGCGTCTTTGGATGAGCCGCAACCATATGAAGGCAGAACGCGATTCGCAACACGCTGTCGTGATCTGCGGTAAACTGCCGGGCTTCTTGCACGGAGATTGCTGAGTGTCGATGCATTTTTCCCGAGGAACGGCGCGGACACCAGCGAAAACCCTCATTCTGATTTGTTCGTTTTTTGGTGTTTGGTCGGGATGCTCGGATCTGCAGGACATCGATCGGCGGACGGACGCGTTGCTGAAGGATCGGATTGCCAAGCTCGGTGGCGGGGCGATCGCGCCGGAGCGGCAGTTTGGCGGGGCGGAGCAGGTGGCGAGGTCGGGCTCGCTGGTAGACAAGCAGCCCGCGACGAACAACCCGGCGGCGTCTGAGCTGCGCTTCACACCTGCGGAGGAGGGGCGAGACGTTGCCGAGCGTCTGGCGGCGCTGCAGACGGAGCCAAGCGAGAACGCGATCCAGATGGATCTGTTCGCGGCGCTGCGTCAGGCGCAGCAGAGCGGGCGGGAATATCTGACTGCGGAAGAGGACTACATCGTTGCGGCGATCCGCCTGCTGATCGAAAAGCACCGCTTCAGTCCCAGGCTGTTTGCCAACAGCGCGGTGGACTTTGGGCAAACCCAGACCGACGGCTCGCGCGAGATGACGCTGCGCATCCTGAACCAGATCGGGGCGCGGCAGCAGCTCCCCTTCGGCGGCGAGGTGGCGGCGCGGTGGATCTGGGATGCGACGGAGAATCTGCGCGGGGCGGCGAGCGGGCGGTATGTGCAGTCCTCGCGCCTGGTGCTGGATGGGAACATCCCGCTCTTGCGTGGAGCCGGGGACATCGCGCAGGAGAGCCTGATCCAGGCGGAGCGCGATCTGGTGTATTCGGCGCGGCGGTTTGAAAACTTCCGGCGCGAGTTCCTGGTCGCGATCGCGCGGGACTTCTTTCAGCTTCTGCAGCAGCAGGACGGCATCAGCAGCCAGCTTCGCCAGGTTGAGAACCTCAAGACGCTGGAGGATCGCCAGCGGGCGCTGTATGAAGCCGGGCGCATTCCTGAGTTTCAGGTGAACCTGGCGACCAACACGCTCCTGCAATCGCAGGCGAGCCTGGCGAACCTTCGCGAGGGGTACATTCTGTTCCTGGACCGGTTCAAGGTGCGGCTGGGGTTGCCGGTGCGCACGGCGGTGACGATCGTGCCCAGCGAGCTGACGCTGCAGAGCCCGGAGATTTCGCTGGATGAGGCGACGGACGCGGCCCTGAACTACCGCCTGGATCTGCAGAACGAGCGAGACCGGATCGACGACGCGAAGCGAGCGGTGGTGAATGCGAAGAACGGACTGCTCCCGGATTTGAACGCTCGCGGGAACGTGACGTTTCCGACCAAGGCTTCGGCTCGCGAGGGCGGGAGCGTGTACGAGTTTGACGACGTGCAGTTTGGCGTGGGTGCGACGTTCGATGTGCCGCTGGATCGCGAGATCGAACGCCTGCAACTGAGACAGTCGATCATCGCGCTGCAGCAGCAGCAGCGCTCCTTCGACCGGTTTCGCGACGAGTTGATCCTGGACGTTCGCGGTAAAACCCGCGAGATCGACCGGGCCAGGTTGAACCTCAAGCTCGCGGAAGAGCGCGTCAAGATCAACCAGCGCCGCAAGGAAGAGCAGGATCTCAAGCCGGATGAAGTGAACACGCAGGAGCAGGTGGATACGGCCAACGACCTGCGAGACGCCGAGCGGTCCCGCGACCAGGCGAAGGCGGATCTTCGCAACGCGGTGCTCGATTATTTGCTGGCGACGGGGCAACTGCGCGTGAAGCGTGATGGGGGATTGGAGCCGCTGTCCGGGATGACCTCGGAGGGCACGCGGTGATGGAGCGATTGCGGCTCAGGTCTTGACCAGTCGCCAGCAACGGTGCACCTTGCGATTGCGGTACTCGGGTGGAACGGTCTTGCTGGAGATATCGCGTGGCTCGAAGCCGGCGGCGCGAACGCTGAGTTCGTCGAACTTGAAGCGTCGGTAATTGTTGGAAAAATAGACCACGCCGGCGGGGGACATGAGCGGTGCGAGCAGGCGGAGGAGTTCGGCGTGCTGCTGCCCGACTTCCCAGTCGTGCTGCAGGGACTTGCTGTTTGAGAATGTGGGCGGGTCCACCACGGCAAGGTCGTAGCTCTCGCGCTGCGGGTGATTGCGGAGGAATGCCATCACGTCGTCGCAGACGGCGTGGTGCTGAGGACCCATGAGCCCGTTGAGCTCGAGATTTCGAGCGGCCCAGGCGAGGTAGGTGTTGGAGAGATCGACGCTGGTGGATGCGCGTGCACCGCCGGAAGCGGCGTAGACGGTGAAGCTTGCGGTGTAGCAGAAGAGGTTGAGGAAGCGCTTGCCGGACGCTTCGCGTCGGACCATCTGGCGCGTCAGGCGATGATCGAGGAACAGGCCCGTATCGATGTAGTCGGAGAGGTTGACCTCGAACTTCAGCGGCGAGTGGTCGCTGTCGCCGCCTTCGCTGACGATCATGGTGCGACGGTCCTCGGCGAGCTTTTCGTGCTGGGTCAGGCCGCGCTGGCGGTGCTTTTCCTTCATGACTACGTGATCGATGGGCACGCCGGCGGTTTCGGCGATGGTGCGGCGCATGAGGTCGAACCAGTCGGCCTGCTGGGCGGCGGTGCGGCTGTGCTCGCGTTCATACTCGGCGGCGTGGAAGCAGTCGTTGTAGCGATCGACGATGAGCGGGACGTCGGGCACGTCGCGTTCATAGACGCGGTAGCAGGTGATGCCGCGGGATGGGTACTTGCGGAGGTGGCGGAGGTTGTTGGCGAGACAGCGGCCGAACTCTTCGGCTTCGCGCGTGTCGCGATCGCGGAGGCCGCCGAAGGCGGGTGGGGGGACGGATGGGGCGGAGGTTGAGGGTGAAGGTTCTTGGATGCTGGCGAGCGACTCATCGTGCTCTGCAGAAGCGTCTATGTCAGATTGCTCGCTGGAGAGATCGGGAGTTGCTGGTGAGTCGGCGAGATCGTTACGCGGGGAGTCTTTGTCGGGCTTTGGGCCGAGGAAGGTGTAGTAGCAACATTCGATGGTGCTGTTGTAGAGCTTGCGGCGGCGCGAGGCGGGTTGGCCGAAGAGGGACTCGAGGGTGAGCACACCGGTGAAGATGTGGAACGTCCAGGTCGGCAGTCTGCGGAAGACGGCGGGGAGCTGGGCGTAGAGACGTTCGATCTCGCGTTGATCGCCGAGACGGATGCCGTAGGGCGGGTTGGTGATGACGACGCCGTGGTCGAGTTTGCTGGCGAGGTCGAAGGCGTCGCGTTTGGCGAAGTGAATGTCGCGATCGACGCCGGCGCGGCGTGCGTTGATGCGTGCGATGGCGAGCGCGTTCTCGTCGATGTCGGTTGCGTGGATCGGCGGCGAGAGGCGTTCGGGGACGATGGCGGCGCGGGCTTCTTCGCGGACTTCGGACCAGAGTTCTGGATTGACGAGGCGATCGGTGGTGTCGGCCCGCTCGTTGACGCTCGGGGTTCGTTGCGGCGCGATCCAGGTTTCGGCGGCGAAGGTTCGATTGAGGCCCGGGGCGATGGAACGGGCCCAGAGGGCGGCCTCGATCGCGATGGTTCCCGAGCCGCAGAACGGATCGACGAGCGGGCGGACTTTGCCGGCGGCGCCGGGGCGCCAGACGCTGAGCTGTACGAGGCCTGCGGCGAGCGTTTCTTTGAGCGCGGCTTCGCCGGGCGTGCCTTCGCGGTAGCCGCGCTTGTGCAGGCCGACGCCGGAGGTGTCGATCGTGAGAGTGGCGACATCCTTGACGATGGCGACTTCGATCTGGACGGTGGGGCCGGATTCGGGGAGGATGGCACCGACGCCGCGATCGGCGAAGGCGACGCGGAGGCGCTCGACGATGGCGCGTTTGGTGGCGCGCTGCACTGCGGGCTCGCTGGAGAGCTGGCTGCGAACGCAGCGTCCAGCGACGGGGAACGCGGCAGTGCGGGCGATGAAGCGTTCCCAGGGGAGAGCTTTGACGCCTTCGAAGAGCAGATCGAAGCCGCGATCGCCGCCGGCGACGTCGAATGAGCCGACGCGGATGAGTACGCGGTCGGCGGCGCGGAGCCAGATGTTGGCTTCGCAGACGGCGCGCCAATCGCCTTTGAAGAGGACGCGCCCGGTGGCGATGGCCTGGGCTTCGTAGCCGAGCTGTTCGAGCTCGCGTACGACGACGGCCTCGAGGCCGAAGGTGCAGGTTGCGAGGAGGTCGAAGGTGTCGCCGAGATCGGGCATTGCGGATGGGGGAAGGGCCGGGGGCCGAGGGCCGTGGGCCGAGGGGGATGAAGGGATGCAGGGGAGGGTAGTGGGTTTCGAGTGCGAAACTGAAACAGGGCTTTGGCGCGGTCTTTGGCTTGCGCCTTGGCCTTCAGCCCTCGACCCCTTAATCCCCGTAGCGCTGGCGGAGCTTGCCGGAGAGGCGGAGCATGAGTTGCACGCGTTCGAACTCGCTCACGTAATCCTGGAGCGTGTCGGCGATCTCGTCGGTTGCGACGGGAGCGCCGGGGAGCGGGCAGGCCCCGCCGAGCTGGCGGGCGGCGAGGGAGCGGTAACGGCTGAGCGTGCGATCGCCGGCGAGTGCGCAGAAGTCGAAGTCTTCGTTGAGGAAGATGATGACGGGCACGCGGGCGCCGGAGCAGATTTTGAAATGCTCGGCGAAAAGAGCGTGCTGATCGCGCTCGAGGAACTTGAGAGTGACTGCGGTTGGGGCGGCGCGGGCGATGTGGTCGAGCATGGGGCATTGCTGGACGCAGTCGCCGCACCATGTGCCGGAGATGCAGAGGACGTTCATGCGCCGGGAAAAGGTGGAGAGCAGATCACGCTGCGCGGGCGCGAGCGAGACTTTCGCGTGGAACGCGCGCCAGTTCTCGACTTCGTGCGGCTTGCCGGAGGCGACATAGGCGTCGTAGGGAAGACCGCTCTGGAACGCGGCGCGATAGTCGGCGGGGGAGAGCGGGGTGGTGGTCATGAGGCAATCGTAGATGATTGCGGTCGCGATGAGCCGCACTCGGGGCACCGGGAGGTGCGTAGCGGGCGAAACGTCTCTTGCTCAGGAACCAATCATCAACGCCAGACCAAAGCCGACGGCGAACAAGAGAGCCGTGTAGATCGCGGCGATGATGGCGGAGTGCTTCCAGGAGAGCTTGGCGACGAGGCTGAGCAGGACCAGGAGTGCCGCAAAGTTCGCGACGGTTCCGAGGGCCGTTGCAGCGCCCGGACCGAACGCGGCGTTTGCGCCTGCGCGAACGGCGACGCCGATGATCGCGGTCAAGACCAAGATAATGACGCCGGTTTTCACCTCGACTTCTTCGTGAGCGACCATCTGGGCGATCCAGGCGAGCATGAAGCCGAGGAATACGTAAATCGCGATAAGAACGATCAGTCCGAACATGCAATTCCTCCTATGAAAACAGGCACAATATAGCGTGCAAGGGCGCTGCACACAAGGGATGGAGTGCTGCGGGCGAGATGCTCTGAAGACGCCGGGCGTTGTGGCGCCTAGGCGTTCTTGGTGGACTCGGTCATCGCCTTAAGCTGCCTCAGCGCATCGAACGCCTGCAGCGGCGTGAGGGCTTCGAGCTTGAGTTCTTTGAGTTGGTTGACGGCGGGGTGGGGGACGTATTCGGTGAAGAGGGAGAGCTGGCCGGCGCTGGTCGGCGAGTTGGTGGCTCGGTGTGCGCGGGTGCCCGCTGATGCTCGCGGCTCGTCGGAGATTTGGTGGGGCCCGCTCGCTGACGCTCGGGGTTCGTTTGCGCTGGGGGCGTGGTGATGCACCGCGAGCTGGTCGAGGACTTCGCGGGCGCGCGCAATGGTGGAGCTGGGGATGCCGGCGAGTTTGGCGACGTGGATGCCGTAGGACTGATCGGTGCGTCCGGGGAGGATTCGGTGCAGGAAGACGATGTCGTCGCCCCATTCGCGGACGCTGACGTGCAGATTGCGGACTTTGCCGGGGAGGAGTTCTTCGAGGTCGGTGAGTTCGTGGTAGTGGGTGGCGAAGAGTGTGCGTGGGCCGGGTTCCTGGGCGAGATGTTCGGCGATGGCCCAGGCGAGGCTGAGGCCGTCGAGCGTGCTGGTGCCGCGCCCGATCTCGTCGAGGATGATGAGGGAGCGCGAGGTGGCGTGGTTGAGGATGCGGGCGGTCTCGGTCATCTCGACCATGAAGGTGGATTGGCCGGCGTGCAGTGCGTCGTCGGCGCCGATGCGCGTGAAGATGCGGTCGGTGATGCCGACGGTGGCGCGATCCGCGGGGACGAAAGAGCCTGTGTGAGCGAGGAGGGTGACCAGAGCCGCGGTGCGGATGAAGGTGCTCTTGCCGGCCATGTTGGGGCCGGTGATGAGGGCGAGTGCTGGCCCGACGCGGGCCTGTTCCCACCCGAGTTCGACATCGTTTGGGACGAAGTTTGAGCCCAAGAGTTCGTCGAGAACGGGGTGGCGGGCCTGGTGCAGAACCAGCAGGGGTTCATCGACGAGCTCGGGCGGCTTCCAGGCGCGACGGTGGGCCTTGTCGGCGAAGCAGGCCAGGACGTCGAGTTCTGCGCAGGCCTCGCCAAAGGCGCTGATGCGCGAGATGAGCGCGGCCCCGGCGGCGCAGAGTTCGTCGA
Source organism: Ottelia alismoides (assembly GCA_037367405.1). Lineage (NCBI taxonomy): Eukaryota > Viridiplantae > Streptophyta > Magnoliopsida > Alismatales > Hydrocharitaceae > Ottelia > Ottelia alismoides. The sequence goes on along the minus strand of JAZKJV010009821.1, from coordinate 204,375 downwards.
AGAGGGCGACTTCGCGTGCCAGTGCGCGGCTTTCGGCGGTGGTGACCTTTGTTTCAAAGTCCTTCAGCTCAGGGGTGATGTAGCGCTCGGCGTTCTTGAGCGTCTGCTTTCGGCTGAAGGCGTCCGGGGCCCGCTTGGCCTGACCCGCAGGCAGCTCGATGTAGTACCCGAAGATCTTGTTGTAGCCGACTTTCAGGCTCGGCAAGTCGTGCTCGGCGATGAGCCTGGCTTGATACTCCGCCATCCAGCTCGCGGCGTCGCGCTGGAGGCGGCGGGCCTGGTCGAGTTCTGTGTCCACGCCGTCGCGAATGAGCCCGCCTTCGCGCAGGTGGGCGGGCGGGGCGTCCACGCAGGCGGCGAGGATGCGCTGGGAGAGAGGCTCCAGCACGCCGCGTAACTGGTCGATCTGGGTGCGCAGCGTTACGAGCGCGGGCGCGTTGTCGATCGCGTCGCGTACGCCGCCGATCTGGGCGAGTGATCGAGCCAGCGCGACCAGGTCCCGTGGTGAGGCGCGGCCCAGGGCCAGGCGTCCGGCGATTCGTGCAACGTCTTGAATGAGATCCAGAGCGGTGGTGAGCGCGTCCGCTGAGCGACGGTCTTCGATGAGCGTCGCCACGCCTCGCTGGCGAGCCTCGATGTCGGCGCGGATCCGCAGCGGGCGGCAGAGCCATTCGCGTAGCAGGCGCTTGCCCATGGCGGTTCGGCAGCCTGGGAATGTTCTGCTGGCTGAGAAGATGCCCAGCAGCGAGCCGTCGCCCTCGGCGGAGCCAAGCTCGCCCGCGCCGGCGGCCCGGATGGTCTTGAGCACTTCCAGGGCGCGGAGCGTGGTGGCGTCGAGTTCGCAGAAGCGGTCGCTGCTGGTCCGTTTGGGTGGGGACAGGTGCGCAAGGGTTCGTCGTTTTCCGGAACGGGGCGACGTTTGATCCTCCCCGGGCAACTGCGTGAGCTGGACATAGCGGACGAGTGCCCCGGCGGGGCGGATGACGTCCTCGTCATCGCGGAGTCCGAACCCGGCGAGGGTGGAGACGCCGTAGAGCTTGGTCAGGGCTTCGCGGGCCTCGTCGAGGCGAAAGTGCCAGAGAGGCTGGGGCGTCCCGGCGATGCGCAGGCTCTCAAGAACGCGCTTGACGCGTGGCGGGGTTTTGCCGTCGGATGTCTCAGCGTAAAGAAGTTCGGAGACCGAGCGTCTGGCGAGCTCGTCAATGAGACCCGCCGCGGAAGCGTCGAAGACTTCGAACGCGCCGGTGGAGAGATCGCAGATGGCGACCGCAGCCGGGGACTCGTCGCCGACGTCCACGAAGCAGACCGCGGCGAGCAGGCTTTGTGCGCCGGCATCGAGGAGTGCATCGTCGACCAGAGTGCCGGGCGTGAGCACGCGCGTCACGGCACGCTCGATGATCGCCGAGCCCTTGACTTCGGAGGCGTCCTGCACCTGGTCGCAGATTGCGACGCGGATGCCCTGGTCGACGCACTTGCGGATGTAGTTTTCGATCTGGTGATACGGCACGCCGGCCATGGGCACGCCTTCGGTCCGCTTGGTGAGCGTGAGGCCGAGCGCCTTGCTGGCGCGCACGGCGTCGTCATCGAACATCTCGTAAAAGTCGCCGATGCGAAAGAACAGCAGGCAGTCCGGGTGCTGCCGCTTGAAGCTGGAGTACTGGCGCATCGCCGGCGTGTCGCGCGGGTCGGGCATGAGCGGGAGAGGGTATGGGTGCGTGCGATGCACGCCCAGACCCGATCGGCGCGATCGCGCGGGCTTGCCCATCTTGGCGCACAAGGCGTGGGGCCGCCGTGGACCGATCAACCGACAGGTCGGGCAGGAGTGGGGCATCTTGGCACCCGGTGAGATTTCCGGGCGAAGTTCGGCGAACATGGCCGGTGGGGGCGGGAGGAGCTTCCCCTTTTGCCGGGGCGGGGATAGAATCCCGACCATCCCAGCGAGGCGTGCCGACGCCCCGGGATGGTGACAACCCAGCAGTTCCGGGGCGGTAGCTCAGTTGGTAGAGCGCATCGTTCGCAATGATGAGGTCGGGAGTTCGACTCTCCTCCGCTCCACTTATCGAGACAGGAAACCCTTCGGCCAGCGCGCCGAAGGGTTTTCGTAGGTGGATTTCGAGTTTTTCGGAGTTCAAAACCACCTTTTCGCAGAGGATGTCGAGAAGCTCGCGTTTGGCGTGGTAATCGGCTGTAAGCCACTTGGCCGTAAGGCTTTGCGAGAGTTCAAAAACCTTGACCGCCAGTTCGGCCAGATCGCGGTCGTCGTGGTCGGTGGTTTCCAGTTGCAGGCGGATCGCAGTCTGGCGTTCGTGCAGTTCGGCCCGCTTGGATTGGTACTCGTCGGGGCTGATCTCGCCGTCCATGCGGAGCTCGATCAGGGCTTTGAGCTTGGATTCCACCTGGGTGTGCTGCCGCTGGAGTTCGGCGCGGTGCTTGACGTTGGCGTCCTGTCCCGCGTCCGCTCTGGCCCGAATGACTTCGACGAACCAGCGGCGGACCTCGGGATCGTCGATCCGCATCGAGTTGAAGCAGGCGCGGAACTGCTGATCGATCTCGGGTTCGGAGAGCCGCACCTTGGGGTGATCCGGCTGGGCGTACATCGAGCATCGGTAGTAGCTGTAGTCGCGGACGGTGCCGTTGGGTGAGGTCTTGAACTTCTTTTCGCCGGTGACGATGCGGCCGCAGTGACCGCAGGTGATGAGCTTCCCGGCAAAGGTGATCTCGGGCTTGGTCAGGATCTTCTGGTGCAAACGCTTGGCCACAGCGTGGAAGGTCGCCATGTCCACCAGAGGCGGGAGCTTGCCGGGGTGCCATGCGCCTTTGAACTTCACGTCGCCGACGTAGTGCCGGTTGTTGAGCATGCGGTACAGCGTGGCCCGATGGAAGCGCGGCTTGCGGTCGGAGTAGATGATGCCCTGCCGGGCGAGAGCGTCCGCCAGCGAATCGAGCGAGTGCTGGTGGTACGCGAAGAGCTCGAAGACGCGGCGAACCTTGGGGGCGTTGATCGGATCGGGTTCGACGGTGCTTCGGCCGTTGACGCGGACGCTGCGATACCCGAAGTGACGGCCAAGGGGCAGGCCATTCTCCACCCGGCGGCGGAGGCCGCCCTTGATGTCGGTGGCCTGTTGATCAGTCTGATAGGACGCGAATACGGCGCTCATGCGACGCTGCATTCGACCAGCGGGCGTCTCGCCGGTGGGCTGGTCGGGGAAGAACAGCGGCACGCCCGTGTGTTCGGAGAGTTCTTCTAAGTCCGCCCAGTCACGGATGTTTCGGGCGGCGCGGTCGACTTTGACGAACAGCACGCCGTGAAGCGATGCGGCGTGCTTCTTGACATACGCGGTGAGGTCGCGGAACGACGCCCGCTCTTCCCGCTTGGACGCGGTCTCGGCCAGCTTGTAGAGCTTGGTGATCGAGCCGCCCAATCGCGACGCGAACTCGACAAGGCGAGCCTCCTGATCTTCGAGGCTGAACCCCTCTCGCTTCTGACGGGCGCTGGAAACTCGCGCCCACGCAACAAACCGCTTCATGCCGAAGCCCCCCGGGACGACGCGGCGGCGGGCATCCGACCCGCAAGCACGTCACCAAGGCGTGCGAACGAGACAAGAATGCCAGCGAGATCGAGGTCGGTCAAGGCTTCGGCGTAGAACTTCTGCCACACCGCCCGGGTCCGGTCGAGCAGCTCGCGTGTGATCCAGGGCGGTGTGCCGGGGGGAAAGGGCGAGGGAGTCGAGACAGCTGTGACCGATTGGATCGGACCACTCTCCAGGCTCTGCAATTGGGATGTTGGAGATGGCTTTGATCGTTGAGACATGATGAGGAAACCAGCCGCCGAGCTGACGCCCGGCGGCAAGTTCTTTGAAGACAAGAGGGTCATCGCTCGGTGTGAGGAGCGGGCTTGGGGAGTGGTCGTGCCCCGATCCAGCGCAGGAATGCGTCGGGGTGCATGAGGATGAGTCGGGCGGCTCCGCAGAGCAGGCCGTGACCGACGACGGCGATGCCGACGCCGGAGAAGATCATGAGAACAAGGTTGATGATCAGATCGAGGGTGATGTGCATGGTGCGTACTCCTAAGCGAGGGTTGTGTGAGTGATTGATTGGCACCGAGTTCATGCAGAGCTATTCGCGCTCTGGCCCCGTCATTCCGGGCGAAGGGCCGTCGTGGACGCCGCGTTCCCGTGACGGCGAGTTCCCAGCGCGAGCTTCGGGCGTGTGCTTGTCCAAGACCGAGGGCTCTCGGTCGGCGCGGCGATCCGCGGCGATCTCGCCCTGGGTCGGGCTGCCGAAGGTGCCCGGCTCGGGTTCGCGGGCCACGTTGGAATCGGCGTAGACCGCACTCTGCAGCTCTTTCAATCCCTGCCTGAGCATGGCCGCGGCGTGGCCGCTGCCGATCTTGCTGTCGATCTTGGTGCGCTGCGGTGTGTCTGAGGGTTGCGAAGGTGCTTGCTCTTTGCTCATGGGATGCTCCTGTGTACACGGACCACTTCCGCGGACCGCGACTGAACGGAGAGGGCGTGCTCGCGGGACGCTCCCGTGAGCAGCTCCCCCTCGATGATGGCGTCGTTGAGGTCCAGCTCGCGCTGTCGCTGGCTGGCGAAGATCAGCCCGGCGTGCACGCCCTGTCCGAAGGCGGTCAGCACCAGGAAGCACCCAAGCGGTGGGCTGAACCCCGCCGTGAGCGTGCCGATCAGCGCGAGGATGGCGGGCTCGTGGAATGACTTGATTCGCTCCTCTGAGCATGTGCGGAAGAGGGCGTGCAGCCGGCTGATGCCGTTGTACTGTGAATGGATGCCCCTCACGCCAGATCGCCGACGCCGAAGAATCGCGATGCGGTGGCGGATATTCATGAAGCAATACAGCGGGATGAGCGCCAGCAGCGGGCGGAGGTCGTGCCCGGGCCAGAACACGCCAAAGAAGAAGATGAACAGCAGAGGCAGGGCTGGTCGGAAGCCTTGGAAGTACCGCTCGCCGAAGGTGTGCCGGTAGAAGGTGACTTCCGCGAAGGTCGCAAGCCCGCCGCTGAACACTGCCACGATGTGCAGTGTCGCACGCATGCGGTCGGCCAGAGACGTGTGCTGTTCTTGAGACTGCATGAGCATGGTGAAGACCCCATGAGCGATCAGGGGCGCGAGTTACAGCGCGTTGGGTTTCTGCGGCAGGCGGGCCAAGAGGTATGGGCGGCCGCTGGACGCGAAGGTCTTGCCGCCCTGGTACACGATCGCCTCGGCGATCCAGTCGGGAGGTCCGCCGGCGCGGAGCGCCTGGCAGTGTTCCGCTTGGATCTCGTGTTCGAGCTGCTCGGCGTAGCCGGCGTTGACGTTGCCGTTCGGGGCCAGCCCCATGGCAGTGTTAATCCAGTCGGCCCCTTGCTGCGCGGTGCCGCCGCTGCGGAGCATTCGGGAACGCTTGCCGATCAACCCTTGCAAGTGTTCCAACGTCTTGACGTCGCTGGTACGGTGGACGATCTGCAGCTGGAGATTTCCCTGCAGCGAGCTCACGCGGGCTTCGCCCTGCGTGCCCGGGCTGGCGGCCAGATAGTTCGAGATCGACTGCGTCGAGAACAGGCAGATCGTGCGAGTTCCCCGGGCCGTGCAGGCAAAGAGCGCGTCGTGCTCGGGATCAACCAGCACCTGCGATTCGTCGCAGATCATCGCTACCGGGCGTGGATTGGACGCGACGTTGCGGCGATTCTGAGCGAGCTGGAAGCAGAACTTCAGCACCTTCTGGATCGCCACCGAGAGCGGCCCGTAAGTCATCGCGGGCATGTCCACGATAAGAATCTTGCCTTCCTGCAGCATCTCCATCCGAAAGTTCGGCGTGGCCGAGGACAAGAGCCGCCGCGTGAGCGGGTGATTGAACAGGTCAAGCGTGGCCCCGACCGACGTCTGCACCGTGCCGCGCAGCTTGTCGCCAAGCTGAGCCATGTCGATAAGGAAGTAGTCCGCCAGGCGTCCGACATCTTCGCGGTCTTCCGGGCACGTCGCAGCAACGTCGGCGGTTCTCAACGCTTGGAAGATCAGGCTGGTGCGCTGCCACTCTGGATCGGTGGCTTGCTCCCGGCTGCGCGGGAGCCCGACCACCAAACGCTCCAGGTTGAGTGTGGTCACCGGCAACCCGCTCCGGATCATGAGATTGGTGCACGCGGCGATCAAACGATTGTCCATCTTCTCCCAAAACGAACCGTCCTCGCGTCCGCTCCCGCCGGAGGCCGACGAGCGGCCGACGGCGAGACCGGAGACGATGGAGAGCAGGCTGGTGACATTGGCCGCCATGCCCGGGCCACCCGTGCCGAGCCCGTCGTCGATGAAGTTCATGGCCGTGTTGTGCGCGGGACCGAGCAGCACAACGTCCTTGCCCCGGCCGCACTCTTCTGCGAGCGCACGGTAGTCCTGAGAGTCGGTCGGTTTGACCGCGAAGAAGACTGCTCCGAAGTCATTTAGAAGGAATGCCCGCGAGAAGTGCGCCACCGTCGTGGTCGACTTGGCGGAGCCCGTGGCGCCGAAGACTTGAATGTGTGTCAGGACATCGAAGAGATGAACGTGATCCAAAGAGTTCCAGGAGAGCAGCCGCAGGCTCATCGGCCAGCGATTTGGGGTGTTGGTCGGCTGGGCCGTGCGTACGGACGTGCGAACGGGCCAGAGCCGGAACTTCGGGAGGCGGAGTTTCATGCGGTGGTCCTCAATGGGTTTGGGATAGGTGTGAGCGTGCTGGTCTGAAAGGCCCGGCGCGCGTGTCCGCACGCCGGGCTGAGAGGAGATGAAGGCTGCTGTTGCTGTCAGGCGGGCACGGCTGCGCCGGAAGTGGGCGGCCAGTCCGAGCCGCGGCGGCGGGCGTCCTCGGCCTGCCGTTTGGCCTTGTGTTTCTGCCAGATGGTTTTGACAACGTGGGCGCCCACCTTGAACGCCAGCTTGGCGACCAAGGCCCCGACGGGGAAATTCGCGTTGTGCTTGTGGTCGTGACGGAAAACAGTCGTACGCATGGGAAACTCCTTTGGGCAGAGCGGCGTCCGCCCCGGGACACACGCCCAAGGTGCCGCCGCTTGAAATGGACCGAATCGAACGACGGGAGAGCCGCGAGCGTTAGGCGCTCGCGGCGGAATGAACGATCGAAGTCAGTGACGCCACGTCGTCGGACGCCTGTTCGCGTGCGGCGCGAGCGCGATCAACGAGGCTTTGGAGTAGCACCAGCACCTGCGTGATGGATCGCACCGCGCCGCTGATTGTCAAGGTGCAGCCTTTGCCGAGAGGGATGGTGAGTCTGGGCGGGCGGGGCTTGCGCGGTGCTGCGCGGGCGTCCGGCTCCGGCTTCATCGCGTTCGCCTTGAGCAGCTCGGCCCGCGTCAGCGTGCCCTGCCTTGCGCGGTGCAAGAGAGCGGTGTAGAGCGTCGGGTTCGAGACCCGGTCGAGTTCGAGCGCCAGGCTCGGGCCGAGTTTGCCCGAACCGACGAGCTCCTGAATCTCGCTCTTGATTCCGACCAGAGCGCGAGTGCGCGAGATGTGGGCTTCGGACTTGCCGATCATCGATGCGAGTCGAGTTGCTGTGGACATGCTGTCGCGGAGATAGCTGTCGTAGGCAGCGGCTTCTTCCATCGGGTTGAGCTCGAAGCGGCACTGGTTCGCGGACAACTGCGCGGCGGTGATCTCTGCGGGCGAGAGCGGTGAGTCGTCGATCACGGCGGGAATCTCGGTCCAGCCGAGCTGCGTCACTCCGGCAAGCCGGTAGTGCCCGTCGATCACTGCGAACTTGCCGCCCTCGACCGGCCGCACCCGGATCGGAGCCAGGAACCCGCCCTGCTGGATCGAGGCCGCGATCATCTTGACGTGCAGCTGGTTGAGCTTGGCGCGGATTTGTGGTTGGGCGATGATCTCTGTGAGTGAAATGCGAGAGCATCGATTCTCATTCGGTTGAACTGCGACCATCTGTGTTTCTCCAACTTGAATCCGACGATGGGGCTTGTGATGAGCTGCCTTCTGCACACTGGCGGCGATCCGTCACATTCCGCTTGCGTGAATCCGAGGACTCTGGCACTCTCACGTGGGAGGCTGTCGCAGCGATGGACGGAATATCGAGCAATCAGAACGCACACGAAGATGAGCTGCGGCAGGTCATTCGCGAGGCCCTTTCCGCAGCACCCTCTGGCTTCCCGGAGCAATCCGCCGCGTGCTCGCGGTTACTGAGCCTGGTGCGCCAAGAATTTGCGCTTGCCTTGACTACTCAATTGCAGGCTCACCTTGGAAAATTCGACGATCGCACGCTCGCCACACGTCGGGCTTTGGCGTCCTCGACAAACTCGGCGTTGCGTACCTTGGGACTGGCGATCCGCTGTCCGACAACCATGCGCCCGTCGATCATCATCGTGGACCCTTACACCCGCGAAGACGGCAAAGGCCGCTTCCGGCTCGAGAATCGCGATCAGCAGAGGAAAGTGGAGCGAACGTTGAGCTCAGTCGAAGTTCCACCGCTCGAAGTCATGGAGGATGCGCCGCGCGTGGAGAATCTTGCTGGTCGCGCATTACGCAAGACTGCCCGCCCTGAGGGCGGGCAGTCTCGATAGCGGCGGCTTGCTGGCCTCGTTGTCAGCGCATTGCACCAAGGTGCTGAGTCGCTTTTCGTGCACTTGAAGCCACAAGCCACAACAGAACGGCGTCAGTCGTGACGTGCCCTTACAGCGATCAAGATGAACGCTTCGCGATCGCGATCCACCAAAGTGGCGAGGACCTCTGGGGCGTTCGCTCGCAGACGCAATCTCGACGTCCTTGCGTCAACGTAGACAGTGATCTCTTCGCCGCTCTTCATGGCACGGCTCCATTCTGGCTCGAGAGCCGTTCCATGATCGGCTGCGATTTCCATCCTGAGAACCTCCAACTCGCGCGGGTTGCCGATATCCTCAAAGCGGATGCAGACATGCCCGCCGGGCTGACTACTGATGCTGTGCCCGCATGTGTCCAGGGTCACGAAGCTGCCAGGCTCCAGCAACTTGCGGAGTTGAACGAGGAAAAGCAACGATCCGTCCGGTAGAACGTGCCAACTGGCTGTCGGTGACTCGGAATCTTGGTTCAGATCAGGGTTTGGCAAAGCGCTGGCCGGTGTGCGAGGGTACGGAGGAGAAGAATCCTGCGCGAGCTCACCCGAAAGCGCCTTCCGGTATTCTTCAAGCAAGAACGCCCGATACCAGCTGTCGAGTTTCGACTGCGAAAGAAGCGGAATGCGCGGGCCTTGCGACTGTGGGCCTAGATTTGCCTCCAGCGGCGCAGACGCGGTAGCTGTCAAGTTGGTCTCATTCGGAGCCTGTGGATTCCCGAGTGCGATGCGTTCGTCGACCGCGACCTGGCCGGGCGCAGAAATCAGCGAGTGAATCCACAGAACAGCAACGAGCACGGCTGCGGCTGACGCCAAGACCGCCAGCGTCGAACGCGAAGCCAGCCGCCGAGGTGGTCCCTTGATCTGCAGGGAAGTGCGATGACTGGTCAGTCCTTGAGCCGAGTCAACTCCGCTCACAGTCTGGGTAGCGGTTGAAAGCTCGCTAGCTGACTTGGCGAGCCGCGGTAACACAAGCCCGTTCGACACGGACGCGTCCTGCTCCGTAGCACGTTCGCTCGCGTCTGAGGAGTGAATCTCCGTGAAAAGCACCGCGAGCGCATGCTCAAGTTGATGCCACAGTTCTTGCTCGTTCTTGCTGTTCATGTGCGTGTCTCGAAAACTCCCGCTGGGGCTACTGGAAGAATGGCGGTGGTCTCGACGAGACCGTGGCCCGCCACTCGGGGGAGGCTCAGGATCGGGGGTACCGTCTGAGTCGCACGCTTTATCAAAGAGCTGCTGCAGAAGTTGCACAGCGACCTGCACGGCCTTGTTGTTGATTTGCGCGCCGGGAAGAATTTTGTTGAAGTACACCGCCAGAGCGTGCCAGTTGAACTGCTTTGTCCCGATGTTGTGCCTAAGCATCTCGCTTGCGATTTCCCATCGCGTGACGGTCTCGGGGGTGACTCGAGCGGGTTCGTCTGGCTTTAGGACGTACACGATCACCGCGAGGGCGGCGGCGGGCGCGCTCAGTCCCATCGACTTTCCCTGACGTTGCAGCATCTTTACGACTTTCGGGTGTTTGCAAATCTCCTTCAGCACCGGCAGCGCCAGACGAGCGAACTCTCGACCTGCATCGCTCTGTGCTATGAGCTCGATGTTCTGGGGGTCAAAGTGCCCTTCACGGGCAAGATGCCCGGGGTCCAGAAGTTTGTTTGGGCACTCCCAGGCTCTTCCATTCGCGGCGATTTCATCTAGACTCGCAGTTCGGGTCACAGACTGTCTCCCGGGGCTTTCAAAGTAGTCACTTACCCACCCGTCTACAGGACGACTTTGGATAATTCTCCGCTCTATCACCGTTCTGCATTGCGGAGCAAGGGATTGCGCAGAATCCGACTCGCATGCAATGTGCGGTTTTTGCGCTTTCGGGGTAGCGCAGCGATCCTTAGCGGCAGTCGACAGAGTGAGAGACCACCCAGATTCAGGTGGGGGCTTCTGCTTGCTCGGGAGTAACTGTCATGCCATCGCCACGCACGGATCAACGGAGGCAGCGGGAAGGCCGAGTAGTCTGGCTGCCTCCCTTTCAGTATCAGAAGACCGCGAAGAACGCCGCCGATTTCTCCGGGTTGTTCCCTCGGCGGTCGTAGAGTTTGGTAGTCGTTGGGTTGGCATGACCGACGTCTCGCTGCACGTCTTCGAGGCTTGCCCCGTTGTTGAGAGCCGTTGTGATGAACGTTGCCCGCATCGAGTGGGCGCTGTAGCCGCGGTCGAGCCCGGCAAGCTTAGCATACTTGCGGAGCAGCCGGTCGATGGCGATCGAGTGTAGGTGGCGGCGAGGTTCGGAGCTTGATTGGTTCGGTCCGAGCGGGCGGAAGAGTGGACCGTCGAGATCGTCCCCGTGACCAGCGGCGTCCAGGTACTCCTCGATCCGCTGAGCGGTCTGCGGGTTGATGGCGAGGGACAGGTCCTCGCCACCCTTGCGGATGAAGTGCAGGGACTTGTACCCGGCGTTGGTGTGAAAGTCCTTGACGAGGAGGCTGGCGATCTCCGACCGCCGCGGTCCAGCTTGCAGACCAACGGAGAGGATCGCCCGATCGCGCAGGCCTTGCAGCGTGTCTCTATCCGGCGCGTCGAGAATCAGCCGGGCTTCCTTCGCCGAGAACGCCCGGGTCGTGCCTTGCCGCACATTGACACGGGGACGCTTGATGTCGCGCACGGGGTTCGTATCGGCGGCTCGGTGCTCCACCAAGTGAACGAAGAGCGACGAGAGCGCTGACAGACGACGGCGAATAGTGCGAGGCTTGACGCCGTCGCGCTGCATGAGGTTCAGCCAGGCCACGACCGCGGCACGGTCGACATGGCGGAGTTCATCGGCTGTGCCGATGTTGAGGGTTCGGACGAAGTGGGCCACATCGAGCTTGTACGCCCGCCGTGTGTGCGGCGAGAGCTGGCCCGCGAGCCAGACGTCCTCCTCTGGCACCATTCGGAGCAGGTGGACCGACAACGAGCCGATGTGCCCGGTGTCGGTCGTAATAGGCGAGTTGAAGTCGGGATTGTTGTCTTCGGTCATGCGTCAGATAAACACCATTATCAAACGCATGTCAAGCGGCTTCATGGGGTGTGGGCACAACTGGCCCTATGGGTCATTCGATTGTTCTTGACACTCTTCCGCACCTCTGGCATGGTAACGGAACTATGCAGAACGATGGAGAAAAGGAATGCCCGATGTACGTGTGCGAGGATTGGACGAGAACACTGTCCACCTCCTCAAGTCCCAAGCCAAGCAAAGAGGCCTGAGTCTCCAAGCGACCCTGAAAGAACTGTTGACCCAGGTGGCCATGGAGCCGCGTCGTAGGGTGATTGAGGAACTGAAAGAACACCAGCGCAGGATGCGTGAGAAGTACGGGGTCATGCCTGATTCCACGCCGGGCATTCGCGAAGAACGCGATCGCATCGGATGATCCTGCTCGACGCATCCGTGGCCGCAAAACTGGTCATCGCAGAGGACGGATCAGCGGTCGCGACCGAGATGGTCGAGTCCGCCGCTCGTGTCACCGCTCCGTCGATCATTCGCATCGAGGTATCGGGAGTGATCATTAGACGTTTCCGGCAGGGGACGTTCGATCAGGAAGATGCCCGAGACGCGAGCGCCCGCTGGCTGAACCTCTTGCGCGGAACGTTCGATAAACTGATTCCGTTTGAAGAGATTCATGCCGAGGCGATCGACCTGGCCTTCAAGCTCCGCCATCCGCTGACGGACTGTTTTTACCTCGCGGCGGCGATGATGATGGACTGCCCATTCATCACCGCAGATCAAGCACTGTACGAACGGGGACGGGCGATTCATGCGGACATCACGCTTTTGCCCAGGGACTGATGAGCGACCTCACGCTCATCGAGGTGCTCGCGGTCATCGCGATCATCGTGGTGCTTGCACCCATCCTGCTGCCCCGAGTGATGTGCGTGTTCTATTAGTAGGCCAAGTTCTCTCTCCCGCAACCTCGATCCGCCTAGAGCCTCAAGGAGAACCGCTGCGTCGGCACCCGCTACGACAAACTTGCCTTCATCCGCAGATACCTCCGCCTTATCGCCCCGTAACATCTGTCAGACAGAACCTGGCTCGTTTTGGTCATACGGCGCAAGCATGGCACGCAGCAAGCTCACTGGAATCGCCGACAGGCGTGGCGTCAGCAGGCAACGCGGGTTGCGATTTGGTTTCAACCAGGTGGCGAGCCACATTGATGGCCGTCTTTGCACTCAGCGCTCGCATGAGTCCCCGGGCGCCGACGAATGCGCAGTTGATTGAGGCCAATGCCTGTCCGAATCTGAGAGCAGTTCGCAGATTTGACTGGGTCAGCGCCCAGTTGTGTTCACGGCGAGAGAGTGCAAGACCGCAAAGGAGTCCTGCGGTACAGCAATCTCCGGCACCCGCCGCATCGACAAAACGTACCGCCGGATATGCAGGAAGCACAGACCATGCCGACAATCCGGAACCAACGCGAGTGCGAAATCGGAGACCCCGGGCACCAAGCGTCTCAATCTCGACACGAGGGTGCTCATTTGCAAGCGATTCTGCCAGCTTATGGCGATGTTCGCTGGAATACTTGACGATGTCGCTTGCACCGACGGCCCGGTGGAAGAGCTTGGGGTCGCCCGCACCGGAGGGCTCAAACACCGTCAGACCACCGTTCGCCCGGATGGCGGTCGCGGCATCGATCGCCGCTGGTGAGGCTCGGTCAAAGTACATGACATCCGGCGTGTACCCGAGCTGTTCGAGCGACTCCCGAGTCACGCCGATGGTCGGCGCGGTGTAGCGAGGCAGGAACCCTCGGCACGTCGGGCATGCGACGCGGAAGCGATGGACAGTACGACCTTCCGGCCCGGTGACAAACTCCTGGATGATGGTCGGGGTTCCAGCGGGCGCCGTCATCCGAACATGGTTCCAGACGACTCCTAATCGCTCCATCTCATTGCGCACAAACGTTCCCGGGAGGTCGTCCCCGAGGCGGGCGATCGGCACACTACGCCATCCCAGCCAGGCGAGCAGTGCGAGGACGTTGCCGCAGGAGCCACCGGTACACGACAACGGAGGCACGCCCTCTTTATAGACGACGTCCCTCGCAATAAGGCCCATCCCAACGCACGTGGGGACACTACGTCGTGGGGAGCGGCCGATAGCACTCGCCCGCGATCCAGAGGTGGAAGAGCTTCGGGCTCGGCGAGGTGTCTGCTTCGATGGTGTGGCCGCCCGCTTCGACATGGAGTATCCCTACCAGCTCGCCCTGCTGCTTGGCTTCGCAGCACGCGAGCAATGCCCCGAGCGAGAGGAGCTTACTCGAAAACGCCGAGACGCACGTCGTGCAGCCGCCAAGCGGCTGCAACGAGCGATTGTAGCGACGCATGCTGGCGCGGATCTGGCGGTATGCCTCGAAGGGGTTCTGCTCGTCCGCGTAGAGGAAGTTCGTCGGTTCCACCCGGTACTGATCGAAAAGCAACTCTCGGTACTCGTGAATGAGGGCATCCGCCCGCCGGGGATTCCGAGAGGGGGAGGGGAGCACGGGGCAGACCTCGCTGGGGCGAAACTCCTCGAAGACGCGCCGCAGTTGGTGCAGTTTTTGCTCACCCAAGAGGGGGATCCAGAGTTTCGGGAGATGGCTCTTGGATTCCTGACTGAGGTCGCTGGCCAACCCCGGAAGCGGTGATGGATGCTCATCCGGGGCATCCTCGTTGACCTTGGAATCGAAGTGCGGGTCTTCGGACACCAGGATGTGGAGGTTCACCGGTGCCGCGCTTTGGTCGCATCCATCGATCTGCTTGAGGGCCGCGTACACAACCGACAGGAACAGAGCTCGCGGCATGGCACTCACATCCACAACGATGTCGGTATAACTGTCGGGCAGTTTTGCGTCGTAGACAACCTTCTGGGCCTGCCGTGACCCAGTGCGCCGTCCCTCATCATTGAGCATGGTGATCTGGTGGACGGCTACACTGCCGCGCGTGCCGATAGCCGTGTCCAGGACGGTGCGGTTAGTGCGTTTGAGGCCGTCGTGCCGCAACGACACCGACTGGGAACCCTCGTTGTAGTCCAGCAGTACACAGTCGCGCTGGCCTTTGCCCCCGGCTTGCAACACCGTCTGCACGCCGTTGCACATGCGCGGGTCGAAGCCCCATCCCAGCACGAAGGCGATGTGTCGCTCGCGCTCGGCGAGGTGGGTGCGCCAGAACTTCTCCACGTCTGTCTCTCGGAGGAGCACATAAGGGTCCCACCGGAGGGTACTTGAGGGAGATTCAGTCATGCGACGGTCATCCCCTTCGGCGGTGCCACAAACTCCCGGTCGGTCCACCCGGCGAGTTCCCTGAGCGTCGTCGGCCGCCACTGACCACGTTGGAGGGGAAGGAAGAAATGCGGGCACAGGAGGCGGTTGAGCCGGACAATGGTCCACTCCTCGCCCTTGCAACGCTGCGGAGCGCTCACCTCCACGAGGTTGTGCACCGTCGCGACGTGGAGCACCGATCGCACCCGGCGTTCCGACTCCGTGAGCACCGACGGTTGTGCGGTCAGCTTCGACCATTCCCGCAGACGCACCCCAACCCCGGTCACACCCGGGGAATAGGGCGCATTGGGAAGGCGCGTGCGCTCGGCACATGCATTACCGATCGAGAAGAGCAGACGACGGACTTCCGACGCTCGGGGCACAAATTGCGAGAGTGTATCGAGCTTCCGCTGGGCCGCCACGCGGACGATGTCATGCTGCTCGCGCGGAGTGAGGTTGGACTGTTTGCGTCGGAGCCACTTGGCTGTAAGCCGCTCGAACAGATCGCCGGCGAGGTCGAGGAACTGGTCGATGTTTCCGGATGAGAGAGTAGTGACCACCTCGAATCCGTAGTAGTACGGGAGTTTTCCCTCCAAGCAAAGCAGCAGTTCCGCGGCCGCTTTTACATCCGAATCCACCGCTTGTTCGGCCGCGAATTCGAACGTGCCCTGTTGTCGTGTGCGGTCACGCTCGGCGAGAATGGCCGCTGCACGTACCTTCACGAGACTATCCCAGTCGGTGATGACATGCTCTGGGCCCAACACCCCCAAAACCACCTCACGCGCACGACGATCACCCGCGAGTCGTCCGTGATACCAATCACGCCACTCGCTGGCCAGAGCGGCTTCGGCCGACTCGGCGATCTGAAACGCGGACCGGTCTTCGAGACACGGCGAGAACTCGGGGATGTTGGGTTCGCCGCTGAGCTTGGATCGGCGGGAAGCAATGTCCGCCAGCGCACGCTGGTATGCCGCGTTCTTGCTGATCCAGATGTCTTCCAGCACGGTCGTGCGAAAGTCTCGGCCGGGAACAGCCCCAACGTCGAGCAACTCCTGTTCGTCCAGTGCCGCGAGTCGTTCCGACAGCCAGATGGCGGGTAGGTAGCGGCCTGTAGAGAGATCGTCCAAAAGGGCCCGACGCTGCGCGCGGGCGAGGTTCTGGAGATCGTCGAACATCAAGACAGTCCGCGCGGCAATCGACCGTCCTTTGTACTGGATGCGGTCGGCCGCGAGGGCTCGGATGACGGACAGCGAATCCTGCCCGGGAGGGGCCGCGGGGAACGGGTAGGTGTCGAGCGCACGGCCGATCGACTCCTCCTGTTCACTCGCCCAACGGAGCACGGCCTCGCCCGTGCAGGGAAACGTCAGGGATCCGATCGTGGACCCGTCGGGAGGGCCAAGGCAAGAGAGTTCAGAGAAAGGGACAGGGTCTGCCGCCGGCAACGCTGCCGCCGCGCGGATGGTCTCGATGGCGAGCTTCGCTGAGAGGAGAGCGAGGAACAACCGACGCCGAACCGCCGCTTCGAGCGACAGGTCGTCCAGCGTCGCAACGTCGCGCCCGACGGCGAGCATGACGCCAAGAACCGCGGGTCCCCGGGTATCGAGGGCGCCGATCCCTTCCAGACGCTGGTAGAGTGCCGCATCGGTGTCCTTGCGACGGTCGGCGACCCAGAGTGCCGAAGGCGTGAACAGGCGCATGAGCGACGTTTTTCCGCCACCGGGCGCGCTTCGCAGCATCCTCGGCGGTCCTTGGAGCGGGTCGTCGTCCAAGACATCGAGCACTCCGGGGCCAAAGAGCGACACAAACGTGTCCTCGCGTTCCAGGCGATTGGCCGCTCGGAGCCGGAATGGATTTCTGAGGTCGCTCATCGACTGCTCCGATGCCTGCTAACACGCGGGAAAAGCCCTCTCACCTTTTCGCCGATTTCGTCCGGGTTGGCCCAGAGCAAGAGGATCGAGTTGTTCGGAGTGTTGTGCGTTAGCACGACCGGGAGCAGCCCTTCGTCGAAACCACGACGACCGTCTCCACGCCCTTTCTTCATATGCTCGTCACAAACGCCGCTGTTGTAATACTGGTCGGAATCGACGAGCTTGAGGAACTCGCCATCCTTCGCTTCGGAAAGCGCCACCGCATCGTCGAGCCGTTGCACGATGAGCACTTCGCACGTGGCTTTGGGAAGCACTTCCTGCAACTCAACAGCGAGCCGTTCGCGGAGGCGTTCGGCGGCCGAAGACGTAGCGACGTAGAACAGGGCGCAGACGTGCAAATGCTCCGCGTCGACCAGCGCCCGAAGTTGCTCGCCCTCCTTGACGGAATCAAGCCACTTCGAGATCTTGCCCTTCTTCTTACCCCCGTCCTCCCGAAGGAAGCTGGTCCCGCTCGCTGTGAAGTCGTCGATGAGCACAACAGTGGTGAACTTCGCCTCCTGCTCGGTCGTGTCGCGCTGGAGAATCTTGGCGAGTTCCTTCTTGAGGTCTCCCTGGAGGCCCTCGGCACGATCGTCCGAGATCTCGTGCGTGCGATAAATCTGGTCGTGACTGAGATGCGGGTTGCTTCGACGGAAAATGTCCAGACGCGCTCCGTCGCTCAGCCCGAGAAACAGGCACTGCCGTTCGAGCACTTCGAACTGTTGGCTCTTGTGCAGGGCCGCCACGTTGGTCGGGGACACGCCGAGCTGCTCGGCCGTCCGGCGCAGAAGCGTCGGACGAATCAGATCGGGATAGCTGATGGCTACTAGATGGGCGATCTCGGCAGAGGAGAAGAACACCAGACGTTCCTTCACGAACCGATAGGCCGTTCGCTGCTCAGCCGTGGTGAGAAACTGACGGAGCCAGATGGCGAGGCTCTCGATGAACCGCATGCCCGGGGAGAACTGCTGGTACTCGTCGTACTTGTACTCGGCCAAGGCCTGGAGGTACGGGCGCTCCTGGGCGACTTCCGCATCGTCCCAACCCATGACCTTGACCAGCAGTTCTGTGGCGAGTTGTTCCTTCATGACGGTTCCCGATGAAATGACCGCGAGCGGTGAGCTTATTCCGAGGTCGCGGACAACGTGACACGGATGAGGCGGAAAGTGCCGTTCCGCCCTGGCCGGATCGCCCGCAGGTAGGCACGGGTGGCCGCGACAAACCGGGTCCCGGCTGGCGAGAGATTCCAACAGTGGTCGGGGTCGGACGAGACACGGTCGACGCTGAGGGAGAGACACCCGTGGAGAAGGTCGAAGTCATTGCCGGCGGGATCGCCGCGGTCTCCGATGGCCAACGGCTCAACCAAGCCTCGTTCCTGGCGGAGAAAGTCGAGCACGGCCTTCTTGGACACGCCGTGAGGGGCCACATCCACGGAGTGGGTCGATTCTCGCAGGCACAGGGGCGCAGGGTCCGTTTGTACGATCGTCCGAACCCGGTCGGTAACGTGCGGCAAGGACGCACCTGGGTTTGGCCGGACGCTGACGGTGCAGCCGCTGGCATGCACGGTCGCCGCGCCCGACAGGCAGTGGTCCGCTCTGAGCCGTGCCGCCACCGCGTCCAGTTCCGGCGGCGCGGGTTGCTGACGGAGTGGCGAGTCGGAGTCTAGTTGGAACATGCGGGAGCCGTTGTTGAGACCGACCAGCAGGCGGGGCCAGAGGGTTCGGTCCAACGCGGCGCGGAGCGCCTCCATCGCCGAGTCGCCGCGGCCCGTGGCAATCACCACTGGGACACCCAGGCGCAGGAGCTGTGCCAGTTCGTTCACGACAGCGGGCGTCAGTTTGCCGAATCGCGCATCAACTTCGCACAGAGTCCCGTCATAGTCCAAGACGAGCGCATCAAAGATCGCCGAGTGCAACCGCTGCACATATTGACGGTGTGCAGACCGCCAGAAGGTGTGATGTCCTTGGGCATCGAGCACTTCCGTAGTCGTACCAGTTTTTCGCTCGATCGCGCGTGCTTCCTGCTCGGTCCCCAGGGCGGACCTGCGCCGCAGTGCACTCAAGTGGTAGAGCTTCCGCCCGAAGAGCGGTACTCCCGGCTTGCCCGGGTCGATTCCTCGGAACGGCGCAATGATCTCCGGGAGCACGATGCTTGCAACCAGAGCCGAGAGAAGGCTGGCTCCGGGTGGGCCTTGAAACACAAGTGACGCCCGTGGGATCGTGGCTGGGATCAATCCGAGGCTGCGCTCGGCCAACTCCGCGTCCGCCGGAGCGGCGAGCGAGAGCACGGCTGAACTGTCCGCCATCTTGGCGAGCCAATGGTGTCTGCCGTGACCGAAGTTCCGGTAATCGCAGAGCTGCACGTTGCAAAGCGCGGCTTCCGTGAAACGGGATTCGATGTCGAAGGCCGCGGCCTCGACCATCGGGCTGTGAAGCACCACCAGGGTTCGCGAACTCCAGAGTGGTGTGGTGGTCGCTCGTAAGTACTTTCGTACCGCGGCCCAAGAACGGCGTTGGAATAGGCCGGGTAAAGTGGAGGGCGGCTCCTCCCCCGATACCGCTTTCCCAAATGCCCGAGTCAAGAGCAAGGCGAAACCAAGCGCGGAGTGCGTGGCAAGGAATCCGTCCTCATGCGGAACGTCGAGAACCTCCCTCTGGACCCAACCAAGCCGCGAGGCATTTGTCACGAGCTGGCTTTCGGGATTGCCACACAGAACCGCCAAGGATGCTGGTTCGTGGGTGACAGCATGCTGGAACGCCGCGAGAATGTCCGGATTGGAACCATTCGCGCTGATGCAAAGGACCGTCGATCCCCCGAGCGCAAGGCCGCTCCGCAGGAAGCCGAAGGGGGTCATCGCGCATGCTGGCTGACGATTCAGAAGCTCATGCAACGTGGAAGCTAGACGAGCGACCGAGAGCGCGCCGCCGGAACCGATCGCGACGAGGGGACGGCTCCGGGAACGGCCGATGAGTTCGGCGAGCGACGTCACGTCCGCTCGAAGGGCGTATTTGTAGGTCTCGGGAAGGGCATCAAGTTCGCGCGCATATCGACTGGGCAATTGGGTCTCCCTGCAAGTTCCAGGACACGGAACCATCGTATCGCCATGTTCCGGTAAAGCCTGTGCGTCTGCCGCGAAGTGGCGGGACCGGATCGGATGATCGTGCTGGACGCATCGGTCGCTTGCAAGCTGACCATCCTTGAAGACGGCTCGCCGATCGGCACGGAACTGGTCGAGCAGGCCGAGCGCGTGCTGGCGCCGTCGATCATCCGACTCGAAGTCACCGGCGCGGTCCTGCGGCGTTTCCGCATGGGGCAGTGCGATCAAGAGGACACACGTGAGATCTTGGCCCGGTGGGAGCGCCTGCTCGACGAGCGTTTCGAGCCGTTGATCGCGATGGAGAAGCTGCACGACGATGCGGTCGATCTCGCCTTTCGTATGAAGCACCCGCTTGTTGACTGCCTCTACCTTGCAACGGCGATGATGCTGGGCTGTCCGCTGATCACCGCAGACGCGAAGCTCTGTGAGCGTGCGAAGTCCGTGTACGAAGAGGTCCACTTGCTTACCAAGGCCGCATGAGCGGGGATCTCGTTGTTCTTTCCAGCTCACCGATGCCGGAGGCATCTCTCCGCCAAGCCGCAGGCGCCGTCCCCGCCATTGTGGTTCGTGCCGGTGACGAGACGGTCACGCGGTTCCTGGAGTTCTTCGGTGCCAGCATTCGCAATCGGAACACCCGGTCGGCATACCTGACAGCCGCGAGCAAGTTCTTTGCGTGGT
This sequence comes from Ottelia alismoides, assembly GCA_037367405.1. Taxonomy (NCBI): domain Eukaryota; kingdom Viridiplantae; phylum Streptophyta; class Magnoliopsida; order Alismatales; family Hydrocharitaceae; genus Ottelia; species Ottelia alismoides. The sequence goes on along the minus strand of JAZKJV010009821.1, from coordinate 183,865 downwards.
GTGAGACGCATGGCCTGACCCGCCTTGAGAACATCCGCAAGTTGCACGTCGCGGCGTACATCGAGACGCTGACACGCCGCATGGCCGCCCCGAGCGTGAAGCAGAACCTTGCCGGTTTGTGGATGCTGTTCGACTACCTTGGTGTCCCGAAGGACAACCCAGCCTCAGGAGTTCGTGGCCCCAAGCACAGCGTTCGCACGGGCCGAACGCCGGTGCTCTCGGCGGAGCAGGCTCGTACGCTGCTGGAGTCGATCGACACAAGTTCGCTCGCGGGGCTTCGCGATCGGGCATTCATCGGCGTGATGATCTACACCTTCGCGCGAGTTTCGGCGGTGGTGCAGATGCAGGTCGAGGACTACTACCTCAGCGGCAGTCGGCGGTGGTGCCGCCTGCACGAGAAGGGCGGCCGCGAGCATGCGGTGCCGATGCACCATCGGGCTGAGGAGTACGTCGATGAGTACATCCGGGCCGCGGGGCTTGCGGGCGCACGCGGGCCGCTCTTCCGCACCATAGATCGCTCGGGCGAGCTCACCGATCAGCCCATGACGCGGTTCACGGCTTGGGAAGTGATGAAGCGGCGCTCCCGCGCCGCCGGATTGCCGACCGAGACCAGCAATCACACCTGAAGGGCCACAGGCATCACGGTGTACCTGCAAAACGGTGGCAGCATCGAGAACGCCAGGCTCATCGCGGCGCACGCGTCCATAAAGACCACCCAGACCTACGACCGCCGCAGCGAATCCATCACGCTGGACGAGATCAGCCGGATACGGCTATAGGGAGCTCACCAGTGAACTTGGCCATGCGCCCGAGGCCTCAGTGCGTCCAAGGATGCTCTTCGGATAAGACCTAGAAATCACTTTGCCTTAGCACTTGTTGGAGACACGGCAGCTCTTCGGAAGCTCTCAAGAATTCACTGTGCCTGCCTTGATGTAGCATGTCCCGCAATGCCCACTTACTGTCCGCATCATTGCCAAAAACGTAGCTCCGTACATACTCTCTCAGTGCTTGGTGGCCATCTGTTGAGTTCCCCGCTGTCCATCCCATCTTGGCGCGCTGTGCTAGGCATCGAGCAAACTCGTCCCTCGTAATCCACTTGCCAAACGCCGCATCGAATCGTCGGTTTCGTTCCGCGTCATTCTCGCCGAGTCTCTCGTACCAACTCCGAAATTGCCCTAACTTGCGCCTCATGCTGAAATCGAGTCCCGTCATGCGTCTCCCTTTTGGCGTGAGGGTAAGTGAACAGGCGCAGATTGGTCAAGGCCAGCTCGTTCTTCCAGCACAATCGTCTCGATGATTCGGAGTCCCTTGGATAGCCGGCGTTGGGCTGTTCGCTCGGAGAAATCAAGACGAAGTGCCAACTCCCGGGTTGGTACGCCGAACCCAAAGTAAGCAACAGCCAGTCGAACATCCAACTCGGGGTGATACAGGATACTCGTGTCGCTAATTCTTATCCCATTTTCCGCTAGGTCGAGCCAATCCGTACGCGAGCTGGGTTCCGTCGCTCTCCACTTCAGCATACACCTCTGCTCGCGCACATAGCGCTGAGCCAGTCGTGAGGCAACATTTTTTACACAGACGCGTGCGTACCTTCCGCGGATTCGGTCCTGACTTAGCGCGACAACGAGCTGTGGCTGGCGAACTACTGCAGTCAGAATCGATAAAGCAGCGATCTGGCAAAGATCGTCAGAATCCACGAAATGTGCGGGGAGGAACGCCGACGTCCAATTGGAAGCTCGCCTCAGATCATCAAGTAGCGAATTCCAATGAACCAACGACGCGATCACCGCTTCCGCCTCCAACTGTCGGCTGAACACGCAGCGCCGAGTGTCTGTGTGGCACCATCCTACCGCGAGTCACACACCAGTCTCCAGGGAGCACGGTAATGTCGACTGGTCCACGTCGGACAGTCGACGAAGGAAATACTCGCACGCGACATGCCCAAACCGTTCCCGAACTTGTACGACGTTCTGTACTCGAAACTCATGACGTTCGAGGAGACCCGGGTGCTGACTCACCGTTTCCATATAGGCCAGTACGCGCTCAGAGATGTCCTGAACGCCGTCAGGCGTCAGAAGGGATTCTAGCCTTTCCTTGTTCGGCCCGAGGTTCATGGTACCGTTGGTCTCGACGTATTCGGTTGCGGACATGATCGATCCTTTCGATTTGGCAGTAGTCTTTCGACTAGGACTACCCCTAAGAGACGATCCATCTGGTTTACGCGACGCATTTTCTGTCCCCCGCTCTAAAATACGCACAGCTTTACGGTTTGTTCAGTTTCGGTCAAGTATTTTGCCGAACAAAACACGTACATGACCTGTTAACACAAAGTCAACAACTATTCGATCGCGACGACGATCGCTTTGTCTTCGCCGTCTTTCAGCATCAGGAGCGAGGATTCCCTCACCCACGGCACGCGATGCCGCGCCAGGGCTCCGAAGAGCCGGACGCCGTTCTCGTTTTCTGTGTTGAGGCTGTGGCCGGTGATGCGGATTTTCTGGCCGGCGGCGTGGATGATGATGCCGTCGTTGGGTGGGTCGGGATCATAGGTGAGTCGTTCGATGAAGGCGTAGGCGATGGCGGTGACGGAGCCGTCTTTCTTGCGAAGTTCGAGCATGAGGGCGCGGTCGCGGACGCCGCGGAGGAAGCCGAAGCAGCCAAGGTCTTCGGCGCCCTCGGGTTCGGCGGGGTTGAGCGAGCTGCCGCTCGCGGGCGACGGTGCTTGCGTGTCGCCGGGCTTGCGGATGTAGCGGTCGAGCAGGCTCTCGCCCGTGGGGCGTTCGCTGCCGCCCTGCTCGCGTGCGGTGTTCAGGCTCTCACGTCTATCGCTCACGGTTCACCTCCGCGTGCCGCTCGTTTTCATGAATGGGAACCGGTGGCGTGTGCTCTGGCACGTTCGGCGTTGTGATCGACGGTGGCAGCCGCTTCAACCGCCCCGCACGGCGCTGACGAACATTGTCATCGCGATCGTGCTCTCGCTCGCTCTCTTGATCTCGATCAAAGGTCAGATCGGTCGCGGTGAGTCGTTCGTCGCCATACCGCACGGCGTCCAGTAAGGCTTCGCGGTTGTCGGTGAAGATTACGGCAGACTTCTTGCCGCGTGACACACTGACGTAGAACTGCTCCGTCGAGCTCGCAGGCAAGCTCTGCGAGGACTGGCCGATGATGACGCGTTCGACGCTCTTGCCTTGCGAAGCGTGCGAGGTGGTGCAGTAGCCGTAGTCCAGGAAGCCGAAGCCTGTGGGAAGTACGGCGTCGTTCTCCAGCGTGATGGAACCGTTCTTGGCGATGCTCTTGACGGTGTGCAGGTCGCCGTTGTTGAGGCGCACCGAGCCGTCTTTGGGCGAAACATTCTTGGTGATGCGGACGCGGTCGCCGGCGGCGAGGTGCAGCGTCATGGGCCGGTACACCGTGAAGCGTTTAGCCTGATCCAGTGGAAGTCGCTTCGTATGAGCGCCAACCACGACGCGAGTACCGCGCGGCACGCCCTTGGCGTTCTGGTGGAAGACCAGCACATCACCGGGCTGGTAGCTCAGCACATCGGCCCGTTCCGCGTCGGTGAGATTCACTGGCCTGAGCGCTGTGACCTCGCGGTCGGCGTTAGGCAGCCTGCCGTTGGCCTTGAGCGTTCTGCGAATCTCGCTGGTGATGCGTTCTGACTCTGCGTGTGTCGGCGAGATCACCAATATTTGGCCGGGCTTAGAGGCGCTTTCCACGTACGCACTAGCAAGCTGCGCGTACCGATCGTCGCTGTCACCGACTTCCTTGATCCATCCCAGCTCGTCGAGTTTGGCGAAGCCCTCGGCGATCCGGCCCTCGGCGAGGTCGCCGACCGCGGACTTGTACGCCCCGGCTTGCCGCTTGATCTCTTTGAGCTCGACCGGCGCGACGCCGGCCTCGGTCTCCAGGAGTTTCAGCACGCCGCCGCGTTCCACGCTGCCGTGCTGGCGGCGGTCGCCGGAGAGAATCACGCGAGCGTTCATTTCCTTCGCCACATCGAACAGCTTGGCCGTGGCCTTCGAGCCGAGCAGCCCTGCTTCGTCAATCCATACGACTTGATCGCGGCACTCGTGCTGCAGGTCCGTGTCGATGAGCAGACGTGCCACTGTGTCAGCGCTCTCGAAGCCTTCGCTTCGCAGCACGCCCCGGCTGGCCGAGGCCGAGGGCGCGAAGGTGAGCACACGGTTTCCCGAGTCTGTTCCTTCAGGCCCAGCTTCGATGGCTGCAACAGCTTCCTGCATCATCGTCGTCTTGCCCGTGCCCGCGGCCCCGCGGACCACGATCACGCGGTCCTTGCTGGTGAGTACATGCAGCACGGCCTTCTTCTGATCCGGCGTGAGACTCGGATGCTTGAAGACATGATTTGATGAGCCCAAAGCCCGACACGCGCCCCGGCCCTTGCGCGCAAAGTCGAGCATCCGCTGTTCTTCAGCCAGCACCTCCTTGGTCGTGACCAGCCAGCGGCCGTCGCGGTGCCTGCGGATCAGTCCTTGCTGCGCGACATCGTGCTTGATGCGCTCCGGCCCGGCAACGCCGACAGTCAGCTTCATCGCTCGTGCGAGTAGCGTCCGTTCCGGCACCACCGCCGAGCGCTCGAAGCAGTGCTCGATGGCGAGCTGCACACCATCCTTGCCGGAGCGATCGTCTTCGCCGATCGGGGCCGAGCCGACTCTTTCTCGCAGATGCTCCATCGCCTCAGCTTCGCTTGCGCTCAACCTACCTTGCCAGACTTCGCGAAGTTGGTCCATCGGCAGGTTCTTGGCCTTGGCATCCCGGGTCTTGGCCCCCAAGGCGTCCTTGTCCTTAGCCGAGTCGATGCCTAGGTCCCTTGCCTTGGCTTCGATCTGGGCCGTGCGCCGCGAGAACTTCTCGGTGGCCGTGGTCGGCACGCCCACGATTTCCCAGCCGGTCTTGGTCCGCTCGACCTTCAGGCCGAGTTCTTCGATGCGGCGAGCCAGATGCGAGTGGAACACTGCTTCAAAGTACGGCGCGTCTCGTTTGATAGCCCCGAACTGACCCGCCTTGAACCGTTGCTCGTGCTGGTCGAACGTCAAGTTGAAGGCGAAGGCGTGTGTGTGCAGGTGTGGGTCCGGCAGGCCGCCCACCGGGCGAGCCGTGAAGTGTGTGAACTCGCCCCAGAGCATGCTGCCGGTGGCCCGGTCTTCGTTCTGGCCGTCGATGCGGACGCGGGCCTGCATGTCCCGCTCCAGCTCGTTCATGGTGACGGTGACGGACTCTTGGAACGCGGCGAGCAAGCGCTCGTCGCGCGTGAGCCCATACAGCAGACTTAGGCTCTTGGGGGCGTGGAAGTTCAGGTCGTAGCCAACGCGGCGGACTCTCTTGTCGCGCGGAGTCAGCTTGGCTCCGCTGTGCGGGTCGCGGTTGTCGCACAGAGCGTCCCAGTCGGATTTCTCAACAGCACCGCTGAGCCCGAGCCGCTCGGCGAGCGTGCCGCGCCAGGTGCCTTGCAGCTCTTGACCTTCGCTGTAGTAATCAGCGGTGGTGTAGTAGCTCTTGGCCCCGGCGGCCGAGATGTTCTGGATGATCCGCAGCATCGACCACCTTACTACACAAGTCGTAAACACTCGGTAAACGTGTGCTGTCCCATGATGGCACAACCGGAGCGTGAGCAGCCTGAGCGAAGCCCGTGCCGAAGCGCGAAGGCGCGGCAACGCTCGCCATGCGGGCAGGAACGCATGCCGACATGCGGACCCGGCACGCAGGTCTTGGCGCTGAGCCGACATGATCTGTCATTCTGTCATCCGATTCGCCGGATGACGCGCGATCTTGCACCGTGCAACTCGGCAACGCTGCCCTTGTACGCCCTCCGGATGTTCCGAAAGACGCTCCGATTCCGCTTGCCCGCCGCGGTGGATCGTGGCATACTCTTATTCAGATTGAATACCATCCGATAAAGGATCGATATGCACCACGCCCGGGACACCTATTCGCTGACGGACTTCAAGCAGAACGCCCAGGAGCACCTCGAACGCCTCCGCCAGACCGGACGCCCCGAGATTCTCACCGTCAACGGCAAGGCCGAGGCTGTGGTCATGACCCCTGCGACCTACGACCGGCTCGTCGACGCCGCCTCTGCGCTCGGCGAAGCCAAGGCCAAGATCGGCGTCGGTTTGCAGCAGGCCCGGGCCGGTCAGTTGCTCGACGGCGAGCAGGCCCTCAAGGCTCGGCGGGCGCGTCGTTCGTCGCGCGGTTCCGGTCGTGCGTGAGGCCGAATCGCGCACTTTGTCAAGCATTTGCCGCTTGCCAACTACCGCCGAACTTTGGCATAGTGTGAATCACCACACGCCGACTCGGCGCACCTTCAGGAGGACTTCATGCATTCAACACCGTCAACACCCATCGACCTGGCCACGATCGACCTTGCCGCTCTGCCGGCCGCGGAGCGCATCCTGATCGCACAGGCCTTGCTCGACAGCGTCTTGTTCCAGTCTCCGTCCTCGGAGTTGACGCCGGCGCAACTCGCCGACCTGCACAGCCGCATTCACGACGTCGAGACCGGGCGAGTGCAGACCGTCTCGTGGGAAGCCGCCCGAGCCCGGCTCTGGAACGGCTTGTGACATACAAGCTCCGTCTCGACCCCCGCGCCGAGATCGAGATCGCCGACGCGGCCCGGGCCTACGAAGCCACACGCATTGGATACGCCCGCGTCTTCCTCTCCGACATCGACCGCGTCGTCGCCCTGCTCATGATGGCTCCGGGGCTGTACCAGATCGTGGATGCGCCCATCCGCCGAGCCGTGCTGCGGCAGTTCCCGTTCAACCTGTACTACCGGATCGTCGAGCACGAACAGGCCGTGCATGTCATCGCGTGTTTGCCCGGCCGGGCCGACCCGCGTGAGACCTTGGCCGCATTGAGCGCGCGCATTGAGTGATCGGCTCCGCTGCGGCAAGACGTCATGCGATGAGTGCATGCTGAACGTCTCCGCGTGCGGTGAGTGCGTGGGGGTGGAGTGCTTGTCGGGGCTCGTGCTGATCCGCTGCGTCGCCATGTCACCGTTCCTCGCGCGGCCCGGCACGGTTCACGCCGTCCGCCAAAGCGCTCCCGTCATTCCCGTGCGCGAGAAGAACAGCCGCGCTCCTCCGGCTTTGGCCTGACTCCGCTCCCTCTCCGGGCGCGTGCTTTGCCCCCCGTCGTTGTGAGGGGGGAACAAGAGCACGCACCAGGAGAAAAGCCATGCACTCGACCCAAACCAGCACCGCTTCCACGTCCAACACCACCGCACCACAGACACGAGCACATGCTCAGTCATCACCACCGAACGCCGCAGCACGACCGACTTACACGCCGAACGCTCGGCGCACCAGCAGCGGCCCACGCCGCAAGGTCGTCATCGGCCCCTGCACCCTCTACCTCGGCGACGCCTTCGACGGCCTGCCCGAGCTCGATCCCGTCGACACCGTCATCACCGACCCACCCTACGGCATCGGCTTCCGCTACCGCACCCACGACGACGACCCCGAGCACTACGACCGGATCATGTGCCGACTCGTGCCGATGCTGGAACACGTCACGCGAGGAGGTCCATGTTTCGTGTGGCAGAGCCAGCTTCAGGCCGCGAACTGGCACCGCTGGTTCCCGCGCGGGTACCGCATCATCGCCGCCTGCAAGGTCTATCCGCCCGGGCACCGAGGTGGTCAGCGTGCCTGCCTGGCCTGGGACCCGGTGATCTTCTGGTCACGCCGCGGCCTCCTGCGTGACGAAGTCCCCTGCGACTGGCACGTATCGCACATGGCCCCGTGGAGCCGCGAACTGGCCGACTGCCCCGTCCCCTGCCCCAGACCGCTGGATCAAGTCCGCGACTTCTGCCGCAGCGTCCGCGGCACCACGGTCCTAGACCCGTTCATGGGTTCCGGCACCTCCGCCGTCGCGGCACTTCAAGCTGGCAAGAAGTTCGTCGGCATCGAACGCGATGAGGTGTACTTTGAGTATGCGTGCAAGAGAGTGGCAGAAGCGCTGCAACATCATCACGGACGCCGCACGTAAGCAGACGCGACGGCATCACAAGTCTCTGTTGCCCTGAGCAGAAAGATCTTCGACTCCTCGAGGTCGATTGCGCTCCTGATCTGCCCACAGGGCAACGAGTGACTCCTTGCGCCTATAGGGGCACAGTTCAAGCTTCCAGAGTTGGCGCGCCGACTTTGTCCGGGGTCGCCTGCCGTGTTCGTCGAACAGTTCGAGACAAAACGAGCCCGTTTGAGAGCCGTTTGTGGATTTGACGCGCAGCATCCCGGGCAAACCGGAATCATCTTTGATAGCGAGTCCGAGTTCTCGAACCCATCCGTTGACCAGTCTTGCCGTTTCCCGTTGAGCCGACAGGGACGTCTGCAGCTGCGGCTGACTCTCAAGGTACCTGTTCAAAGGTGCGCTCAACTCATTCGCTGCGTACGCCTGCACCTGCTCGCGCAAACACCGGAGACGATTAAGGGCAGAAGCCACCTCCTCGCCATCGCGTCGTCTCAGGAGCGATTCAATCGTTTCGGCCAGTCCCACGGTCTCCTAATGCACAAACAACTCGGTTCATAGCTACAAGAACCCTAACGCAGTGTCAAGATGCCTATGCGCGATATTCGCGATTTCTGCGCGTGCAGCGGCTTCCAAACTTCCGCGCGAAGCGGTACTTTTGCAGCCTCGTATAGCTTTCGACGAAGTCCTTTCTCGAAAGCGTTCGTTTCTGAAATCAAAGTTGGAGCAACAGATTGAGACACTACTCAGTCAGTGGGCGAACAGCGGTCGTGCTTGGAGCTTTCTTCCCGCGCAAGGAACTAACCGCCCCGGAGCTCTGGGAATCACTTCGACGCCAGGAACCGGAAGGACAGCCCGAACTCTTCACCAAGCTGTCGTGTGGCGCTGTCTATGCCGCGATCCGCACGGGGATTCATGAGGGGTGGATCGAAGAGGCTGGGATCACGTCCGATGGCGTCAGACTCTACAGGCTGTCTGACGGTGGTCGTGCTGTAGCGCTTCGCTCGGCAGAGCGGATGAAGAGCTACGTAGACGGAATCTTGAGCACTCCTTTCGGCAAGGTCAACATGGCGTAGGTGGAACAGAACCAGAATCAGGAGGATGCCAGTGTCGAGCGACTGGGAACTGTTTCGGCAAGCGTTCAAATCGGGTGGGCCTATCGCCGCCTGCTGCAGCCTGCTCGTTCCGCACATCCTTTGGCCGGTTCTGATCGGCTCTGCAGTCGCGGCAGGCTTGACAGTGTTTGAAGCGAACTTCCGAACCACGACCCCGGACCGTTTCTGGTTTGCCGTGTTCTTTCCCGCACCGATCCTCATGTGGGCTGCACTGGGCAGTCGCAGCTACATGCTGTTGATTTCAGCGACGGTGGGCTTGACTGCGGGCTTCTTCGCACGTGACGGCGGTGCATGGCTGACGTATGTGATCCCGAACATTGCTCAGGCGTGGGTGTTTCATGCGATGGCGAAGCGTGGGCTTCGCGCTGAAGGTCGTCAACTTGACTGCTTCATGACGCTGTTCATCGCGCTCGTGCTGGCCGTGGCGGTCGGTGCCTTCCTCGGTGGGTGGAGCTGGTACTTGACTGTGACGATGTACCACGGGACCGCTCTGCCGTGGCCCCTGTGGCAAGTCATGATGCAGTGGCTGGTCGGCGACATCACGGCCTGCGGGCTTGTTTTGTTCATCGTTTCCGCTCGGCTCGGCCCGACAGCCGTGGCGAACCACTTGCGAGCGAGGACCTGCCGATGACACTCTCAAGCGCATCTACGAGCGAGAATGCCCAGCGGGCGGCCGCCGCGAAGTTGTTGCTCATGTGCTCGGTGGGGCTTGTGGTCGTGCAGCTCTCCTCGGTCGTCATTCATTCAAGCGTTGATGGAGTCATCCCATCAGGCATTGCGTTCCTCGCGTTGTACGTGTTTGCACTGGGATCTGTTGCGGCCTGTTCCGAACGCTCGCGAGAGATGGCGATCTGCTTTGTGGCGGTGGTCTTCCTCTTTGTTGCCGTCCTCGATCTCGGCTTGACTTTGCAGTTTGTCGTCCCCGGCACGATCGCGGAGCTCAATCTGATTCCCCGAGTTGTCATTGAGCACTTTGGCAGCACCGGCCTGATCGTGTTCAAAGTGATTTGTACGGCGTTGCCCGCTGCGCTGCTGTTTGCGCCTCCGCGTCGCATTCGCGTGCCCTGGATTGCATTCTGCTTGCGATTGGTTCCAATCATGGTCCTTGGACAATCCGCCTTGCTCGTCCTGTGGTGGCCCGCCGCGATTGGTCTCTTCTGACGACGCGCGTGGAGACTGTGACGACATCGGCGCGTCACCCAGACGCGTGATGGTGGTGGCTTTCCCGCGGCGTGGTGATCCCCTGCCCTTGTGCTTTCGCCGGGCCACGCCCATCACGGCCAAGCTGATGGGCACGATAAAGCCGCCGACGGGTTGTCAAACAGAAAATCGTTTCCCCTGCCTCTACGAGGCGGGCCCCACCATTTTCAGTTGTGACAAGCGCGGGACGCTCCCGTCGTGGTGCGGCTTTGAACTTCGTGCCATCAAGGCCGCGATGGGCGTGGCCTGGAACAAATGCACAAGGAGATTCACCATGACCACCGCAGACAACACCATCAACACCCAACCCGCCAAAGCCAACGCGCCGACGCACATCGCCTACCACGTTCGCGAGATCGGCGATAGCCAGGGCAAGAAGAGCTTCTGGACCCGCATCGGCTCGGCCTGGGCTCACCGTGACGGCAAGGGCTTCAACATCCAGGTCGACTGCGTGCCATTAGACGGCCGCATCAGCCTCCGGATTCCCGAAGACGACAAGCGGTAGCCAACATCGTCAGCACATCAACCGCCGGGCGGGCTCTCTGGGTCCGCCCGGTTTTCATTTCGAGGAGAAGTTCTATGAAAGACCAACAGGTGATCCATCCAAAGCATCGAGTGCGGGAGCAGGCTGCAACGCGGAGCGACGCCGGACGCAGCAATGCAGGCCTGTCGAAAGCCCCTTGCTCTTGCCGGTGGGATTGTACGCGACGGCAAATCCAGGGCCGTCGCGAAGTCAAGGCATTTCCCTCCGTCAAGAGCAAGGGGCACCCTCGGTGTTCGAGGCAGAAGCCCCACGCTCGCAACGTGATGGAGTGTGCGGTATGAGCACGTTCGATGTGTACGCGGAAGTGACTGGCACGATCGTGGCGATGCTGGAGGCGGGTGTGGTCCCGTGGCGGTCGCCGATTCTGGGTCAATCCCAGGCAGGCTGGCCCAAGAACCTGCACTCTGGCCGGGAGTATCGCGGCGTGAACGTCTTCCTGCTCGCCTTCACCGCGTACGCCCGGGGCTATTCGTCGGCCCACTGGTGCACGTTCAACCAAGCGAAGGCGTGCGGCGGGAGCGTGAAGAAAGGCGAGAAGGCGTCCATGGTCGTGTTCTGGAAGTCGTACGACACCACCGACAAAGACTCCGGCGAGGCGGTCACGGTTCCGGTGCTCCGCTACTACAACGTGTTCAACGTCGAGCAGTGCGAGGGCGTGCAGGCTCCGGATGCTGTGGTGTTCGAGCCGCAGCCCTTCACGCCGATCGAGCGTGCCGAGCGAATCGTGAAGGGGTTCGAGGGCGGACCGAGCATCCAGCACGGCGGATCGCAGGCGTACTACCTGCCCAAGTTCGACCGCGTGCATTCGCCGGAGCCGACGCGGTATGTCTCCGCTGAGGCGTACTACGCCACACTCTTCCACGAGCTTGCCCACTCGACCGGGCACAGCACCCGGCTGAATCGCGGCATCGACACCGCCCCTGCCCCGTTTGGCTCGCCGGACTACGGACGCGAGGAGCTCGTCGCGGAGATGGCCGCGAGCTTCCTGTGCGGGCACGCCGGGATCACGCCCAGCACCATCGAGAACTCGGCGGCGTACCTGGGCGGCTGGATCAAGACGCTCAAGGGCGACAAAAGGCTCGCCATCGCCGCCGCCGGTGCGGCTCAGAAAGCCGCCGACTGGGTCATGGGCGTACGGCCAGGAAAGACGGATTTGTCTGACTCAGCCGATGCCCCTGCCCTCGATGCCGATGTTGCACACGGCACCAACCGCGGGGATTGAGCGCATCGCAAAGCACTGTCCGCCATGAGCGCCAGCGCCCGCCGAGTCGATCGGCGGGCGCTTCGCGGTTCTGTCATTACCGATTCGTTCATAGACTTGACTGATGACCTCAACTTCATCCGAGTCGCCACGTGCCCAGTTGCAGTTCTGCCGCTTTGCGGTTCATGAGACTCCGGTCTGCGTTTGGTCGGACGATATCAATCGGGACAATCTGCGATACCTCAAGAACATCGACCCAGAGTATTTTGAGACCATCGCCGACATTCTGACCGGAAGCGGTTTCGACGGCCCCGATGGACAGTCACGCTCTGTTGCGATTCGGATGCTCTATGGTCAGGCATCCGAGGCACTGCTTGCGTTGCTGGCTGCAACAGTGCAAGCCCCCGACTGCGTTCCAGGCTGGATGGGTCGTTACCAGAACCGTGACCTGGAAGAGTTAATCCGAAAGATATCGCGAGGAGAGCGAATCCTCACGAAGTTCAAGTCCGGCCACGTGACCTGGGAGTCGCTGGCAGCCTTCGTACATCAACACCTTGAAATCACGGACGCGGACGTGCGTGCCCACACCATCGCAGGCTTCGCCCGATTTTGGCGCAGACTAGCGAGCGAGTACCTGGAGTCGCACGTCTCAAGAGAGTACAACGCCATCAAGCACGGCCTTCGTACGCGTGCCGGGGGATTCTCGCTTGCCCTCGGCGAAAATCCAGCGCCGGGAGTGCCGTGCCCACCTGAGAAGATGAAGTCCCTCGGGGGCTCTCCGTTCGGAACCAGCACGATCACGCCGATCAAGATCGACGGAACAAAGTGGCACTATCGGCTCGGTTCTGTTGCGAACAACTGGGACCCGAAAGTGCTCGCCAATCGGTTGAGTCTGATCACGATCAGCCACGGCAACCTGCTGGCACGACTCAGAGTGTTCGCCGGTGACGATCCGGACCAGCTCATACTCAGCCGTCCCGCTGATCTTGCCGCCTTTGATCACGGCTGGCCCGCTCGTTCTTGGCCCTTCAACTTCACGTATGGTCCTGTGGTCAAAGCAGAGCACCTTACGCCCATGAGCGATGACGACATTCTGGCGGTGTATCACAGCCAGGAAACAGACCGCAATGACGCCGACAATCAGCCACCAAGCGATGTCGCGGCAGGCACAGAATGATCCCAAAGCCGAAACAATCTTGAATCGGCTCCCGCCAAGGTCACTCGGCGGGTGCCATCAGTGCAGCGTGCTTTGCTGGGTGATCAAGCCGGACGATCGTCGTGTTCCTGCCGCCCTCCCGAACATGCACGCCCGCGCGAGAGAGGTCTGAGGGTGAGTTGAAGAGGGCGAGTTCAGCGCCGACGGCGGCGCAGTCCAACCGCGCCGCCGAGAGCCAGCAGCGCCGCGCTTGTCGGCGAAGGCACGGTGTAGGTGAAGCCGGACAGGTAGTGATTGCCGGGGTTGCCACTGGAGGTCTGAGCGGTGAACCCGACATAAGCGGTGGAGCTGCCGAGCGTGTTGGCCAGCGAGCCCACCAAGTACGTCTGCGGCCCGAAGGTGAGTGCCCCGTCGGCCATCGAGACCGAGAGCAGCGTGCCGTCGTACACGATGTCCACGATGATGTTCCGGCGGCTGGAGAACTGCACGGCGCCGGTCGAGACATCGCCCGAAGTCACGTTGCCGTTGCGGTAAAAGCCCAGCGAGCTGGAGCCCAGAGCGGTGTGGAACGTCACGGCAGCGCTGGGCGTGATGCCCGCGTAGCCGGAGGAGTCGTTGAACGTGCCCAGGGCCGAGGTTCCGGCGGCGCTGTTCGACAGCACAAATGCGAAGCCGTTGAAGGCGGCGAAGCTGTCCAGATAGTCCTGGCGGTACGTGAACCGTGCTGCGAACTGGTTGATGCTCTGCCGCTGGTTGAACCAGATGCTGCGGTTCTGGAAGCCGCCCGTGGTCATCTGGATGCTGTTGGCCCCAACCACTGCGGGCGTGCCCGCGTCGGCCTGGTTGTACGAGTATGTGCCCTGGGTGAAGCCGGAGATGTCGGCCAGAGCGGCGGAACTGCCGAGCGGGACGAGGGCGAACACGGGACAGAGGACAGCGATCGCGCGAGAGTGCTGCTGCATGGGAACGAACTCCTGATTCAAGACGATGCCGGTGTGAGAGTCACCGGCGCGAACGTGGCCGGACCGTTCGGCCAACGTCAGACACGGTACAGCGGCGTGGAACTCGGGCCAGACGGCAAGTGCGCTGACACCGACAGCGCTGTCATCAAGTCTGACGACATACGGCATCTGGGCTTGGCTGCGACAGGGCCACGACCCGGAGGATCAACTCCACGCGATCGGCCACGCCGATCTTGATGAACATCCGGGCCAGATAGGTACGCACGGTGGGCACGCTCAGGCCCAGGTCGGCGGCGATCTGCTTGTCTCGCATCCCCCGGAGCAGCCCCTCCACGATGCGGGCCTGCTGCGGTGACAGACGGAGCGCCGTTGAGGCCCGCTTCCAGCCATCCTCGCTGATGGGCAGCGGACGTGTCGGCGGCGTTGCGGCCGCCTTTGGCGCGGCCAGCGTCCGTCGAACGGCTCGGGCGGCTCGGTGCATGGGAGTCCCCTTCCCTGCTGCTGATATAGCAGCACGGCGACCGGACTTTAGGCTGCTGCCGGAATGGCAGCACGCTCCCAGCACACCCCAGCGTATCGGAAGCTCTGCCAGATGCTCAGGGCCATGCGGGAGGCCGCGGGCATGACCCAGCGGGATCTTGCCGCCCGGCTTCGGATGCACCCCAGCATGGTCCACCGATCCGAGATTGGCGACCGTCGCATCGACCCAGTGGAGTTCGCCAACTGGTGCCGGGCCTGCGACACGGACCCTGGGGATGCCATTCGGAAGGTGTGACGAGGCCGCGAAAGGAACCGTCTTGCACGGTGAAAACCTGCCTGAGGCTGAACAGACGCATGAAGTATGACGCGTTAACGAACTGTGGCATTTGAGTCACAGACAACTCCCCTAAACAGTGTTTAGGATTTCTTTCCACCGTGCAAGACGGGCACGCAGCATGACACGCGGATGGGCGCACAGGCTGGCGGACATACGTCCGCGCGGGTGCCCTTCCGTCCGTCCATCTTGCCGTCATGGCATCCGGCTGTCATGCCGTCCATGCGGACGCGCGGGCATCCTGCCATCACGATGCTCGTCCGCCACAGTGGCCGGAAAGCCACACGTCCCGACGTTCTGACGGTTCGCCATCCTCACGCCATGACATTCGGCTTGCCAACCGTGCGGCGCATGTGCTATGGCTGAGACATGATCATCGCAGTCGTAAATCCCAAAGGCGGCGTGGGCAAGTCCACGCTGGCCGTGCATCTCTCGGCGTGGCTCTTTCGCCGCGGCTTCTCGGTCACGCTCGCCGACTGCGACCTGCAGCGGTCGAGTTCGGACTGGGCCCGCGAAGCCGTGCCTGGGTTGCACACCGTCTGGCTCAACAACGCGGACCTGATCCTGGACGAGTTGCCGATCCTGGCTCAGGAGGCCGACTTCATCATTGCCGACGGTCCGGGGAGTCACAAGGAAAGCAGCCGGGCGCTGCTCTCGCGTGCGGATCGGGCCGTGGTGCCTGTGAAGGCTTCGATGCTGGAAGTGCGAGCGCTCTCGCAAGCCACCGGCGTCTTGCAGCAGGTCCGCAGCTTCCGCAACGGCCAGCCCGACGCGATGGTGGTGCTCAGCATGGTCGGCAAGCACTACCGGCTCACGCAAGACATGAAAGAAGCCGCGGCGGCGCTGGGCCTGCCGCTGGCGAAGACGGCCATGATCCTGCGGCAGATTTACGCCGACGCGCCTGGGCAGGCCTCGGTGGTCTGGGACATGGGCTCAAGAGCCAAGGAAGCCGTGAACGAGATCGAGGCGCTGTTCGCGGAGCTCGTGCCGGAGGCTCTCACGATGAAAAGTTCGCGATCAGCGCCAGTACTGGCGGTGACCACCGCGAGCACAAAGAGCGAATGAGAGCAGGAAGAGGAGAGGGGACCGCATGGTCGAACGACGCACACTGACCGAGGGTTTGCAGACCAAGATGCCAGCGCCGATGGACCCGGCCACCGAGCGGGCCTTTGTATACGCCAACAGCGACAAGGCTCGGGCAGCGGGGAAGGGGACCGCAGTGCGCCGCGTGCCGATCACCACTCGCATCCGTGAGGACTATGCCAAAGCCCTCAAGCGAGCATCGCTTGAACGCCAGCTCAACGGCACGGAACCAAGCGCGATCCTGGAGATGCTGGAACAGGCTTTGGAACCGTGGCTCAGGGCGCAAGGCTACATCGAATGAGCGACGAACTACCCGAGTTCGCGCGGAACGACGTCGAGCCGTCGGCAAGCGGATCATCCTTGACACCTATTCAGCGCCGCCTGCTGGTCGCCAACACCGAGATCGCGCTCTCCAAGCCCGACCGGGCCGACTTCCTGCACACGGTCATGTGTCAGGTCGGCTTGCCCAGGCGCAGGACCGAGGCCCGCACCTTCGAGCGGCACAACGGGCACATGAGCATCCTGCTCGAAGCCGGCAAGCTCTACAACGGACGCGAGTTCATTGACATGCCCTTGCCCTACGGCGTCACACCCCGTCTGGTTATGGTGCATGTTTCCACCGAGGCGATCCGTACCCAATGCCGAACCGTCGAGGTTGGGCAATCAATGCGGCAGTTCCTGAACGCGCTGGGAATGTCCACCAGCGGTGGTGAACGCGGTGGGTATACCACGCTCAAGCGTCAGATCGAAGCGCTGGCCGCGTGCAGGCTGACCCTGGGGATGCAGTCGGAGGGCCGCGTCGTCACCATCGACTCCAAGCCTATCCACCGGTTCGAGGCGTGGATTCACCCCACTGGGGCGAGGGGAGGTGGTGGTGGCGGTGGGAGTCAGGATGAACTTCAGCAAGCGCTGTGGCCGGGCGTCATCGAGCTCTCTCAGGAGTTCTACGAGACTCTGAACAACCACGCGGTGCCCTTGGACTACCGGGCCCTGTCGGCGTTGCAGCACTCGGCGCTGGCGCTGGACATCTATACATGGCTGGCTCATCGGCTCTGCCGCGTGAACAAGATTCAGGGCGTCAAGCTCAGTTGGTCCAACCTCCGCGATCAGTTCGGGCAGGAGTACGCCGATCACCGCAACTTCAAGCACGAGTTCGTGCGGGCGCTCAAGCAGGTCTGCGCGGTGTACCCCGAGGCCCGTGTGGCCCAGGAGATTGGCGGGCTCACGTTGTACCCGTCACACCCGCCGCTGAGCCGAACCACCGTGGCCATGCCGCGAGAGTTGGTGACGCTGGCCGCGACAACGCCTGTGGACAAGTCGGCCAAGTTCTGAACTTGTCCACGCTGAATCGCCACCCCCTTGTGCGCTGAATCACCACCCCCTGACCCGGCCAAAGTGCGCTGAATCACCACCCCAAACCTATAGAGATACCTATTGCTCTTCCTGTAGCGTTCGGATGGAGCCTGTGGACAAGCCTGCTTGGGCCTGTGCTCCACGGGGACCGTCGGAGCGCGGAGAGAGTCTGCAAAGGGGCATTCAAGCCAAGCTCCTTCGTTCTCTCACCACCTCGCCCAGTCTCGTCGTCGGCGATTCAGAGAACGGGTCTGCGTACTTGAGCTCAAGCAGACCCCGTTCACCGACCAATAGCCACGACGGGTCACGGCATGCCGTGGCCGGGCGTGCGAACCACTCATTCTCCATTTGAAACAACTGGCAAGCAAGGCTCTGTCCGGCTGAGAGGCTCTACGGCGCAGAGGTCGCGGCCCTGGTTCTTCAAGTCTGCCAGATGAGCGGCAGGCCGGAGGCATGGCTATATACGCAGGCAGGCGAATGCAAACACGATCGGCCACGACGGCGCCGCGGGGAGCGAATGAGTTGAATACCGATACAGGAGTCTCTAGTCTCCTTTTTGGAAGACTCGTGAGCTGGTCGATTTCCAGAGAATTGTTTAAGAATTCCGGCATCACCCCTTTGACAAACTCGTAAGAAGTTGTTGTACTAGACACCGCTCCTCCCACTCGAGCCTGTGCAGACTTTGGCATTGAGGGCACCATGAGCTTCAGACTAATCGCACCATTCGCCTGCGTAGTTTTCTCGGCAATCAGCCTTGTCGCAATCGCGGACCCACCTCCCGCACCACCCTGCGCGCCGCCTGTCCAAGATGGAGATGTATCCGCGAATCTGCCTTGCGCCGCTTCCCGGCAGTTTCAGGCAAGGGACGCCACAACGGCACTTGCGAGCTCTGCGTCTTCACAACCGATGTACCCAGACAGGCCCGTTGGGCTCGCGAATAGCCCTTGGGCAAGCGGCACAGCCCAGTGCGCAGACCAGCCCTCGTCGTGCTTCCGCTTGCCAATTACAGGTCATCACGCTGCGATCTACAAGTTGTCGAATCCGGCGCTACTTCTCGGTCAGACGCGCGGTTTTCCACTCAACATGAATCCGTTTGCGCCGCCTCGGACGACAAACTACGCGCCGCTCTCTCACCAAGCAATCGAAAGCACCGCCCCGTTCGTCACCGAGAATGCCGTTTCCAGCGGACGTCCGATGTTCCTCGGGACCCGTGAGGTGATCGCCGGCGTTGTCGACACCATTACCGGGCAACCTTTGCTACGGGAGATTGACCTAGAGCTCCCGGTTGGTGCATCTACGTATCGCATGATCAGGACATACGGCGGCAACGCGACCGGCCAAGACTCGTTTTTCCAAAATGCCGGTGGGAACGGCTTTTTTTGCAATCTGCCCTCGAAGCACACCGATCAGCCAGCGCAATCCAAATACTGGGATTGGTCTGGCGTTGGCTGGATGATGTCAGAGAATCCGATCTTGCTGTTTGACGCGCAGTACGTGGAACTGGACGCTGCCCAGCCGCGTCGTTGCTATGTCATTCTGGACGCCCATCACGCCATCCCGTTCACTCAGGACTCCCAAACCGGAAACTACGCATCTCCGGCGTGGTATGACGCAACCTTGACGTGGGATTCGACTGGTCCGAACGCGGCCGCGTGGGAACCCGCCAGTGCTACGGGCCCTGGGCGGTGGGGCACTGGGACAAACGGTCAGCTTCTGGCTCCCAAGTTCCTCTACCTTCGCCTGCACGGCGGGTCCGTGAAGTATACCTTCACAGTGCATTACGAGGACATGCCTCGAATACTGGCGAGGAACCCTGATCCAAACGGTGACCCACCCGTCACCAGCTCGGCCGGGATTGTGGCGCACTACGGGCCGCAGCTAGACCCAAGCACTCAAGACTTGAAGCCAATCGATTGTTTTCAACCCGTGGAATCGACCACTTCCCCGGCTGGTCCTGGCTTTCCCTATTACGCACTTCTGGTCAAGATTGAAGATCGATCGGGCAATCGAGTCGAGATCGAGCACACACCGCAGCGGAAGACTGACGAAGACGACGTGCAAGCATCAAGCTGCAAGGAATGCACGCAGAACTGCACGGAGAAGGGGCAAATTCGGGTCGTACGGCTGTTTGCTGCCAACAAGACCACTCCCGAGTGGACTCTTTTGTACGTGCATCGAGCATTTCGAAATTGGCAACCGGATCTCCAGCAGCTACTCACGCACTATGCGGCCTTAATTCAGGAACACGGTGGTACTTGCCCGGAACTCTTTACAGACTTCGACAAGGCTAGCAAGTGGTTCTTGCAGAACGCCGTGCACGCCGTGTACGTGTACGAGGGCGACAAGGTCATTTCGCATCCAGCAAATGGATCATGGACGCTTTCGGCAGACCAGTTCGTGTTCAAGACTGGAACGACGCGATTTGACGGTCTGATCGAACAGGACAAGGCGGATTGGGAAGTTCGCACACAGTCGGCTTTGGGCGTGCCCGTGCCGTCAGGCTGGAAGCACCGAATTCGATACACGTACGACGAGGCCTTCGAGCCCGGTAATCCGGAGAGCACGAGACCATTCCCACGTGGCACGCCAGAGATCACCAACTACTTCGGCCGTGATGACGAGTTGCCTCGGTACTTCTTCTGGGGAACACCAGTTCCGGAGGCGGGCGAGTTGGTGGGCGTCCAACCCCGGAGAAGTAACCCGGCCCTACTCAAGGTCGAGCGAACTACGCAAGAGAGTGCAGTTGCGGATTCAGCGACGACTTTGTACATGTATGCCACGACTCTTGACGCTCCACACGCTTGGGCCATGCGGTCGGGGGCAACAGTACCGAGTGGGTCAGCGGGCGAGGAAATGAATCGACTTCACGCCGCCACTATGACCGCACCGTGGGAGAGCTCAGAGCTCACACCCAAACTCAAGCACGTCATTCGCGAAGACGGGATCCAACGCTTGCGACAGGTCTACGGAGAAAACTTTGAACCACTGCAAGTCTTCTCTCCGGAGGCGATTTCGAGCGGGAACTCGAACCGATGGAATAGGCAGTCGTATGAGCGTTATGCAGCTATGACCTTTGAGTGGTCGCCATTGCCAGGCGTGTTCCGTTTCTCTGATGATCCCCAAGAACCCGGCATTTGTCCGAATCTCGGCCCGTGGATGAATCGGTTGGTGCGGTCCGAGTGCGTGCTCAACAAGGTTGATCGCGGCAGGTTGATTCGGTCTCCTCGTATTGACGCGGTTTCGCGATTTGAGCTGCGAGGAGTCGGCCCTTCGATCGACGGAATCTACGACTTACTTCGATTGCACGTTGTGCCACAAAGCGCCTGGAGCAACAGCGCATGGAGCACGCCTGCAGGGTCGCCCCCCGCGCCGGGACTTCCCAATCTAGGCTCCACTTGGGCTTGGAGCAACAAAGACACAGTGTTTCGACTCGGAATCTACCCTTTCGACAGCGCAAGCGATCTGTTTCCTTCTGCTGTGTGGCCTGGTTGCCAAGGAGCGCTTCACAGCTCGGCCTACGGCCAGCTGAGTTACTATTACACGCTCTTTCCGTTCACTTGGGTTGGTACGACTCCGCTGAATCCTGCAGCAAGCTCGCGCATTGAAGCCACGCCGCTCGGCGAGCCCATGTTCATGACTCTTGTGGATCACCACGACGGCTTTGCCCTCGGCAGTGACCGCAATGACCTCACCACAGCGACGAGATACTCTCAGAAGCGACTTCTGACTCTTCCCAATGGCACGCCTGAAGCACTCTTGTCCGCCCGGCCGAGCACGCGGAAACTTGTCGGTCTGAACTGCGCCGGCTTCAAGCTCTTCGATCGGCAGTGGAACTACGAGTCGGGCGGCATCGACGCACTGGGACCGACCGAGGAGTTCATCTACGACACGCTGTACAAGGACAGCAACAACCCGACTGCCGTAGCGACCCCCTCTCCGGGTAGCGGTTCCGGGTGGTACCCCGTAGCAACTCGTCTGATTGAGCACAGAACGCTCAGCTGGGGTGTCGCGCAGCTGCAAAGCGGACCCCAGAACAGCAGCGATCCTTGCAATACGCTCGGAATTGTGTGTGACGGACCGAACTCGGGCCTTCCTGCCGCCACAAAGGGTCTGATCTACAAGTACTCATACCTCAACAACACGACCTTGCTCGCTGATATGCGAGTGCAAAGCGGTGTGTGTGGAGCTTCCAGAAAGGTCCTTTCGCTCGAGTACACCGATACGAACAACAGCGCTGATGGCGGCGAAACCCCGCTCGTGAACAAGGAGCAACGGCACCGGTACTCCAGCACCGGCACTCTTGAGCCAACAATGGAGAAGATCACAGTACGGGAGTATCACGACAACGAACGGAAGAAAATCAAGGCGGAAATGAGGTACGAGTCGGCGGCACTCAACCGACCAGCCAACCGTGGTGGTATTGAGGTGCATCCGTTTGAGGCGTGGTTCTATTCTGAAGAAGGACAGCAAATCTGCAGGGCGTACGGGTACATCAGTGCCTCCTCGCCTGTCACGTTCGCGAGGCTGCTCAGCCCCAATAGCGACACAGACTTGGTCCATGTTGACATTTACGGCTACACGTCCGACGGACTAAGGCGATTTGAGGTGGTCGACGCGTACACAGGCACCGTCGATACCCTTCGACCGACCGCGCGAGCCTCTTGGTCAAAGTTCTCTTCAAGCCGATGGCCTGCGGAAAGCGAGATTCAAGATCTCGCGGCGCTCGTGGGTTCTCAGTATGCCAAACGAAACGTCCCGAATTCGTTGCAGCACCTCTTGCCGCCGCTGAACAGGTTGACGGCGTACTCGTACGACGGCTCTCGGCTGGAGATCGTTTCCAAGCCGGGTGACATTTATGACTTCTCAATTCTGCAGACGCCTCTCGATACCCCTGCTCGTTGGGTGCGGGCCTGCAAAGTCGCGCTCCAGTACAACGATGTGCAGTTTGTCAGTGCGCTGCGACCGGACCCGAACGGGCAGGGTACTGTCCAGACTGATAGCGCGCTTGCGTTCGGGAAACCCGGTCGTATTCAAGGCATGTGGATGGGCCGCGTGATCAACACTTGGTCAGTCGAGTGGAAGGATCCTTCTGCATCCGGGGCCGCGAATGTCGCAAATGTGTGGCTGGACAACGACCGCCCCAGTCTCCCAGCAAGTGACATCTGCTGGAGAATGTGCGAGCAGGTAGACCGCTGGCCGGTGCCACCGGGTGGCGGCCAAGTGGTCTTCCCGTGCGACATCTCCGAGACCAGCCCGCGGCTATCCAAAGGCACCTACACAGTGCTTTCCGGCACTGGAGTTGAATATGACTCCAGTGGGCGTCCAGCCTCCGCAAAGTCGAGTGGTCCACAGGGGACGTTCGATCAAACTGAAACGCAGGAACGTCGTGCCGTCTACACCGATTTCGGTCTTGTCGCCAAGCGCTTGGAGCCATCGGGAACAATCAAACGCTCAGTGTCCAACCCTCTCGGGCAGCTCCTGGCTGAGTTCGAAGGCACGATCGATCAGAGCGATTGTTGGCGGAATGTGACGGAGGAGCGATACACTGCCGGCACTACTGACACGGACAACATGGTCATGACCAAGCGCCATTGGTATGGCCAGGGCATCAATGACATACGTCAGCTCAACCGTACCCGCCATTACCGTGCTACGGCGCGACGATGCACAGACTTCGCCGACGACATCTTGGCTGAGCGAGCGTTGACCGCCGCACCATCTCCCACGTTCATCCAGAAGGGCGACTGGGAGGAAGAGTTCGGTTTCGACGGCCGCACGCGCAAGGTAGTCAGAGTCATTCGAGGTTCGAACGGCAATCAGCCCGGACGATCGATTCTGCGAAGCGAAGTGACCTGGCTGGACCACCAAGACCGGCCGCGGTTTGTGGCAACGCTCGGACCATCGGCTTCAGAGGCACTGCTCGGGCAGACATCTGCTACAGGTCTCAATCCTGCCGCCAGAGACGTGTACCTTTATGGCGATCCAGACGCCAAAGACCTCTTGCTGCTTGGTCTGGAGCGTCTGACGGAGATGCGGTACAACGATCGCGGCCTTGCCGAAGAGGAGCGCGAGTACGACGTGACCTGCGCCGTGTCGGGCTCATGTGCTTCGCCACGCTTCCGCGCCAATCGCATGTACTACGACCATCGCGGGAATGTCGTCTACCGCGAGGGTTCCGACGGTCGGGTCGAAGTGACAGCGTACAACGCCATCGGCCAGCTTGCAGCCGTGACACGATTGACGGGGGACGATGGCGACCAGGCGTCCACTCGCCGTCACTATGAGATGGAGTCTACGCGTTACGCCTATACGCCAAGTGGGCAGCCGGAGTTGATCTCCTCGTTCACACGCGTGGTGAACGACGAGGCGACCGCGAACAACAACCTGAGTACGACCGCAAACGGACAGTTTTTAGCCACAGAAAAGTCTGTTCGAGCTGACTCTATGCGGTGGTACGACCGCCAGAACCGGCTGATCGCCACGGCCGACTTCGGCACAGGCCTGGGACTTGCGGACGGGTCGACGGCGTCCGGAACTTTCCAGAACGCCTCCGCTGCATCTCTCGCTGCCCCAAGCGCGCCCGGCTCGTCGTTCAAGGATCCCCCGACCTGGACGAGCTCGGGATGGTCTATGCCATGGAGCGGCCCCGGCGTACCCATCGATCTTCGAGGTGTGCAGTTGACGCTGACATCGTATGACAAGGCAGGGCGTGTGGCGTCGGTACGATCTGGCAACGGAACACTCAAGGAGACCCTTTACGACGGGATGAATCGGGTGGTCGAGGAGCGAGTATCTTCTCCATCCGGGTTGGCGGGTGACTCGACTGTGACTGCATACGACTACGAGAACGGCCAACTCAAACGCATCGCTACGGTCAAGCCGAATCACGTGCGCGACGGTACCGGTCGGGTGAAGTTCCCCGTCTCAGGCGCAGGGACTGATCCGTCCTCGCCCTCGCCACGACCGTTGTCGCTTGACATCACGACTCTTATCTACGGCAACGAGTCTTCGATTGGCAATCCGACGAGTTCCAGCAACGAGTACGCGTCCCAGATCGTGCTCACCTCTGGAAGTGCGGTCTCGCAGAACTTTGATCGCCTTTCTCGGATCGTGTTCCCTCGGGGAGGGTGCCCGTGCGACTTCAACGGTGTTGGCGGCGTGACAGTTCAGGATATCTTTGATTTCCTGACCGCGTGGTTCGCCGGAAGTCCCTCCGCAGACTTCAACGGCGTTGGCGGTGTGACCCCGCAAGACTTGTTTGATTTCTTGGAGTGCTGGTTCAGCGCGTCAACGGGCTGCGGTCAATCGTTCAACAAGCCGTACGACCTGAGCTTCTCGTACCAGATCGACGGCGCTCTCCAACGTCGCCAGGATGCGCTTGGTAACGCGTTTGTCTACGGGCATGACGAACTCGGGCGCCTGACCGACATCGATGTTGCTCGCGGCCAGGGCGATTCAACTGCGCCTTCGGTACCGCCGGTTGACTCCATTGAACGAGTCCGTAACCAGTACGATTTGCTCGATCGACTCCTGCGCACCGAGGCCTTTGCCCGTACCATCGCTACGACGCCAACGTACTATCAAGTTGCCAAGTCGGTCTTCGCGTATGAGCCGTTTGGGAATCTTCGATCTGAAACTCTGACTCACGGGTCAATGCCCGAAGCACTCGTCAAGCCCTTGGCCTACGACTGGGCGTACGTCGATCTGACCGGAGCGGCTGCGGGCACAGCCCCCGTCGTCCCGCGTCTGACCAAGATGACCTACCCGTTCCCGCGTGGTAACCCCGAGACCAACACGCTCAGTTCTCAGTTGCTCTTCGGCTACGGCACGTCTAGTCAGGCACCAAGCGGCAACTTCCAAGTCCGCTCGCTCGACGACGCCATGCACCGGGTGCAGTCCATCGACTTGAAGTACGGCACCGCCGCGGCAATCAAGCTGGTTCGTTACGATTACGTTGGTGCCGCGACTCGCGCCGGGCTCGGGCTTGGCTCGCTCCCGGTCACTGGTGATCCTGCGGTCGTGCAGTCAGTGCGCCCCGATACCGCTACACCCGGCTCGCCTCAACTCCCCAAACTCGATCCGTTCGGGCGAATGCGCGACCTCCATTACAAGTCCAACGGCACTCAGCCGCAGACCCTCTGGCGATCGATCTACGGCTACGACCGCTCCGGCAATCGCACGTCCGAACAGGTCACCGCGACCACAGGCTCCACGTCCGTCATACCAGATCGTTCCTGGGTGTACGGCTACGACGACCTGAACCGACTCCGCGAGGCCAATCGCGGTACCGCGACCATCTCCGCCCAGCTCCCACCGACGATCGCTGACCCGGCCCAACGCCAGAAATGGGGTCTCGACTCTTTGGGCAACTGGGCGCTTCCCGGTTCCGATGCCAGCCTCCGCGGGTTCCGAGAAGACGTTCGGACGGCACCTAACCAGTTGACGCCCAACAAGCATCAGAAGCTCCGCCCCAACGCGCGGAACGAAATTGCCGCCTTGGAGTCGTGGACGTGGGAATCGTCTGACCCCGGCAGCGATCCTGAGTGGACCAGCCAGCCGGAACGGAAATTTGTGTACGATCCGCTGGGAAGGCTGGCTTTCGACGGTCAGTTCGTGTATTCGTACGACTTCTTCGGCCGATTGGTTCAAGTCAACCGCTCCGGAGCCGTCACGGCTGGTAGCACGGCTGGCACGTTGATCAACCGAGATAAAGTCGGCCAGCTGGTCGCGCACTACAGCTACGACGGCCTGGGCAGGCTGGTCCGGACTCAGCGACCAGAATCCTCCGATGACGCCTACCTCAACGTCACCAATCTGTACTACGACGGTGCCCGTGTTGTCCAGGAAGTTGGCATGCGCTCCGTTCCCGCGATCAATGGCGGTACGCGCCCCAACAATACTATTGTCAACCTGCCCCGCCGCGCTGATCAGTTTGGCGACCATGACGCAAACGCCAGCACGCCAGAGCTGTTCACCCGCGCCCGTCTTGAGCGCGAATACGTTTGGGCTGCGGACCCAACCGCATATGTGGACGAGTGCCACGCGCAACTCGCCTACACCCAAGCTGCCCTGCCGTCTTCGGGCCAGTCGGCTTCAGACGATGGTCCCGGGAACGACCTGAGCGCGACCCAGGTGTTGTGCATGAACGATGCCAACATGAACCTCGTTGCGATGAGCGACAGCCGGGGCAACATCACTGGCCAGATCGGCTACACGCCCTACGGCGAGGTGCGCTCGGCGGACTTCTTTGTGCCACCAAGTGACGGCACAACGATGTCGAATGTTGAAGCCCATCACGCCGCGCTTTGGAATCGCATCGGGCACCAGGGGCTCCGGCTTGAACGGCTGGACCGGCCGTGGCTGGCGCCGATGGACATTGCGGCGCTGCCGAGTGCTGGGTCGTATGGACAGTTTGCCAGTGTGTACCACAACCGCAATCGCGTGTATGTCCCTGATTCTGGCCGATTCAGTAGTCGCGATCCAAACGGTAGTGGACAATTGGTCCTCGGCAACAAGCGGTGGTTTGGCGGCGTCACACCGAACATGAATCGCGGCATCAGTCCGAACGTGCCCGCGATGTATGGAGACGGGGGTAACCTACACAATGCACTGGGAAGCCGACCGCTACGTGCAACTGATCCAGTCGGACTGGACTTCTCGCTGGCTGGTCAGCTTGCGATGATGGGAGTGGATGCGTATCTGGATGCAGAAGGAACGCTGGAAGAAGCCATGCAAGGTGTGTCCTTTGTACTTTCGACGCAGGACACTCTTGAAGGCTGGTCAATGCTCCAAGATGCAGACGTTGAGTGGGCTCTAGACTGGAGCGCGGACGACAACTACTTGCTTGGTGGCTCAGAAATGTTCTCGGGAAATTCTACTTCCCAAGGACTATCGGCCGGTAGCGGCGGATTCGCGTTCGCGTCGGGTTCCTTTCAGCCTTCCAAGAAGGGGCAGGCGAGAGCGGTGCGCAATAGCATGAGCAACAAGGCGAGTTACATTCACAAACGATATGCCGCTGCTCGAAAGGTATGGGTTACACAAGACGCCAAAGACACACTGTCGTATATTCGACGACACAATGGCGCCCCTCCGCCAGGAACGCAAGGGGGTTCTCGATTTGATAATGATCTTGGCAAGTTGCCGCGAGGTCAGTACAAGGAGTATGATGTGCATGTGAGGGTAGCCGGAGTGAACCGTGGACGTGAGAGAATCGTTGTTGAGACTCGTTCGGGGCGGGCTTATTACACTCGAGACCACTATGATACATTTGTTCCCATGGACTAGTGGACAATGACTGACTCTGATAATGTTTTGGATGCGTTGTTGTCACACAATGATGGACACTACATGGTGTCCCAATTGTTGCGAAGTGAGCTTGACCAGGTCGTGAGGGCCTTCTCTTCTCTTGAAGTTCATGTACATAGTGCCGACGGAAGAAAGTCAAAATCAGCAGATCGGCTGTTACGTTCGTGGAAAGAAGAGCTCGGTCTTCCGGAATATTACGGAGAGAACTGGGATGCTCTCAGCGAGTGTCTCCGAGATCACGAGATGTTGCCTCATGGTCCCACGCTGATCATCGTCGACTTCGCAGAATGTCTTTTGGAGAGCGACTCGGGTCGAAACAAAGCATGCCTTTTGAGGATACTGAATCGAATGGCGATGAAACGAGCGGAATCTAATTACCCTATCCATGACATTTCTCTGTACTATCCCCCTTTGTGGATGCTGCTCAATGTCACTGTGGGCGTTACGATTCCTTTGTGGTTAAGGTCGCTGCAGTGGCCGCTTCAGTGACACGCTGATGCGCTTCTACCCAATCTGGTGTCGGCCGCATGTTGCCATTCCTGGCGTATTTGTGTCCTTTGTTCATGAGCTCTGGTCGCCGTGATCGGATGAAATTTCAAACATGACCCGTCATCTTGCAAAGCCGCTCGTCGTCGGTGTGTTCTGGTGCGTGGCTGCGGGCTTGGCTGGTGCGCAGATGCCAGTGAAGCAGGATGCTTCGAGCACAACTCTTTCCGGCCAGGTGGACCTGGCTCGTCTCGTAGACACCTCAGCCGCGAAGCTGAATCTCCGGATTGTGTATGACGAGCAGTTTGCCAAGGGCGCGAAGGTGACGCTTCGGCAGCCGGCGCCGGTGGGGGATGCGGAGCTGTGGGGCCTGACGAATCAGTTGTTGGGGGAGCAGGGGTACACGACGATTGCGATGGGCGGAGGTGCTGATGGCGGCCGCGCTGGAGCGGGTGTTGTTGGCGCCTCGAACACCACGCTCAGCGTGGTGAAGTTTGCCGAGGCACAGCAGCGTGCCCGCGTTGAAACTCTCGAGGAAGTGACGATCGCGACACCCGGTGTGCAGCCCGGATACCGGCGTGTGCTGGTGCGATTGGAACGGGCCTCGGGGAAGGACATTGTCGCGGCGGCGCAACTGATGATGTCCAAGCCCGCGGGGGTGGTGAACGAGTTTGGCAAGGACAATCTCATCTTGCTCGGCGACATCGAGCCGCACTTATCAATCACGCTCAAGCTTATCAAAGACTTAGATTCGGCCGCGGGCGGTTCGGTGGTGCGCGAAGTGGAAACCAAGAACGTCGAACCGGGCCGGCTGGTGACGATGGTGAAGCAGCTCGCGGATAAGCAGAAGGCCGCGGGCGTGCATGAACTCCGCGGCGAGGTCGTGGCGGGGGGCGGGACGCGTGTGCTGGTGATCGCTCCGCCTTCGGCCGCAGCCGCGTGGGAGAAGCTCATTGCGCAGGTCGATCAGATCGAGCCGGTCGAGAAGCGCACGTATTCGGTGGCGGCGTTCGGGCTCAAGGAAGTCGCTTCGCTGATCGACCAGTCGATCAAGCCGACACGGGGCGCCAGCAGCGTGCTCGGTGGTGGGGGAGGAGATGAGTCTCGGTGGCGTGTATTCTCGGACGAACTCACCGGTAGCCTGATCATCACGGCTTCTCCGGCGGAACACGATCAGATTGTGCAACTCATGGACCGCCTGAGCACGATCCCCGCCGAAGCTCGCCGCCCGGTGCGGACGTTCAAGATCAAGAACCGCGGCGTGAAGGAGATGCGGCAGGCCCTGATCGAACTCTTGAACGCCGGCGTGTTCGATGGTGGGGGCGGTGGTGTGGGAGGGGGGGACCCAACCAGCCCCAGCGGCGGGAGTGTCGGCGGGCTGACGACCAGCGCCAGCACGCAGACCTCGCTGCGCCCGGCGCAAAGTCCCCCGGGCGCGATGACGACCCAAGGTTCTCCTGACGGCCCGGCGTCTGTGCCGCCTCTCTCCGGCGAGCGTTCGGTGCGCGACTTCCCACTCGGCGCTCCTCGTGCAGCGGCGTCAAACACCCGCGCCAGTCAGCTCACACTGACGGCGGACGAGCCGACCAACACGCTGGTCGCGGTCGGCGATCCGCGCGTGCTGGCCCAGATCGAGCAGCTCTTGCCGACGCTGGACGTGCGGCAGCCGCAGGTCATGCTGGACGCGTACATCGTGAGTCTGAACGACTCGCAGAGTGTGGACTTCGGCGTCGAGCTCGAGCGACTGCGCGTGAGCGGGGACACGATCATCCGTCTGTCGTCGCTGTTTGGCTTGGCGGGCGGCTCGGCGGGGGCACGCACGGTGCCGGATCGCACTGGGTTCACGGGGGCCGTGCTCGATCCCGGCGACTTCAGCATTGTTGTTCGCGCGCTTGAAGGCATCAGCAAGGGGCGCTCGCTCTCGAACCCCAAAGTCCTGGTCAGCAACAACGAGCAGGCCACGTTCAACAGCGTCTTGCAGCAGCCATTCGCGAGCACAAACTCCAACTCGACGGTGGCGACCACCTCCTTCGGTGGCACGCAGGACGCGGGCACGACCATCAGCGTCAAGCCGCAGGTTGCCCAGGGCGATCACGTGGTGCTGAACTACTCGGTCTCGCTGAGCTCGTTCACGGGCGCGGCGTCGAACCCGAACCTGCCCCCGCCAAGGCAGCAGAACAGCGTGCAGAGCAACGTGACGATTCCCGACGGGTACACGGTGGTGGTGGGTGGGCTGGAAGTCGAGACCGACGGCACCTCCAAGACCCAGGTGCCGATCGTTGGGAGCATCCCGCTCGTGGGCGAACTCTTCAAGAACACGAGCATCTCCAAGAGCAAGACCCGGTTCTTCGTGTTCCTCAGGGCCAGCGTGATGCGGAACTCGAACCTGGACGACCTCAAGTACGTATCGGAACCCGAACTGAGCCGGGCCAAGGTCGATGACGGGGTGCCCGAGGTGGTGCCGCAGGTGATCAGGTAAACAGGAACCGTCCACAGAGAGCACTGAGGGGCACAGAGAGCACAAAGTAGACCAAAATCAGGAAGATGATGATTTTGTGGTTGAAGGCATCGCCGAAGTTGGAACTTGGACGAATCGCATGATCTTCATCTCTTCATCCGTTCTGTGTCCTCCGTGCAATCTCCGCGAACTCTGTGGACTTCTGTCCCGTGAATCATGAATACGCCGCCCGTCACAACGCTGCCGGTTGCCGTGCCTGTGAGGGCGATGGACGCCGCACCGCCGACCCATGCACCCCGCAGGCCGAACGATCCATCCGTGAACAGTTCTTCCGAGCCCGCACCGTCGCCCGAATTCATGCGTCTGATCGGCCACGAGTTCGCGCGGCGGCATCTGATTCTGAGCACCGGTTCGAACAGCGGTATCGAGCATCTTTTGGTCGCCCCCACGACCAAGCCGGCGCCGATCTTCAACGTGGGTGTGCGGCTGGGCCGAGCGACGAGCACCGAAGTCCGCGACGCCGAGCTGCTGGCCGCGGCCATTGACGCCGCGTTCACCAAGGCTCACGCCGAGACCGCCTCGAACAGCACGCGGGATGCGCTCTCGGGCCAAGCTCCCTCGGTGACGGTGGAAGGCTCCGGGGATGTTGAGGCCGACCTGGCGGTGGCGGTGCGTGAGACCGAGCGCGACCTGCTCTCCACCTCCGGCAAGTCGCCAGCGGTGCGACTGGTGGATCTGGTGCTGTTCGAGGCTCTGCTCAGGGCCGCCAGTGACGTTCACATCCAGCCGGTGCGGGACCGCACGCTGGTGCGGTACCGACTCGATGGCGCGCTGCACACGGTGCGCGAGCTGCCGGGCTCGATCGCCGCAGCGGTGGTGAGCCGGATCAAGGTCATGAGCGGGCTGGATGTGGCCGAGCAGCGAGCTCCGCAGGACGGGCGGGCCACGGTGACCATTGGCGGCTCCGCTCAGC
This sequence comes from Ottelia alismoides, assembly GCA_037367405.1. Lineage (NCBI taxonomy): Eukaryota > Viridiplantae > Streptophyta > Magnoliopsida > Alismatales > Hydrocharitaceae > Ottelia > Ottelia alismoides. The sequence goes on along the minus strand of JAZKJV010009821.1, from coordinate 152,232 downwards.
AGACGAACTCACAAGCCAACTCGCAGCTCGGCCGGCGCATCGACCTGCGCGTGAGCACGCTGCCGAACAGCTACGGCGAGCGCGTGGTCATCCGCTTGCTGGACCCGGCCCGCTCGCCGCACTTGCTCAGCTTTGGTGCCTTGGGCATGCCGCAGAGCGTCGAGCGGCAGTACCTCGACCAGGTCACTCGCACCAGCGGGATCGTGCTCTCCACCGGCCCAACTGGCTCGGGCAAGACCACCACGCTCTACACCACGCTTGCGTGGATCAACTCGTCCAACGCCGGGGCGCAGTCGCGCGGCTGCGAGCTCAACATCATGACGGTCGAGGACCCGGTCGAGTACGACCTGTCCACATCGGGCCTCTCGATCAGCCAGACGCAGGTCAACCCCAAGAAGAATGTCACGTTCGCAACAGGCCTGCGGCACATCCTGCGGCAAGACCCGGACGTGATCATGGTCGGCGAAGTCCGTGACGAAGAGACCGCCCGCATGGCGGTGCAGGCCTCGCTCACCGGGCACCTGGTGCTGTCAACGCTGCACACCAACGATGCGGCGAGCGCCGTGGCCCGGCTGCTCGACCTGAGCGTGGAACCGTTCCTGGTCTCGTCATCGCTGGCGGCCGTGCTGGCCCAGCGGCTGGTCCGCAGGACGCACTCCGCATGCCGGGGCGAAGGGTGCGCCGAGTGCATGCAGACCGGGTACAAGGGGCGGCAGGGCGTCTTCGAGCTGCTCGTCTTGGACGGTCCGATCCGCGAGATGGTGGGCAAGCGCTGTTCCGCCGTCGAGATCAAGGACGCGGCTCAGCGAGCCGGGATGGTCACCCTCCGCAATGCCGGGCTGCACCTTGTCAAAGCCGGCGTCACGACCAAGGAAGAAGTCGCCCGGGTCATCGAGAACATCGAGGAGGACATCGCGTGATCGTGCGCGTGCTGGCCATCCTCGCTGTGTCGGGCTCGGGGCTGTGGGCGCTGTGGCCCCTCGGCGGGAAGGCCGTAGACACAGCAGCATCAACGGGCGCGCCAGGAACCCCGCCAACATCCGCACTGAGCGCACAGACATCAACGACAGCAAAAACAGGCGCCTCGCGCACGCTTGATCTGGCCTCGTTCCGAGCGCCGCTGTGGGTGAGTCCACCACCGCCGCCACCACCTCCTCCGCCGCCACCTCCGCCCCCGCCCTTAAAACTGCAACTGCTCGCGATCGTGGGCGCGCCAAACGCGTTCAAAGCCATGCTGTACGACCCGGACCGGGACGCGGTGCTGACTCTCAGCGCGGGCGAAGCGATCGGAGACGGCCGAGTCGTCGAACGCGTCGAAAAGAACTCGGTGAGCATCCGAGATCCGTTGCCGCCAGGTAGCGACGCCCGCAACGGGTCGGCAACAGGATTGGTCCGAACGCTCACGCTGGACGCGGGTCCGAGCGCGCCATCCGGCTTTGGGGGTGGACGATGAGCGTTCATCCTTCTGGTCAAGTTGATGAGTCCACCAAACCGCGTCTGGACTCATCCGAGGCAGCGGACAATCCGTCGAGCACCGCGGTGCGGTCATGGCCCGCCGAGCGGTTCTACTGGACGATCCTCGACGTGCCCGCGCTTGGGCGGAGCCACCGGGCAGCGCAGGCACCGCCGGGCCTGCTCGCGGAGATCGCTCTGGACATGCCTGTGCCCATCGGAGAACTGCACGCGGTGGCGATGCCCCTCCCGGGATCGGCGGAGACGCCGACGGGCACGCAGACCATTGTCATCGCCGTGCCGCGCGAGGCCTTGAGCCAGGCGCGCGCCGAGGGCGTCATCGCGGTCGTGCCGTCGGACCTGCCTGCGTTCGTCCCGAGCGGTATCGACGATTTGTCGTCGCTGAACCTCTTGGTCGGCGACTTCGAGCCTGCGGCGCTCAGGACCAAACGCACCAAGGCGCACGCGCTCGCGGCCGGGTTCGTCGCGCTGGTGTGCGGGCTGATCGCCTTCGGGCTATCTCGCCGTGCGAATCACTGGGATCAGCGTGCCGAAGCAGCCCGGCACGCCATCTCAACGTACGCCCCGACATCCGACCCCTCGAAGCCGTCCCGCTCTCCCGAGCACGAACTGGACCGAGTCCGCCGAATCAACCAGGCGGCGGCCCAGATCAAGCCGCCCGCCGATGCCTCCGGGGCGCTCACGCAGCTCTTGTCGGCGTGGCCGACCAAAGCCGCCGCCAAGCCGCAGTCGCTGAGCGTGACTCCGACCGAGATGAGCCTGTCGGTGGTGATCGAAGGCGATCCCTCCGAGTTCCTGCGCAGCGTCAAGGCCCCCGCGGGCTGGACGCTCGACGAGCCGCGCATCAACACCGTCGGCGGTGCCGGCTTAACACAGAGCGTGTCCCGACTGAGCTTGCGATTGACTCGTTCTACGCCGCTCGATGCCGGAGGTGCAAAGTGACCAGTTCGGCACGGACGGCCCCTGCGGCATGGACACTGCCCAGACCGACGCCCTTGGGCGTGCTGGCGTGGATGCTGGCGATCGTCTTCGGAGCCGCGGCCCTCACGATCACCGGCGCACGGGCTTCGCACGCGTCGGAGGCGGCACGCCGGGCCGAAGACGGGCTGAGTCGTGCCCGCAGCATCACGCTGGAGATCGAGCGGTTGAAGGCCTCGGCCCCGTCCTGGATGGCCGCCCGCCGCGAAGACACCGCGCTGGCCCCGCGGTTCACCGCCGTCTTGACCTCGACGGGGCTCCCCGCAGCGGTGCTGGCCAGCTTCTCCGTGCAGCGCGAGACCAACCTCGGCGGCAAGGAACTTGGCGCGGCCCGCGAGAAAGCGACGTGCGTCTTGAGCGGCGTGACCCTGCCGCAGTTCGGTCAGGTCCTGGCTTCTTGGCAGAACAGTGAACCGCAATGGACTGTAACCACGCTCGACCTCAATCCCATCATTGAGCGGGCCCCGCAAGCCGGCGGCGACATCCCCCTCCGCATCGTGCTCACACTCGAATCCGTCTACGTCGAAGACCGCGCTGCGCCAGTCCAACCTGCTCCGCAATCTCCCGGATAGCCGCCTGCTTCCTCAACCCACCGAATACGATCCCGCCAAGCAACCAACCGCTCATCTCATCTCTCTCGATCGCATCTCTCCGCTCAACACTCTCAACCCTCGCAATGCTCTCATCTCACTTCCAATTCCGTGGCTCTCCGTGGCCCTCCGTGGTGAAACTCCTGCTCCTCGCCACCGCGCTGTTCACGCTGCCCGCCTGCCGCTCCACCAGCCCGTACGCCCCGCAGGACCAAGCCCGCCGCGACAGCCTCCGCGCCCAGGAACTCACGCAAGAAGCCGCGCGTCTGACGGACGCCAATCCCGGACGCGCCGAAGAACTCCTCCGCGAAGCCCTCACCGCCGACCTCTACCACGGCCCAGCGCACAACAACCTCGGCGTGCTATACCTGCAGCAGTCCAAGCTCTACGAAGCCGCGGGCGAGTTCGAGTGGGCCAAGAAGCTCATGCCCGGACATCCCGACCCACGCATGAACCTCGCCTTCACGCTCGAACGCGCCGGCCGCACCAACGAAGCCCTGGACGCCTATACCAGCGCTCTCGAAACCGCCCCCGAGCACATCCCCACCATCCAGGCCCTCACCCGCCTGCAGCTCCGCGCCAGCAAACCCGACGACCGCACCCCAACCTTCCTCAACACCATCGCCCTCCGCGGCGATACCCCCGAATGGCGACAATGGGCTCGTCTGGAACTGGCCAAACGAACGCCCTGATCATCCGGATCGCGCACTCCCGCAAGCCTCGATGGTCGCCATCGAATGAGAGCCGAACCCCCTCATTCCAGTGAAGAAGAGTTCTACTGCCGTCTCGCTCGCTCCATTCCCTTTCCTTCTCGCTCCCCTGCGCGCTGACGGGCGAACTGCTCGTGCACGCACTCGTGAGGGCTCTCCGCACACGCCGCTGGTCCCTGTGATTCCGCCATCAGGTGTGAAGTACTGTCTCTTGGTCGAGGGCAGAAACGACGCCGCCGCGGAGTTCCGCGGCGGGTCGAATCTTGTTGCTCAGTCCGATGTGTAGGGCGATTCACGCACACCCGGCGAAGTACGCCGCGAGAAAGTCGAAGATGTCCTGGACGGTGACGCTGCCGCTGCCGTTGAAATCCGCGCCCGGCGAGTTGGCGAAATACGCCGTGAGATAGTCGAAGATGTCCTGGACGGACACAGTTCCCGAGCCGTTGGCGTCCGCCGGGCACGGGTTCCGTGTGACGACGTAGGACAGAACGCGGTTCGAGAGCGTCAGCACGCCGCGCCCGGAGCCTGCCACCGGAGCGACCAGCGCGTACTTGGCCAGTTGCGGGGTGCTCGGGCCCGTGCCGAAGTCGATCAGCTTGATTGCCGAGCCGATCGGCTGCGGGACGAACTGATCGACGCGCACTCTCACCGCGCCGGAGGACGGGTAGGTCAACTCGCCCCGCGCCCGGATCAGCGCCGGATCGGTCGCTCGATCCGTCGTGAACTGAAGCGTCGAGTTTGCCGACGGCAGGCTCATCGCTCCGTTGATGGTGAGCTGGTTTGAGCCACTGAAACCGCCGACCGAGAGCGTACCGGCGAAAGCCGGCGATCCCAACGATGCGGACGCGAGCGTGCCCCGCACCCGCGCGGATCCCGGGTTGAGCGTCAGGCTGCCGCCGCCGACGGTCCCGGTGAGCGTCCCGCCGAACACGGCGATTGACTGCGTCGCAGTCAAGCTTCCCGGCGTGCCGGCAGGGCCGTCGATCGTCACGCTGCCACCGATGGAGAGAGTGCGGACGGTCTCGCTCTGCCCGGCCAGGTCCATCACGCCGTCAACCGACACGTTCGCTGTGTCGGCGATCTGGTTGCTGGCCCCGCCAGCGAACAGCAGCGTTCCACCGCTCGCGACGGTGATGTTCCCCGGGATGACGGTCGTGCCGGGGAAGCGGTTGAGGAACAGTGTGCCGCCCTCGACGCGTGTGCCGCCGGTGTGCGTGTTGGCAACCCCGGCGTTGAGTTCCTGCATGCCCGCGCCGGACTTGATGAGCATGCCGGCGCCGCTGAACGCACCGCCGTAGCCGCGTTGCGATGCGGCGGGCACGTTGATGGTGAGCGCAGTATCGATCTGGATCGTGCCGCTGCCGGTGACGCCGCCGACGCTCGCGGTCCCCGCGCTGGTGGTCGAACCGCCGTTGTTGAGCGTGAAGTACCCGTCGAGGTTGTCCAAACGCAGCGTACCGGAGCCGATCTTGTTGATCGTGCCCGAGTACGCGGTGCCTGTGAGAAGGGCGGTCGCACCGGGGTAGACGACGAAGTTTCGGCTGCCCGCGAGCATGTTCAGCGGGCCGGAGAGTGTGGTTGTTCCGGTGCCGACGAAGCTGGCGTCGCCTGCGAGGACTAGTTCGCCCGTGCCGGCAGTGACGTTGAACGGCCCGGCGCCGTTCACCGCAAGCCCGCCGATGGTGTCGGTGAAGCCGTTGAGGTCGAGCGAGCCGCGCACGTTCATCGCCACGGCCTTGTTGTCGGGGAGCTGGTCGGAAGCGCCGAGCACGACGCTGGCATCGGGAGCGAACGGCAGGCCGCTGCCCGCGTCCCCGATGGTCACGGCCCCCGTCGCTGCGTTCACGCCCGTTCGGGCCAGGCGCACCGCGCCGCTCTGCACGGTGACCGCCGGGCCGGCCGCCCCGGAGCCCGCGAGCCGGACGGTGCCCAGGCCGCTGAACAGGACCGAGGGGGCCGCGAGGGTCGCCTGGATGTCCAGGTCGATCGGGGCGAGCGAGTCGGCGCTTTCCACGGCGAGTGGGACCGTGCTGGCCAGCGTGCCCGGCCCGGCGACCGTCGCGGCGGTCATGCCGCCGGGCGTGTTGACGAACTCGAGGACCCCGCCGCCGAGCGTGAGCGTCCCGCCGCCGAGCTCCAGGCGCGAGCCGCCGCCGAGCTTGATGCGGCCGATTGTGTCGGCACGCCCGTTCATCCGCCACATGCCGCCGCTGTCGAGCGACACCGCGGCGGTGTCGGCGACGGCGCCGTCGGCCTGCTGGTTCAGCACGCTGGTGGAGCCGGTGACGCTCACGCTGTTGCGCAACGAGCCGGAGAGAGCGTCAGGGGGGAGCCGCATCTCGCCGGAGGCGACGACGAAATCGCCCGTGAACCCGCCGGTCGCGGCATTGAACGACAGCTCGCCGGGCCCGGTCTTGAGCAGGCGTCCGCTCCCCGAGAGCGTCTGGCCCAGGAGGTACCCGGTCCTCGTTTCGGGCACGTTCAGCTCCAGCACGGCGTCCTGGGGCTGCGATGCGGCGGCGAGGATGTACCGAATCCCCGCGTTTGTCGTGCCGAAGAACTTCAGCCGCGCGATGCCTCGCTCCACCCTCAGATCGCCACTGAAGTAATCGAACATAGATTCGTTGAACGACACCGCCTCGGACGGCTCGGCCTTCACGACGACCGTGCCGTTCCTCGGGGCCGTGCTCGCCGCAACGCCCAGGAACGTGATTGGCTCGGGCGCCTCGAACTGCAGCACGGAGTTGAACCCCATGCGGACCCACGTGTACGGCCAGACGACGTTGTCTGCTTGGATCAACACACGCGGGTTTCGCAGCGGCGGCACGGGTGGGATGTTGAACGGCGCCCAGCTTGCCGGCGGGATCGAGCTCGGGGGGTAATCGACGCCGTTGGCCTCGGACCCGATCGTGATGGCCTCGGACCCGTCCCCGAATAGCAGGAACTGTTCGCCCGTGCCCCAGAAGGCCACGGTGCCGTCGTAGACGCGGACGGGCGTCGACCACGCGACGTTGATCGCGCCGCCCGAATAGGTGCCGGGCAGCGGGTTGATGATGAGGGTGCCCGGGCCCGACTTGACAAACGGTGTCAGCATCCCCGACGAGTTCAGGCGGCTGGACTCAAGCATGAGGGCGCCTGTGCCACCGATCCAGGCGTTACCGGCTGTGAATCGCGAGTTCGTGAACACGTGCGTGCCCGTGGCCTGGGGATTGCGCACGAACCACTCGGTCGGGCCATAACTGCCGTCGCCGGCGATATTCAAGTTGCCGCGCGTCGTGATCGTCAGCGATTTGAACTCCGGCGCTGGGCCGGTTTGAAATGAGCCAAGCGTTCCGGTCTCCCAGATGATGCGGCGGGAGGCGTGCAGATCGTCCGCGATGACCGCGTGTTCGAGCGAATCGACCTGATCCACCTGCGCCGAACGACCCGACGTCCCTCCTGGGATGTTCGGGACCATCCAGTTCGCGTATACGTCGTTCGCGGCCGTGATGACAACAAAGTTCGACCCCGTCGGCGCGTCGGAGATGAGGTTCTGGACTCGCCGGACATGCTCGGTCGTGCCCCTTGCTACCCAGATGGCCTGTTGTCCGAGCGCGATTCCCGGGCCGGCCGTACTCGCGAGCCCGACGCAGACCGCCGTGCCCGCCATTTTGATCAATGAATAAGCCGGGAACGAGAGGAAATAACTCGGCGCAGATGCGTGCATGGTCGGTCTCCGTTGGGTAGCGTCTAGCCTCCCCTCTCTCGACCCGCGACAACGGCCGCCCCCGACCTTGGCGGCAAGTCAAAAAAACTCACGGCGCCATCCACACCCGCGCCGTCCCATCCCGCGAGCCCGAGATCAGCAGCCGCCCGTCCGGCGACATGATCAAGCGTCGGACGTGCGACTCGTGCCCGAGCAATAGCCCCACCTGCTCCCACGTCCCCGTGTCCCACACGCGGATCGCCCCCGTCAGATCCGAACTGAAGAGCCGCGACCCGTCGGGCGAGAACACCACACCCAGCACCTCCCGCGTGTGACCGACGCACGCGCCAACGGCCCGCATGGAAGGCACTTCATACAGCACGATTCGCTGGTCGGTCTCCACAAGCGCCATCGTCCGCTCATCCGGCGAGAACGCTACCGACTCGATCGCCGGCCGAGTCGTCGGCTTGGCCAACATCTCTGCACCGTTTGCGTACCGGTAGAGCACGGTCGTGCGCGATCCGCTTCGGTTTTCCGTCACGGCGATCAGCCCCGCCCGCGTGTTCAAGATCGGTGCGACAAACGTTCCGAGCACCGCACCTGGGAGCCTGCGCTCTGCCCCCGCAGCGATGTCCCACACCTGTGCCTCCGACCGGGCGGGGGAGTAGTTCAGCAGCACCAATCCCGACGCGAGGTCGAACGCCGGCTGATCCAGCACCTGCACGTCCTGCGAAATCTCCGCCCGCTCGTTCAGCGTCCGTGCGTCCAGCAGACGGACCCGTCCGCCCAGCTCCCGCGTGAGAACCATGCTCTCATCCGGCGACAGCACCACGTCCAGCAAGAGGTTGTCCAGAGTGCGCTGCGCCAGCCGCTCGCCCGTGCCCGCGTCGTACACCGCCACCGTCCGGTCCCAACTCCCCGTGATTGCCTGCCCTCGGCTCGCCGCATATGCCAGCGGATGCACCAGGTGCGAGTGCCCTTTCAGCGGGAGAGGGTTTGGCGTGGGCCGCGCGGCATCCCACACTCGCAGCGTCCCGTCCCGCCCAGCACTGACAATCCGCCTCGAATCCGGCGTGAACCCGACGTCCACAATCTCCGACTCATGCCCCGTCAGTTCGTACAAAACCTCAAGCGTCGCTGCGTCAAACACCCGCACCAGTCCATCGCGCGACGCGCTCGCCAGCACCCGCTCGTCCGGGCTGAGTGTCAGGTTCTCCGCCGCGTCGTGCACATACTCCGCCCGCGCCACCCGCCGCGTCGCGCCTGGCGACAAGTCCCACGATTCCAGATCCCCGCTCTGCAACACGCAGGCCACCCGATCGTCACCCAGCGGCGCCATCGAAAACACCGCGCGACTGAGCGTCTGGCTCGCGCTCAGACGCGCGAGCGTCGCCACGTCAATCATCTCGATCCGCAATGGTTTGGGATCGCCCTCCGCCGATGCTACGAACACGCGTGTTCCGTCCCGCGACAGCCGGATCCGCGCCCACCGCGCGTTCGGCTCGGGCGCCACGCGCCGCGCCTCCGCTTCGCCCGCGCGGCGCACTACCACCTCGTGCTGACCGCCAGTGTCCAGCAGCACCGCCAGCACGCCGCCATCCCCGCTGACACTCATGTCCAGGCAGCGGATCCGGCGCGGCTCCGGCTGCGCGCGCGCACTTGCCAGCGGCGCCAAGAGCCCGCCCCACGCCGGGTCGCCAGCGTCCACCATGAACTGCGGCGGGCGCCCGCACCGCCCCGCATGCTCAAAGAACCTTCCCCTATCCACCACCTCACCCGCCCCGTCACTCTCCAGCCCGACGCGCAGCATCTCCCCCGCCCGCACCAGCACCACCCGCTCGCCCGACTCGACATGCACCGAAAACGGCGGCGTCATTCCAGGCCGCGTCACCCGCCAGCTTTGGTCCAGGCGCGCAAACATGTGCCGGAACTCCCACCCGCGATGCCGCGCCGGCGACGACTCCAGTTCCCGCCGCGCCGTCGCGATATCCCCCGCCGCGATCGCGCTTGACGCGGCGCTGAGCGCCGAGCGGTACGACTGCCAGACCGCGGCTTCCCGCGTCCGCCGCGCGTCGTTCCACAGCAGCACGATCATGACGATCGAGACGATGATTGCCGCCAGCGATGCCGCCGAGATCGCCGAAAGCGCCCGATGCCGACGTACAAACCGCGACGCCACATACCCCCAACTCGGCGGCCTCGCCAAAATCGGCTGAAACGCCAGGAACCGTCGCAGATCCGCCGCGAACTCCGCTGCCGACGCGTACCGCGCCGCCGGGTCTCTGTGCATCGCCTTGTGCACGATCGTTTGGACATCGGGATGGACACTCGGCGCGATCGCCCGCAGCTTCTTCGGCGCATCGTTCAGCACGACACGAATCGCAGACCGCGCGGGAAGACCTTCCACATCAAACGGTTGCTCCCCACTCAAGACCTCGAACGCGATCACGCCCAGCGCATACACATCGCTCCGCGTGTCCGTTGCCTGGGCGTCCCCGCCCGCCTGCTCCGGGCTGAGATACGGGAGCGTCCCGACGATTTGCCCTTCCATCGTGCGCAGCGACGCCGTGTCGTCACCCTCCAGCAACCGAGACACGCCGAAGTCGAGGATCTTGGGCTCAACCCCGATGCCGCCGTCAGTCCGGCCCGACGTGACCGTCGAGTCGCCCGTGCCACCGCCGGATTCCGTCGCGGGCTGCACAAGGATGTTGTCGGGCTTGAGATCGCGATGAATCACGCCCTTCTGGTGCGCGTGATGCACCGCGTCAGCAATCCGTGCCAGCAGCCACAGCCGCTGCTCGACGCTCGGACGCTCGCGCCGCACGTACTCGCGCAGTGAAACCCCGTCCACCAGTTCCATCGCCAGATACGGACGAGCCGCCCCGCCCGGCGTCAGAACCGCGGATCCCGCTGCAAAGAGCTGGACGATCCCCGGATGCCGCAGCCCAGCCATCGCTCGGGCCTCGCGTCGGAATCGGCGCAGCGCCCCCGGCCCGAGCAGCCCCGGGTGGATGACCTTCAGCGCCACCCGCCGTGACGGCTCCTCTTCCATCGCCTCGTACACGATCCCCATCCCGCCTCGTCCAATCTCGCGCACGATGCGATACCCGTCGATCGAGGACGGCGGCGTGTCTGCGTCCGATTCCGCATCGGCATAAATCTGCCGAGCCAGCCACAGTCCGCCAAACCCTGGTGCCGTGGGGGGGGGTGTCGCTCCCGCGTTCGCGTCCATCGCGAGCAGTTCCATGACCTCCTGCTTCAACCGATCATCTTCTCCGCACGCCGCACTGACATACGCCTCGCGCTCGCCCGCTGGCAGCTTCACCGCGTCGTCGAACACTTCGCGGACCCGGGCCATCCATCCCGTCGGTGTCATGCCGCACCGCCGGTGCGCCGCTTCAACCACGCCCTCGCAAACCGCCAGTCGGCCTCCGCGGTCGACAGGCTCACCCCAAGGCGCTCGGCGGCCTGCGCCACGCTCAAGTCGCCGAAGAACCGGTAGATCACCAATCTCGCCACTCTCGGGCTGGAGAGTTCCAGTTCTTCGAGCGCCTCGTCCACATCCGTCAGGTCTGTTTCAACGCCCAAGCCGTAGTCCGCGTGCAGAGTGACCTGGACTCGCCCTCCGCCGCGCTTGAGGCGCCGCCGAGCCTTTGCATGATCCGCCAGCACACGCCGCATCGCGATCGACGCCACCGCGCGAAAATGACACGCGTCCGCCCACCGGCTTGAATGTTCCGCCGACAACTTCAGATAGGCCTCATGCACCAACGCGGTCGGCTGGATCGTCATCGCCCCGTGCTGCCGAAGCATCCCCGCCGCAATCCGCCGAAGCTCGTCGTACACCACCGGCAACATCGCCTCGGCCTGGGCAGACTCGTCCGCCCGCGGCGTCAAGGGTGTCCGTGGCTCGTCCGAAGCGCTCATCGGTGTTTATATCTACCCGGTTTCGACCTCACATGCCACCCGATTCCAGCGGCCTGACGCGCACACTGACACCAAACGGACGGGCCTCGGCGACCTGACCGTTCCAAGAGTGCGTCAAAGACCCAGCAAGGAGGCGTACCAGTTCCAGACGCTCCCCGAGCCCCACAAACCCTTCGGCGCCCTCGCCGAAGGGTTCTTGGGATTGAAAAGTGGAGCCGGGGGGATTCGAACCCCCGTCCCGGGACAGTCCGCCCGGCGCCTCTACGCGTGTGTTTGGTCTTTTGATCTCGGCGTCGCGGACGGGGACCAACACCCTGCCGCGATACCCAGCCCCCAGATGATCCTCGCCCACGCGCCCGGGGGCGCCACTTGTGAGCCAGCCTGATGTTTTTCGAGCCCCGCCCTATCAGGCGTTGAGCGGGGATCGTGCAGCCTTAGTTAGGCCGCGAGAGCGTAGTTGTTATTGGCAACTATGGTTTTGCATGCTTTTTACCTGGCCGGCATGCTCCAGGACGCGCTAGCGACGAGCATTCCCTGCCCGGTCGATAACCAGTTCGGCCCCGGATGTCAAGGAGGAACCATCATAGGAGGGCCGGGCGGGAGATGGGGGTCGATCAGCAGCCTGCGAACCACAGGCCGAGAAAGTCGAAGATGTCTTGCGCCCCGACGCCGCCGCCGGAGACGTCGGCACGGGGATCGCCGGCGAACCATGCGGTGAGGAAGTCGAAGATGTCTTGCACGGACACGCCGCCCACGCCGTTGAAATCGGCGACGCAGGTGTTCCCGCCAATGACCGGCCCGGACCAGAAGGCGAGCGCATTGACATAGCCCCAAGATGGGCTGTTGATGTTGAAAGGCGCAAAGCCCGAGACGGTGAGCGACGCGGTGCCGCTGGCAGAGGCGGGCACGAAGCCTGAAACCTGGAGCGAGCGCACGCCCGCGGCGGAGAGATCGAACGACCCGTTGCAGGGTGCGCCGGCGGCGGCGATCTGGGTGCACACGATCGGGGTCGAGGTGTGCGAGGCGGTACCGATGAGGAAGCCGGAGACGGCGATATTCGAGAACGTGAGATTGCCCTGCGCATCCCTGGTGGCCGGGACACTCAGACCAGAGCCCGGGGCGGCGTGTCGGAAGGCGAAACTGATGATGCGGGCGGGTGCGCCGCCGCCGGGGTAGGGGACCACGGCATTCCACGTTGCGACGGCATTGATCTGAATGTCGAGGATCGCGACCTGATCACCCGGGCCGATGCGGATGGACGCCGAGCCCGTGTAGTCGGCGGCCGCGTTTACAGACGAGATGCCAAGAACATAGTTCGCATTGCCGGACGCGACGGTTGGGACTGGGAAGCTGACGGTCGTCTGGGCTGGCGCGACGTTGGCGCACGCCGCGACCGACAGGACCGCTGCGGCGGAGGCACGAACGAATCGGTAGAAACACTGAGCCATGCGTGCAGTATCGCTCATGCACACCCCCAAATCCAGCACGGCGGTGCAAAGATTCACCCAGCCAAGCACGCTCGCATTCAACCCTTGCCCGGCGGGGCGAGATTGGAAGGGGCAGTCTGGGCTTGTGGGGTGGAGGGAGTGGGGGCAGGCGAGGTCGGCTGCTCCTCAGCCTTGGATTCTGGTTTGGGGTCAGGCTTGGCTTGGGGTTTGGACTCGGGCATTCCAGATTCGGGTTTGGGAGCTTCGGGCTTCACCGGCTCGGGCTTCACGGGTTCCGGTCCGGCCGGGTTCGGGGCCTGCGCGGGGGGCTTGCCGGCGGGCCCGAGCTGCCGGTACTTCTCGCGGTATTTCTCGGCGAGGGCTTTGTGCTTATCGACAAGCTCGATGGAGCGCCCGTCGAGAAACGCCTTGGTCACATTGCTGGTGATCTCGAGAATGTCGCCGTCAACGAGCACGAGCGTGGCGCTCTTGCCGACTTCGATCGACCCGTACTTGTCAGCGACGCCCAGGAGCTTGGCGGGGCGGATGGTGATGGCCTCCAGCGCGATCTTGGGGTTCAAGCCGTGTGCGACTGCCATGGCGGCGGCGTAGGGCAAGTTGCGCTCGTTGGCGGCTTCTTCGCCGCTGGAGAGGCACCAGTTCACGCCGGCGCTTTCCAGGCGAGCGGGAAGCGTGTACCCCTCGTCATACGGCGAGTCGTCGCGCTTGGGGAAGCGGAATGCGCCTTCGACGATCACGCTGACCTGGTGGCGTTTCAGGAGATCGGCGCACATCGCCGCATCGCGCCCACCGATGATCACGCAGCGGAGGCCATGTTTCACGCACATCGCCACGCCTTGCTCGATCGCGTCGTAGTCGTTGGCCTCGATGTAGACGGGGCGCTGGCCTCCCGGCCCCTTGAATGTTGGCAGGATGCTGCGCATCGCCTCGAAGCGGAGGTCCTTGGGCTGGTCCGCAGGGCCCGCGGCGTAGGCGCGAGCCGACGTGAGCAGGTCGTCGATCGACTTGATCGAGCGATCGATCTCCTTTTGCTGCTCGTCACGGGACTTGTTCATCCACCACGCATCGACCGGGCGGGGGAAGGGCCAGTTGATGATCAGCCCGGCATCGTCGAGCGCGGTCATGTCTTCCCATGTCCAGCCTTCCAGGCGCATGACACTGGCGCGACCGGGGAACAGGCCGCCGGGACCCGAGAAGTAGGCCAGTTGCCCGGACATGCTGGTCTTGGGGAACACGCCCGCGAGGAGCACGCCGTTGGAGCGTGTGACGGGGAGAATGCTCGAATCCGGATTGACCGCGACTGCGGCTCGGACTTCGGGCGTGCCGGTGCCGACTTCGCCCATGTCGAGCGTGGCCCGCACGGCGGCGATCTCGATCAGGCCGATCTGCGAGTACGGCGCGATGAGCCCGGGGTAGACGTGTTTGCCGGTGCCATCGACGATGCGGACCTGCTCGGCAAATCGCGGGAGCGGAGCCTTGCCCACGGCTTCAATCACCCCGGCTTTGAAATAGACGTAGCCGTTCTCGATGATGTCGCCCGTGATGGTGTGCACGGTAGCGTTTTCGATGACGATGGACTCGCTCTGCGCGGGGGCCTTGGCGACCAGGTCCTGAGCGTGGCAGGGCGCTGGAGCAAGCAGAGCGGCGACGACCAAGCTGGTCGCGGTGGCGACGAGACGAAAGGCGAATGAGAACCGGTTCACCACGCACCTCCGCTCTGTTGCCAGACTTCGCACCCGCACTCGCCCATCCTGCCCCAGCGCGGATCGACGCCGCGACGAAGCATGTCCAGATAGATCTCCCGCCGCGCGTCTTGAGCCTGGCGGATCGCGCCGGCCAGAATCAAAGAGCGTCCACCAGCCCGGGCATCGGCAAGCGTGCTCATCCATTCCTGGTCGAGATCGCTCGGCGGAGTCGAGGGTGCTGCGGGCTTTTTGTCATCCTTGGGCGGGTCGCTTGTGGTGGTCTTGGAGGTTGACCCGCCGCCTTTCTCGCGTTTCTCCTGGGCCAGAATCTTCTGGATCAGGCGCTGGCGTTCGGCGGCGTTGGCTTTGCGCAGCTCGGCGTCGCGTTCGAGCGAGAACATCAGACGTCCGTCGACCCACGTGCGCTCGGCGCGGGACATGCTGCTCATGGGCGGTCCGGACCACAGCACCAGGTCGGCGTGCTTGCCCACTTCGATCGAGCCGACCTTGTCGTCGATCTTGAGCTGTCTGGCGGGGTTGAGGGTGACGAACTTGAGTGCTTCTGCGGGGGTGACGCTCTTGCCGCCGTACTTCAGGGCCTTGCCCGCCTCGACGTTGAGGCGTCGAGCCAGTTCGTCGGAGTCGGAGTTGTAGGAGACCACAACGCCGACCTCGTGCATGATCGGGCCGGCGTAGGGGATCGCGTCCTGCACTTCGACCTTGAAGTTCCACCAGTCGCTGAACGCTGAGGCACCGATGGCGTAGTCGCGCACCGCGTCGGCAACCTTGTAGCCTTCGAGAATGTGCTGGAACGTCCCGATGCGGAATCCAAAGTCCCGGGCGACGCGCGTGAGCATGAGGATCTCATCCTGGCGGTAGCTGTGGCAGTGCACCAGGCGCGTGCCACCCAGAATTTCCGCGAGGGCTTCGAGCTCAAGATCGCGACGCGGCGCGGGCACGGAGCCCTTCTCAGGCTTGCTGCTGCTTGGGAACTTGGCCAGTGCGCCGCGGAAGCTCTGAGGCAGGCCGGCAACCGCGTCGGCGCCTTCGGCGGCGGCATAGGCGCTCCAGCTTCGCGCATAGTCCTGAGCCGTGGTGAAACGATCGCGGATCAGTGTCTCGACGCCCATGCGGGTCTGCGGATAGCGGGTGGTGCTGCGTTCGCCCCAGTTGCTCTGCTTGACGTTTTCGCCCAGGGCGAACTTGATGCCCGAGATGGCCCCCTCAAAGTGCATGTCGGAGGGAGCCACCACGCCCCAGCGGACCTTGTTGACCTGGTTCTGCCCGCCGATCGGGTTCGCCGAGCCGTGCAGACTGCTGACCGCGGTGACGCCGCCCGCAAGCTGGCGGTACCAGGAGATGGAATCGGGG
This sequence comes from Ottelia alismoides, assembly GCA_037367405.1. NCBI lineage: Eukaryota > Viridiplantae > Streptophyta > Magnoliopsida > Alismatales > Hydrocharitaceae > Ottelia > Ottelia alismoides. Next base: position 136,365 of record JAZKJV010009821.1, on the reverse strand, counting down.
TCGGTCACGTCGCCGATGCGGACCTCGGCGGTGACGGCTTGCCCGCTTTCGTTGACGCCCTTGGAGATGCCGGTGTGGCTGTGACAGTCGATGATCCCGGGCGTGAGGTGCTTGCCCTTGGCGTCGATGACCGTCCATTCGCCCGGCAGGCTGGGCATTGAGCTGGCGACGAGCGTGATCTTGCCGCCTTGGAAGGCGACGAAGCCGTTTTCAATGATGCCCGCCGGGCCGGAGGTCCAGACGGTGGCGTTGGCGACCAGCACGCTGCCCTGCTCCGGAATCTCCTTCATCGCGAACGGACCCACGGGCAACCCGAGACGCTCGGGGATGGTGTTGATCTCGTCGGCTTCGGGCGTGGGCACCGAGCGGGCGAGTTGGAACGACTCGCCCCCATCTTCTTTGGTGGAACCTGACAGGCGGCCGCGATCGGCGGTGGGCGTCAGCACGACCTTGACGCTCGCTTGATCCGGCGTCAGGCCCACCACGGTGTACCTGATCTTGCTCACCAGCTTGTCGGTGCCTTCTTCCTTCATGTCGAAGGTCACGTCTGTGACTTTAAGTTCATCGTCAGCACGCTTGACGCTGATGGACTTGTCGCCGCCGATGTACACCGTTGGGTGCTGCGGGTCGTCAGGCTTGGCGACGCCGTCCTTGATCACGAGCGTCCAGGTGCCTGCCAATGCTCCCGGGGTGGGCTTGAATTCCTTCTTGGCCTGGGCGGCGTCCGCGGCGGGCTTGGGCGTGCGAACGGCGGACCACGAGAATGTCTCGCCGCCGGTACGCACTGCGGTTGCATGCATCACCAGCGCACCATCCGCACCGCGTTCGACGACGCCCGTGTTCACGAACACGCCCTTCTCGCCGAATGGGTCGTGATCAAACACAAAGCTGAATCGGCCGTCCTGGTCAAGATCAAAGTCACGAGCCTTGCTGGTGCTGCGAGTCTTCTTGCCGGCGTCGGTGGTTTCCTTGATGACGGTGATCTTGTTGCCTTCTTCGATCGCGAGCGTGATGACGCCAGGGATTTTGGGCTCGGGCACGGTCTTGATGGTCCACGTGCCTTCGAGATCAAACGGCGTCTTGGGCGCGATGGGGTGACGTATGCCGTCAATCCAGACATCGATGATCTTCCCGGGCTTGATGTACCCGTCTTCGCCGGGCTTTGGGGCGTCTGGGCGATCAACAAACAACGGGCCGTCGGCGATCACAAAGCTCGCGGCTTTGCCTTTCTCGATGGTGCCGAGCGTGCCTGAGACGCCCAGCATTCCCGCCGGGTTGGTGGTGAGCATCGCCAGGGCCTTGTCGCCGGGCAGGCCATGCTTGAGCGCCAGCGCCAGCCGATCGCGGAACCCGCCGCGTCCGCCGAGCTTGTCAGGAACTTTGCCCGTGGTCAGCGCGACGGTGAGGCCCGCGGCGTCCAGGCGTCGCGGGTTGGTCGGGGCCTGCTCCCAGGCGATCAGCGTGCCGAGGTCGACCGAGTCGGCCTCGCCGATGCTCCCGACGCGCGGGCGGGCCGGATAGTTCAGCGGAACGATCAGCGGTGCCTTGGCGCTGACCAGAGCCGCCAGTCTGCGATACTCCCGACCGGATCCGAGCACGATCGGCGTGCGCGCGAACTCCTTGGAAATCGCCAGGCCTCGCAGGCTTTCGAGCTCGTCAGCCGTATCCCAGAGTGTGGGAATCTTCAGCGCCGGGCGCAGCGCGTCCAGCGCGTTGACGGTTTCCTTGAAGGCGCCGGCTTCGCGCTCGCGGGCCTGGGCGTCCGCGTCGATGAGCGTCTGGCGGATCAAGGCGATCGCACCCATCTGCGAATCCGGATATCGCACCCAGCGGGCGTCGTCCTGCCCTCCGCCGCCGAAGTCGCCGGAGGCATCAAAGCTCATCGCCTGAAATACGCGGTCGGCGTAGACGCGCGGGCGGGCGTCTGACGGGTCAGCGCTGGCCCTGGCGAGCGAAACGACGGCCCCCGTGCCGCGAACCAGCCCCGTCTTGGGCGAGATCGCCGCGGCGACAAACCCCATCGAGCGGAGCGTGTCCGCGGTCTTCTCATCCACTCCTCGGGCCCCGCGGTCCAGCGCGGTGCGCTGCGGCGTGATCCGGGGGTTCCAGTGCGACCCCGGCGCGGACATGTCCGGGCGCGGTGCATCGACTTCCACATACGGCTCGATGAACCCGGCATACACGTGCATGCCCGTGCCGTCTTCGACGCGCACCGAGGCGGGCAGCTCCGGGGCCTTGGCGGGCTTGCTGGCGTCGGGGGCTTGTTCGATTACGTCGGTGATCACGCCGTCGCGGATCACCACCGTCGCACCCTCGAGCTTGGCCCCCGGCTTGGGATAGACGGTCGCGTTGACGATCGCGAAGTGCCCGCTTGCCGGTTCGAGGCGCCGCGGGCCGTTGGGCGGTGGTGCCAGAGCGGAGGTCGAGGTGGGCTGAGCCGTGGACGAAAGCGCCCACCACAACAACGCGCCCGCGGCGGCGAGGACCGCCAATCCGCGGCTGAGGGTCTGCCAGTTCATGGGCAATAGCTTAACGCTTCCTGTGCCCCCAGGCGCGCCGCCGCTCCCTATTCGACCTTCCGGGCGTGTACGCTTGTCGGGAGCGCACCGGCGCACCCCCGGGCCAATTCGCCCGCGCGTCCCGCACCTGTCTCGGAGCCTGCACATGCCCAGCACCACCCGTCCTGCAGTCATCAAAGGCAACGCCGCCATCGGCCAGTCAGGCGGCCCAACCGCCGTCATCAATCAGTCCCTCGCCGGCGCTGTTGAACAGCTCAAGACGTTCAAATCCGTCAAAAAGATCTTTGGAATGCGTCACGGCGTCAGCGGCCTGGTCAAGGACCAACTCGTGGACATGGGCAAGCTCAGCGCCGCGGCCCTCAACGCCATCGCCAAGACGCCCTCCGCCGCCCTGGGCTCTTCGCGCGACAAGCCCGATCGCGACTACTGCGCCAAGATCGTCGAAAGCTGCAAGAAGAACGACATCCGCTACTTCTTCTACATCGGCGGCAACGACTCGTCTGACACCTGCCGCATCGTCAACGAGATCGCCAACTCCGGCGGGTATGAGCTCCGCTGCTTCCACATCCCAAAGACCGTCGACAACGATCTCATGCAGTCTGACCACACGCCTGGCTTCCCGTCAGCCGCGCGATTTGTTGCCACCGCCTTCCTCGCCGACGCCCTCGACAACGCTTCGCTCCCGGGCGTCAAGATCAACGTCGTCATGGGTCGCCATGCGGGCTTCCTCACCGCCGCCAGCGCTTTGGCACGCGGTAATGACAAGAACTCCGCCAACAACGGCCCGCACCTCATCTATCTCCCCGAAGTCCCGTTCGATACCCAGCGCTTCGTGCAGGATGTTCAGCGCGTCTACGACAAGCTCGGGCGCTGTCAGATCGCCGTCAGCGAAGGCATTCAGGATAAAGACGGCAAGCCCATCACCACGCTGTTGGTCGAAGGTCTCGAGAAAGACGCCCACGGCAACGTGCAGCTTTCCGGCGTCGGCGGGCTCGGCGACGGGCTCAGCGACTTGGTCAAGAAACACGTCAAGACGTCCAGCGGCAAGGCCCCGCGCGTCCGCGCCGACACGTTCGGCTACTTGCAGCGCTGCTGGCCCGACGCCTCGGTCATCGATCAGAAGGAAGCACGCGGGGCCGCCAAGTTCGCCGTCAAGCTCGCGCAGCAAGGCGTGGCCTCGGCCTCGGTCGCGATCGTCCGCAAATCCAGCAAGCCTTACAAGTCCGAGTTCAAGCGGATCGAACTCACTGACGTCGCCGCGAAGACCCGCCACATGCCCCCTGAGTTCATCGACGGGACCAACAACGTCACCAAGAAGTTCATCGACTACATCACGCCTCTGGTCGGCACGCTGCCCGCGGTCGCACGTGTGTGACATCGCGGCGCTTGACGAGCCGCGAGCGGAAGCGAGCGAGAAGCGGAAGCGGAGAAGCGAGCCTGACGCGGGCGTGACGGCGTCCGCGTGCGCTCGCGTTGCAGGTCTTACACCATCCCGAGGTACTTGTTCGTATGTTCCTCGGCGAGCTTGGCGTGCATGACGTGATCCTGCCATTGCCCGGCGATGAAGAGCATCCGCCGGGCGGAGCCTTCCACGCGGAAGCCGCACTTGGCGCAGACGCGCAGGCTGGCGCCGTTCTTGGGAATGACGTTCGCCTGCACGCGGTGCAGTCCCAGGCCACGCGGCTCGGATGCAAAAGCGAGATCGAGCAGCGCCGTGACGCCTTCGGTCGCGATTCCCTGCCCCAGGTGAGTCGCCGCGACCTGCCACCCGGCGTCCGCATTCTGAAACGCGCCGCGCACGATGTTGCTCAGCGCGAAGGTCCCAGCAACTTTGCCGGTGGTGTGTTCGATGGCGATGAGGCGACAGGCGGTGCCAAAGTTCAGCCCGTGCTCAGTGCGTTCGAGCTGTTCATCAAAGTACCTGCGCATGTCGCCGGCTTCAGGGGTGCGGGGCGACCACGGGCGGAGATGCTCGCGCGAGACGCTGTAGAAATCGACATACGCGTCGAAGTCTTCGCGGGTCATGGGGCGCAAGGTCAATCTGGGCGTCCGCAGCGGCGAGATGACAATCGGCGCATCGGGCATGTCGTTCACACGCGCTGGTGGGCGCTCAAAGCAGCCTGGGCTTCGAGTTTGAGCATGGACCACAAGCCACGCACCAGCGGGCGGTCATGTACCTCGGCGTCGACCTCCGTGGGCGCTGGCTCGATCGTCGCCACCTCGATGGTCGGCGGCACCGGGGCGTACACGACCCAAAGATCGTGCAGTACGGGTCGATCGTTGATGATGAGTTCCACCGGGGCCTCGCCGATGCCGCGTTCAAAGCCCAGACGTTCGACGAGCGCCAGGCTCGAAGTGTTGTCCTGGGCGATGTGCCCGATGATCTTGTGCAGCCCCAGGCCTTCGGGGGCGTCGGTAAATGCCCAGTCCAGCACCGCCCGGATCGCCTCCATCGCCAGACCCTTGCCCACCGCGTCCTTGGCGAGCCAGACGACCATCTCGCCGGTGTTCTCAAGCCCGCGGGTGATGTCGTTGATGTTGATCGCGCCGAGCAAGCGCCCTGAGTGGTCAAACAGCATGCGTCGCCAGGCTTTGCCCGTGCGATCGCCGGCGATGCAGAGATCCAGGTGTCGCGAGAACGCACCGGACTCGCCCGCGTTGTGCTCATCGCCCTTGGTCAAGGGGCAGAAGCGGGACAGGTGCTCCTTGCTCTCCTGCAGAACGCGCTGGAACTCACCGCGGTCGCCGGCTCGCAGCGGGCGAATCAGAAGGCGCGCCGTCGTGATCTCCACTCCCGGCGGGGCCGGGGGCTTGGCCTCGATCGACGCGGGCGGGCGGCCGGTAAGCCGCACTGCTCGCATCAGCGACGCGACCGCGGCGAGCGCCGGAGGCGGGTCAAAGCTGAGCGGAGCGTGGGGATGAATGGCGGCCATGGGTATGGACTCTGAAAAGAGGAATCAGACGCTATTCTGCGGACGCTTGGGGTCGAGCCAATCAAGGTGGAAGAACTTCCCGCGGGGCTGATCGACGCGCTCGTACGTGTGGCTGCCGAAGTAGTCGCGCTGGGCCTGCAGCAGGTTGGCAGGCAGACGGGGCGAGCGATACGAATCAAAGTACGACAGAGCGCTCGAGAACGCCGGCACGGGCACGCCATCGACCGCGGCTCGGGCGACGACCGCTCGCCAGTTGGCCTGGTTCTGCTGAATGACGCCCGCGAAGTACGGGTCCAGCAACAGGTTGGGCAGATCGGCCCGGCGCTGATATGCCTCGAAGATCTTCTGCAGGAAGCGGGCCCGGATGATGCACCCGCCGCGGAAGATCATGGAGATCTCGCCGAGCTTGAGGTTCCAGTTGTTCTGCTTGCTCGCGGCGGACATGAGCGCAAAGCCCTGCGCGTACGAGCAGATCTTGGAGCAGTACAGCGCATCGCGCACGCACTGCACCCAGTTCTTCTGCGTGCTCCCGTGGTCATGGTGATGACGAGCCGGGGGCTGCAAGACCTTGCTCGCGGCGACGCGCTCGTCCTTGATCGCGGAAATGTTGCGGGCGAAGACGGCTTCCGCCATCGTCGGCGCGGCAACACCCAGATCGAGCGCGCTGTTGATCGTCCACTTGCCGGTGCCCTTCTGCCCGGCGGCGTCGAGCACGACCTCGACAAAGTCCTTGCCGGTGATCGGGTCTTTCTGCTTGAGAATGTCCGCGGTGATCTCGATGAGAAAGCTGTCGAGATCGCCGGAGTTCCACTCGGCGAAGACCTTGGCCATGTCGCTGGAGGTCATCTCCAGCGAATCCCGCATGAAGTGGTAGGCTTCGCAGATGAGCTGCATGTCGCCGTACTCGATCCCGTTGTGCACCATCTTGACATAGTGCCCGGAGCCGCCGGGGCCGATGTGCGTGGTGCAGGGAATGGCGCCTTCGCCCTTGATGGGCTTGCCGCGAGCCGCCCCGACCAGCGGGCGCCCGGTCTTGGCGTCCACCTTGGCGGCGACGGCGTTCCAGATGGGCTTGATGAGTTCCCACGCCTGCGCGTCGCACCCGGGCATGAGCGAGGGACCGAAGCGGGCGCCTTCTTCGCCGCCGGACACGCCCGAGCCGACGAACAAAAGACCCTTGGCTTTCAGCGCGCTCTCGCGCCGAACGGTGTCGTTCCACTCGGCATTCCCGCCGTCGATGATGCAGTCGCCGGGCGAGAGCAGGGGGACCAGCCCGTCGATCACCGCGTCGGTGCCCGGTCCAGCTTTGACCAGAATCATGATGCGACGCGGGCGCTTGATGCTGGCGACAAAGTCCTTGAGCTCCGCGGCGGGAATGAGCGCCCCGCCAGGTCCGATCACGCTTGCCGGGTTCTCCGCGATGAACGCCTCGGTGACGCTGGTCGTGCGGTTGTACACGGCGACCTTGAACCCGTGGTCGGCCATGTTGAGGGCAAAGTTCGCGCCCATCACGGCGAGCCCGATGAGGCCGACGTCTGCGGTGTTGGGCGAGGGAATGCTGAGCGGCATGGTGTTCTCCGTCGAAACTATCGGACAGACCGAGAACCGACTTTGCTCTCGGACGTGAAAACGGTAGACCAGTTGCAGAGCCGCCGAACGAAATCCAAGCGGTCCAGCATGCCCGGGAGGCGCGCAAACACAAAGAACCCCCGCGTGCGGAGGTTCTGATGCGTGCTCAGCGTGAATGGATGCTGAAATCAGCGGTCGTCGTGCGAGCGAACCGGCTCGGCCAGCATCAGCGGGCCGGTTTCAGAAGCTTGCCCGGTCGCGGGTGGGTCCAGTCGAAGCGTCTTCAGATCAAGATCAGGAAACTCGCGATACACGTCGTCAGCCGGCATGTCGCCTTTGAGCAGACGCCCGTCCAGCCCGAACACGCTGTACATCGGCTCGCTCGCCCCGGCGTGGATCAGGACCAGGTAGTTCTTCGCTTCCAGCATGCCCACGAGCTTCCAGCCCTTGGGATGCTGCTGAGCCGCGAGCTCGGTCAACACGCGCATGGGCGTGGTCTTTTCCTGGTTTGCAGGCGCCGGCACGTTGTACGCGCGATTGGTCGACGCCGAAGCGCCGCGCGGGTCGGGCTTCACCACGCTCGCCACGCCCAGGAACACGATCCCGAACGCCAGCAGCAACGCAAAGTTGCGACCGGCCCGGCTGCTCGCGGCTCCAGGCCAGGACTCGCCGGGAACTCCGCCGGGCGTCGTGGGTGCGGGCGTCTGTGTGTTCTGGGGCTGAGTGTCCATAACGGGTGTATCGACCCGCGCGGGGGGACACTCAAGAGCGCCCGGACTCGATCCCGCGTCGAGTTCTCGGACCTGCAACGAAAAACCGCGGGCTTCGACGCCCGCGGCTTTGCGTGTCTTGGTCGATCGTGAACGGGTTAGAACCCGCCCTTGAGCTGGTTGCCCTTGGCCTTCTCGCGGAGGGCGGCTTGTGCACGCAGGCGACGCAGCGCCGGGGTTTCCTTCTTGATCTCTTCTTCCGAACGCATGGGCATCTTGTCCTTGCGACCCTTGCCGCCGGGCCCGCCCGGACCGCCGACGGGTTCCGGAGCCGCGATCATCGCCTTGAGGCTCAGGCTGATGCGCCGCGTCCCGGGGTCGAGCTTCAGGACCTTCGCCTGCACGACCTGGTCGGGCTTGAGCACGTCCTGCGGGTGGTTGATGCGCTTGTGCGCGATCTCGGAGACGTGCACGAGGCCTTCCACGCCTGGCGCCAGTTCGACAAACGCGCCAAACTCCGCCAGACGCGTCACGCGACCGTTGACTTCCGCACCTTCCTTGATGTCCGCCAGCGCCGTCTGGAAGGGATCACCCGCAAGCTGCTTCAGCCCAAGCCCGATGCGGCTCTTGCGGATGTCCTCGTCGTTCCACTCGATCTTGAGGATCTTGACCTTGACGGCTTGACCTTCTTTGACGTGCTTGTTGACGGCTTGCTCACCAAACCCGACGCGGTCGTAAGTGAGGTCCGACAGGTGCACCAAGCCGTCCACGCCGCCGATGTCGACGAACGCGCCGAAGGGCATGATCTTGCGAACGGTGCCGTCGACGGTGTCGCCTTCCTTGAGCGTGTCCTTGAGCTTGCCGGCCCGCTCCTTGCGCTCGCCCATGAGCAGGTCGCGCCGGGAGAGGACGATGTTGCCCTTGCCGCGTTTGTCGATCTGGCTGACCTGGCAGGTGAGCTTTTCGCCCATCATCACGGAGAGATCAGGAATGCGATCGAGCGACACCTGGCTTGCCGGGAGGAACGCGCGGTGCCCCGCGACTTCAACCTCCAGCCCGCCCTTGTTCACGCCCACGACCTTGCCTTCGACCGTCTGCCCGACTTCCAGCGACTCCCACGCCGCCTTGACCACCGACCCGGGCTTGGAGCAGACAAACAGGTTCTCGCCCGGCTCAAACTTGTCGATTACGACTTCGAGCTGCGAGCCCACGGCGGGGATCTGGTCCTCAGGCCACTGCGCCTTCGGCGCCACGCCCAGTTCCTTGGGGCCAAACTCCAGGAAGATGTCCGTCGGTCCGACGCTCACGACCATGCCGGTGCGGTGCTCGCGACCGGCGGACACAACCCGCGGGCCCTTGAGCGCAGCCTTCGCCGGCCCGCCGATGGGGGCGACGTCGTGCCCGGGGAGCGTCACGTTGCGCGGGCGATCCTTCTTCTTGTCGTGCTTGTGGTCGCCCTTGGGATCTTTGTCGTCAGCGCCGAACCCGGCCGCCGCCATCGCCTCGTCGATCTCCTTGTTCAGCGCGGCGTCAATCGCAGGCGCGCCAGCCTGAGGCGCCGGTGCCTCGGCTGCATTCGCCGGCTGCGAGGTTTCGGACGGGGGAGTTGACGACGGCTGGTTGGAGTCCATGGCGACAGGTTTGAGTGGGGGGTGGGGGGGTGGGGGGGTGGGGGGTGGAGCGGTCAGGTGGTATGTGTGAGGCGGCGAAGAAACTCTCGGGGAAACCGAAACCCCCCTCGCAGAAACCAACCGCCTCGGCACGCGCCGAATCGGATGAGTCCATCCGTGGGGGGAGGAAGTGTACACCCGCATCGGGGATGGCGGCAGGTGCGGGTGAACCTCCAAAAGCCCCGACGCTCGGGATCATCCGAGCCGGGGGCGCGAGCCCCCGGACCCCAGGCGTGCGGTGAAGTTCAACCTCGCATGAACGCTTGATGGGCTGCCCTTCTGCCCATTTGATCGTTTGATTGCCCAAGGTCGGTGCCCTCCCGGGCACGGCTCGGAGTGCTCCCCGCGTCCTACCCCTTCCGATCCAGCAACCGATACCCGATCGCCTCCGCGATGTGCTCGCTGCTGATCGTCTCAACTCCAGCCAGGTCCGCGATCGTGCGCGACACGCGCCGAATCTTGTCGTACGCCCGCGCGGACAAGCCCAGTTCTCCCATCGCCTGCCCGAGCATCACCTTCGCATCCTCGCTGATCGGTGCGAGCTGGTCGAGCTCGCGACCCGTGAGGCGGGCGTTGGGCGTGCCGGCGCCCTGGCGCCGGTTCTGAATCTCTTTCGCGGCAAGCACGGCTTCCCGCATCTGCGCGCTCGACGTGCCCCGCGAACTGTCCTTGGCCGCGCGATCCATCCCTTTGCTGAGCTGGCTCCAAGGCACGGCCGGCGCTTCCACGTGAATGTCGATCCGGTCGATCAGCGGCCCGGAGAGCTTGGCGAGGTACCGGTCCATCGCCGCCTTCGAAATCTGGTCCTTCGGCATGTCGCCCTTGGGCGTCGGATTCATCGCCGCCACCAGCATGAAACTCGCCGGGTACCGCACCGCCGAGTGCGACCGCGCGATCACCACGCAGTGATCTTCCAGCGGCTGGCGCAGCGTCTCCAGCACGTCGCGCTCAAACTCGGGCAACTCGTCGAGAAACAAAACCCCTCGGTGCGCTAGGCTAATTTCTCCCGGACGCGGCACGGCCCCGCCCCCGACGATCGCCGGGCTGCTCGCCGTGTGGTGCGGCGTGCGCACCGGGCGCGATGTCACCAGCGCCTGCCCCGCCGGCAGTTGCCCGGCCGCCGAGTAGATCTTGGTGATCTCGATCGCCTCTTCAGTTGACAAGGGAGGCAGCACGCCGGGCAGCGCCCGGGCCATCATCGTCTTGCCAGTGCCCGCTGGACCCAGCATGAGCAAGTTGTGATGACCCGCGGCTGCGACCGTGATGGCACGCTTGACACTCTCCTGCCCGCGCACGTCGGCAAAGTCGATCGGGGCGGCTGCGTTGTGCAGAAGCTGAGCCGCGTCGACGCTCTGCACCGGGCTGGGTTCAAGCTGCCCGGTCAGCAGCGCCACCAGTTCCGTGAGTGTTGAGACGCCGATGGCTTCGATCCCGTCGACCACGCTCGCCTCTGGCCCATTCTCGCGCGGCACGATGACACCTCGCGCCCCGGCGGCTTTGGCGAGCGACGCCATCGCGATCACCCCTCGGACCGGGCGCACGCGCCCGTCGAGGGCGAGTTCACCGACGAAAAGAAACTGTCGCGGGTCCAGCGTGTCGTCCGGTGGCGGAGTGACTGAGCGGGATGACGAAGGGCCAGACACCTCGGGCTTGCGCCCGAGGCTCTGGCGCGAGCCGATGATGCCCTGGGCGATCAGTAAGCCCACCGCGATGGGCAGGTCGTACATCGGGCCTTCTTTGCGAACGTCGGCGGGAGCGAGATTGATCAGCACGCGTCCGAGCGGGATCGGGAACCCGCTGTTCGACATCGCCGTGCGTACCCGCTCGACGCTCTCGCGCACCGCAACATCCGGCAAGCCCACCACGGCGATCTTCGCCTGATCCCCATCGACCATCGCCGACTCGTCCAGATGGACTTCAACCTCGCACGCCTGAGCGTCGATGCCTTTGAGAAGGTAAGACTGCACGCGGGCGAGCATGGGGTGGCAGCATACCGCACCCACCCCTTACAAAGCAATAAAAAAGTCCGAGACATGGTGTCTCGGGCTTCGAGAATGCGGGCCGCGGGTTCAGCTCAGTTGCACCCGTTGAACCACGAAGTCAGGAAATCAAAGATGTCCTGAACACTGACCAGGTTCGAGCGGTTGAAGTCGGCGGCACAGAACGGCCCGGGCTCGATCCGCCCCGGTCCCGTGACCTGCACGCTGTGAAACGGCATCGTGTAGAACTGAAACGGCGGCGTGCCGCTGAGTGTGCCGGTGTTGAACGTTGTCGAGACCACGTAGTAGTTGCCGGCCGCGGGCAGGTTGACGCTCACGCCGGTGAAGGCGTTTCCAGTTCCGGTACCAATATCGTCGTTGCCGATGAGGCAGTTGCTGAGCGGGGCAGCGGCGTTGAACGAGCCGTTGTACACGAAGATGTACCCGTCGGTGAACGAGTTGTCGGTGTTGGAGTAGTCGCCAAAGAACGTGTAGCGTCCTGCGGCAGAGACCCAGATCCGCCTCACCGTGTAGGGGCTGTCGATGCCGATCCCTGAGAGCGCGACCGGTGGATTGTTGCCGTTGGCGACCGGGCGATTAAACGTCGGCGCGAAGAACCCGCCGCCGGTCCACGTGGCTTCGTTGGAGCGGATCGGCACGATCAGGCCCGATGAGCTGATGGTCCCGGTCGCGGTCCCGCGTGTGGATTGGAAGGGCGTGACGACCAGGATGTACCGCCGATGGGCACCTGCCGTGAAGCTCAGCGAACGCGTCGCGGCCCCCGTCGAGTCGCCGAAGCCCTTCACGCAGTTGGTCAACGGACTCGCCGGATCAAACGTGTCGGCGTACACAAAGATCATCAGCGCCAGCCCGGGGTACGGCACCGCGTTCAGGTCGATGGTCACCGTCCCGCTGAGCGTGGAGTAAAACTCCTGCGTGTCATACGGCACCTGCACCCCGAACAGCGCGACCGGCGGGTTGTCGCCGTTGGGCACAGGACGGTCCATCGCGGGGGTGTTGTTCTGAATGTTCAGCGTGGGCAGCGTGTAGGTGTCCGCCATCGCGGGCAAAGACATGGCCGCCGCCACCACGCCGACCAGAGCACCCTTCCAACCCGAGGCAATCTCGTGCATCTTCAACATAGTCATCTCCTGTGTAAGAACATGAACGCCCCGACCCGTACCGCGCGCCGCTTGAGAGCGAACAACACGTGCCGTTGCAAACGAATCAGGTTTGGCTGAGGGCGGGACAGGTGCGTCATGGGCCCGCCCGACGAGCAGGCTATCACAGAACTGCCGCCGTGTGAACGGCTTTTTGAGCAAATCCGGGCTTTTTGCCAGGGCGTTCCCTATCCCGGTGTCGTGATGCGTGCAAAAATCGACCATGAGCAACACCGAGTGTGGGCACGGCGGAGTGACGGACGTCGTCGACCGAGCACGCGTAGCGGCGGCTGCCGTCGCCTGGTCGACCCACTCGCCGATGCGTGCCAAGGCTCTGGTCTCAATCGCGCACGCCCTGGACGCGAGACGAGCCGAGATCATCGCCCTCGCCGCCGCGGAAACAGCGCTCTACGAGCGCGAGCTCGACCCCGAGTTCGACCGCATGACCGGCACACTCCGTATGTTCGCCGAGCTGCATGGCACACACGCCTGGCGAAGGGACACGCACTCTCCCTGCGCATCCGACGGCTCCAGCATCGGCCCCAACCACGACCTCCGCTCGATGCTCATCCCGCTCGGAGACGTTGTGGCCGTCTTCGGGGCCAGCAACTTCCCGCTTGCGTATGGCGTGTGCGGGGGCGACACGGCCAGCGCGCTCGCGGCTGGTTGCGCCGTGGTCGTGAAGGAGCATCCGGCCCACCCGAAGACCGGGCGCCTGATCGCAAGCATCGCGCGCAGTGCCATCGCGACCGCCGGCGCGAGCGAGGACCTGCTCGGCTACGTCCTCAACGAAGACCCGGCGGACTTTTCCATTGCCCGCCAGCTAGTTCAGCATCCCAGCATCTGCGCCGCAGGGTTCACGGGTTCGACCAAGGGCGGGCTGGCGATCGAGAAGCTTGCCCGTGAACGCGCGGACCTCGGCATGAGCCCGATCCCGGTGTTCGCGGAGATGGGCAGCGTGAACCCGGTCTTCGTGCTGCCGGGCGCGATGGCCACGCGCGGAGAAGCGATCGCGGATCAGCTCGCGGACGCGGTCTTTACACGAAACGGGCAGCAGTGCACAAAGCCGGGCGTGGTGTTCTTTGAGCGTCAGAGCGACGACATCCTCTTCACCGAGCGTCTCTACAACCGTTTTCGCGATGCCCCGAGCCGCGCGATGCTCGCGCCGTGGATCGCCGCGGCGTATCGAGTGCGTGTGGCGAGCATCTCCGCCGCGCCGGGCACCACAGGCGAGATCACGCCGAGCATGCTCACCCCCGAAGTGCTCACGCGGCAGGCGGCGGATGCCCGGCTGGTCGCGCCGTCGCTGTGGCTGACCACGCTCGCGTACTGGCAATCGTCGGCGACGATGCGCCAGGAAGTATTCGGTCCGGCGCTCCTGTGGGTTGGCCTGGAGTCCTTTGAGTCGGTCTGCGCGGGCGCGGCCCAGTTGGCGCTCGAGGGCAGCCTGACGCTGTCGATCTTCTTCGATCCGTCCAGCGACAAGGACGTCGCCCTCGCGCGGGCGCTGCTTGACGAGTATCGCACCGTCGCCGGCCGCATCATCTTCAACGGCGTCCCCACCGGCGTCCGCGTCTGCAATGCCATGGTCCACGGCGGCCCCTACCCAGCCACCAACCAGCCGCACACCACCGCCGTCGGCCCAAGGGCGATCGAACGCTGGTGTCGCCCGGTGAGCTTCCAGAATCCCCCGGATTGGCTCTTTCCAAACACCGCCAAAGCATAGTGCGGGTTTCCCCCCGGAGGGTCTTACGCGCAACAATTGACCCGACTCAGGGGGGCTCGCCGATAGTCCGTTCGTGATTACCGAAGGCACCACATCGAAAAGGGGTCGGAGAGGTCGCACGCGCTCGGCAGACGAGGAGGCGGTAGCCCCGGAAGCGGGGGTGCCTGAAAGCGAGACGCCAAGTCTCTGGTCCTCCGCCGGGTCTGACGGCGTGGCCCTGACTCCCGACGAGTTCAAGAAGCTCATGTGGCTGCGCATCGGGTGGCTGGCCGGCGTGATCGTCTGGGTTTTTGTCGCCCTGAGCATGGCCAGCTATTCGCCCGCGGACCCGCCCTCGCTCAAGGTCGTGCCCGTGAACTCGCCGCCGGTGAATCTCTGCGGCTTGGTCGGCGCCTACGCCTCGCACTTCATCTTCGCCGGCATGGGCTGGGGCGCGTGGGTGCTCATGGCCCTCTCGGGCCTGGCGCTCGGCGTGATGGCGACGGGGCGGATCATCGCGGACATGGCTGTGCGGTCGCTCGGCGCGATCCTGCTGGCGGCGACGGTGAGCGTGCTGCAGGCGCTGTGGTTCTCCACCACCGGGCCGGTGCCCTCCCTGCCGGGCGGGGCGCTCGGCACGGTTGGCGAGCAGTTCTTCTCCGCGAAGTTCGGAGCCGTGGGCACAGTGCTCTTTGCGCTGGTGGCGATCGCCGTGGGCTCGGTGGTCGCGCTGGACGTATGGGCATGGATCGTCGCGGCATGGACGGGGCGCGTGATGGTTGCCGGCGCCAAGACCGGCGGGCGCATCGCGCTGGCCGCGGGCTCAGTCGTCGCGCAGCGCTTCCCTAGGCCGCAGCTTGCGGGCGTGGGCGGCCTGGGGGGGGTGGGCACGGGCGGTTCCGGCGCATACTCGCCGCGACTGGATGACGTCTCCGACGACACCCATCTCAGCGAGATCAAGACCGCCAAGGGCAGCTCGGCTCTCACGGCGGGCAAGAGCAAGACCAAGACCAAGGGCGAAACCCAAGCCAAGCTCGACGAGCAGCTCGGCGGCCTCGGCGCCACCGAGAGCTTCGACCCCGACGGTGCCGGCGAAGGCGGCTCCTGCCTTCCCGCGGCTCGCCCGGGCATGATCAACGCCGAGATCGAAAATCAAGAAGACCAGTCCGACGACGAAGAAGAAGAGTCCGAGGAAGGCGACGAGTCCGAATCCATCGAACAGGCGAAGGCACCCGCTGCCCCCGCCACACCCGCCACCGCCTCTCCTGCGTCGTTCAGCCCAGAAGAGCTTCGCGCCAAGATCGCCAAGCTGCCGGTGCGCTTTGCCGCGACGACCACGCGCTCCGCGACCGCGGAGGATCTCCGCGACATCCAGAACCATCAGAACCTGGAGGGTTACGCCTTCCCGGGTCTGGATCTCCTCGAAGAGCCCGAGCACAACTTCTCGCAGACGATGGAGAAGTTCGTTCGCGAGCAGGCCGAGGCTTTGGAACGTGCCCTGCGCGAGTACAAGATCGAAGGCGAAGTGGTCGGCGTCGAGTCCGGCCCGGTCATCACGCTCTACGAACTGCGCCTTGCCCCCGGCACCAAGGTCGCGGCCCTGAACGCGATCTCCAGCGACTTGGCCCGCTCGCTCAAGGCGATCAACATCCGCATCGTGCCCAACATGGCCGGTCGCGACACCGTCGGCGTCGAAGTCCCCAACGCGCAGAAAGAAAAGGTGCGCCTCAAGGAGCTGATGACCAAGAGCGACGTGTACGCGAACATGCGCCTGCCGATGTTCCTGGGCAAGGACGCCAGCGGCGAGCCCTTGATCTGCGACCTCGCCAGCATGCCGCACATGCTCATCGCCGGTACGACCGGCTCGGGCAAGTCGGTCTGCATGAACTCGATCCTGATGAGCTTCCTGTACACCAAGAAGCCCAACGAACTGAAGCTGGTCCTGGTCGACCCGAAGATGGTCGAGCTCAGCCAGTTCAAGGACATTCCGCACCTGATGTGCCCGGTCGTGACGGAGATGGGCAAGGCGACGGCGATCCTGGAATGGGCCGTCAACAAAATGGACGAGCGGTACGAACTGCTCGCCGAGGCCGGTTGCCGCGACATCACCGGGTACAACGAGCTTGAGTGGGACGAACTCAAAGAGCGGCTGAACATCACCACGCCCGAGGAAGAGGCGAAGGTGCCCCGCAAGCTGCCGTACATGGTGTTCGTGATCGACGAGCTGGCCGACTTGATGATGACCAACAAGGAGGTCGAGCACGCGATCGTGCGCATCGCCCAGAAGGCCCGCGCCGTCGGCATGCACCTGATCCTCGCGACGCAGCGCCCGCAGGCCAACGTCGTGACGGGTCTGATTAAGAGCAACATGCCGGCCCGCGTGGCGTTCAAGGTCGCCAGCAGCATGGACTCGCGCATCGTGCTTGACCAGAAGGGTGGCGAGCTTCTGCTTGGTCAGGGCGACATGCTGTACCTCTCGCCGCGCTCGAGCAAGCTCACGCGTGCCCAGGGCACGCTGGTGGACGATCGCGAGATCCGTCGCGTCGTCAAGTTCCTGCGCGATGTCGCCGAGCCCAGCTTCGAGCGCCAGCTCATGCAGATCCGCTCCGCCTCCGCCGCCGGCGGCGATGACGAAGGCGGCGAGGGCGTCGAACTCGATCACAACGGCCTGCTCAACGCGCAGGAAGATCCGCTGTTCGACAGGGCCGTCGAGATCGTGCTGGAGACCAAGCGCGGCAGCGTCAGCATGCTGCAGCGGCACCTCGCGATCGGCTACACCCGCGCGGCTCGCCTCATCGAGATGATGGGCGAAGCCGGGATCCTCGGTAGCCACAAGGGCACCGTCGCCCGCGAAGTCGTGCTCACGCTCGAAGAGTGGCGCGCCATGAAGGCCCAAGCGGAGGCCGACCGAGCCGCGGCGGAGGAAGCCGAGAAGAAGGGACAACTCCCGTCCAAGCCGATCGCGGCGACGCTGGAGCAGGCCCAGTCCATCGTGAACGACGGCAACCTGCGCGAGCAGCTTGAGGACGAATCCGACGCCAAGGCGACGGAGGACATCGAGGAAGACGAAGAGGTCGACGAGATCGAGGAAGTCGAAGACGAGGCGGAGGAAGGCGAGGATGAAGACGAAGAGGCGGAGGAGGATGAGCCCGCCAAGCCGCCGTTTGAGGTGGTGACGAAGGTCAAGGGGCTGCCGCCGACGAAGGCGTGAAAGATTGGCCATGAAGACTGAGAAGGCCAAGGGCGTATTCACGCTTTCGTTCACGCTGTTCAATAGTTCGCCGTGGTTGGCACAGCAACTGAGTCGCACAAAAGTTCGGGCTCAGTTGTGGGGTCTGGCGCTCGGCGCGGATATTGCGATGCTGAACGGGTCTCGTCTCGACTGTCTGCACATGGGTTACCAGCCTTTGTACGAGCAGGAGCGTCTTCGTACGTCGTGGAATGTACGCGATGCGGCCTCGCTTAGGGCAACGCTTGAGTGGCTGCTTGAGAGCGGACACAATGATGTATTTGTCCGGCTCGTGTCCTCCTTGAACGAGCAGCATTTCGACCTCGACGATTCGACGCGCGGACGAAGAGACTTCTTGCTGCAGAACTGGGACAAAGCCGCGGCGTCCGGACACATTCTCGCATTCGATCTTGCACGAGTGTCAAACCTCAGCAGATTCGGCTACAGCGCCTGCTACATTTCATCCGCAGAAGCCTGGGAGTGGATTCATCGTGCCGCTCTTCGAGCTCAGCCGCTGTTCTCGTCATGGGCGGAGTTCGCATCAAACATGCGCTTTGGTTTCGAGTTTTGGGACGCCGCGGAACCGTGCAATGAGGACTTCTTCAAGCAGCGTGAGTTCTTGCTCAAATCGCCCAAGAGTCCGTGGGTCGTGCTGCCTTGGAACACTTCGCTCGCTTGCTGAGCCGAGCCTGAAGCTCGGCTTGGGGTCTGCAGGTCTCGCCCGAAGGGTCCGTCTCCGTGTCTCAGCGCCTCAGTGGCCCAGGATCGGGTGCTCACCCGCGCTTGGCTTCCAGCTCCTCCCACCTCGCAAACAGCGACGCCACCAGCGCGTCTGCGGTTTCGGCTTCGCGGCAGGCTTGGGCCATTTTCATGTGGTCTGCGGACACGGCGGGGTCGTTCATGCGCTCGTGCGCCGCCGCAGCTTTGGCCTCGGCGTCGTGAATCTTCGCCTCTATGCCGTCGTACTCACGCTGCTCCATGTAGCTCAGCTTGCCGGGCTTCTTCTTGGGCGCGTCGGCTGTGGGCGGGGCGGGGGCTGCGGGCGTTTCGGCGGCGCGGGACTTGGCGAGCCTGAGCAGTCTGGCGCTCTCGGCGGCGTCGAAGTCTCTCTCGCTTTGCTCAAGGCCCGCGATCGCCTGCTCAAGATCGGCGTAACTCTTCGCCCCGCCGCGTCCGTCCAGCGCGAGCACTTCGGTCGCAAGTCGCCCAAGCATCGCGCGATCGTGCGTGACCAGGATCAACGCGCCCGGGAAATCCTCGAGCGCTTCTTCCAGCACTTCCAGCGTCGGGATGTCCAGGTCGTTGGTCGGCTCGTCAAGCACGAGCACGTCCGCCGGTTCGAGCATGATGCGGGCGATGTGCACGCGGGCCAGCTCGCCGCCTGAGAGTGATTTGACGGGCTGCGGGAGCTGCTCGTCGCGGAACAGGAACCGGCGCGACCACGCCGTGATGTGCATCGCTTGCCCGCGGAATCGGACCTGATCGCTCACCGGGCAGAGGGCCTCGCCCAGCGGCGTTTCCGGGGCGAAGTCCTGGCGGTGCTGGCTGAAGACCACGACGCGTGGCGCCGGGTCAGATCGCTTGATCGTTCCCGCATCTGGCGCAAGTTCGCCCGTGAGCACGCGGATGAGCGTGGTTTTGCCGCTGCCGTTGGGCCCGAGCAGGCCGACACACTCGCCCACGCCGACGGCAAGATTCACGCCGCGAAACAGCGTCCGCCGCGCTTCGCCTTCGCCCACACTCTTGGAGATCTCGATCGCTTCCAGGAACTTGCGGGTCTTTCGCCCGGAGTCCGTGAAGTCGACCCGCGCTCCGCCGACCTGAGCCGCCGCGTTGCGCGCACGAACCTCGTCGAGCCCTTCGATTCGCTCATACGCGGACGCGGCTCGACTCTTGGCCTTGGTGCGCCGGGCTTGCGCTCCGCGCGAGAGCCACGCCAGGTCCTTGCGAACCTGGTTCGCCAGCGATTGCTCCGCTTTCGCTTGCCCATCGAGATAGTCCTGCTTGCGACGCAGAAACTCGCTGTAGTTGCCGTCGATTTCGAGCGTACCTTCGGGGTACGCGCGGCTGAGCTCCACCACGCGGCTCGCAACATTCTCCAAAAACGCGCGATCGTGCGTGACAAAAACCGACGCCATCTTGCCCTTGCCCGCGCGGGTCAGGAAGTTCTCCAGCCACCGAATGCCTTCCAGATCAAGATGGTTGGTAGGCTCGTCCAGCAGCATGACATCCGGCTCGCCGCCGCAGGCCCCGAGCGCGCGGGCAATCGCCAGGCGCTTTCGCCACCCGCCGGAGAGCGTGCCCGGATTCGCGCCGCTGTGAGCCGCGTCAAACTCCAGCCGCGAGAGGACCTGCTCGGCGACGATCTCGGCTTCATGCTCGTCGTGCACGCCCGCGGCAAGGCCCGCAGTCAACGCGGCTCTGGTGACGACATCCCGCGATGTCTGCCCAGCCGGCCCGTCAAACCGGTCCTCCTGCGGCACGTACACCACGCGTGCACCCTTGCTCACGACGATCTGCCCGGAATCCGGCCCGTCATGCCCGGGCGCAGGCGCAACGCCCGCAAGCAGCTTGAGCAGCGTGCTCTTCCCCGCGCCGTTGGGCCCGATGAGCCCGATGCGGTCGCCTTCGTCAATGGACAGCGTGACGCCGGAGAACAGCGGCTTGAGGCCGAGGGCTTTGGAAATGTCCCGGGCGCTGATGAGCATCGCGGGAGAGTAGGGGAGCGGCACAACAAAGCGAAAAGTAAACAGCGAAAAGCAGCAACGCTCTCCATTCTCGCTTCTAGATTCTCGCCCTTCGCTCTCGGCTAGAGCAGCTCTGCCGCCAAACTCGCCAGCTCGCTGCGTTCGCTCTTGGTCAGCGTGCAGTGACCGGCCAGGCTCAGGCCCTTCATCTTCTCGATGAGATACGACAAGCCGTTGGACGACTGGTCCAGGTACGGGTTGTCGATCTGCTGGATGTCGCCCGTGAGCACGACCTTGGTCCCTTCGCCCACGCGGCTGACGATCGTCTTGATCTCGTGCGGCGTGAGGTTCTGGGCTTCATCCACGATCATGAACTGATGCGGGATCGACCGCCCGCGAATGTACGTCAAGGGCTCCAGCACCAGCTTGCCGTCAGCCATGAGCTTGCGGATCCGCTGCTCGCTGGACTGGCTGTCGGCGGACTGCATCGGCGCTCCACGCGTCGACATCAGGTACGTCAGGTTGTCAAAAATCGGCTGCATCCACGCGGTCAGCTTCTCGTCCTTGTCGCCGGGCAGATAGCCAATGTCTCGCCCCAGCGGCATGATCGGGCGCGCCACCAGGAGCTTTTCGTACCGCTCTTCCGTGAACACTTTCGCCATGCCCGCGGCGACGGCGAGCATCGTCTTGCCTGTGCCCGCCGAGCCCAGCAGCGTCACCAGGCGAATCTCGTCGTCCATCAAGAGGTCAAACGCCATCGTCTGCTGCGCGTTCCGCGGCATGATGCCGAAAATCGGCTTTCGCGGCCCGGTCACCGGGATCAGGTGGTCCGTGTCCGCCAGACGCCGGGCCAGGCCCGTGTGTCCCTCGTCGTCCTTGTCGCGCAGGATCACGAACTGGTTCGACGTCAGCGTCCGCTCGAAGGTCTGCCCATTCTCCAGCGTTTCCGTGAGCGCGTCCTTCACGCGTTCCACCGCCAGCATCTTCTCGGCGTACAGCTCGTCGATCATCGCCCCGTCGATGATCGCGCTCTCAAATCCCGTGTACAGGCGATCCGCATCGACCTTCTGGTTCTCAAAGTCTTCCGTGCGAATGCCCAGCGCGTCGGACTTGATGCGGGCGTTGAGGTCCTTGGAGACGAACACCGCGCGCTTGCCGGAGCTGTGCAGGTGCCACGCCACCGCGATGATGCGATTGTCCGGCGTGTCCACGCTCAAGACGCTCGGGCGCGTGTGCTCGCCCACGTCGATGCGCACATCGCCCGTGATGCCGCCCGGGCCCATCGCGGCTCCCTGCCCCGGGACCAGCCCGACTTCGCCCCAGTTCACGCCGTCGATCAACCGCCCGAAGCTGCGCAGACGATCCAGGTGGCGGATGCACGCACGGGCGTTGCGCCCGATGTCATCGTTGTTGCGCTTGAGCTTGTCGAGCTCCTCGATCACCGTGAACGGGATGATCACGTGATGCTCTTTGAACACAAACAGCGCGTTGGGATTGTGCAGCAGCACGTTCGTGTCCAGCACGAAGTGCTTCACGCCCACGTCCGTGTCCGCCTCGTGTCCAAGACTCGGGCTGGGTGTCGGGCTCTGGCTCGATCCGGAGGGCGGCGTGCTTGGTCTTGCGCTCGGCGAGACGTACGCGGTGCGGGAGGTTTGGGACGCGCGGGCTTCCTTGCTTTTCACGGCGGCCATTGGTGTGTTCATGCTCCGTGCGAACTTCGAACGCCACAGACACAGCACCCCCGAGGGTCACGCTCTTGACCTTTCCTTCGGGTGCTGTCAGGTACGGAATCGATCGGATTCAAAGGAACGTACAGAATAACGCCTCTTTCGGACCTTGTGCCAGTCTTTTGTCAGGGTCTTGCCAAATTCACGGGGAATTCAAACACGCCTTCCGCTGGACCCTGTCGCTTGGCCCCAGACCTCAACCAACTTCTCATCCCTATACGAGCGC
The DNA here is from genome assembly GCA_037367405.1 of Ottelia alismoides. NCBI lineage: Eukaryota > Viridiplantae > Streptophyta > Magnoliopsida > Alismatales > Hydrocharitaceae > Ottelia > Ottelia alismoides. The sequence continues at coordinate 114,251 of JAZKJV010009821.1, read as the reverse complement.
CGCGACCGTCAGGATCAAGGCGATCATCGCCGCGATCCCAACCTTGAGCAGCGTGGCCACCAATCGCCCCGCCGCCGCCCCCGCTCCCACCTTGCCCGCCTGCGTCCAGGTCTTCTCGCCCAGGTGCTTTTCCGTCAGAAGGGCTGCCGCGCCTGCGCCGATGGCCGCCCCCACGATTGTCCCCACCACCGGGATCGGGATCACAAACGTGCCCAGGAGCGCCCCAACCATCGCCCCGATGACCGACGCCATCGCCGCCTGCTTACTCCCGCCCACCTTGGACGCGCCGAGCGCCGAGGCTCCGAGCTCTGCCAGCTCCGCGATCACGCCCAGCGCCACGCACGCCGCCAGCGTCCACCACGAAAACAGCGGGGTGCCCAGGCGCGATGCGTACCACGCATGACCAAGCCCGGCCATCACGATCGCGATCCAGATGCCCGGCAGCGTGAACGCCGTCAGCAGCACGCCCACCCACGAGAACAGGATCACCCCGACGATGATCCCAATCTTCAAGATCTCATCGGAAATCGTCACCCGACGTCCCTCCGCCTGCCCATGCCAACGTTACCGACCGGGCGTCCTCACGCACTCGGAGCCGGCGTGCTCGATCCCGCTTCGCCCCCAGCGTCATTCGCCGGCTTGGCCCGATCCGGGAACACCGCCCGCTCAAGCTCCAGCACCCACGACTCCAAGGGCTCATACCGCAGCAGATCCAACCGGTGCGACGACCCGCCTTTGGTGACAAGGGTGCAGAAATACTTGTGCCACTCGCGCTTGTCAATGTCCGCGATGTCCGCCGGCGTCACGCTCTTCCCGCCCGGCAGGCTCAGCTTCATCGCCCCCGCGTCCCACGAAATCTGCTTCGCGTTCGACGCGGCTTTCAGTACCGTCAGAATCAGCCACAGCCCGCCCCCGAATCCCACTGCCATGAACACATACTGAAACGCCATGTCGAACCCCGAGAGCGGAGTGGGGGGCTTGTTGGCTTTCCAGAACTCATCCAGCCTCTCCGCAAGCGCTCGCGGCGAAAGCTCCGTTCGCGCCCCGCCTTGAACAATCCGAAACCCCTTGCCCGTTGCGGGCTCATACACCAGCTTCGAAGCCTCGGGCTTGCTCGTCTCGCCCAGCGGCTTGGGATCCGGGTTCAATCGCCATGTGCGCGAAAGGCTGCTGAGATACTCAAGCTTCGCCAGGTTCATCGCCGCATCGCGAGCCGCGAGCGTTTCGCCCTTCGCGGCGCTTCGCAGCTCATCCTGCCGATCTTCCAGCTCTCGCAGCGCGGCTTTCGGATCAGCAATCGTCAGGTTCGCCTCCGTGAGCTTCCCCGCCGCGTCCGCCGCAGCCAGGAAATTCCGGAATTGGTACGACGCGTCCCCCAGCCCACGCTTGGGATAGAGCAGATACGCGTCCACCGTGCCCCAGACTCCAAAGCCAAGCAGCAGCAAGAGGAACGCGCCGATCTTCAGGAGCCACGATCGGCTCAAGGTGGTATGCATGGGAGTTGAGCTTTGGTCCATATGCAGGCCTCACACGCTTGCAGCGTCCGAAAACGACATCCACCCGGGCGGAGTGTACAACCGCATCGGTCCGCCGGGCGATGCTCGCCAGTCAAAGTCCCCGGTCGTTCGCCTGCCGATCGTGCGTCCCCCGGATGCCACGCCCAGAGCACGAGCACCGGCGACTCAATCGTCCAGGCCTTCACCCAGCGTGTCATTCCAGAATGACTCGGCCCACTCCCGACCCTCGCGCGTCGCCATGATCGGCGCAAACCCGCCTTCGCTTACCAGGCGCGTCGGAATCCGCGGCACGCTCCGCGAGCCATGCTTCATCGCTCTGGTCAACCAGAGCGAATGCAGGCGGCGCATCAGCGCCCCGCGAGCTTCAAAGTCGTCGAGTGCCAGCAGGCGGCGAAACATCTCCCAAGTGTACAACCTCCGCCAAGTTTTGCCGAGCAATCTTGGCCGACGCCGCACACCTTCCGACCGCACCTTCGTTCAGGAACGGTCAACGCGAGCGTTGACCACGCCCGCCCCGAGGCCCAGGTCGCGAGCCCGACCCACGACCGGAGCCATGACCAGAGCCATGACCGGAGCCATGACCGGAGCCGCGCCCTGACCCATGGCCCGACCCATGTCCTGACCCATGGCCTGACCCCTGCCCGTGCCCCGACGGGTGTCGCCCGGCGTGCCCCGCCTTGAAGCCCGGCTTCGCCCCGGCGCGTGACTCATGTCGAGGACCCGTTCGTGCCCCGCCGTGCGGAGTCGAGCCCTGCCCCTTGGGATGCAGCGGGTGCGCCGGGCTCTTGGAATGCCCGGACGCACGAGCGCCGCGATGCTCGCCTTGGCTGGGCCTGCCTGAGCCGGCATGTTCGGATTGGGTCGGCCTGGACTCCACGTGTTGAGCCGTGTGCGCCGCCGTCCGCGTCGGTGCCGGGGCTCGCGGTGCGTGGGTGTGCGTGTGACCAGCCGCGTGTTCACCCAAGGCATGTTCGGCACGCCCTCGATGATCGCGAGGGTGTGTCCCTCGCGGGCCCTGCGATCGGTGCGACGACTCGCGCGGACGATACTCCTCGCGCCCGCCGCGTGCGTACCCGCCGCCGTATCCACCCTGCCCGCTGAATGCGCCGTCGTTCGGGTGCGGCGTCGGAGCCGGCAGGTCTCGAGGCGTCTCCGCCTGCGGGATCGACTTGCCCGTCAACCGCTGAATCGAGCGGAGCAGATCATGCTCATTCGGATCGCAGAACGAGATCGCAATCCCCGTCGCCCCGGCTCGCCCGGTGCGTCCGATCCGGTGCACATACGCCTCAGGCTCCATGGGCAGGTCGAAGTTGATCACGTGCGTGATCCCGTCCACATCCAGCCCGCGAGCCGCCACGTCCGTCGCCACCAGCACCCGCGTTCGACCCGCGCGGAACGCGTCCAGCGCCTTGGTCCGGTAGTTCTGCGCTTTGTTCCCGTGGATCGCCACCGCCTCGACGCCCGCGTGGTGCAGCTTTCGGCATACCCGGTCCGCACCGTGCTTGGTCTTGGTGAACACCACCACCCGCGACACGCTCGCGTCCTCCAGCAGCCGCTCCAGCAGCGGCTGCTTCTGCTTGGTCTGCACCTGGTACAGGCGCTGCTCGATCAGCGGCGCCGTCGACGCCACCGGCGTCACTGCCACCTTGACCGGGTTCTTCAGCAGCGAGTCCGCAAGGTGCATGATCTCCCGCGGCATCGTCGCGCTGAACAGCAGCGTCTGCCGCTGCGACGGGATCACGCTTGCAATCCGACGAATCGGCTGGATGAACCCCATGTCCAGCATGCGGTCGGCTTCATCCAGCACAAACACGCTCACGCGCGAGAGATCCACCAGACGCTGCTCCATCAGATCGATCAATCGCCCAGGCGTCGCGACCAGCACGTCCACCCCGCGCTTGAGCGCCTTGACCTGGTGAAACTGGCTCACCCCGCCGAAGATCACCGTGTTGCTGATGTGCGCGTGCTTCGCGTAGGTATCAAACGACTCGCCGATCTGAGCCGCCAGTTCGCGCGTCGGCGACAGGATCAGGGCCCGCGGCGTGTGCGCCCCGCGCTGCGTCTTGTCCATCGGCGCATCGTGCAGACGATTGATGATCGGCAGCGCAAACGCCGCCGTCTTCCCCGTCCCCGTCTGCGCACACCCCAGCACGTCCCGCCCTTCCAGGATCGGCGGAATGGCCTTGGCCTGGATCGGGGTCGGGACTTCATAGCTCTGATCCGCCAGGGCACGCAGGATGGGGTCGCTGAGTTTGAGGGTCTTGAATGCCATGAGTATGAAACAACTCCTACAGACCGCCCGCGAGCCCGCAGGCCGCGTGCGATCAAGATCAAGTCGGGCGCGTCCTGCGCCAGTCTTGGGGAGTGGGGCAAGGTGAGCCGAACTGGGTGGGCCGTCCTCGGGCACGCTGCCCGTTGAGGACGTTGCCAGCAGATTCCCAGTTGTGTCGGCGTGGTCGGGCTCGGCCAGCTTGGCCATGTTCCGCGACCCAGCGACCTGAGGCCACCGGCGAGTGAAGGCGGAGTATAGGCCGCCGCCTGGTCGCACACTCCCGATTCGCCCTCAGCCCACGCGCAGACCCCTTCGCGACATCGCCCGGATCGACTATGCGGAACATGACGAGCGCACGCCCACTTATCGGGCGCGTCGGGCTCGTCACACGCCTCCGCCGCCTCGCCTCGAGCTTTCGCGGGGCACGCCGCGCGTCGATAGCTCTCTGGTCGGGCCTGCGCTCTGCGCGCCGATCAGGAGGCGTTCTGATGTTGCACCGTCGTTCTTCGCTCGTCCCGCGCTCGCGCCCGCTCGCGGCTCTCGCCGCCGTCGCAGGCCTCTGCTTTGCAGCCCCCGCATACGCGCAGAACATCGTCCGCACAGGCTCCTTCGAGCAGAACCTCCTCGTCTCCTCCCAAGGTCGCCCAGTCACCGGCACCGTCGACGTTCAAGTCACACTCTGGGACGCTCCCTTCGGCGGCACCCAGATCGGTCAGCCATTCGTGATGACCGGCCTCAAAGCCACCAACGGCGTCGTCCCCTGCGTCATGAGCTTCGGCCGCGGCGTCTTCGACGGGCAGCGCCGCTATCTCGAAGTCTCCTGCCGCTTCCCAGGCCTTGGTGACCAGTTCCTCTTCACCGGCCAGCGTCAGGAAGTCAGCATCGCCCCCATGGCTCAATACGCCGCCGTCGCCGGGCGACTCCTCAACCCCTCCGCCCTCCAAGGCCCCCCAGGCCCTCCCGGCCCGCAAGGCCCCCCCGGCCCGCAAGGCCCCGCCGGTGGCGGCGACGGCAGCGGCGCCCAAGGCCCCGCCGGCCCCCAGGGTCCACAAGGCCCCCAAGGCGAAAAGGGCCCGCAAGGTGATCGCGGCCCGCAGGGCGATCGCGGTCCCCAAGGCCCCGCCGGTGCCGGCGTCCGCGTCGCCACCCTCAAGCAGAGCGTCCTCGACTCTGGTCCCGCCTTCCGATACACCTTCGGCCCTGGCTCCGCCCCCGTGGACTCCGCGTTCGACGGCGAGTCCCTCTTTGTCCCCAACCTCACCGCCGGCCGCGTCACCCAGATCCGCGCCCGCAACGGCGCCTTCGTCCGCGATATCGACCTGGGCGGCGCGCTCGCCTTCCCAGGCAGCGCCGCTTTCGACGGCACCCGCGTCTGGGTCGCCACACTCGCCGGCGTTGCCCGCATCAACACCGAAGACGGCACCGTCACCTCCTTCACCGCCGGCAACCAGAACCGCTGGATCGCCGTCAGCAACGGCTACGTCTACATCGCCAGCCCCGCGCTCTCCCAGGTCATCGCCATCTCCATCAACGCCACCAACGGCGTCCCCCAACGCACCTGGATGATCCCCACCCCCAACGCCCTCGCCGCCGATGCCGACGGCGTCTGGGTCTCCTCAACCTCCACCGGCATCGTCTACCGCCTCACCGGCATCACCCCCGCGCCCACCGCCACCATCCCCACCGGCGGTCAACCTCGCGCCATCGTCGTCACCGACTCCAAGGTCTATGTCGGCGACAACACCGCCGGACGCATCTACAGCTTCAACCGCGACGGCAGCGGTCTTGCTCCGCCCAGCGACATCGGGTCCGCTCCCGCCGCCGCACTCGCCACCGACGGGCAGCACCTCTTCATCGCCACCGCCACCGGTGCCGTCACCGCCCGCCGCCTCAGCGATTTCTCCATCGCCAGCACCGCGGCAGTCGCCGGCGTCCTCGACTCGCTCCTCTTCGACGGACGCAACCTCTGGGTCGGCTCCAGCACGGGCAACTTCCTCGAGAAGCGATAACCCTCGATCACCCCACACGCCCGGGATAAGGCTCCGCGAAACCCGGGATTGCCAGCAGGCTCTGTCAGGACCGATCCCACAAGGTCGGTCCTGTTCCTTCGCAAACGCGCAATCTCTGGGGCCTCGGCCGACGTACACCTTGCCAAATGACCCCTCGGGGTTTGGAGAACGGGGCGGTGGTTTGCGGTAGGCTGCGAGGATGCACGCACAGCGGGGCACAGCCGAGGGTGGCGCCGGAGGGCCTGACGAGGTCGAACTCGTTCGGCTCGTCGCGTCCGGCGATCGCGAGGCGTACTCGCGCTTCTACGACGCCTACGCCCCGCGCGTGTACGGGCTGATTCTCAAGCTGGTGGGAGCCGGCAAAGCTGGCCCCGACGCCGACGATATCTTGCAGGACGTCATGTTCGAACTCTGGCGCAACGCGAGCAAGTACAACCCCGACACCGGCGCGGTCTCGACCTGGGTCCTGCTCATCGCCCGCTCGCGCACCATCGACCACATCCGCAAGCGCTCCTCCGCACACGCCGCCGCCGAGCGTCTTTCCCACCAGGCCCAGCCCTCGCACACGCCGCCCGCGGCTTCGAACACGTCTGCCGCAAGCGAGGTGGAGTCCATGCTCATCAGCCTGCCCGCCGAGCAGCGCACGGCGCTGAGCATGGCTTTTGCCCTGGGCATGACCCGCGAGCAGATCTCCGCCGCGCTCGACGTGCCCGTCGGGACCGTCAAGACCCGAGTCCGCTCCGCGGTGCAGCGCCTCGCCCGCGACCACGCCGGGGAAGGGGGACTCCGATGAGCGCTGATCAGCCCATCCTGCCCAGCGGCGCCCGCGTGCCGCCCGAACTTGCCGAGTTCTCGCCCGCCGAGGCCGCGGAGCTGTACATCGCCGGCGCGCTGACTCATGAGGAGTCCTCTGCCCTCGAGCGCATGCTCGACGCCCGCGTGCCTGAATATGTCAGCGCGATGCAGGCCGCGTCGCCGGCCGGGGAGAAACTCTTGGACAGCGCGGGCGCCGTCACGCCTCCCAGCGTTCTCAAAGCCGCGGTCATGGCCCGCGTCGAAGGCGATCTTACCGCCCGCGACGCCCATGAGTATCAGCGCCTCGTCGCCCCCGATGCTCGCGAGGCGGAGGGTCACGAAGATCACGACCAGCTCGTCGGCGCAGGCGCCCGCGCCGGCGACGCCCTGGTCATCCTCCGCGCCTCCACCCAGCGCTGGAAAGCCACCGGCGTACGCGGCGTCCGCTTCCGCACCCTCGTCGCCGACCGCTCGCACAACCGGCGCACCATCCTCCTTCAGATGGACCCCGGCACCGCGCTGCCCGACCATGGACACGCCGGCCTCGAGGAGGTCTTCGTCGTCTCCGGTGACCTCTCCATCGGCGACGAACACCTCGAAGCGGGCGATTATTTCCGCGTTCCCCCAGGCGTTGAGCACGGCACGCCCCGCTCAAAGAACGGCTGCACCGCCATCATCATCAGCGCCTATACGCCCTTCACCGTCAAGAGCATCCCGACGATCATCTGGCAGACCATCCGCGGCTGGTTCACCAAACGCTGACGCGCCAGACGCCGCAACGCCTCACGCCGCGAACCAGTCCGCCAGGAAGTCAAAGATGTCCTGAACCGTCACACTGCCGTCGCCGTTGTAGTCCGAACCCGCGGCACTCGAAAACCACGCGCCCAGGAAGTCGAAGATGTCCTGCACGCTCTTGCTGCCGTCGCGATTGAAATCGCCCGCCACAACCCGCGGCATGATCACCATGATCACGTTGTACGCCTGATCCGGACTCGTCGACCCGCCGCCAGACCCGCTCGGGTCCGCGTAGAACCCGTCGTTGTTGATGTCGTACACGATCTTCGCCTTGAACGCCAGCGCGCCCAGCGACATCGGGCTGCCATACGCCGCCTGCGCCCCGGGCGCGCCCGCGATCGCGTCCTGCACGCTCGAGCCTGAGAAGATCGATCCCGAGTCCACGCTGTCCGCGTCCGCGACGCCCATGAACTGGATCTGGTAATTCCGCGCCGAGTTCGCGCCCGCGATGACGTCGCCCAAGGACGCCAGCAGTTCAAGCTGATACGCGTTGGTCGACGCGTTGAAGTTGCCGCGCACCAGCCCCGTGGTCAGGTTCTGCCCGCCCAGCGGGTTGTCGAGGGACATGGTGGCCATGAAGTACACATTGCCCGCGGAGTCAAACGCGGGCGAAGAGATCGAAGGCCCGGTGGACGCGGCGCCATACACCTCTGTGTACCTCGCCAGCCGCCCGATCGTGACCAGTTGCCCGGAGGTGTTCCGCCCCAGGATCGCCTTGCTCGTGCCGCCCGCGGCTCCGCTCGCCGAGCCCGTGTGCGCCGCGACCGTCCACGTGGGCGAGCCGCCGCCCGCGGGCACGCGCGCCACCGCGATGTAGTTGTCCTGTCCCTGCGGCACGGCGCTCCCGCCGCCCGTCGCCGCCACCAGCCCCGCCACCAGCAGATCGCCGCCCGGCAACATGGTCATCGCCACCTGGCTCGACCCGCCGCGAAACGACGCCTGGCTGGCGTAGTTGGTGAACTCGTGATTGGTGATGGGGGCAAACGTCGTCCCCGGCGCAAACCCGTCCGTCGGATCGGTCATCTGCGCCGCCAGCACCGGAAGCTGAAGCTGCACGCTCGTGGTCACGCCGCCACTAGCGGTCAGCCCGAAGATCTGCACGCCCCGAGTCTTGGTGTTCGCATCGGTGCGCACCAGCGTGCCGCCGGTCGCCACCGCCCCGCCCGCCCCGACCGGCCCGTACACGCGCGGCATGATCGCCAGCGACCCACGAGGCGACCCGCCCGGGCTGGCAACGGTCGTCGTCGTGCCCGCGCTCGATTCGCTGATGAGCTGCGAGGCAAAGTCGGTCGCCATCATCACCGGCCGCCCGGCACCGCCCGCCAGCGATTCCGCCAGCATGTTGGGCACCGTCATGCTCGTCTGGTTCACGCGCACGCGCGTGGTGCTCGCCGCGTCCGACGCGCCCGCCTGCGACAGCACGTTCAGCGCCGCCGGGTTCCGCAGCGACAGGCGCACGCGCTCCAGCTCGCGCTGCGTGATGCGCAGCGGCGTGGTCATGCCGAAGTTGTCCGCATACAGGTGCACACTTCCCAGTTCGTCCACCGCGCCCACGCCAAACGACGCCGTGCCGAGCGCCGTCGCGCCGCCCTTGTTCTGCATCGCGTACGACCGCGAGACCCACAAGCGATTGGGATTCTTGAACTGGAAGTTGATCATCGCGCCCAGAACGTTGTTCTCGTCATCGCCAGTGCCGAATGCGCCGTCCGTGCCCGAGCCAAACTCCAGCATCGCAAGACCAAACTGCTGCCCGGCTCGCCCGGCGGGCGAGAGCGACTGGGCCGGCGCCGCGTTCGCGTCCGAGTTCACGCCCTGCCCGGCCGTGTTCCACAGCGCATAAGGCGAGCTTGAGAACATCGCCCCAGCCGGGCGAAACCGCGCGCTCAGCGCATGCGACGCCGCCAAGAGATCAAAGAACCCGCCCACGTTCGACTTGCTGGACTTGATCACCGGCCCAAGCGCATATGCCCCGCCCCAGGAGCTGGTCTTGGGCGTCAGGTCAACGATGTAGTTCAAACGCTGGCGCGACGCGGTCGAACCCGCCTGATACGCGTCCACAGCGTCACCCGGCAGCCCCAGGCCCGTCGAGACCGAGTCCTGCGCATTCGCCACGTGTGCCATGACGCCGATCGCCAGCCCAGCCAGCATCGCCACACGCGCCGCGCGCACTGAAAACCCCATCATCGCTGGCGAACCAAACACAGAGCGAACAATCGGCATTCCCATCGCCTCCGAACTGGCAGCGGACGACACCGCACCGGCCCCGCACAGGCACATCGACATCCCCAGATGCGTCGCACACCCCGGGAAGGTTCGAGTTTACACCCAAATTCTCACTTGGGCATGGAATCGGCGCTGGCGGAGTTCTCGGACTCCTTAAACCGCAGCTCGGCTCGCTTGATCCGGTCGATCCACCACGGGTCCTTTTCCAGCAGCAGCGCCTTGCGGGTACGGGCCACGCTCTTGCTGTCCACGGTATCCCTGAGCTGGTCGATCAGGATCCGCCGGCGCAGGCTGGGCAGATACGCCTCATCCCGTTCGAGCGCCCGGTCGTACCACTTGGCGGCTTCGCCCAACTCCCCAGTCTTCTCCCACAGCGAGCCCAGGTTGTGCAGCGGGCGCGGGTCCGTCGGGGAAAGCTCCGAAGCCGTCATGAACGCTTCCGCGGCTTTGAGGTTGTCCCCCTTCTTCATGAGCAAGGTGCCCATGTTGTTCCAGGCGACGGGCAGCTCGCGATACGTCTCGATCGCCTGCGTGTACTTTTCCAGGGCCACGTCGTCCTTGTCAATGACTTCGTAGCGCTGAGCCTCGCGGACCAGAGCCGCGGCTTTGTCGATCTGCACGACTTCGTTGGACCGATCGGGCGGTTCGATATCCGAGGAGGACTGCCCCGACCCGGAGCAGGCCGCAAGCGCCGCCGCGAGCGAAATGAGCACACAGGACAGGGCGGCACGATTGGTCACTTGGTCTTCTCCCAGCGGGTGAAATCGATGTCCACGTTGTACGAGCCCTCCGGGCCTTGCGGGCGGATGCTCAGGCGGGCAATCTCCAGGCCCGGTGTCTCCGAACCCTGGGTCGCCTGCAGAAAGTTCAGCATCGCGGCCGGGTCCTGGTTGATGGCGCGGGCCGAGTACTTCTTCTGCACCATTGAACCGGTGCGGGCGGCTTCGGAGTCAGAAATCGGGCCGCTGAGCTTGAAGTTGACCCCAGCCGCGAGCATTTCCAGCTTTGGTGCCACGCGCGCGTCCGGGTCGAGCCCTCGGGCCGACTCCTTCTTCTTCAGGCGATCGATCTCTTCGCCCAGGCGCGCGATCTGTTCGGTGCGTTCGCGCCGGTCTCTCAGCTTGCTCAAGGCTTCGCCGCGAGCCTGATACTCGACCAGCGTGTAGACGCACGCGCCCGCCAGCGCCAGGCCTGCCAGCACGATCAGCAGTCGCGGCTTGTTGCGGCGCTCGTTGGTCGAAGCCGCCAAGCCAAGCTCCGTTCGCGCCGCCTCGGCGCGGGCGGCCATCGCCTTGTGGTCGCTCATGCTCATCGCGAGCCTCCTGGTTTGGACGCGGGCGTCTGCGGGCGCGGATCTTCAATCGGCCAGATCCCCGTGAGCACGTAGCTCCGGGCCGCCGAACTGCTGAAGCTCGCCGGCACAGTGCCCGTCCAGGGCAAAACGCCCGGAATCGCGCGGAGCTGCTCCAAAACCGCCGGGCCTGTCTCCGCGTCCGGCACTGTCAGCACCGCCTTGGCGTTGAACATCGCGTTGCAGTCAAACTCCGTGAGCTTCACATCGTGCACCGTGCTCAGCGCTTTGAGAAGGCGCAGCGTTTCCTCGATCACCGGGCGTGGGGCCCGGATCTTCCCGGCTTCTTCGCGGAGCTTGTTGACCTTGGTTTCCAGCGTGCCCTTGGCGTCGCGATCCTGCGAAAGACCGGGGATGATCGCTTCCAGCTCCACCAGCTTCGCCAGGCGGGCTTTGGCGGCCTGATCCGCCGCGTCTTCCGCGGCTCGCGCCGCACGTCCCAGTTGCCAACCCACCGCGCCCACCGCCACCGCACACATGAGCACGCCCGCCGCCGCCCACCGATACTTCGACCGGTCCGCCCTGCTCGCACGCGAAGACAGCGGCATGAGCACCGAGCGCGCCGACATGCCCGCCGGGCCCGCCGTAGGCGCCGGGGTGTCCTCGCCACCGAGCCCAGCAAGTCGCGCAATGGTCGCTCCGACCGGGTCGTCGTACGTGCCCGCGTCCACCGTCGCGCCCGGCCACGCCGCCGCGAGCTTCCGCCCCAGCGCGCCGGCCCCTTCGACTCCGCCATCGGTCAGCGTGGGCGTCGCCAGGCAGACCATTCGGCGCGGGCACTGCCCAAGCTGCACGCTCCACGCCAGCCAGTCCATGACCAGGCGCCCGACCTCACTCGAGGTGAACTCCAGCATCGGCGGCAGGTCCGGGTCCATCATGCGCCGGGTCGCCCCGTCGACGGGCATCGTCTCGGGTGCAGGTTCGCTTGCCGCACGCGCCAGCGTCGCCAGACGCATTGTTCCGCCCGCGACCAGTTGCCCGCCGGTGCTCCACGACCACACCAGGCGCCCGCTCGGCTCGACCAGCACGCTCGCGAAGGACTCTCCCGAACTCTCGAGCGCCGACCCTCCGGCGGCCCGGTCCCACGCCTGCGCCATCGCGTGCCACAGCGAGCACACCGCGTCGACTTCGACGCCGAGCTGATCCAGTTCGTCAATCAGTACGCGCACTGGCGCGTCCGGCACGGCGAGCACGGCGAACCTGTGCTTCCGCCCCGAAACCGGCCGCGCGCCCGCGCCGCCTCCGATCAACTTCTTCTTCGGGGCCGCGTCTTCGACGGGAACTTCGTCGATTGTCGCCAGCGCCTGCATCGATGTATCCGGCACCACCGCCAGGCCCGTCGCGCCCGAGGGCGAGGCCATCGCCAGCAGCCGCCCCGCGCCCAGCCCCGCCGCGTCGCCGGCCCCTGCGTCCTGAGCCGCCTGCAGGATCGACGCCTCGATCACCGCCTGGTCCGGACTCGGAGCGCTCAGCCAAGCGCACACCGACCCATCCGCGTCCACACACAGCCACGCCAAACGGCGCAGACCAACGCTCTCAAGCGTTTCCGCGATCCACTTGCCCGCGAGCTTGGCGTTGGAGAGGGCGGCTCCGGGACCTTCAGTGGGCTGTGCGGCTGACGACACCGCGCCGGCGTCCGGGGCGGTCCAGGTGCGCGTCAGACCAGCCGCGACCAGGCGAACCCGCTTGATCACCGCGCCGCCCAGCTCGCGTTCAACGTAACAGACCACGCCGCCGCTCATCGCTGCCCTCGCGCGTTGGCCTTGACCGCTTCGATCAGGCCTTGATGTTCATCCGGATTCAGGCCCGCATTGCGGAAACGCTCCATCGCCACTTCCGGACTCGCCCCCACCGGGATTCCAAGCTCATGCAGCATCTGCGTCCGCTGCTCCAGGCTCATGCCGGGATCGTTCATCGCTTTGACGGCTCGCTCGAAATGGTCACGCATCTGCGAAGGATCCGTCGCGAGCTTTTCCTTGAGCTCCGCCTCCTGCTGGCGGAGCAGCTCGGCGTCCTGCACGCCCTGACGCCCCGGCGGCATCATGCCGCGCTTCTTGGCCATCTCTTCGGCCTGCATGCGGGCCTGATCAAAGCTCCCCGGCACGGGCGGCTTGACCATGCCGTTCTGGTTCATCGCGGCTACGTTGCCCGCTCCAACCGACGGCCCGCGCGTCACCTGCCCGCCCCGCTTGGGCGGCTCGGTCGGGAACACATTGGCGCGGGCGAGCAGATCGATCTGCTTCCGCTGCCCGCCGGTCTCGACGGTGATGAAGCGCGGGTCGATGTCCACCAGCGTGGTGTCGCCGTGCTGCTGCCCGGGCTTGAGCATGTGCTGCTCCGTGTTCACACGCACGATCGCCTGGCGATTGGAGCCCATGAGTACCGACCCGACATACGCCCACTCCGTCGGCGCCGGGGGCGGGGGCGGCGGCGGTGTCGACGCGGCGTCCGGCGCCGGGGTTTCGGGTTCCGCGGGCGCGGGCTTCCAGCTGATGAGCGTCTTGAGAACTTCAGCCGCCTCGCCAGATGTCATGATCGGCGGGGCCTTGGGGGCTTCCTTTCCCTGGCTGTCGTCCACGACAACGACTTTCTTGGGTTCCGGCGGGCCGAACATGCCACTCAGGGGCAGCCCGATCGCCGCACCTGCCGCGCCCAGCAGTGCCACGGTGCCCAGTTGCAACCCGCGCGTCGCTCGTTTGACCTGTGCTTTGTGCGTGTTCATGGTCGTTTCCACCAACCTTGGGGGGACATCTTCCGGCGGCATCCTGCCCCGCGAGCGGATTCTCTGCGCCATCACTCTAGCGGCAAGATCTCCCACGAGAGGAACCCGGCGTTCTGGTTGAACGCTTCCAGGCGCACTTCCGACGCTTCGTACAAACCCCCGGAGCGGTCGTAGACCCGCCCGGAGTCGTCCTTCACCTCCGCCACCACCATCCACAGCGTGTTCTTTTCCACCAGGAACGATTCGATCTCGCGGATGTCCTGGGGGTCGAGATTCAGTTCCATCAGCGCGCGCGCTACTTGCCCACCCGGTTCCGGGCGGGACTGTTCCCCCGCACCCGATTTGCTTCCGGATTTGGTCCCCAGGGCTTGAGAGACTGCCGAAAGAGCCGCGTCGCGATCGCGTTTGGAAGGATTCCGCGAGCCGAAGGTGTCGGCGCCTACGCGGTTCACAATCGCCACAGCCGCCTGGCGGGCGGCGCTCTGGTCGGCGAGCACCGCCAGGCACAGGGCTTCGATGACCGCCGGGTCGGCGCTGTGCACGCTGATCTGGGCCGGACCCACCGCTCGGAACAAGCCCGATGTGTCCTGCGGCAGGCGCTCCGCCAGTTCCGGCGGAGGCGTCTTCAGAATCGCGATCATGTCCTCCAGAATCTCGCGCTGACGCCCGGCCAGCGCATTGGTGTCGGAGAGCACCGTGCCCTGACCGTCGGCCATGTACACGTCGATGTATCCAGACTTGGGCATGGTCAGACGGAAGGCCCGACCGTCAGCTTCCAGCGATTCCAGAACTCGCCCGCGCACCGTGGGCATCCAGCGGTTGAAGACTTCACGCAAGCCGGCGCTCTGGTGATACGACGTGTAGCCCCGGATCTGGCGTGCGACGGCCAAATGCGTCACGGAGTGGCGCTCCAGCAGCACGACCACGCCCAGTGCTACGACAATCGCCAGCAGCAGCACGATCGGGAGCGCAAAGGCGCCGCGACTCTGCCCGCTGTGCACGACGCATCGCATCGGATGTCGAGATGTTCGCGCGTCCGTGGTCATGGTTTGGGCTGCGGGATGGGATTCTCGGTGTTCTTGCCGAGCGGCGGGATGGATGCGGCGCCGATGCCGCTGGAGTTCAGCGGCGTGCCCGGCTCTGCTCCCAGCGCCCAGGCGACTTCAAAGAGCCAGTCTTCCTTGGTTCCTGCAAGGGTTTCAAAAGAGAACTCGATGTGCGCTGGCAGTTCGCCCGCCCAGGTCGCCGCCATTTTGGTGTACAGGCGCTCGCTGCGCATCACTTTGAACTCGGCGCTGCGGAGCCCGCCCAGGAGTTTCACGCGCCGATTGGCGGCCCCCATGAGCTGCATCTTCCGCACCAGTGCGGCTTGCTGGTTGCTGGCGCTCTGATCGTCGCTGCTGGTGATGCCGGCTTGCGTGATGATCGGCGGCAGCTCACGCCACCAGACGGCAACGCCGGCTTCTTGTGTGGGAGCGTCCTGCACGCCCACGACGGATGAGCCGACCGGTGTGGCGGGATCGTCGGGCAGGATTTCGAACACGCCGCGAACGCCCGGGGCCCGCCCGGCTTCGGCGACGCCTTCAAGTCCGGGGATGGAGTTGAGGCCGGGCTGATCGATGACGGGGGCGTCGCCGGTGCGCTGGTTGTTGGGCCGACGGTTGCCGTTGATGTTCTGATCGGTATTGGAGCGTTTGCCTTCACTGCCACCGCCACCCTTGCCTTCGCCGCGTGCGTCTTCGGTGATGAATGATCCGCCCACGGGCATGTCGGGCGTGGAGGTGCCGGTGCGACCGGTGCCGATGGTCTCTCGGATGCGCAGTCGGTTCTCGCGCCGGGCGGCGAGGGTTTCCAGGCCGCCTTGCAGCCGGGATCGCGAGGTGCGTGCGTCGGCCTCTTCGCGCGTCAGCACGCGTCCGCGTTCGTCGATGACCAGGGCGCTGTCGGCGTTCTCGTCCGGATTCGCACCGCCCAGCGGGCGCGAGCGGAGCGTGAGGGCCAATAACTGCGTCGGACGCCCGCCGATGGATGTCCCGCCCGCTTCCGGGTCGCTGGGCTGGAGCGCAAAGCGGGCCTCGAGCGCTCGATCATCAAAGCGGAGCGACTCGGTCCCCTCGGCCCTTCGCCGATCATCTTCGCGCCGCTTCTCGATCTCATCTTCGCGAGGCTCGGCGCCCTCGCTCATGAGCAGGGAACTGAAGGCCCGCTGCATGGTGCGCTGCGCCAGCGCCGTCTCCAAAGCCCGCTGCATGCGGACTTCGTGTCGCCGGTGGCTTCGATCCAGCGTCGCAAACAGGCTGATCGCGGCGATGACCACCATCCCGGCGAGCAGGGTCGCCAGCAGCACTTCCAAGAGCGTGAAAGCGCGTGCGTGCGAGCGGGATGGTGTGCGTGTCGAAGTCATGCGGTGCTGGTCAGGTGGAGCGTGCGTGCGTGTGTGCTTGTTGTGTGCGAGGCGTCAGCGCTTGGGTTGAGGCGGGATGGATGGGCCGCCGCCGGATTTGCCGCCGAGGTTGAGCTTGCTGATGAGTTCCTGGACCTTGGTGGGGTCGTCCTTGTAGCTGGCGATGGTCTCGGGGTTTCGCGGCGCGAACGGGTCGAGAATGCGGACGATCTGGGCGACCTGCTCGCCGCGCACGGGCATCTCGCTGTCGCCCTCGGCTTGGAACAAGGTGATGGTGATGTGCTCGTAGCGATCGAGCCCCTGCGGGACGCTGTCGGCGGAGCCCTGCACAGAGTTCAGATCCATCTTGACGTTTTCTTTCTCAAGGTCGTAGAAGTACCGGAATGGGCCATAGTCCAGCGGCAGCGTTTTGTTGGGCATCTTGCGCCCATCGTGCATGTACTGGAGCATGAGGCGGTTGGCGAGTTCGTACCCGCCGAGTTGCATCCGCCCGCGGATCTGCATGGTGTCGATGGCGCCGATCGCCCCGAGCATGCTGGCCCCGATGAGCGCGAGCATGGCGATGGCGAGCACCACTTCGAGCAGGGTCATGGCGGGCGGGGAAGTGACGGAGCGACGGAGTGACGGAGTGACGAAGCGAGAGCGCCCGCGGGTGCGGCTGGGTGTACTCAGAGTTGTGGTCAGAAGGCGTGTCATAGGTGTGCCTGACATGTCGCTCTCGATCAAACCGCTCACTGATCCATGGTGAAAACGTCTATGTCGTCTGATGTGCCGAACCTGCCGTCTGGTCCGACTGAACGAAGCACGTAGGGAAGGTTGGGCTGGCCTGACGGGAGGTACACGAGCGGGTGTTTCCAGGCATCAAGAGGAACCTTATCGATGTACGGCGTCTTTCCTTCAGTGAGCGATTGGAGATCGGGAGGCAGGAAACCTGAAGAACTTTGGTAGGCGATGAGGGCGTGACTGATAACGCGCATGCTCTGCTTGGTGCTGGCGATTGGTGCCATGGGCCTTCCCGAGCGCCCCGTGCCCCAGTATCCCAAGAGACAAAAACCAATGCCGATCAGCACAAACACGAGCAAGATTGAACCCCAGCGATGCACTTGAAACTCCCCCGGCGAAACGCAGACTCCTGACGAGTGCTCTTCCGCTCACCGCTGCGTGGACGGCTCATCGTCCATGGTCCAGACATCGATGTCGTCCTGCGTACCGGCTTCGCCGTCTTTGCCCAGGCAGTAGAGGTTGAATGCGCGCCCGTTGGATCCGGGGATGGAGTAGACCAGGTCCTTCTTCCAGCCGTCCTTGGGGATCTTGTCGATGTAGGGCGTGGCCCCGGTGGTCAGCATGTTGAGGTTGGTGGGGTACTGCCCGGCGCTGAGCTGATAGGCGACGATCGCCTGCTTGAGGATGCGGAGGGACTGCTTGGTGGTCTGAATGCGGGCGTCGTCGCCGCGACCGGCGAGGTTCCACACCGCGACCCCGGCGAGCAGGCCGATGATGACCAGGACGAGCATCATCTCCAGCAGCGTGAAGCCGGCGGGAGCGCGGAGCACGCGCCGGGCGAGTCGGGTCTTCTGGATGGGTTGCATGCTGATTCTCCACTTTGGCCCGCGCGGGCGCGGGGCGGTTGTCATGATCTGAACTTAGAGTCGGATCTGATTGGTCATGGTCAGCATCGGGAGCATGATCGCCATGATCAACGACCCGATGACGGCAAAGAGCACGATGATCGCCAGTGGCTCCAGCACGCTGACCAGGCGGGTTGAGGTGCGATCGACCATCTCCGTCATGTCCTGCGCGAGCGTGCCGAAGGCGGATTCCATGTCCCCGGCGCGTTCCGCGGCGACCAGCAGACGGCGCGTCGCGATGGGGAGGGTGGTCACTTCATCGATGAGCTGGCGGAGCAAGCCGCCTTCGATCAGGCGGGTGCGCAGACGCTCGAGCTGACGGCGCATGTCCGGATGGCCGAGGACTTGATTGGCGACGGCCAGCGCGTCGGCGATGGGCACGCCGGTGCGGGTCATGGCGGCCATCACGCTGAAGAACCGCGCGGATTCCTGCGCGATGATCAGGTCGCGCATGACCGGGAGCTTGCGGAGCAGCGTGCGCCCGAACGTCATGACCACGCCCCGCCCGATCAGGACCAGCGTCAGCACGCCGGCGAGCCCGACCAGCAGCCAGAGCACATGATCACGCATCCAGATGCCCGAGCCCATGACCAGGCGGCTGAACCAGGGGAGCGGGATGTCGGCCTTCTTGAGGCCGTCGGCCATCATGGGCACGACATACAGCATGAGCACGCACGCGACGATGAGCGCCACGCTCATGGTGATCGCGGGATACATCAGCACCGTCACGGTCTTGTTCTTGATCGTCAGGCGACGTCGAGCCGTCTGCGCAAGCTCCTTGCCCGCGCCGGCAAGATCGCCCGAGCGCTCCGCGCCGCGGTACACCGCGATGGTGACATTGTCGAACACGCCCACGGCTTTGCACGCGTCCGCGAAGCTCGTGCCGCTGGCCACCATGTCCTTCATGCGCAGAATGATCGGGCGGCTGGTCGGACGCACCGTCTGCGACACCACATCCAGCGCTTCCACCAGCGGCACACCCCGGCTGAGAAGCTGGGCAAGCTGCTCGTTCAGGTCCGCTTGGTCGGTCAGGCTCAGCGTGGATTCGCGGGCCAGCCAGGCCGGCAAACGCCAGGACTTGAGCAGGAGCTGGTTCTCAGAGCGAAGCGACTGCGCGAGGGCGGGCACGCTGGCGGCTTGGCGCACGCCGAACTTCCGACCCCCGCCTGGGCGGATGGCCGAGTAGAGGAATGCGGTTGCGTGCGGAGCGGTGGTCATGATGCGGGAAGTGTACGGGGGGTCGGAGCGGATGTCGGCCTGCGAGGACGGGGACGCCGCGCCCGCCGGCGCACGCGCGCCGGGGAAAAGCGTGGGTCTTGCCAGAGTGTTTCGCACCCGGCCGCCCCAGCATTCGCCCCTTGGAAGAAGTTGGGACGCGTGGGGTGGTCGGCTGTGCCAAAGGTGTATTTCCGAGTGTGATCCAGGTTGCTTTGGAAGCGCAAGAAAGTTGCCCAGGCGCGCACAAACCCGGGGGCGCGGGCGCGGGCTGTGCGGGGGACGCCTGGCGCAGGGCAGGGGTTTTCGGACGGGATGGGATGAACTACCTGCTCAGGTGAGACGATGACATGCGATGTGCAAGCGTCTCGGCAGATTTTCGGGCGGTACGCCTTCACGCTTGTGGAGCTGATCGTGGTGATCGTGGTGCTGGCGGTACTGTCGGGCGTGGCGATTCCGAAGTACATGGACTATTCGAATCGCGCCAAAGCGGTGACGATCGCGCGTGATTTTGAAGTCATCAGCCGGGCGGCTCGGGAGTTCTACATGCTGAACCGGCGCGTGCCGATCAACCCCTGGGGCGGATCGGGTCCGACGCAAGCGCAACTCGGCGCGTATATGGACCGATGGATGCTGCCGGGCTCGACATCGGGCACACCGAGTACGCCGATCGGCGGAATCTACAACCTCGACACATATGACGTGGGTTCCGGGACGGCGTCGACATTCATGTCGGTGAGCATCTTTCCGCCTTCCGCGACGAGCGACGACGCGGTGTTGACGCTGGTGGACCAGTTGCTGGACGATGGATCGCTGACGACGGGGCGAGCGGGACGGCTTGGTACGTTGAGCGATACGCGGTTCTTGAAGGTCCTGCAGTATTAAGGGCGAGCCAGATGCGAGCATTGCGGTCTGAAGCTGGGCAACACGCATTCACGCTTGTCGAGCTGATCGTGGTCATCGTGGTGCTGGCGGTGCTGGCTGGGGTGGCGGTGCCAAAGTACATCGACTACTCCACCCAGAGCAAAGCGGTGGCGATTGTGCAGGATTATCGGGTGATTCGCCAGACCGCGATGCAGTACTGGTATCAGTACAACTCGTTTGGGAGCAGCAACTCGCTCGACCCGGAGTCGCCGGTGCAACTGCGTGGATTCTTTCAGCAGGATCCGTACTCGCGAGCCGCGGGGGCGCCGTGGCGATGGGCGTCAACGTGCGGGACCAGCACGTTCACGACGGACCTGTGGTATCGCACAACGTCGCCGGGCGTGACGTCGGACGCCGTGACGGCTCGCGTGCAGTCGCTCCTGCCCGGCGTTTTCTGGGGCTACGACGGCGTGCGCAACGACGGCGCAGCGGACTACTGGGTGTACAACGTCGGTCCGACGACCGGTCCGTAATGCGCGACGCGTGCGACCGTACCAGGCGGCGAGTTATGGGGTTCGGCCGGCCGGGGTTTCGATCAAGCGTGCGCGGGGATCGTGCGATGACGGGTTCATGACCGTTTCGGATCAGAACACAGCGCGATCGGAAGGCTTCACGCTTGTGGAGCTGATCATGGTGATCGTGGTCCTGGCGGTGTTGTCCGGGGTGGCCTTGCCGCGGTTTGTGAACATGTCTCAGAAGGCCAGGGTGACCGCGGCGACGACGGAGCTTCGCCTGCTCGCGCGGACCATCGGGCAATACGAGATTGACTATGGTCGCCTTCCGTGGCCAGAGCAGGAAGAACTGCAGACGCCGCTGCTGGCGACGATCGCGCCGCTGGAGGCGAGGTTTGACCGGTCACCGTTTCGTGCGCCGTATCCGATGGGGGGGAGCAGTGTGACGTGGTGGCGGTCGTTTGATGGGGGGGCAATCTCCGTGTACTACCCGACGATGCTCCGGGCGAGCGACTTGCCGCTGATGGATGCCACCTTCGGAACGAGTGCCGGCGGACGAACGGTGTTCGATTACGACTGGGACAGCGAGACGGAAGTTGTGCGCGTGACGTATCTCTGGTCGTATCAGTGAGCTGGTGGTGCCCGGGGCAGCCCCGGGTGTCGATCGCAATCGTGCGGGACGTGAGGTGTGCCCGTACCCTTGTGCATGTCAACAGCCGCCACCAGCAGTACGCGTTCAGCCGGCCCGAGCGTAACGCCCACGACGATGCGGGCGCTGATCAAGCATCACGCCGGGCCGGAGCTCAAGTTGATGACGGATCGCCCGGTGCCGCAGGTCGGGCCGCGCGATGTCTTGATCCGTGTGCTGAAGGTCGGCATCTGCGGAACGGATCGGCATATTTGGGAGTGGGACGCGTGGGCCGCGGGGCGTATCCCGGTCGGGATCGTGACCGGGCACGAGTTTGTGGGTGTGATTGAGAAGGTCGGGAGCGCGGTGACGCGGTTTGCGCCGGGCATGCGCGTGAGCGCGGAGGGGCACATCTGCTCAGGGACGGATTACAACGCGCGGACGGGCAACGCGCACATCGCGCGGGACACCAAGATCCTCGGCGTGGACACCGACGGCTGCTTCGCGGAGTTTGTCAAAGTGCCGGAGGAAAACGTCTGGCCGGTGCACCCGAAGATTCCGGACCACATCGCGGCGATTCTTGACCCCTTGGGCAACGCGGTGCACACGGTGATGAGCGCGAACGTGAGCGCGAAGACGGTGCTGATCACGGGCGTCGGGATCATCGGGCTGATGGCGGTGACGGTCGCGAAGTGTGCCGGGGCGAGCCGGATTTTCGTGACGGACGTGGACGATCGACGCCTGAAGCTCGCCAAGCAGCTCGGGGCGATGGAGGCGTACAAAGCCAACGACCCCAAGTGGATCGAGAAGATCCGCCAGCACACACGCGGCGACGGGCCGGATGTGCTGCTCGAAATGTCCGGCAACCCGCACGCGATCGACGACGGGTTCAAGGCTTTGCGCATGGGCGGGACGGCGGCGCTCTTGGGCATCCCCAGCCGCCCGATCGCGTTTGACCTGTCCAGCCACGTGATCTTCAAGGGCGCCACGGTGCTCGGCGTGAACGGGCGGCGGATGTTCGAAACGTGGTATCAGATGGAAGAAATGCTGCTCTCCGGGCGCCTGGAACTCGACGATATCGTGACGCATCAGATCCCGATGAGCGACTTTGCTCGGGGGTTCGGGCTGATGCAGAGCGGCGAGGGGATCAAGATTGTGATGGAAGTAGGGAAGTAGTCGATAGGCGTGCGATTTAGCAGCCGGCGAACCATGCGCCGAGGAAGCTGAAGACGTCCTGGACGGTGATGGTGCCGGAGCGGTTGAAGTCGGCGCGGGGGTCTGAGGCGAACCAAGCGGAGAGGAAGGCAAAAACGTCAGAGGAAGTCAGGTCACTGCTGCCATCAAAGCCTCCGGCTGGGCAAATGACCCTGACCGTGATCGTTGGGCTAGCGATCGAGCCGCAAGCGTTCGTGAGGAAAGCGTCATAGGCCCCGGCGTCAGATGGTCGGATGCCAGAAATCGAGAGCTGAAGCGTGCCGACGCCTGATACGGTGCCTCCTCCAACGGATGCACCTCCGGCACCATCTCGAATCGGCGACCCGTTCTTTCGCCAGTTGATCGTCAATGCAGAGAGAGAGTCGACGGCAAGTTCGAGCACAACGGTGCTTTCGGCATCCTGGCTCACGCTCGGGGTTGCGAAAGTGACCACAGGGGGCAAAGGACCATCGGACCAGCGAGCCCAGAGATTTGCTGATTGAGAAGCGGTTTTCCAGAACGATCCAACGACATGGATCTGATTTGCGAGATTTCGAACGCGTGCGACGTTTCCTCCAGCGAGGTTGTCAGAAACGCCGCCGCTTTCTCGCCACGCCCCATCCCAGATGGCCACTCTGGAGTTAGGCACTCCGCCCATCATCGTGAACGGCCCGCCCGCAAAGACACGGTTGCCTTGCGTTGCAAGAGAGAGCACGCTGGTATTTGCGCCGGAGCCCATGGTCACAAACTGACCGTTGCTCCATCGAACGATATTGTTAGCGGTCAATCCACCGGCTTGAGCGAATGATCCACCCATGATCACATCGCTTCCCCAGGAAGTTATTGCTTGAACTTCACCAGCGATTCCCGTACCCAGCGGCAGCCACTGAGCACCATCGAACTGAGCGATTCGAGAAGCGGCTCGATTGCCGATGCGTGTAAAGGCGCCGCCCGCATAGAGACGGCCGGCGTTGGCCGCGAGGGCGTAAACTTCGAGATTCGGCGCGCCGGGCACGGCGCGCCAGGTCGTGCCGTTCCAAGCGGCTATGCGGGTGGCGATGACCCCGCTCACTTCTTGGAACCGACCGGCGATGTAGAGCTCATCGTTCCATTCAATCGCCGCAAACACTGCATCGTCCGGTGAGCCGATCTGCGTCCAGGTTGCACCGTCAAAGGCAAAGATGACATTTTCCGCGACTCCCTGGGACACTTGACCAAGGACGATCAGCTTGCCTTGAAATGTCGCCAAGTTATCGTACGACTGAAATCGCAACTCAGGCGACCCCGGAACAGTGGACCACCGGTCGCCGACCCTTCGGGCGAGCGAGAAAGTATTCCAAGACGGACGATCTATGAACAACCCTGACGCATAGGTTGTGCCGTTGAGGGAACCAATGTCAGCGATGATGCTCGCTTCATTGAAAGGGAGCCAACGCTCGCCATCAAAAAAAGCTGCACATTCGTTCAGCAGCCCACCGGCGCGTGAAAACCAGCCGCCGACGATCATGCCTCCTTGCCAAGGCATCAGCGCACTGATGGCGCCCGTGCCGGTCACGCCGCCTACGACGGAGTTCCATGCTGAGCCGTCGAAGCTGGCGACACCTTCAGTGCCGTTGAGCCGAAAGAGCCCGCCAACAAAGAGCTTCCCATTTTGTACGGCGAGCGCGGACACTACTGGTTGAGTGTTCCCCGCGAGGGGCAAAATCGGGCTGTTGAGCGATGTCCAATTCTGTCCATCCCAGGCGGCAACGACGTTGGCGTCGACGCTCTGAACAGGAGGCCCGACCGCCGTGAACCCACCACCGACAATCAGTTGATTGTCGAGCGTCGTGAGCGCAAACACACTGCCATTGGCGCCACCACCCACGGGCTGCCACGCAGTGCCATTCCATCGCGTGAGGTATTGCATCGGCGAACCGGCTGGGGCAAGGTTGAAGCCACCTACGTACAAGTCGCCCTGGAAAATCGTGGCAACTCGAGCGCGGTCAGAAGAGCCCGGTACCAGCATTGGCGTCCCAAGGCTCTGCCATGTGCCGTTCTCCAGCACGACCGCGGCCTCATTCAAGATTTGCCCAGCGCGTCGAACACGCCCCAATGCAACCAAGCGATTGTTGTAAACGATCAGACTCTCGACGTTCCCGAGCAGATTGTCTCCGAGTTGCCGCCAGGTTGTGCCGTCAAATGCCGCGACGCCATCCGCAGCACGAGTAGTTGCTCTGCGTAGAGTGCCGCCGACGACCAGTTGGCCCTCAAACGTTGTCATGGCCTTGACCGTGTCCCCCGTCAAGATCGGCTGCCACCGAAGGCCATCCCAAACGGCCACCGAAGGTGCCGCGGGAAGTCCTTGAAAGGACAGCGCCGCGACGGAGCCACCGATGACCAGACGCGCTTCGAGCGGACCCGGACCGTCCGGATCCCAGGTTGTCATGGCCTGAACCCAACCAAAATCAAGGCCATTTGGTTCGTCAGAAACCCACGTTCCGCAAATCGGCTGGGAACGAGCAACTTGATTGAGGATTAGCGTGCAGGCTATGCACGCCCACACTATTTGAATGAACGATGGCCGAATATTCATGAAAGAGCCCTTCGAGCGAGGTGCATCACCCGCGGTCTGAGCGGACCGTTAGGCTGCAGAGTACCGACATTGTGATGCCATCTGCACACGCATTTGACCAATTGTTCGAGAATTGATGCAGTCGAGAAACTCGAGGCCGACTATCGCCCAGTCGCCGCCGCGAGCCCCTTCGCCCCGATCACTTGCTCGGCGTATTCGTTCATCGCGTCGCGGAGTTGTTCGAAGCTCTCCAGCACGTAGTAAATCGGCTGGTAGTGGTCGATGTCAAACGCGGTTGAGCAGACGCGGTCGAGGTCGAACGGGCGCCATTCGGGGACTTCGCGCTTGGAGCACGGCGCGGCGGAGTTTGGGCCGTCGGGCTGCTTTTCCCACGAGCCCGTGAGCGAATAGGCGCTCTCGCCGTGCGAGCTGACCAGGCCTGAGCCATAGACCTTGACGCGGTTGTCTTCCTTGATGAGGCCGAACTCGACGGTGAACCAGAAGAGGCGGCCGAGGCGTTCGATGTGGTACGGGTCTTCGCACAAGAGCGCGGCTTTGCCGTAGGTTTGCAGAAAGTCCGCGAAGACGCGCGAGGCGTGCAGCGGGACGTGCCCGAAGACGTCGTGAAAAATGTCCGGCTCGGGCAGATAGTCCATCACCTCGCGCGGGCGGATGAGCACCGTGGTCGGGAACTCGCGCTGCGCCAGGCACGCGAAAAAGGCTTTGGCAGGCAGATAGCCCGGCACGCCGTAGCTCGACCAGTCGGAGACCTGCTTCAGGTAGCCGTTGATGCCCTTGAGGGTGGTGCCCTTCTTGAAGATCTGCCCGTCGCACCCTTCGATGTCTCGATCGAGCGTGAGGTCGTCGAGGAGGGGCAGGCGGTCGGCGGAGAGCTTGAGGACCTTGAGCCCATCGATGAACGTTCGGCTGACCTGCTGCTCCAGCACGCCCCAGCGCCGGTTGAACAGATCACGCCAGACTTCGTGGTTCTCGCGCGTGTACTTGTGGTACTGCTGGGTGATGTAGAACTTGTCGGCGTTGATCTCAGCCGCGGGCGTCTCGGGGGCTTTGTCCGCCCAGGCCTGGGCGGTGCGGGCTTCGTCGGAGTCGATGATGTTGTTGTACTTGATGTCCGCGCGCATGAATCAGGCTCCCGAAACGCTGCCGAGATGGCATCGACATTTTACATACACCGCGTGAGGGCGGCGTTTGGGGAAACACTGGAACGCGTCCCAAGCTGCCTCCCGAGCCCCACGCCCCTTTCCACCAAGCGGTCAGGTCTTGGCTAGTGTCTTCACGCGTGAGTTGGCCTTTGGCGGGGCGGGGGTGGGGGGGGTGGCGGGCGAGTGGTGTGGGCGAGGCTTGTGTTGCGGTGGTTGAGCGGCCGCGATCGCGGGTTGTTGCTGAGTCTGGTACGCTCTCAACGGCCGTCTGAAATAGGAGTGTGTACGCATGATCATTGTGTGGGGAACGCGTTTGTATGGGAAGGTCGACGAAGTGCCGGGGCTGTTTCATGTGGAAACCAGCTTTTTTCATATGTGGTATCTGCCCCTGATCCCGCTCGGCTCGCACGTGGTGATCGCCAAGTCGGGCAACTCGTGGCGCGGCGCGAAAGTCGCGCTCAGCGGCAAGAGCGTGCTGGTCGCCTGGGCGCGTCTGTGGCTCCTGGTTGGCGGAGTCGTGTTTGGAATGATCGGCTTCAGCCTGATCACCGATCGGCGTGCGCCCATGATCTTGGAAGGAAGCATTCTCATGGCGATTGGGGCGTTGCTGCTAGGAGCAGGGATCGCTGTGTGGGTGAAGAAGTCGATCCGTCAAGCCAGTTATGCGCGAGCGGTTGAGCTTGCCGAGAAGATCGGTTTGAGCGAAGAAGGATTGGTGCTGATCGAGTTGGCCTTCAAGCGTGTGAGCGAAGCGGACGCGAAAGCCACGCTGGAGCGTCTGCGAGCTGACGCCGCGGAAATCGAACGATTGAAGGAGGAGCAGACGCTGGCACACGTCCGGGCCACTTCGCCGTTCCCTGCCACGCCGCCGACGGCGCCCCCGACCACGCCTCCGACCGCGCCACCTCTTGCCCCCCGGGATGCGAGATAACAGAGAGCACGTGCTGCGCAGGGCGCACCGCGCGCAGGCCGGAGAGCTTCGCGGGCAAATTCGCGTGACTTCGCTGCCGCCTTAGGCCGTCGCCCCGGGGCTGTCCGCCAGCGCGACCGGGTCGCTGGGCATCGTGTTGACCCGTTCACCCTCGAGCGGGTAGAAGCGCGAGCCGGCGAGGCGGATCTTCTTGTTGCTGGTTGCCCGGGGCAGGTCGGTGATGAAGAGCATGATGAAGCCGATGAGCCCGGCGTTGAAGCCCAGCATCCAGAGCCAGCTGGTCTTGCCGGTGTGCGTCATGACGCTCACGCCCACGATGATGATGATCGCCAGCGGGATCACGGCGTTCCACGCCACGCTCATGACCTGGTCAAACTTCAAACGCGGGATGGTCCAGCGGACCAGCATGATCAGCCCAATCAGCAGCAGCATCTTCACAATGAAGACGTGGAACTTCACGATCACCGCGAGGATGGTCGTGTTCTCCGGGTGCAGAAGGTGGTGGGCTTCGGTCCCAAGCCAGCCCAGCGGCAGGTGATACCCGCCCAGGAACAGCAGCGCGAAGAACGCGGCCCCGGTCGAAAAGTGGATGTACTCGCTCAGCAGCAAGAGGCCCATGCGCATCGCGGAGTATTCCGTGTGGTATCCGCCCACAAGCTCCTGCTCGCACTCGGCGTTATCAAACGGCGTTCGGTTGGACTCGGCGAGCAGGCAGATGAAAAACAGCACGGCCATCACGGGCTGGGCGAGGATCAGCCAGCCGTTCGTCGCCTGGTAGCCGATGATCTTCTCGGGGACCAGCGAGCCGACCATCAGCAGGACGGTGAGAATCGCCAGGCCCATCGGGATCTCGTAGCTGATCATCTGAGCGCTGGAGCGGAGCGCGCCCAGGAACGAGTACTTGTTGTTGCTGGACCACCCGGCCAGGGTGACGGCGTAAATCGCCAGCGACGCGGTCGCGAGGATCCACACAATGCCGATCGAGATCGACGCGCCCGCGACGGTGACGACCTGAGCCGGCACCGTCCAATCCAGGAACGGCACGGTCCACTCGGGAATCGAGAGGCGCCCGCCGAAGGGGATCACGGCAAAACCGATCAGGGCCGGAACCACCACGATGATGGACGCGAGCGTGAACAGGGTCTTGTCCGCGCCGCGCGGCGAGTAATCCTCTTTCAGGATCATCTTGATGCCGTCCGCCAGGAACTGTCCAAGCCCAAACAGTCCCTTGAGGAACTTCAAAATGGGCAGGCCAAGATCGAGCCCGACGCGGTTTGGACCGATGCGGTCTTGGATGTATGCGGAGATCTTGCGTTCGAGATAGGTGCCGCCGCCGCCCAGGCCCAAAAGGATGTGGAAGACGATGAGGATGGTGATGACGGAGACCAGCAGCTGGCTGGTGAGCCAGGCCGGGGCGGGGGTGGAAGCGAGCGTGAGCAGGCTGGGCAGATCCATGGTCGGGGAGTGTAGGGGGATGGAGGAAATGGGCAAATCGGCCGGAAGGGCCGAGGGCCGAGGGCCGAGAGGAAGCCCAATTGCATCGGTCGATCAGCAGCCCTGGAACCACGCGCTCAGGAAGTCGAAGATGTCCTGCACGCTCACGCCGCTTTCGCCGTTGAAGTCGGCTTGCGGGCTGGAGGCGAACCAGGCGCTGAGGAAATCGAAGATGTCCTGAACGGTCACGCCCGCCGTCCCGCCGCCGGTGCAGTTGAAGTCCGCCCGGCAAGCGGTCGGGTCGATCTTGATGAGCAAGAACCCGTGCGCCGGCAGGGAGACATTCACGCGCCTTGGCAGGGCATCGCGCCCAATGGGCTGCACCGTCAGGCAACCCGTCGACCCAAGCCCGCGCCCGCGATAGTTCGCAGCCTCGCTGTTGATCGTCACGCTCGCGCCCCCGACGGGCACGCCCACGAGATACTCCGGGTAATCGATGTTCGAGAAGTTCGCGACCACGACGTAGCTGGGCGTTCCCGCCGGGCTACCCACGGCTTCGCGCTCGAAGGTGATGACGTTGCCCGCCTCGTTGATGCTGCGGACGCGCAGCGCCGCATTGGCAAACAGCGCGGGCTGGCTGGTGCGCAGCGCGATCAGATCTCGGTAGAAGTCAAACACCTGGCGATAGGTGGTCTTCTTGGACCAGTCGATCTTTTGCGACTCCCACCCGTTGGATTCCAGCCACTCGGTGCCTTGCAGGATCGCGGGCATGCCGCGCGAGAGCAGCGTGAGCCCGTTTGCGAGCTTGGTGCGCCCGCTGGCGTAGCGATCGTCGTACGGCGCGGTGGTGTCGATCGTGCGCACGGCTCGCTGGTGTCCGTTCAGCGGCCAGGCATCATCGTGCAGTTCAAAGTAGTTGAGAACCTTCTCGCCCTCGACAAACGCCCCCGAGCCGTCGATCGAGTTCGCGACGCGCGACACATCCGGGTCGCCCGCCGGCGCAGCGAAGATGGCGTCGCGAATCGCGTTCTTGAACACCTCGTGATATTGCCCGTCGAAGTTGATGCCCGTCGGCGTGGTGTTCCAGGATGAGTTGTTGTAGATCTCGGCGATGGTCGTGGAATCGCCGAAGCGCCGGTCGATCTGGTCGTTCATGCCGCGCATCAGACGCTGCCCGGCCTGGTACTGCACGGCGCTGACCAGTTCCGCGACCGCGTCCTGGCGATAGCCATCCAGCTTGAACCATCCGAGAGCATGCTCGATAGACTCAAAGAAGTAGTCAAACACCGGTTGGCGATCGATGTTGAGCTGCGAACCCCAGGGCGTCTGCGTGTCCGGCGTGTCGAAGTACACCTGCGTCGCATCGAAGTTCCACAGGTAGTTCGAGTTCGCGTCCACGTGGTTCCACACCACGTCCGCGATCACCGCGATCCCACGGCTGTGCAGTTCGTCGACCATGAACTTCAGATCATCCGGCGTGCCATAGCTGGATTCCCAGTTCCACGCGCTGATCGTGTTGTAGCCGCCCGACGCGCTCCCCGGAAACTCGTTGATCGGGTTGAGCATCACCGCGTTGACGCCGAGCTCCTGCAAATGAGCCGCGCGGGCGGCGACATCGCGGAACGTGCCCGTGCGCGTGAAACTCCCCGCCGGATCGTTCAGCCCGCTGTAGCTGCCCACGTGCAGTTGGTACACCACCCAGCGATCCCGCGCCACCGGCGTGAAGCTCGGCGTGCGCCACTGATACCCAAGCTGGTTGTACACCAGGCAGTTGAAGTTGTCGCTGTTGTTGGTGTACGACGCTCGCGGATCCGGCTTCCAGAGATTGTTGTTGAAGTAGTACTTGTACAGCGACCCGGGCGCCGCGCTCGGGACCACGGCGTAGAAGTACTCGCCGCGCTTGGTCATCGGATTGGTCGCGCCCCACGCGTTGAACGTCCCGCGAACCTGGGCCGACGTCGCGCCCGGCGCCCACACGCGAAACACCGTCCCGCCGGTGCTGGGCGTCGCACCCACCGGCGCGTGTTCGAGCGTGCTGTAGTCCAGCGTCCACCATGCGCTCGGGGCCGGCTGCACACTCACCACGCCCGCGGGCGTGAGGTACTTCACGTCCGACCCGTCGGTCAGTTCGATGATGTAGCTCGTGCGCGTGGACGTCGTCGCCGGGATGGTGGCCCGCCACAGGTCATACATCGGCGGCGTCGCGCCCGCAGCCTGGCGCACCGCGTCGATCCCCACCACGCCCACGCCGTCGGCTCCGTCATCAAGCAGCACGCGCGCGCCCGTCAGGTCGTTGCGAGCCGTCTGGAACAGCACGTCGAACGTTTCGCCGCTCAGCGGGCAGATCGGTCGACGATCGGCGTACGCCACGTGGCTCGCCAGCCCGCTGTCGACCACGCCCACGCCGCTTTGCCCCAGCGCCGTTTGCACAAGGGCACCGCTCATCATCAACAGCACCCCCGCCGCGGCGGATCGTGCCCTGATGGAAAGCGTTCGAACGGGCCTGTGTGCCGGGCAAGGTTGACGCATGTCTGTACGCCTGTTGTTGAAAGTCACTCTGCGCCCGCCGTCCCATACGGGACTCGATCGCCGTACCCGGTCTCGCACGCCGCGCGTGCGTGCACGCGTGAGCATCCGATGCGCCCACGCATGGCCAGTGGATGCACGCCGCGTGCGCCAAATTGTACGACGAGCCCGGCGCGCCGACCCGGGTGAACACGCACACGCGATCAAGATTCGTGCAGAAAGCACGCTGATCGTGCGCGCACGGCGATTTTTCGGACGGCCCAGCCTATGTTGGCAGGTGTGCGCCTTGCCCAGATTGCCGCGCGGCGATCTGGCGACGCAGATCATCGGACCACCACTCCCCAATCGGACCCAATCGGAGACGCCATGCTGACTCTCGCCGACGCCCGCCGCATCATCGCCGCCGCTGAGAAGAAGGCCGCCCAGATCAAGCAGCCCATGAACATCGCCGTCGCCGACGCGGGCGGCAACCTCATCGCCCACGTCCGCATGGACAACGCCTGGATCGGCTCCATCGACATCTCCATCAAGAAGGCGTACACCTCCCGCGCCTTCGACATCTCCACCAAGGACCTCGCCAAGCACAGCCAATCCGGCAAGCAGTTCTTCGGCATCCACGCCAGCAACGACGGCAAGATCATGGTCTTCGCCGGCGGCATCCCCCTCAAGAAAGACGGCAAAGTCATCGGCGCCATCGGCGTCAGCGGCGGCTCAGGCGAACAAGACCACGCGGTGGCTGAGGCCGGGGCGAAGGCGCTGTAAGGATGGGAAGTCGCCGAGTTACAACAGGCACGATGGGTGTCTGGCGAATGCGTTGGCGGCGGGGTGGGGGGTGGGGGGATCAGGCCGTGCCATCAGGCAACGCCCACCATCGGCGTGCGGACGCCGGTCGCGGCGATGGAGTTGCCTGATGCTCCGTGGGCGCGTTGCCTGATGGCACGGTTGATGCGACCCCGCCGGCAAGCCGCACAAACGTAACAGTCTTCACGTCCGACCGCGCTTCAGCGAAGAGCCGGACATGCTTCACAACTCAATGATTTGGATTTCGGGCCGCTTCTTCAAGACGTTGGCAAGAGCTCTCTGGTGGGTCGAAATGTAAACACGCCTGAGCGACGAACAGCCGAGAAGCGGCTCCAGGCTCTGCACCGGCGTGTCGCACACACCCAGCGTCTGCAAGTCCTTCAACTCCTTGAGCAGCTCCAAGTTTCGCACCGGCGTATAGCGAACATCCAGCGTCTGCAAGCCGGTCATCCCCATGAGCGGCTCCAGGCTCCGCACCTTCGTGCCGCGCACATCCAGTGCTTGCAAGCCCCTCAACTCCTTGAGGGGCTCCAGGCTCTGCACCTGCGTATCGCTCACATCCAGCGCCTGCAAGCCCTTCAACCCCTTGAGCGGCTCCAGGCTTTGCACCGGCGTGTAGTTCACATAAAGCGCCTGCAAGCCCTTCAAATCCTTGAGGGGCTCCAGGCTCTGCACCTGCGTGCCGCTCAAGTCCAGCGACTGCAAACCCTCCAACTTCTTGAGCGGCTCCAGGCTCTGCACCGGCGTGTAGTTCACACTCAGCGTTTGCAAGCCCTTCAACTCCTTGAGCGGCTCCAGGCTCTGCACCGGCGTGCTGCTCACGCTCAGCGTTTGCAAGCCCTTCACCTCCTTGAGCGGCTCCAGGCTCTGCACCTGCGTCCCGCTTACATCGAGCCGCGTGAGGCCCCTCCGCCCGCTGAGCGGTGTGAGGTCCAGAATCGAATTCCGCAGCGACACTGGCAGCCAATCGTCGCCATGGCTGTCGACGCCCTCGGGACACTCCGTGCTCACGCGGCGCAGCACTTCGGCGATGGTCAAGGGGTGCATCGCCTGGGCCAGTTCCACCAGCACCGGCGTGTCCGTGGCCTTGTCCGCGTACTCTTGCATTGCGAATCGAGCATCCTCGTGTTCGATCAGGCGCAAAGCCCGCACGCAGGCAATCGGGGCAGGGCCGCCGGCGGCAACAGCCGCCGCCCAACCCAAGTACGGAACAACTTCCTCGCCCAGGCTAGCGATCGCTTCAGCATCAGCGAACGACCGTGGGGGAAGCAGGTTCTTCGTGATCTCCGCTACCTTTGACTTGATCGGCTCAGGCGGCAGCGACGCCTTTGCGATGCGCAGGGCCAAGTACTCGCGTTGCCTACGGGCCTCCAACTGACGCTTGTCAGCCTTCCTCGGATCAATACGTTCGATATCGCGGACCAAGCTCGTCAGCACCTCGCTCACCGCACGCCCGGAGCCGTCTGCGGCACACACGTACACGCACACATTCCTGCACTCCGAACGGTCCGCGTGTGTGACTAGGAACTTGCGATGATCGGTCTCGGTCATGACCTGGGCGGCCAGAAACTCTTTGAACGTGTTGTGGACCCAATCCACGTCTGGCATGGTGGGTTTCTCCAAGGGAGACGCCTGTGGCACAGCGCCAGCAGCCTTCGCCTTGGGCCGAACGAGAACGCCGCTTCGTTCGATCAGCGCGGCGGCGACGCGTTCGGCATCCTCCGGCTTGCCTTCGTGCATGCGGCTCAGTACGTCTGCGGCATGTTTCCTGAGCAGGTCAAAGCTGGCCAAACTGGCGCCCATTTTGACCATGTCCTCCGCCAAAAGGCTGAGAATGCTCCGGCGGCGATCAACCTTGAGATACTCGGGCCAAAAGGCAACGGCGTCGAGATCAGGTGTCTTCTGCTCGCGGTGCTGCAGCAGCACATCGCACAGCGTCCTCACGATTTCGGTCGGTGTCGTAGAGGTTTCGAACTCGATCTGGGTTGAGAGCGCGCACAGCATGGCACACATAAGCGGGCTGCTGGCCAGTTGCGCCATCGCCGCGGATTCGGGCCTCGCCAATCGCTGCTTCAGTTCTACCCCTTTGCCTGGCACCTTGAAGGCTTCGGCGGCCGCTTCGGGTCGTCCGCACCTCTCGAGCGCCTCCTGCACCGCCTTGTGCCAGTTGTCGATCAGCATCTCTCGCCCGGCCCTTGACATCGGCGCGACCCGGGCCTTGACAAACGCCTTGCGGCCAACCCATGCGGGCTCTTCCACAAGCGGACGGGAAGTCACCACGAAAAGGTTGCCGGGTTTGTCCAGCCGGTTAAACCACTCTTCCAGTCCGGCGTCAATGTTCTTGCGTTTCTCGGGGAGAATCTCGTCAAGACCGTCGATCAAGAAGAGCACGCGTCCTTCGGCCGCGCGCCGATCAAGCCAGCCGTCGGGCGGCTTGGGCATACCCTTGGCGGCCATCAGGCAAAGTTCGTCGAGGGTGTCTGGCAGTGTATTGTTTTTGCACTTCCTGAGCGGGATGAATACCGGTATGAGCCGATTGGCGGCCAGCCAGTCCAGCAAAGCGTCCGTGTACTTGAAGTGGTCTGGGTCAGTTTTCCGGATTTCCGGAATCCACTCGCCACCATCGATCACCTCGCCTCGACGGGCCCTCCACACCTGGTCAAGATATTCAGGACCGACCCACTCGCGGACTACTCCCTCACCGTAAAATGGGAGTTTGTCGGCTTGGCTAGGCAACGCTTTCAGCACGCACACTCGTGAGGCCTGCCTCCGCCAACTGTGCCGCACGTTCATAGGCGCCAGTTCGCTCTTTGCCAGCAGTACCGCTGCATGCTTGAGCAGCGTCGACTTTCCGCACCCGGCCTCCCCACGGATGATGAGATAGCGCTTGCCGGTCGTCGCCGTTGCCCCGTTGTCCGGCGCTGAACAGACAAGGTCTTCCAGCACCGACTCGATGCTCGTGAGACCTGAAGAGGCGGCCTCGTCATTCACGTTCAAGCTGAGATAGGCAGTGGACAGCGGCTGCTTGAGTGCCTCGGGGAGTTGAATGTTGTGCAAGCCGAAAAGCTCGATCGAATCCAGTGCTTCGACCAGGGCGGCCAAATAGGCTGCCTGAAAGGCTTGGTCTTGTGCCGCGATGGAGAGTGGCTTTAAATCTTGCCTGATCGCGGCGACATCGACAGCCATGCCTTCGAGCTTCTTGGCCTGACCTTCGAGAAATACCGACAGCCCGTTTAGACCCTTGAATACCTGCTGTGCGTCGCGTTCGTACTGCTCCATGAACCCGAGGTGCCGACGGTCCACATCGACGCGAAACTTCTTGGTATCAGTGATTGCCTCGGCGGCAAGGCGCAGGCTGGTCTCCAGAACGACACGGTAAACTCCCTCGTTGGGCTCGCCGAGCGCGACAGGGGTGTGCTTGGAACGCGCGAACTCGACCAGTTTTTGAGTATCGAGCCCGTGTGCGATGACCGTTTTGCTATCCAGTCGCATCTTCTGCAGCGTGTTTACGACCTCGGCATCGACGGCCTCCATGTTCACGCCAGGACGGTCAAACTCCGGGTTCGCCGAGCGCGCCTGGCCGTCGAGCAGTCGTCCAATCACCTCCCAGTGCTTGACCGCCTTCTTTCCAATCTCACCACCAAACTCGGACGCTATCGCCTCGGCCCACGGCGCATCACCCAAATACAGCTTGACAACTGCCTTGGTCAGAAATTTGGCGGTTCCGACGAACACGATGGTTTCGAACATCCCCATGTCGATGGCCCTCCAGGCGATGCCGAGAGGTTATCACACTGCAGGAAGGCTTGAACGCTGCAAGGCCACCCCGCCTCTTGTTTGAGGCGTGGAGTGAAGAAGAGTTGAAATGATGTTGTGGCGAAAGGGTGTAGTGCGCTACTTCACTCGTCTCATCGCCCGCACCACATACGGCACCGCGCTCCACGCCGTCACCGCGACCGTTGACCACACCAGTGTCAGGATCGCGTAGGTCGCCAGATCGCCCGGCCTTCTTGGGTCCAGGTCGTGCGACGAGCCGGGCACGTTCATCAGCACCAGCACCGCCGGCACGCAGATCGACTGCAGGATCATCTTCCACTTGCCCGACCACGTGGCCCCGAAATCAATGCCGCGGCTTTCGGCTTCGGCGCGGATGCTGGTTACCAGCAGCTCGCGTCCCAGGATCAGCGCCACCATCCACGCCTGCACGCCGGTGACGGAGCCCGAGATGTTCTCAGGCGGCGCGGGCTTGGTGGGCAGGTGCATGATCGCGTCGCCGGTGTGCGTGAAGCCCGGGCCGGCGAGAAACACGAACGCGCCGATGACCAGCAGTTTGTCGGCAAACGGGTCCATGATGCGCCCGAAGGTGGTGATCGCGTTCCACCGCCGCGCCAGGTAGCCGTCCAGCGCGTCGGTGAGCGCGGCGACGGTGAACACCGCCGCGGCGGCCAGCAGCCACCAGTCCGGCCCGGCCCCGGTCGCCAGCGGCGACTTGCTGTACTTCCAAGGCGTCAAGATCGCAAAGAACACGCACGCCAGCGCGACCCGGATGCCGGTGAGCAGGTTCGGCGTCGCCCGCTCCAGCGGCGTCGTCCGAAGCACAGGGATGGCGGCAGGCGCGGGAGGCACAACAGAGGGTAGAAGTGACGGAGTGACGGAGAGAAGAAGTGACGGAGTGACGGAGTGACGAAGTGACGAAGACCAAGAGAATCCCGAATCCCGAATCCCGAATCCCGAATCCCGAATCCCGGTTGCCGAATGCCGCTCCCGTCTCACGCCTCACGCCTTCCGCCTTCCGTCTTCCGTCTTCCGCCTTCCGCCTCCCGCCTCCTCTTCACCCACTTCTCCCGCCCGCTTGAAGCCCCGGTCCGTTCCCACTATCCTGCACCCTTCCTGTGCGGCCGGAGACAGTCTGGCGACACAGGAATCTTCGCGCCTCGGGGGCTCGGTCGGTCGGTGCCAGAGAGTCGGTGCCAGGGAGTGGATTCTTGACGGTCAGCGATCCCGCCAGTTCACTCCTGTTGTTCGCGGCCTGCGTGGTGGGCGGTCTGGGCGTCGCCCTGGCGCTGCCGCGGCGCGGCCTGAGCCCGCAGATCATCGGCGTCCTGGTCGCGTCCCTGGGCCTGGGCATCCTGTACATATGGCTCGCCCGGCGCCTGCAGCCCGGCGAAGGCCTTCCCAACCCCAACTTCTACCTCTTCGGGCTCATCGCCCTGGGTTCGGCGCTCCGGGTCATCAGCCACCCGCGCCCGGTGTACTCGGCGCTCTGGTTCATCATGACCATCCTGGCCTCGTGCGGGCTGTATGTCCTGCTGAGTGCGGAGTTTATGGCGTTTGCCCTGGTCATTGTGTACGCCGGGGCGATCCTGATTACCTATCTGTTTGTGATCATGCTGGCGACCGAGTCGCCCACGGCGGATCAGGTTGAGTCGCTGAACGAGTACGACCGGTACAGCCGTGAACCGATCATGGCCACGGTCTTCGGGTTTGCCCTCGTGGCCGCATTGACCCCGATGATGGCCCGGGGCACGCTGGAGCTCAAGCCCGCGACGCAGTACGCCGCGGCGGCGCGGTTGGAGCTCATGCCCCGCAAAGTCGAAACCGCGCTGCGGGACGCGGGCGTGATCGTCGCCGACGAAAAAGTCGCCCGGCCTGGCCCAGAGCGGAACGCGCCCCCCACGATTGAAGTGGACACCCAAACTGGGGAGGTGACAGCCGTGACCATCGCCTACGGCGAGGGCGGCAAGATCACCAAGCGGGTCACCAGCGACAATCCGAAGTGGCCTCAGGACTTGCGCCTGAGCAACGTGGAAGGCGTCGGGTTTGCCCTGCTCGCGGATCACCCGGGCGCGATCGAGGTCGCGGGCGTGGTGCTGCTGATGGCGATGCTCGGGGCGGTGGTGCTGGCCCGCAAGAAGGTCGAGCTGGACGAGCGCGAGAAGCTGGCGGCGCAGAAGCGCTCGCTGGCGGCGGAGTTCCAGCCTGAGAACAGCCCGCTGATGGCTCCGAAGGTGCCGGGATCGCCCAATGTGCGCGAAGCGGCGATGGCCGGCGCCGGGAACTCGGGGGGTGAGCGATGATGGACGTGATGCTCACGCTGGCCCAAGCCGGGGCTCCGGCTCCGATGTCGCAGGGCGTGCTGATGCACTACCTGGCGATCGCGGTGCTGATGTTCGGCATCGGGATGATCGGGTTTGTGACGCGCCGGAACCTGATCATCATGTTCCTGTGCACGGAGCTCATGTTCCAGGCGGCGGGCCTGGCGCTGATTGCCTTCAGCCGATTCCATCTGAACCACACGGGCGAGACGTTTGTGATCTTCGTGCTGACGGTGGCGGCGGCGGAGGCGGCCCTCGGGCTGGCGCTGGTGGTGCTGCTGTTTAGGCGCAAGGAAACGCTGGACGCGAGCCAGTGGTCGGAGATGAGGGGATAGAGGTCAGGGGACGGGGGTCAGGGGATAGAGGTCAGGGGATAGGGGTCAGGGGCGAGGGGTTCAGACGGGGAAGATGCACGCGTGATTGGATTGGACTTGAACATCTTCTCAACCCTCGCAATGGCGGGCGATCAGGCGGGGCACGCGGGCGAGCACGGTTCGGCACACGCCGGCGCCTTGGGCGCGGCAGGCGCGGCTGGCCCGCTGGTGAACGGGACGCTCCCGCAGTGGACGCTGCTGGTGCCGTTTTTGCCCCTGCTGGGCGTGGCCCTGGTCACGCTGTGTGCGCTGCTCAAAGTGAAGAGCAAGCTGCCGGCGTTCTTGACGGTGGCGTGCCTGGGCGGGGCGTTCGCCGCGGCGGCGGGGATGTTCCTGCAGACGATGCAGGGCGGAGGCGGGCACGGGCAGACGGCGGTGGTGCACGCGTGGGACTGGATCAACTTTGTCTACAGCCAGGAGGGCGCGGGGAAGGGCGCGGTGGTCAAAGCTCTGATCGCCAACTTCTCGTTCTACGTTGACTCGCTGACGTGCTTGTGGATGCTGTTTGTGACCGGTCTGGCGACGCTGATTGCGCTGTACGCCAGTGAGTACATGAGTCACGACGTCGGGCCGGGGTATTGCCGTTTCTTCGTGGCGTTCAACCTGTTTGTGTTCAGCATGGCGTGCCTGGTGATGGGCGACAACCTGCTCTTGCTGTTCCTGGGGTGGGAAGGCGTGGGGCTGTGCTCGTACCTGCTGATCGGGTACTTCTACAAGAAGCCCAGCGCGGTGGCGGCGGCGAAGAAGGCGTTCATCATGAACCGCATCGGCGACCTTGGGTTGTCGATGGGGATCATGCTGGTGTTCGTGCAGTTCGGCACGGTTGAGTACGCCAAGCTGTTTGCGATGCCGGAGATTCAGGCGTATGTCGCGGCGGCCAAGAGCGGGAACTTCTCGGAGATTCCGGCGCTGGTGCAGCTCATCCCGATCCTGCTTACGGTCGGGGCGTTTGGCAAATCGGCGCAGCTGCCGCTGTACGTCTGGCTGCCGGACGCGATGGAAGGCCCGACGCCGGTGAGCGCGCTGATTCACGCGGCGACGATGGTGACGGCGGGTGTGTACCTGGTGGCGCGGTTCATGCCGCTGTTTGTCTGCAGCGAGATCGCGCTGCCGATTGTGGCCTGGGGCGGGGCGCTGACGGCGCTCC
Organism: Ottelia alismoides; assembly: GCA_037367405.1. Taxonomy (NCBI): domain Eukaryota; kingdom Viridiplantae; phylum Streptophyta; class Magnoliopsida; order Alismatales; family Hydrocharitaceae; genus Ottelia; species Ottelia alismoides. The sequence continues at coordinate 75,097 of JAZKJV010009821.1, read as the reverse complement.
TGGCGGCGACGATCGGGATGGCGCAGTTCGACATCAAGCGGATCATGGCGTATTCGACCGTGAGCCAGCTCGGGTTCATGTTCGCCGGGCTGGGCGTCCTGGGCGCGGTGGGCGGGGCGACGCACGTGTTCACGCACGCGTTCTTCAAGGCGATGCTGTTCCTCTCCTGCGGCGCGGTGATGCACGGGTTTGCGGGGCAGCTTGATCTGCGGAAGCTCAGCGGGATGTTCAAGGTGCCTGGGTGGAAGGTGGTGTCGGTGGCGATGCTGGCTGGGTGCATCAACCTGGCGGGCGTGCCGTTTATCACAGCGGGCTTCTGGTCCAAGGACCTGATCATCGGCGACGCGTTTGCCAACGGGCATCTGCGGGCGATCGGATGGATTCTGCTCTTCACGGCCGGTCTGACGGCGTACTACACCTTCCGCGTGTTCTTCCGCGTGTTCATGGGCCCGGTGGAGTATCACCCGGGCGATGAACTGCACGCGCACGCCGACGAACACCACGACCATGGTGATGGGCACGCCAAGGGCGATCACGGACATGCTGATCACGGGCATGCTGACCATGGGCACGGGCACTTCCACCCGCACGCGCCGGGGTGGGCGATCAACAGCGTGCTGGCGATCCTGGCGGTGGCGTCGTTTGCAATCATTCCGCTGGTGCACAGCTTTGGTGGCGGCGGGGAGCACGGGGGCACGGCGTGGTCGGCGGGCATGGTGCAGGCGTCCACGGCGGGAGCCGCGTCGCCCCATCATGACAAGGTCTTCGGTATGGACGCGCACCAGTTCGCGATGATCGGGTCCATCGTGCTGGGGCTGATGGGCATCGCGGTCGCGTATGTGCTTCACCTGGCAGGGCGGACGAGCGCCGCGACCAGCAAGGCGGATGCGATCAAGCTCGGCCCGGTGCAGAAGGCCGCTGAGCGCAAGTGGTACGTGGACGAGATCTACGACTTCCTGATCGTGAAGCCCTTGTGGGTGCTCTCGCACATTTTCCACCTGTTTGACAAGCTGGTGATCGACGGCCTGGTGAACCTGATGGGCATCCTGCCGCGGGGCGCGGGGCACGCGGTGCGGAAGCAGCAGACGGGCGTGCTGCACGATTACGCGCTGCGGATGGCGGCGGGCCTGGCGATCGTGGTGCTGGTGGTGCTGGCTCTTCGCGCGACGGGGATCGGGAGCACCGGGCTCGGGGGCCTGGGTGCGGGCGGAGGGCCGTGGCGATGATTCTGCTGCTGTTGATCATCACTCCTCTGCTGTTTGCGCTGCTCGTGGCCGCGGGCCCGACGGAGCGGGCCAAGCACATCGCGCTGGTCGGGACGATGCTGCCCTTGATCGGGTTTGCGTGGGCCGCGAGCACGTTCGGCTGGACGCAGGGCGGGGACCACTTCGAACTGCAGATCAACGGCGAGTCGTTGAGCTGGTTTGAGCCTTTGGGCATTCGCTTCCTGCTCGGCGCGGACACCGTGTCCATGCTGCTGCTCGGGCTGACGGTGCTGCTGGGGCCGATATGCGTGCTCGCATCGTTCACGGCGATTACGGAGCGCCAGCGGACGTACTACTCCTGGCTGTTGATCCTGCAAGGGGCGATGGCGGGGGTGTTCGCGGCTCGGGACCTCTTGGTGTTCTATGTGTTCTTCGAGTTCACGCTGGTCCCGCTGTACATCCTGATCAACCTGTATGGGTCGACCAATCGCAAAGCTGCGGCGACCAAGTTTTTCTTGTACACCTTCGCGGGCTCGCTGCTGACGCTGGCCGGGTTGATGTATGTCGCGTTTACGCACGCGCAGCAGCACGGCTCGTGGAGCTTTGCGTTTGACGATCTGGCGAACACGGCTCGCTCGATGAGCTTCTCGCAGCAGGCGTGGGTGTTCTGGGCGCTGCTCGCGGGTTTTGCGGTCAAGGTGCCGCTGTTCCCGGTGCACACCTGGCTGCCCTTGGCGCACACGGAAGCGCCGACGGCAGGCTCGGTGATCTTGGCGGGCGTGCTGCTCAAACTCGGGACCTACGGCATCTTCCGGTTTGCGATCCAGATGACGCCGGGCGCGGCGGTGTACTTCGCGCCGACGCTGGCCGTGCTCAGCATCATCGGGATCGTGTACGCGGGGCTGATCTGCTGGGTGCAGACGGACGTGAAGAAGCTGGTCGCGTATTCAAGCGTGAGCCACCTTGGGTACTGCGTGCTGGGGCTGTTTGCGCTCAACAGCGTCGGGATGACCGGGTCGATTCTGTACATGATCAACCACGGGCTTTCGACCGGGGCGCTGTTCCTGCTGATCGGGTTCATGTACGAGCGGTATCACACGCGTTCGCTGAAGGAAGTGGGCGGGCTGGCGGCGAAGATGCCGGTGTGGGCGACGTTCATGGTGTTCTTTGCCATGTCCAGCGTCGGGCTGCCCGGGCTCAACGGGTTCATCAGCGAAGTGATGTGCATCCTGGGCGCGTTCCAGGCGGGCGGCGTGAACTGGCAGGGGCTGGGGATCAAGCCTGGTGCGACGGCGGGCGAACTTGGGCCGTGGTTCGCATTTGCGGCGGGCGTGGGGATGATCGTGACGGCGATGTACATCCTGCTGATGCTGGGCAAGGTGTGCTTCGGGCCGCTGAAGGAGCCGGGCGGGCATTCGGGGCACGGTGGGCACGATGCGCACGGCCATGATGCACATGGTCATGATGCCCACGGGCACCACGACCACTCGCACGGCGGGCTGCCCAAAGATCTGACGGCCCGTGAAATCAGCACCCTGGCGCCGCTGGCGATCCTGTGCGTGGTGCTGGGGGTGTATCCGACGCCGATTCTGCGGGTGCTGGAGCAGCCCACGCGGGACGTGGTGCAGATCGTGCATGAAGCTCGCCAGAATCCGCCGGCGGGGACACCTGGGCGGGAGGTGCCCAGCGGCTCAACAACGGCTGGCGCGGGCGAGGGCTACGGTGAGGGTTTTGGCGCCGGCGGTGCAGGCGCGGCAGGCGTGAGCGGGGGGGCGAACTGACATGCAAGCGATGGACTGCGTGCTGGCGCTCAACTCGATGTCGGCGAAGCTGTCGCAGCTTTGGCCTGAGATCATTCTGTTCATCACCACATGCGTGGTGATGGTGCTGGGACTCTCGCCCAACCGGTCCACGCGCAAGCTGTGCGGCCCGCTGTGCCTGGTGGGGATCGTGGCGGCGATGGTGACGCTGCGCGTCAATCCGGTGGCGACGGCGACGCCGCTGCCGGCTCTGGCGATGTGGGGGAAAGTGGTCGCGTGCGTGGTGGGGTTCATCCTGATCCTGCTGCTGTCGGGCACGGTGGACCGCGAGATCGAAGCGAGCGTCGACCGGGGCGCGAAGTTTGATTCCGGGCGCGCGATGCGCGGCGAGTTTTACGCGCTGGCGATGTTCAGCCTGACGGGGCTGCTCCTGTGCGCTGGTTCGGACGATCTGATCTTCCTGTTCCTGGCCCTCGAGCTGACCAGCCTGCCGACGTATGTGATGGTGGCGTTGTCCACCAACAGGAACCGCTCGATGGAAGCGGGCGTGAAGTACTTCTTCCTGGGCGCGATGGGTGCGGCGATGTTCCTGTTCGGGTTTGCGCTGATCTACGGCGGGACGGGCGCGACCAACTTCATGGACATTCACAACGCGATCACGGCTCAGATCGCTGAGAGCGGCGGCGTGAACACGTTCGCGATGGCGGGAATGCTCATCAGCGTGCTGGGGGTGATGTTCAAGATCGCCGCGGTGCCGATGCACTTCTACACGCCGGATGTGTATCAGGGCGCGTCGGCAACGGTGAGCGGGTTCCTGGCGTTTGTGCCCAAGGCGGCCGGGTTCTTTGCGCTGATGCTCTTGGTGAGCCTGGTGGGGTGGCGGTTTGGCAGCACGGGCTGGCAGTTGCCCGAAGCGCTGCACATCCTGCTCTGGGTGGTGGCGGCGCTGACGATGACCGTCGGCAACGTGCTGGCGATCATGCAGACCAGCGTGAAGCGGATCCTGGCATATTCCTCCGTGGCCCACTCGGGGTACATGCTGGTCGGTCTGGTGGCCGGCCCGGGCCCGCGGAACGCGGGAGCCGAGAGCTTTGCCACCAACGGGCTGTCGGCAATCTGGTTTTATCTCCTGGCGTACGGCGTGACGACCATCGGCGCGTTCGCGGTGGTGGCGTCGCTTGAGAAGCGCGGCACCGACGGGCAGATGGAAGAGTGCGATCACATCGACGACTTCCGCGGGCTGATCCATACGCGCCCGCTGCTCGGCTGGATCATGGTGATTTCGTCGGTCGGCTTGCTGGGGCTGCCGCCGCTGCTTGGGTTCTTTGGCAAGCTGCCGCTGTTTGCCTCGAGCATCCGCGCGGGCGAGTTTGCGCTGGTGATCGTCCTGGCGCTGAACAGCGCGATCGCGGCATACTACTACCTGCGCCTGGCGTACGTCGCGTTCATCGACAAGCCCGGAGCGGCACACGCCGGGGGCGAGATCGAAGAGAACCCCTTCGCGTCGCGCCGAGTGGCGGGGGCGCTGTCCATGGCCTGCGTGGTGGGCTTTGTGCTGATGGGCTCGACGCTGGGCGAGATCGCGCAGATTGCGGGTCGATACGCCGGGGCGGGGCCTGCTTTGCCCAAAGCTCAGCGGGCCGATGCACCTGCGAGCGTGGGTGTGCATGCTGCGGCGACGCCGGTCTCATCTGAGTCCGAATCCGCGCGTGCGATCTCGGGCGTCGGGATCGCGGGTGATCAGAGCTCTCGCTCGGGGCGGTAACCCTGGGCGATCGGCATGCGTCGACCTGAGCCGAAGGCGACGCCGGTGACCTTGATGCCGATCGCGGCTTGCTTGCGCTTGAACTCGCTGACGTCGATCAATCGCACCACGCGGGCGACCGTCTTCGGGTCGTGCCCGCCCTCGCGAACGATCTCATCGGGGGACTGCCGGGCGACTACATAGCGCTCCAGGATGTCATCGAGCTCGTCGTACGGCGGGAGCGAGTCCTGGTCGGTCTGGTTGGGGCGCAGCTCGGCGCTCGGCGGCTTGGTGATGCTGGCTTCCGGGATCGGCGCCTTGGTGAGCCCTTCGATGCCCAGTGCGCCGGGGTGCTGGTTGATCCAGCGGGCGAGCCGGTACACCCAGTGCTTGGTGACATCGCTGAGCACGGCGAGCCCGCCGTTCATGTCGCCGTAGAGCGTGCAATAGCCCACGGCGAGTTCGCTCTTGTTGCCGGTCGTGAGCAGCAATCGCCCGAACTTGTTGGAGATCGCCATCAGCACTGTGCCGCGAACGCGGGATTGCAGGTTCTCTTCCGTCACGTCGGCGCTTCGCCCGGCAAACACGGGGCGAAGCGACGCTTCCAGGCTCTCAAACGCAGATTCGATGGGCACAGTGTGGCAGTCAATGCCCAGGCGATCGGCAAGTTCCTGCGCATCGGTAAGCGAGCCCGAGGAGCTGTAGCGCGAGGGCAGGCGCACGCCCATGACGTTGGTGGGCCCCAAAGCCGCGGCGGCGATGACCGCGGTTACGGCGCTGTCAATCCCTCCCGAGAGGCCCAGCACGCAGGTCTTGAACCCGGTCTTGCGGAGATAGTCGCGAACGCCCAGAGTGAGGGCGCGGAAGAGCTGCTCATCGTCGGACGTTTGGAGCGCGGGATCAGGCACGCCCCGGGCATCGGGTGAGATCGCGACGCGCACGACGCGCTGTTCAAAGCCCGGGCCTGCGCCGAGGAGCACGCCGGCGGGCGAGTACGCGCAGGCGAAGCCGTCGAAAACCAGCTCGTCGTTGCCGCCCACGGCGTTCACGGCCGCGACAAACACGCGGTGGCGCGTCGCGTGCCCGCTGAGAATAGTCCGATGTCGCCGACCTTTGCCGAGCACAAATGGGCTCGCAGATGGGTTGACGATCAGTTCTGCGCCTTTCGAGGCGTCGGGCTGCTCGCGCACAAGTTCGCCCACAGGGTCGGGCTTGCTGAGATAGCGATGGCTGAACCCGGCGTCCTCACCGCGCCACAGGTCTTCGCAGATGGACAGGCCCACGCGCCACACCTTGCCCAAGCGCCCGGCGGAACTCGTAGGCACATCGATGACACACGGCGTCTCGCCCGCGACAAAGTACCGATCTTCGTCGAACACGTCGTACGTCGGGAGCAGGCGCTTGTGATAGCACGCGACCTGCGCTCCATCGCGAAACGCCAGCAGGCTGTTGGTCACTCCGCGACGCACAGGCCCGCCCGTCAGATCATCCACCAGATCAATGGGCAGCGGCACGCCAAAGACCAGCGTGGCGCCGGGTTTGAGTGCCGCGCGGGCAGCTTCGCCCAGCAGCGCACTCTCGCTCGCGCAAAGATCGATGAACGAGGTGGACAGCACCAAGTCCTTGGGCGGATAGCCGCTGACGGCCAGTTCAGGAAACACCACCAGGTCGGCGTCCGCACACTCGGGCGAGCGGAGCACGTCGACCATTCTCGCCGCGTTCCCGCGGACGTCGCCAACCAGCGAGTTGAACTGTGCGAGCACCAGGTTCATCGGGGGGAGAGTATCAGGGTGGACCGGCACGTGCCTCATTGTGCCTGATGGGACGGGGCGAGGCGCGCTGAGGCCTTCGCAGCCCCGGGACGGCTCGTCCTGCGGCGGAGCGCGCAGGAGTGGGGAGGGTGTGGGTGTGTGGGCGATCATCCCGTGCTCGCGCACGGGTCTCGCGGGAGGGTTGTCGCGCAGGGGCTTGGCGCGACGAGTTGTTGGAACTACGTGCGGTCTCGTGCCCCATCCGGCTGGGCACGAATCAGCAAGCGATCCGGTCGAACGATCGGCATGCCCAGCACGCTCATGACCAGGAGCACGATCAGCTCTGACGCGCTGACGACCAGCACGATCACGGCGAACTGGTTCAGATCTTGACCCTTGAGCAAAGCTGCCGCGAGCCCCGCCGTCAGACCTTCGCGGGCTCCAAGTTGCCCCGTGGGCGCGACGGCACCGACCAGGAAGTACAGGCTGCCCGCAAGCGCCGCTTGGTCCCAGCCAAGCTCCTGCCCAACGATTCGAGCCGCGATGTACACCCGGGCCGCCTGACATGCAAGATCCAGCACGCGCAAGCCGATGCAGACCATGAGACTGCCCGGATGCGAGAGCATGCGCAGGCCCTCGTGAGCGCGCCCAAGCAGGTCGGTTGAGCGGATGATCCCGGGAATCGGCGCGGCGTTCCAAAGGCGATCGATAAGCGACCAGCCTCGGTCGTTGGAGGCAATGCGAGCCGTGATCAAGAGTGCGGAGCTTGCCAGCACCACGCCCCCGGCGACGCTGAAGAGCCACACGGCGTCCGCCTTGCCGCGCCACCAGCTCGCGAGCATCACCGGCGCGAGCACACTGAGAATCACGCCCGCAACGCCCAGAAACCATGCGCCAATGGTGAGCAGCGGCACGCCGTCGCGACGGTTGTGCACGATCACGCGGAACACGATCGAGAGCTTGAACGGCAGCAGAGCCAGCAAGCTCGCAATCGCATTGGTCGCGTGCGTGCGCACCATCGGCAGGCGGCGCACCGGCCAAAGGACACGCCGAAATGTCTCCCCGCTCACCAGCACGACCACCAGCGACAGGCCCACCAACAGCGCGAGCTGGTCCTTGGGTGCATCGGCAAGGCGCTCCAGCTTGGCCCGGTTCTCAGGTTTGAACGCCACGCTGACGCACCAGACCAGCAGCGCCAGGCCCACCAGCCCGCCCAGCGCCTGCAGCGCGAGCTTCGTCGGCGACATGCGCGTGCGCGGGTCCTGCTGGCTCGGCGCGCCGGGTACGGGCGCGTGGACCGTGGAAGTCTGGCGATCGGGGGCCTTGGGCTGCGTCATGGGCTCCGATCCTTGATGGGTAGGCTCGGATCCTCAAGGCGATAGAGCACATGCCCGCCGCTGACGCGCCCTTGGGCGTCCTGACGCGTCCAGTCGCGCACGCGCGTGAGCCCGGAGGCCGGGTCGGACGCCCACGCTCCGACTCGCGCGAGCGTGACCCGCGGGTCGAAGTACGCATCCCGCTCGGCAAGTCGCGAAAGCTCGTCGAGATTGATCAGCACGTGCGTGATGCCGAGGCTGCGGAGATGGGCGGACCAGGCGCTGTGGCGATCAGGGTCGGCGTCGATCGCATCGCCCATGGGCGAGCGGTCCCAGGTGGTGTGATAGATCACCCCGCCCGCGCGCGCGGTTTGGGAGGTCGAGAGTCCGGTGGCACCGAGGTAATAGAGCGGCGCCCCGTCGCCCAGCAGATAGACCACCACGTCGTGGGTGTCGTGCGGGTGCAGTTCGAGGTTGACGGCGGGCACAGGGCTGTTCAGCGCGGGCGAGCGCAAAGCCTCCTCAAGCTGCTCTGGACGCATGCCCCGGAGCTGCGGCTCGAAGATCATGCCGGTGAGTGCGCCCACGCCCCCAGCGAGCAGCGCGTTGGGGCGCCCGCGTCCCTCGCTGATGAACGATGTGATGCACAGCGCCGCGCTGCACACTACGGCGAGCACACCCACAACACCCACGGCTCGATGTCGCGTCCGGCAGTGCGTTGGGCAGGGCTTGGCCGATGCGTTCGTGTCTGAGCCTCGCGACTGCCCGCCCATGCGGCCCGTCAGCATCGGCACGCCGGCGAGTCCCAGCGGCACCAGCAGCACCATGGGGATTACCAGCGGCACCAGAAAGCGCGATTGCAGGTGCGTCGTGGTCATCCAGGCGATCACGCCCGCGACGATCCCGCCCAGAAGCACCAGGCTCAGCCGCCGGGTCGCGGGCGCGATGATGCCCAGCAGCAGCGCCACCAGCGCCAGCAGGGGCGCGACGGCAAACTGCGGGTGCGACAAGCCGTAGGAGGAACTGAACAGCCTTGTGAAGCGCTCACCGATGGGGCCGACAAAGTGATGGTTCTGCGCGTAGCGCTCGATCTGCTCGCTGGTCCAGTGCCCGGAACCAAAGAGGCCTGAGGCAAACGGAAACACCGGGTTGCCGGAGTCCATGGCGTTGCGAATCAGCCAGGGCAGCAGGACGCACACGCCCGCGACCGAGCCCACAACGATCGGTCCAACCCACCGGCGGGCAGGGATGTGCGCAAGCAGCAGCAGTCCGGCCGTGGGTCCGAGGATGAGCAGAGCCGTGGGCTTGGCACTCGCCGCCGCCCCGACCAAGAGCCCGCACATCGCGCCGCGGGCCCGCGGTGATGTGCTGGTATCGAGCGCCATCAAACATCCCGCGGCTCCAAGGGCCAGCACGGCGCCTTCGTTGTACGCCAAACTGCACACCACGATCGTCCAAGGTGTGGACAGCAGCAGTGCGCCGGACACGATCGCCAGGAGCGTGGCCGGCACGTGCGTCAACACTCCGCACGCGTGGAGTGCTGCCAGAGCGCATCGAGAGACGAGCACCGTTGCCAAGACGCCCACGCCCGCGTGCGCGAGCTGGCAGGCGATGACCCATGACCCATCAGAGCCCAGCAGACGTTCGAGCACGCCGCCCGAGCCGGGCATGAGCTGGGCGATGTGCAGATACGCGGCTTCCATGAACGAGGGGAGGTAGGAATAGACGTTGTGATGGACGGGCCAGAGTCGCTGGCCGCAGGCCCATTCCTTGGGAAGCTGCAGGTGATAGCTGAGCGCGTCATACGCGCCAAACTCGCTGCCCCAGAGCCAGCCCGGCGGATTGCACGCCGCGACCAGCAGCACCCCCAGCGCCGGCGCCAGCAGCACCATGGAGGGCGGGAATACCGGCCAGCGCTCCGGACGCAGCGACCCGCGTGCGACCTGATCCATCAGGAGCACAAGCCCGAGCGCGACAGCGCCCCACGCAACCGCGCGGGGCGTCACGTCGTCACCCGAGAGCAGCCCGAGCATGCCCAGCAGGTGACTGAGACTCAGCATGAAGGCCAGCCCCGCGCCGATCTGTAGCGCGTGGCGGTGCGGGCTGGTGCGGAGAGAGCCCAGCATCGCCAGACGTCCAAACCCGATCGCGCCGAGCAAGTACGCCAGCGCGATCAGGCCGCTGGAGAGCAGCACCCAGACGCAGTTCGCGACGCCCGCGAGGCGCCCGCCGGGCGCATCGCTGAGCCCGTATCCCGCGAGCAGGACCAGGCACGCGACCAGCGCGACACACAGCCCCAGCGGGCCGATCAGGCGCGAAAGGCGGCTGTGTTGCCACGGGGCGGGGTGGTCCATGCCGCCCAGTGTACGGGGTTGTCTGGCGAGTAGGATCAGACGTCATGACCCCGCTCCCGCCGGCAACTCAGGGCGACGCTGACACGATCCGGATCATCGAGCCGCTCTGTGCCGTGTTCCGGCGGAAGCTGCGCTCTGTGGGGCTCAAGTACACGCCTGAGCGGGCGGCGATCCTGGACGCGATCATTCGGCGCGACCAGGTGTTCGAAGCCGACAAGCTCATGCAGGACATGCGGGCGTCCAAGTTCCGTGTCTCCAAGGCGACGGTGTACCGGACCATCAAGCTGCTCGCGGAGGCGGGGATCGTGCAGCAGGTGCTGTTTGATTCCGAGCAGGCCCACTACCAGCTTGCCTACGGCGTGAAGTCGAGCGGTCTGCTGATCAACGTCGATACGCGCGAGATCACGCCGATCGAGCTGCCCGAGCTCGCGTCCATTCGCGATCGAATCTGCCGGGAACGCGGCCTAGCGCCGGAAGGGCACAGGTTTGTGATCTACGGGCGCTCCACGCACGGGTCGACGTAATTACATGCTCAATCGCCGGGGGGTGCGCTCATGCTGCACCAGATCGTGCAGCGTCTCGCGCTCGCGGATGACCGTGGCGCTCGAGCCTGAGACCAGCACTTCTGCTGGGAGCGGGTGTGAGTTGTAGCGGCTGGCCATGGACATGCCGTACGCCCCCGCGGTGAACACCGCCAGCACATCGCCCGGGGCCAGCGGCGGAAGCGGGCGATCCAGCGCCAGAAAGTCCCCCGTTTCGCAGATCGGCCCAACGACATCGCACCGCTCCAGCCCCGGCAGGTCCGGAGATTCCACGCGCGCCGTCGGCACGTGCTGCGGCGTGACGCGCACGGGCCAGATGAAATGAAACGAGCCGTAGTGCGACGGGCGGAGCAGCGTGTGCATCCCGGCGTCGCAGATGATGAAGCGCTTGGTGCCCGAGTTTTTCACGTAGATCACGCGCGTGAGGAGCACACCAGCCGAGCCCGCGATGAACCGCCCGGGTTCGAGGATCAGGCGAGTCGTCTTGCCGGTGCGCTCCCAGCGGGATTCACACCAGGGCAAGAGCTCGGGCACGATCGCCCGGGCATAGTCAAACGGCGAGAGCGCCTGCCCTGTGGTGTAGTCGGCTCCGAAGCCCCCGCCCAGGTTCAACGTGTCGATGCGATGCCCGACGCTCTCCAGCTCATCAACCAGTTCGCGGGCCAGGCGACACGCCTGCACATACGGCTCGGCGCTGGGCACCGGCGAACCCAGGTGCATGTGCAGCCCGGACAAGCGCAGGTTGGGGTGCCCGTCGTACGAGCGGAAGAACTCGCGGGCTCGGCGGAAGTCCACCCCAAACTTGGTCTCGTGCGTCCCGGTGGTCGTGAACTTGTGGGTCACGGCGTCGATATCGGGGTTCACTCTGAGAGCCGCACGAGCCGTCACGCCAATCGCGCGGGCGGCAGTCGAGATCGCCTGAAGCTCAGGCTCGCTCTCGATGTTGAACAGGGCGATCGGCGTGCTCTGCTGCGGGGCGGGGTCGGCGGTCTCAGGACGCCCGAGTGCGGCGAGGATCTCGTGCTCGGTCTTACCCACGCCGGCAAACACAATCCGATCGTTTGGGCAGCCTGCCAGCCGGGCCCGGGTGAGCTCGCCGCCGGAGACGACGTCGAGCCCGGCGCCCAGATTAATCAGCGCGCGGAGCACACCCAGATTGGGGCAGGACTTTACCGAGAAGCAGATCAGCGGCTTGAGCTGGCCGAAGGCTTCCTGCAGGCGCTGGTAATGCAGGGTTAGCGTGGCCTGGGAGTACACGAACGTGGGCGTGCCGACGTGACCGGCGACGCCGGCGAGATTGACATCTTCACAGGTCAGCTCGCCTGACAGGTACCGGAAATGGTCCATAAGGGATAGTAGGGGTGGCGTTTGGGTGCGAAGCGTGGTAGATTACAAATCCACCGACGGATTCTCGTCTCGGTGTGCGCACGCCTGTTCTGGGCGGAGGAACTCCCACATGTGTCGTCGAGCTCTGAAAGCGTTTACGCTCATCGAGTTGCTGGTGGTGATTGCGATCATCGCGCTGCTGATCAGCATCATCCTGCCGGCGCTTGGGCAGGCGCGTGAAACTGGACTGGCGACGGTGTGTACGTCGAACCTGGGGCAGTTTGGAAAAGCCGCCAACCTGTACGCGACGGATTTCAAGGATCAGGTGTGGTCGAAGTGGGATTGGGCGCCGATCCCGTACCAGATTCAGGGGGTGAGCGGCGTGCAGACGGGGACCGGGCAGTTGTACAAGTATGTGGACAATGTGCCCAAGATTGCCGAGTGTCCCAAGAACAAACGCCGCAACCTCCGCGGCACGGTGAACACCGCGATCGATCCGGAGTTCGGCTACGACCTTGGGGTGGCGTTTGATTACACGATGGTGGGGCGGTTTGAAGGCGTCAGGCTCGGCAATCAGCCCAATGTCGCGTACCTGAAGAATCCGGCGGCGTATTCGGCGCAGTCCAAGCCGCCCGTGCTTCGCCCCGCCGACCAGCTCAAGGTCATGAACGGCACCCCGCTGTTTGTGGAAGAGAGCACGAACTACAACAACTCAGGGATCACCGACGGACTGTGGGGCAACTGGGACCAGTTAACGCGGCGGCATTTCAAGACGGGCAATATTGCCTATTTGGAAGGGCACGCCGGGGCCGCCAAAGTCCCGACCACGGGCCCCGAGACTGCGACGGTGCTGGCGGGCGATTTTGACTGCAATGACCTGTATGTGCTCGGAAACGGGGCCAGCAACTGGGTTCGCCTGGAGCCCACCAACACCGACGATCGCGTGAATCGTGGCGAGCGGCCCTATGGCTGGACGAACGCACCCAAGCCGTGATTCGCCGAGTGGCCCCGGGGCTTCACGTCCGGGGTGCTGCGGGCTATACTCCCCCCCCCCGCCCCCCCGACCGAACCCGTCAGGGCCGGGCGTGTGAGGGCTTGTAGCTCAGGTGGCTAGAGCGCACCCCTGATAAGGGTGAGGTCGAAGGTTCAACTCCTTCCAGGCCCATTTCAAGCAGCACGTTGGCGCAGACGCCTGGGTTCGACCTGATTCGAGGTCGTCCCGGGCGTTGTCAGTTTGGGCCTCACTCGGGTTTGGTGCCCGGATCAGCGCCCTTGGCGGGACCGGGCTCGGGGGGGGGGAGGGACCAGAGTCGCCAGCGCAGGCGGTACTCGTCGAGCCCAGACCGCCACCCCTTGTCGAGCAGGGTGATGTACTCGTACCGCTCCGCCTGGGCAGGATCGAGGCCGAGTTCGTCGGCGTTGCGCGTCACCGCGCGCATCCAGGAAGTCAGGTCCACTGGCAGCGGCTCGTAGAGATAACAGTTCGGGAGCAGGTCAAGCACGCGCTGGTAGGTTTCGATGGCGTCCTTGTCGGCTTTGGGGCTCTTGGACTCCCAGAGGGAGAGGAGTTCCTGGGCCTGAGCCGCGTGTTCGGCGAGCACAGAGTCCAGCCCGATGGAGGCGATGTACTGCTCGGCGCTGGGCACGCCCCGGAAGTCATCGCGGAATGCCAGCAAGTATCCAAGCCAGGGCTCGCCGTCGAGCGCCAGACCCGCGGCGCCGCCTGGGCCGACCAGGGGCGTAAGGGCCTTGACGTGATCCGCGGCGGCAGCGTCGATGCGTTCTTGCAACTCGCGGGCCCGAGTCTGGACGGATTCCGGAACATCTGCGACGGCGTTTTTGCCTGAGCCGGTCAAACGCTCGAGCACGGCGTATGCGCCCGTGAACCAGCAGGGCGCGGTGTAGTTGTACTCATCCGCAGGCCGCGGGGTGAGCATGCGTTCGGCGGCGGCGAGCACGCCCGCGGGTTCGCTGCCGGTGATGCCTTGGAGGTAGTCAATGCACTCGGCGGCGCGGACGGGGTTTGTGAAATCGTTGAAGGCGCGGAGGGTGCGGATGCGCACGCCGGTGTGTCCCTCGCTCTTGAACGCGGCGAGGGATTTGTATGCCTCGCGGAGCGGGACGAAGCTGTCCTTGGCGCCGTGCATGAGGACGATGGGCACGGTGTTCTTGCTGGCGAGTTCGCTGGGGATGACGGCTCCGTGCACGAGCACGCCGTCGGAGAGGGCGGGGAAGGTTCCGGCGAACTTGACGGCGAAGGCCCCGCCGCCGCCTTCTGTGCTGCCGCCTGCGCCGTAGAGGTAGAGGCGATTGGCGGGGAAGAAGCGTGAGACTTCGAGCATGATGTCGCGGAAGCGGATCATGTTGTCATCGGAAGGCTCGAAGAGGCGCTGGTTGGGGCGACGGGCGTCGCCGCCGAGCCCGTCGATGCTGACGACGATGTCATCCGGGCGGAAGCCGGTGGGCGAGCCGGGGGGGCGTGGGTGGGAGGTGAAGCCCCAGCGGAAGTCGGCGCGGGCGGGGTGGAGGAGGACGATGATGTCGTAGCCTTCGCCGCGTTTGAAGTTGTACGGCAGCGACCAGGCGAAGCGTGTGCCGTCTTCGGTCTTCCAGGCAAACACAACGCCGGGCTCGGGCTGGGTGCCTTGAGCGAAGGGTGCACGGCGGATGGGGTCGCCGTCGCGCCAGTCTTCCTCAGGAGGAAGGCGGGTGGGGCGGGGGGCATCGCCGGGCTGGCTGGGAGCGTTGTCAGGTGTTGGATCAGGTTGGCGCGAGGGCTTGGGGCGGCCGAAGGTGGGCTGGGCGTGCCCCTCCACGGCGAAAGCTGCTGCGGTGGCACACGCCGCGATACTCGCGAGGGCCAAAGCCAGTGTTGCTGGACGACGCCAATTTCCGCCAACCATGGTGCACCTCGCCGTATGCACAAGCGTACCGGCGAAGTCGCATCGGGTGACGCGCAGCCTTTTTAGTGAGCAGGTGACCGCGGCGGGAGCGCCGGATAGTCGGTGTAGCCCTTGGGCCCTGGGGAGTAGAACGTGCTCTCGTCCTGGGGGTTGAGTTCGGGTTCGCTCCCGGCATGCTGGGCACGTCGGAAGCGTTCGGTCAGGTCAGGATTGGCGATGAAAAGTCTGCCAAACGCCACGGCGTCCGCCCAGCCTTCGCGGAGGTAGTGCTGGGCTTTGTCGAGCGTGAAGCCGGCGTTGGTGATGAGAACGCCCGAGTACATCGGGCGGAAGAACGAGACGGGGATGGGCGGCTGCACGCTTGGCCAAGTTGGGACGGTCTCCATGATGTGGAGATAGGCGACGCGGAGCGCGGCGAGGGCGCGGACGACGTAGGCGAACGTGTCGCGCGGGTTGTGGTCGTCGATCCCGCCGCCTGAGGAGTTGGGCGAGAGACGCACGCCGACACGCTCCGGACCCCAGACGTCGATGAGGGCCTGTGCGGCTTCGAGCATGAAGCGGGCCCGGTTCTCGATGGGCCCGCCGTAAGGATCGGTGGGGGGGCGATGGTTGGAGCCGCTGGAGAGGAACTGGTGGGGGAGGTAGGTGTTGGCGCCGTGAAGCTCGACGCCGTCAAATCCTGCGTCGAGCGCGCCGCGGGCGGCGTGGCGGTAGTCGGAAATGATTGAGGCGATCTCGTCGAGTGTGAGCGCGCGGGGCGTGACGCGGGGCTTGCGTGAGCCGTCGGGCGTGCGGCATTCGCCGCCGGGGTTGAGCGCGGAAGGGGCGACCGGCAGAGCGCCGCCGGGCTGAAAGTCCGGGTGCGAGATGCGTCCGACGTGCCAGAGCTGAGCGAAGATGCGTCCACCCTTGGCGTGCACGGCGGAGGTCACCAGCTTCCAGCCCGCGAGCTGCTCGGGCGTGTACATGCCGGGCGTGCTTGGGTAGCCCATGCCTTGCTGAGAGATCTGCGTGGCTTCGGAGATGATGAGGCCAGCACCGGTGCGCGGGTCGGCCCGCTGCGCGTAGTACTGCGCGTTGAGCTCGGTCGGCACGAACCCAGGGCCGGCCCGGCAACGCGTGAGCGGAGCCATAAAGACGCGATTGGGGAGTGTGGAGGAGCCGAGGGTGAGCGGGGAGAAGAGGGAGGGCATGTGGGAGGCGGGAATCGGGAGACGGGAATCGGGAGAAGGGAATCGGGAGACGGGGGTTTGAGTGACGACGCAATGTTTATGATCACTTCGTCACTTCGTCACTTCGTCACTTCGTCACTTCGTCACTTCAGATCATTCTCCAGCACGATGCGGTAGCGGGCTTTGCCTTCGTGCAGGTGGTGCAGGGCCTTGTTGGCCTGGCTCATGGGGAACGTTTCGGTGACGGGGGCGATCTTGTGGCGGGCGCAGAAATCGAGCATGGCGGCGGTGGTGGCCGGGCTGCCCAAGGGCGTGGCGGAGATGGACTTCTGCCCGACGATCATCGGGAACACGTGCGAAGCGACGGGCGACGGGGGCACGCCCACAAAGTGCAGCGTGCCCTTGGGCGCGAGGCAATCGATGTACGCGCCCCAGTTCAGGTCGGCGTTGGCCGTGACGAGGATGAAGTCGAGCAGGCCTTTGACTTTGGCGAGCTGGGCATCGTCGCGGGAGTTCACGGCGTGATGCGCGCCGAGGCTCTTGGCTTCGCCGGCCTTGGAATCGCTGGACGTGAACGCGAAGACTTCGCAGCCCCACTTGTTCATGAACTTGAGGGCCATGTGCCCGAGCCCGCCAATGCCGACGACGCCGACGCGCTGCGTGGGGCGGATGTCGTGCTGCACGAGAGGGTTGAAGACGGTGATCCCGCCGCAGAGCAGCGGGCCGGCCTTGGCGGCATCGATACCTTCGGGGAGTGGCGAGACCCATGCGGAATGAGCGCGGACGCGGGAGGCGAACCCGCCGTGACGCCCCACGATGGTCTGCTCATTGCTTGGGCAGAGGTTGTGGTCGCCGCCCATGCAGGTTCGGCAGGTCATGCAGGATTGGCTGAACCAGCCGAGGCCGACGGTCTGGCCGACTTTGAGAGTCTTGACGCGTGAGCCCAGCGCGGCGACGGTGCCGACGACTTCGTGCCCGGGGACGAAGGGGTAGGCGGTGATGCCCCAGTCGTTGTTGAGCATGGAAAGATCGCTGTGGCAGATGCCGCAGGATTGCACGGCGATCTCGACGTGTTCATCGCCGAGGGGGCCGGGCGTGTAGTCAAAGGACTCGAGCGTGCCTTTGGCGGAGCGGGCGGCGAGGGCGCGGATCATGCGAGTTCTCCTTGAGCGATGGACTCGGGGGACGATGGACTCGGGGGGCGATGGACTCGGGGGGCGATGGGCTCGGGGAGGTGGGGGTCAGGAACTTTGGTGGCGTGTGCGGCGGTGCGTGGAGCTGTCGAAAGCCTCCAGCGGCGGGTAGTCGTAGGTCGGGAGAGAATTGAGCGCGAGGACCGTCTGAGCGTAGTGCTCAAGCACGCGCGTGCGTTCTTCGTGGGTCATGCGGGCGGGGCCCGGGACGACAAAGGGCTTGACGGCGGTGAAGCCCGTGAAGGCGAACATGCCGTGGTTGATATGAAAGAGGACCTGCTCGTGCAGGTCCCCGTTGAGGCCGTCGGGAGCGTAGATGTCGAGGGAGCCGCCGAGGGTGACGGAGCACATGGCCCGCTTGCCGACGAATGTGCCGTGCGAGTACCACTTGCCCCCGCCCCCCCCACCGTAGACGCGGTGGGCGGCGAACACGCGATCGACCCAGCCTTTGAGAATGGCGGGGACGCTGAACCACCAGAGCGGGAACTGGAAGATCAGAGCGTCGCAGGCGAAGAGCTTGTCCATTTCCCGCTGGATGTCGGGGGCGAAGGAGTTCGTGAGGTGGGCGTGCTTTTCTTCCGCCTGCTGCTTGTAGTAGTCGCGGTCGGCGACTTCGAGGAAGTTCCGCCGATCGGAGACCGGGTCGAACTTCATCGCGTAGAGATCGCTGACCACCACGCTGTGTCCCGCGCTGGTCAGCGACTGCACGGCGGCCCGCGTCATCGCGCCGTTGAAGGACTGGGGCTCCGGGTGCGCGTGCACGATGAAGACGTTCATCAGATCAGCTCCAGAGCTTGATGTGCGTGCTCCCCGCGGCGAGCTTACGGAACGGTGTACCCGCCGTCGACCCGGAGGTCGAGCCCGGTGATGAAGCTGGCATCGCTGGAGAGGAGGAAGAGCACGGGCTTGGCGATTTCCTCGGGCGTGCCGACGCGGCCGACGGGGTGCATGGCGGAGAAGGCGGTGATGACTTCCGCGTTGCGATTGCCGGTGAAGCGGGAGAACATGTCCGTGTCGATCGCCGCGGGGGAAACGGCGTTGATGCGGATGTTGTTCTTGGCGACTTCGAGGGCGGCGGACCTGGTGAGGCCCAGCACGGCGTGCTTGCTGGCGATGTAGAGGCTGACGCCCGCCATGCCGACGGAGGCAGCGATGGAGGCGTTGTTGACGATGCTGCCCGAGCCCGACTTGAGCATGGCGCGGATCTGGTGCTTCATGCTCAGCATCACACCCAGCACGTTGACGTCAAAGAGCTGGCGGTACTGCTCGGGGGTGGAGTCGGTGACGTTGAAGCCGGCGAGTTCGACGCCCGCGTTGTTGAAGGCGTAGTCCAGCTTGCCGGTGAGCTTGAGGGCTTCGCTCACGGCTTTTTCCACGTCGGGCTCCTTGGTGACGTCGCCCTGCACAAACACGGCTTTCACGCCGAACGACTTGGCCTTGTCGGCGACGGCCTGACCTTCCGGGGCGCGGCGCCCGGTGAACACGACGTGCGAGCCGGCGCTGGCGAGTGCGAGCACGGTGGCTTTGCCGATGCCGCTGGTGCCGCCGGTGATCAGTGCGACTTTGCCTTTGAACTCTGCGTTGCTCATGGAATGCTCCTTGAATCGGGATCCTGCTTGGATGCGGACCCCGTTCGGGTGGTTGCTCCAGGAGATGGTTGTACGAGCGTGCGCGGCGCATGTCGCGAGCGCGCGACCACAAACGCGTACATTCATCCAAAACAGCAAGAACATTCGCGCCCGGGAGATTACTTTGAAGCCTGGGAAGTTACTTTCAGGAAACCGTGCGAAAGGTCGAGCAGTTGGCGTGCGGGCCTGTGTGTCATGGCGGGCAACTTCCTACACTCTGGGACATGGAGCAGCAGCTCAAAGCGTCCAAGCGAAGCGTGTCCGCACCGGCGCCAGGGTCGGGCGGATCGGCTTCCGGCGGCAAGAAAGCCGCACCGAGCCCGTCGATCCAGAACGCTCCGCCGACGCCCCAGGCGGCGGGGGCCCAGAATGGGAAACACACCCAGGCCGACGCGAGCGTGCGAGTTGGGAATGTCTATCAGCCCGAGTGTCCGGCTCAGCGTGCGCTGGAGGCGATTGCCAGCAAGTGGGCGATCCTGATCTTGCACAGTCTGCTGGAAAGCCCCCTGCGTTTCAACGCGCTGCAGCGGAAGCTGCCCGGGATTTCGCAGAAAGTGTTGACTGAACAGCTTCGCCGCCTGGAGCGGTTTGGGATCATCGCGCGGACGGTTCATCCGACCGTGCCGCCCAGCGTGGAGTACAGCCTGACGTCCCCCGGGCGCGAGCTCAAGGGCGCGCTGGGGTCGCTGTGCGAGTGGTCGAACAAGCACGCGGCGATCCTGCTGGCGGGTGAGGTCTCCGACGCCGCGGCCCGCGGCTCGGCGAAGGCGAAAGCCGCCCGGTCGCCCGCTACCTCAGGCAGTGACGCAGGGCGATCACCGAATACGCGGTGATCAGCACGGGGTCGTTTTCCATCCAGCGATCGTCCACGCTTTTGAACGAGCCGTCCTCGTTCTGCATGCTCAGGAGCTTGTCGACCAGATCGTTGCCCCAACGGCGCGACTCGCCGGCGGAGCCGGTTTCCGTGAGCTGCTGGATCGTGGGCTCGCCCCAGGCGCGAAGGGCACGGCTGAACACGACGTAGTAGTAGTACAGCCCGTCGGTGCCCATGCCCGGGTTCTCTTGCACGGTGTAGTTGCGACGGATCCAGTCGTACGCCGCGGTCACGCGGACATCGTCCTTGGGCAGATTGGCGTACACGTACGACTTGAACCCGGCGTAGGTCATGCTGCCGTAGGCACGGAGGCGGCTGGCCTTGGTGCCGTCGCTCAGGGTCTCTTCGATCGAGCCGGCCATGCTCTGACCGGCTCGTCCGTCGACGCTCTGGGCGTTCTCGACGGTCGCGTACACGAAGCCGCCTTGGCGCGAGCCCTTGGCGTAGGGCATGTCGTTGATGCGATCGTCCATCTGCGTGCGCTTCAGGAAGACCAGGGCCCGCTGCACGGCTTCATCCTCTGGCGAGACGCCCGCGTCCTGCATCGCCTGCATGAACATGTTCAGGTTCGAGTTGTCCGGGCGCCCGTGTCGGCCGTAGCCCACGCCGCCGTAGAACGGGTGGTCCTTGTCGATGGGCTTGGGCGCTTCGCTCCCGCCCACATCTGGCGAAGACGTTTCGCACCACTGCAGCTTGCGGAGGAAGTCGACGCCGCGCTGCATCGCGTCCTTGGCGCGGGGCGAGGGGAGCTTGCTGAACGCGGTGACGGCCAGCGCGGTGTTGTATGAAGGGAGCATCTTGTCGTACACCCCGCCGTCGGGCTGCACGAGATTGAGCAGGTACTTCTCACCCTGCATGAGCACTTGGTCTGAGCCTGCGTCGGCTTTGGGATTCATCAGCAGGCCGGTCATGACCAGCGCGGAAATGCCCGGGAGCTGCGGCGGGGTCTTGCCGTCGTTGCCGGGCTTGGGCATCGACCAGCCACCGGTTTCGGAGTTCTGCTTGCTGCGCAAAAAGGCCTCGGCCTTCGCAAGGGCGGCTTCGGCTTTCTCGCGACGATCGGCCGAGACAAACGCGCGATCGGCACCACTGGCGACACTCGCGGCAGGAGTCGCAGCCGCAGGCTTGGACGCGCTGGGCTTCGGCGCCGCGGGCGTGTCGTCCACCGTTGCATGTGCGAGGCCGACGCACAGCAAGCTGGAGGCGAAAAGGGTCGAAATCGAGCGGACGCTGTGGCGCATGGGGCAACTCCAGAAAGATGCAAAATGGTAGCGTCAATCACCGGACGCGAGATCTGCGGAAGACATGACCACGCCCGCAGCGACCACCGCAGCGGTTTCGATGCGCATCGCATACGGACCGAAGCGTGCGACCGTCGCGCCCGCCGCGCGGGCAAGAGCGAGTTCTTCAGGCGACCAGCCACCCTCGGGCCCGATGAGCAGGCGCACGCTCGCGGCTTGCGGGGCGTGATCGAGTGAGCGGTAGGGCTCGCCGCCCCCGTCGCAGAGCACGACGCGCGTCGAGGTGTCGGCTCTCAGTGCGTTCTGGATCGTGTGCGCGGGCAGCACATCGAGCACCCATGCTCTGCCGCACTGCTTGCAGGCTTCCCGCGCGATGCGTTCCAGGCGATCGAGCTTGTGAGCACCAGGATCGACCACGCCCCGGGCGGTGGCGAGCGGTCCCCACGCGCTGGCTCCGACCTGGCTGAGCTGGTCCACCAGTTCATCGGCTCGCACGCCCTTGGGCGTGGCGGTCAGCACTTCGACCCGAGGCGAAGGCGGCGACTGACGTTCACACGACTGCACACGCACCCGCAGCTCGGCATCACGTGCGGCACGCTTTCCCTTCGGGATCGCGGGCCCGGGGAGAACGATTGCCTGGGCCCACCCGCCCCGCCCATCGAGGAGGCCGACGGTCTCCCCAGCGCGGACACGCTTGACCAACGCCGCGTGCGCGGCTTCTTCGCCGAGGATCGCGACCTCGGCGCCGGGTTCCAGCACAGCGTTGTCAACCCAGATCCGGTGCATGACGGATGGTACTTCCTCGCGGAAATCTCGGATGTTTGGTGGGTATTCGGTTGAGTCGCGGTGTTCGCGCGTCGATGATGCAGATGCTGCGCATGGTCCACCTATGGAGCACACCCCGGCACAACTCTCGACGGAGGCAGATCTGGACGCCCAGATCGAGTCGCTGCTCGACCAGACGGAGCAGGCGCAGCAGGACCTAACCGGCGCGCTCTCGGACCTGCCGGCCCCGATGGGCACGATCGATTCGCCAAGCGCGGATTCCGGCTCGCTGACGATGAGCGCTTCGGAGCTTGACGACGCGCTGGTGTCGGACCTGTTGACGGACGCGAGCAATGAGATTGAACTCGCCGCACCTGGGCCGCTGACTCCGATTCCGATGGCCGAGAGCGGTACGGCTGCGCCGACGTCCGCACCCGTCGCGGTCGAGACCGCGCCGGCGGTGCCCGCGGAAGTTCCAGCGTCTTCCGCAACGCCGGCTGTGCCCGAGGCTTCGCCTGAACTGACCGCCGTGCTGAACGAACTGGAGGCGGCGTCAGCGCCCGCGCCGCAGGAGTCGGCGCCGAGCGTCGTGGCAACGCCGATGGCAGCAGAGCCGTCTTCATCCGCACCAGCACCGATTCCGCCAAGTGCTCCGCCCGGCGCGGCGCCGGATGATCCGATCGGATCCGCGATGCAGGACATCGCGGCTGAGCACCAGGCCTCGGTTGAGGCGAGCGCGGTAGTCGCACCGAGCGCCCTTGCGCCTGCTCCCGCGAGTCCGTTGTCCGTGCCTGCGCCCAAGACCAGCGCGGCTCACGATGACTTTGACTTCGTTGCGCCCGACCAGCTCGAAGTACGAGCCGCGCCCAGCTCGGCGACCATCAACGCCGGGCCCGGCGCGGCGCCAGTGAGCGCGCCGTCTGGAGCATCTGGCGGGGCTCAGACGCACGTGCCGCCCGCGTCGGTGCGCGAGCTCGATGATCATTTGGCGCAAGCGGCACCGAAAGCCGTCGAAGCCGCGATTCAAGCCGCGGCGAAGCAGGCGGGAACCGCCGGGGCAGGTTCGGCCGGGGCAGGTTCGGCCGGGTCAGGGTCGGCCGGATCAGGTTCGTCAGCGGCAGCCACGCCCAGCGCGGGCGGTCCGAGCGGCAGCCCCGCGTCGGGCGTTGTCGGCGGGCACGCGGTGTCAACTTCGGGCAAGCCCGCGTCGACGCCCGGCAAGGTCGCGATCTCACCAAGGACCAGCGCCGCCTCGGCGCCCGGATCGGCTGCATCGAGCGTCGAAGTGATCGAGGCGCCCAAGTCCAGCGCCGCGGGCCAAGTGGTCACCAAGATCGCGGCCGCGCCGCTTGTCGCGCTCTCGAAGCTGCACACCAAGCTGGGCGAGCCGACCCGCCAGACCATTGGCTATGTGGCGCTGATGACCACGTTCTTCGCAATCGCCACCTGGGCGTACTTCCTGCTCAAGCAGCCGCCGAAGCTCGAAGCCGTTTCAGGGACCAAGACGCTGCTCAAGCCTGGCGAAGCCGCTCCCGAAGGCGAAGGTCATGCCAAGCCCGCCGGGGCCGGTGGTCACGACGCGGCGCCCGAGGGTGGGGGGCACGGAGCCAAGAGCGCCGGGCATGGCGAGCCCGCCAAGAAAGACGCGCACGGCGGGTCCGGCGCCAAGAGCGAACCCAAGAAGTCCTCCAAGAAGGACACGCCCAAGAAGGATGCCAGCGCGAAGAAAGACGCCGGGAAAAAATCCGGCGGTCACGAAGCCGCCTCCGCCGGGCACTGACCACTTGTGCGTTTTCAGCACCCGCCGTCGCGCACGATCGCTCGTCAAGGCTTGGCGGGCGCCGAACTCGGCTGGCTGGGCGTTGCGGACTCGCCGGGTGAGGGCTGGGGTTCGGCGGACTGTTTCTGAGCGTCCCGTTCGCGAGCACGCTCGACCAATCGCGAGACTTCGGCACGCCAGTCGGCGTCGAGAGCCGCGAAGCTGATCCCGAGCACGTTCTTGCTGGCATCCTCGACACTCTGCCCCGCGGCCAGTGCGCGAAGCCAGAAGTTCCGCATCGATCGCCCGAAGCGCTCGGAGATGTACCCCAGCATGTGCTGACCCTGCTTGTACACATGCCCGTGCAGTTCGCTGGGCACACTGCGAAAATCAGAGAGATTCTCCCACGCTTCCAGGCGATCGCGCTTGGCCCAGTTGATGACCTGCCAGTCGGCCGTGCCGCCACCAAAGCTCTCGGCGGCGAGATCAGCGACGCCTTCGAGCACCCACCACGGCGCGTCGGTCGCCTTCTCACCCATTTCAAAGGTCGCGACGTGCGCGTATTCGTGGGCGAGCAGCGTCTTGAGCGAGCGCTTCCCGGCTTTGGGCGAGACCACCAGCTTGATGCTCTCCTTGGGCTCGTTCCAGCCTGAGAGCGGATCGACATAGCTCAAGTAGATCGACGCCTGCAGGTGGCGCATCGTCGGATAGACCTTCACTTCCTGCACGCGATCAACAGAGAGTTCAAAGCCTTCGTGCACGCGGTCGCGTACTTCAGGGAGGACTTCGACGATGAGCTTGGCCACGTCCTCGTAGCCTTCCAGATACATCGCTCGAGCTTCGTGCGACGCGCGAGCGTCACCGGGCGTGTCGGTGCCTTCGAGGACGATCCAGCGCTCGCCGTGATAGAGCCACGCGCCCGACTCTGCGTCCTTGGCAAAGCGCACGGGGTAACTCGTGGTGCGAGTGAGATTGCCGCCAGCGTCGCCAAGACCCGCCATGGTCCAGCTCATGATCAGTTCAAACCTGGCAGATTCCTCGGAGAAGTTCGTCTCGCGCCCCGGCGCGTCTGCGATCGCGAGCGTGAAGGCGATGGGCGTGTGGTCCTTGAGGTCTTTCGCCCAGTTCTCCTGCTCTTTGCGGAAGTTTGGGTCATCCTGGGCGACGTGCCGCAGATAATCCTCGCCCTTGCCCGCAAGCACCGCGTCCTGCATCGACTTGAGCACGTCTTCGACGGCTTGCCTGTCAGCGCGCACGCTCGACGCGCACGCCGCAATCGCCACGACACACACACCCACTCGCATTCCAAAGTTCAGCATGGTTCAAAGCGTAGCGGCGCTCAGCTCGTCTGCGACTTTTCGCGCTTCCGCGCCTGCACGGACGCGTCCAAGCGCCACATCTGCACGCTCGACCACAGATACGCACCCGCCGCCACCAGCAGCGGCACCGTGAACCCGCCCGTCAGCCAGAGCAGCCCAACGCCCACGAACTGAAACACCTTCCCGCGGATGCCCACCAGCGTCGCGTGAATGGCGACATACTGGGGCACCTTGTCCGGCGTCGGGGCCAGCGCGACGGGCCCGAGCATCCAGGCCATGCTCGCCCCCGCGTGCGCGATGCCGAACCAGATGCTGACCATAGTGAGCTGTCCCGCGCTGCCCGCCAGCGCCAGGCCGATGGGGTAGAGCGTGAGCAGCGCGAAGGAAATTGCCGCGGACTTGACAGCGCCCAGCTTGTCCATGAGCATGCCCGCCGGCGTGATCATCGCCACCATCGCCAGCAGATAGGCCGTATAGGTTGATTGCGAGACCTGGTCGTATTTCAGGTTGAGCTTGGTGGTCACCAGGATCGGCAAGAGCGCGTAGCCGATCATCCAGCCCACGCCATAGGTCATATACGCAGCTTCATATCGCAGAAACACCGGGTCGGCCTTGAGCGTCGCCCGCATGTGCGCGACGGGCTCGACCACGCGGGCCCAGGTGCTCCGCCCGTCGGTCTCCTGGTTGTAGCGCCGCTGGGCCAGGTGCCCGCTCTTGTGCGCCAGCAGCAGGAACACGCCGACGCCCAAGAGCTGCAGCCCAGCGCCCAAGGGCAAGAAGATGCGGAACGATTCTTCGTCGAAGTTGAGCCATTCGCCCAGGCCAAACCCAACGCCCGCGCCGATGACCATCGACACGCCCCACACCCAGCCGTAGATCCGCCCGCGAATGCGATCGGGGTACAGCGACTTGAGCAGTTCGCCCGCCGCCGGGTGATATCCCGCGCCGCCGACGCACGCGATCAGGTGCGGGATCAGCAGCATCCAGTAGTTCTGCGCAAACGCGACAAACGCATACGGCAGGCACGCCCACGCCCAGTACACCACCAGGTACTTTGCGAGCGGGCGCCTCGAAAACAGATCGTTCCAGAAGATCGACAGCGCAAAGAAGATCGTCGGCGTCGCGGTGATGAGCAGCGTCTGCCAGTCCGACGCGCCGAACTTCTTTCGCGCCAGCACGGGCAGCAGAAACGTGGACGCCATCCACGTCGCCTGCACCAGCGCCACCGCCGCGATGTGCGTGGGCAGTACCCACCAGCGGAATGTCTGCGGGCTGGCCGCGTGCACAGCTTCCGCAGGCGCGGGCACGACTGCCCCGCCGCTGGTGTCTGAAGCCTGATGTGTCGGTGTGGATGCAGGGGCGCTCAAAGATCAGTCCGATCGGGACGCCCGGCTTGCGCGCCCACGCAGCGCCGGCCCCGATCGGCGCGTGTCAACACCCCGCAAGAGCATTGTTCCTCCTGCATTCAACTATATTCACGCCGACCCCTTTCGAATTGGCGACTCTCCGGTTGCTGCTTGGTAACGTGTTCTGACGCTCGCACGCGATGTGCGGGCGCGTCAAGCTCCATGGAATCGCTCGGGAGGGACCACCTATGGCAGCATCGAACACATCCGGGTTTGCAAGGCTCACGCCTGACGAAGCCGCCGCACTTATCAGCGATGGTCAACTCGTCGGCCTCTCCGGCTTCACCGCGTCCGGCACGCCCAAGAGCGTCCCGCTCGCGATCGCCGCTCGTGCAAAGAGCGAACACGCCGCCGGCCGCCCGTTTCAGATCCGCCTGATCACAGGCGCGTCCACCGGCGCGGTGGACGAGGCTCTCGCCCAGGCCCGCGCTCTGTCCTGGCGCGCACCGTTCCAATCCTCCAAGACTCTGCGCGAACAGATCAACCGCGGCGAGGTCGAGTTCGCCGACCTGCATCTCTCGCACGTGCCGCAGTACGTCGAGTTTGGATTCTCCGGCAAGGTGAACTGGGCCGTCGTCGAAGCCACCGACGTCACACCCGACGGAAAGGTCTACCTCACCACCGGCATCGGCATCACGCCCAGCATCCTCGCGCTCGCGGACAAGGTCATCATCGAGATCAACCGGGCCAGCCCGCGCGAGTGCCACCGCATGCACGACATCATGCGCGTGCCCCTGCCGCCAGAACGCGGCGCCATCCCGATCTTCAACGTCATGGACCGATCCGGCGAGCCCTTCGCCCGTGTCGGCCCGTCCAAGATCGCGGGTGTGGTCGAATCGAATCAAGCCGACGAAGCCCCGGTCTTCACCGGCGAGGGCGACGTCGCCGAGAAGATCGCCGCCCACATCGTCGCGTTCCTTGCGGAAGACTACATGCAGGGGCGCATCCCGCCGCAGTTCCTGCCCATTCAGGCGGGCGTGGGCAACGTCTCCAATGCGGTGATGGGCGCGCTCGGGCGCGCCGGCGAGATCCCACCGTTTGAGATGTACACCGAGGTCATGCAAGACGCCCAGGTCGATCTGCTCGAATCCGGGCGCATCACCGGCGTCTCGACCTGCGCCATCGCGACCAGTCAGCGGGCCACCGATCGCGTCTTCAACAACCTCGATTTCTTCGCGCCGAGAATCATCCTCCGCCCGCAGGAAATCTCCAACAACCCCGGCGTCGTCCGCCGCCTTGGGCTCATTGCCATCAACACCGTGCTCGAGTTTGACATCTACGGCAACGCCAACTCCACGCACGTCTGCGGCACGCACATGGTCAACGGCATCGGCGGCTCCGGCGACTTCACCCGCAACGCCTACCTGCCCATCCTCATGGCCCCCAGCGTCGCCAAAAATGGCAGCATGTCCGCCGTCGTCCCCATGACCCCGCACGTCGATCATAACGAACACAGCGTGCAGGTCGTCGTCACCGAGCAGGGCCTGGCCGATCTCCGCGGCAAGTCGCCGGGCGAACGGGCCAAGCTCATCATCGCCAAGTGCGCTCACCCGTCGTATCGCGACGAACTGAGCCGATACCTCGAACGCGCCGAATGGAAACGCTCGCGGAGAATGAGCGGCGACAGCCGCGTTGACGCCCCCAGCGGCTCCAAGAAACCCATCATCGCCGGCCCCGGGCACGTCCCCCTCGACCTTGACACGGCGTTCGAGTTCCATCGGCGGTTGCTGGAGACGGGCACGATGTTGCCGAATTGAGACGCCAAGGTGGAGAGTGCTCGGCATCGGGCACGACGTCCTGAGAACGCATCGCAAACTTGACGTACTTCAGCATCGTAAAGCGTGGGTCGCTCATGCCACGAGTTAGGAGTTGTTGTTGTCGGCAGGCGATGTGTTCCGGCTGGCGTAGGCTCCCATGAACACTCACCGCTCGGCAATATCGAAGTACATGTGATACCGGACCCCGTACATGGGATAGGGCGAGCACAGCAGATACGAGCGAAAATCGGAGATCTTTACGCCGATTGAATCGCACGCGTGCCGCAGCAGCTCGCCTCGCCACGGTACTCCGGGGACCGTCTGATTCCGATCGTTTGTCGTCGGCCCGATGACCTCGTCGCTGCTCTCAAGTCGATCGGTGGGCAGCTCGCATTCATCGATTGGACGTGTATCCCCATAGGCGCTGTCGCGGACGACAAGTTCGCACGATTCGCCTTGCCAGCAGTGCTTATGGAGCAGAACTTCTTGGATCATCAGACGCGCGGGCATGAGCATTGTCGTGAAGAAGCCCGGGCGCGAGGTGCCGGGCGCGCGGTTGGCTCTCACCAGCGCCGGGTAACGCTCGCCGAAGCACACGGTCGCGGCGTCCTCGCGACCGAAGTGGTCGCTGACAATGCGGTACTCGGTGAACTGCGAGTTCTGGGAGATCTCGATCTGAGGTTGCGGGACGGAGCAGAACTCAGGGAGGAGGATGTCCTGAGGTTTGTCGCTGAGTGCCTCTCCGTGAAGCGACTGCACCGAGCTGCCCGAATCGAAGTTGTAGTACGCGAGCGGCACGCCAAATCTCAGCCGACGGACGCCAATCCAGCATGTAAGACGAGCGATTGGAAGACGCGGCTCCCCTGGCAAGGGTGGGAGCAGCATGTGCATGGACACCAGCGTGTCCACGATGTTTCCATGGATCAACGACAGCCCTCGGAAGGCCTGCTGACGTCCTTGAGCCTCGATCTTGCGTCGAACCTCTCTCACCCGACCGCTGACCAGCGATTGGAGCACCGCCGTCCCCCCCAGATCATCTTCAATGAGGGACTCGAACGAGTCCACCGCGCGACGCACTCGTCGGACCAACGCTGCGTCGAACGACCGAGCCTCCGCCCGGGCGACCAGGCTGCGTAGCCCCTCGTGCCCCGGCATGTAGTGAGTCGCCGCCAGCGGGTCGGGCGCGGAAAGCCCCATCATCAGCTTGCTGGCAAAGTGCTTGTTGACTCCGAATCGGTGCGTCAAGTCCTTCGGGAGAAAGCTCGGGCCGAGCTGTGAAGAAAGCAGCTCGCGGATGGACTGCTGCAGTTCGAGTCCGAGAGCTCTGACGCGCTCTTCCAGACCTCGCGATGCTGCAGTGGGGATGGCCTGTGAATGCCGGGCGGTGCTGTGTGCGTCTGGTTTCATGGAGAGAGCCGGATCGATCAAGAGCGAGCGCCGCCGGAGGCCTGAACCCATGGACAGTCTCAGACTACACCAAAAGCGTCTTCGCGGATCGTTCCACGCCGACCGGTTCGTGGCTCCTATCTCGCGTCCGAGGACGCAATTCTGGATCGTCCAGTCTCTGAGCGACCTCCACCGTGGACGTTCTTCGACTTGTCGTGCATGGTTGGATCGCACTTCAAGGCACCAACTTTCGTCAGCACCCAAACAAAGTCAAAACTCTGCACCACAGGAGGCTTTCGATGAATCACCTACAGACGCGTTCGAGACTCATTCGAGCCATCACGGCAGCGTTTGCCACCGCCATCACCGCCGCTCCCGCGCTCGCCCAGTGCGTTCCCGGGTGGATCACCCGCGAGTTCGGGAACTTCGGTTACTTTGGCTCCACGCCCATCGAAGATATCGTCGAGTTCGACGATGGTTCCGGGCAAGCCCGCGTGTTTGTCTGCGGGACCTTTGGCGGCTGGGAAGGTGCTCGCACTCCGGCTGGAGTGGCCAAACTGGTTGGCAACCGTTGGGTCAGCGTCTCCGACCCGAACAACACCAACGGTGGGGTGCTGGGTCACCAGTGCATGGCCGTGTATGACCCCGATGGCCCCGGCATCGGCAGCCCGCCCCTGCTTGTGCTCGGGAGCTCATCCTTCGACTTCGAGGCCTATGCGCTCGGCAGTGTTGAAGCGTCCGACGGCACAACGATCTCCGATACCCCATTCTTCACCAGGCTCCTGTCGCAGGGCGAAGTTGCCGACATGCTCCCATGGGATTCGAATGGCGACGGCGTCGATGAACTCTACGTCGTTGGCCGCTTCTGGCCGCCCATCCCCGGGTACGGTTCCGTCAATGCTGGTGTCATGCGATGGTCGCCCGGGTTGGGCTGGCAACTTGTCGGTAACGCCACGATCAGAACCCCTCCATTCCAGGACCGCATCCAATCCGTTGCGGTGCACAACGACGGCAGCGGCAACGCCCTCTACGTCGCCGGCGACTTCCTGATGAACAACGGTGCCTTCAGCGTCGCCCGCTTCAACGGACAGACCTGGACAACCGTTGGCGGCGGGCTCGACTTCTTCGTCGGCAAGCTCATCACCTTCGACCCAGACGGTCCGGGCCCTTCTCTCCCGCAGCTCTTTGCCATCGGCAACAACCGCGGCACAAACTCCCACGCTCGCGTCGCCTCCTTCAACGGCTCATTCTGGCAGAGCTACACGCTCCCGGATGACGACGTCAACTTCACGTTTCAAAATGACGAGATGGTCGACATGCCCTTCCGCGCCGCGACCATCATCCAGGAGAATGGCGCGCCAACCCTCATGATTGGCACGAAGTTCATGTACCGATTTGTCAACGGGAGTTTCGAACGCGTTCCCTACACCGCGTCCGGCACTATGTACCGCTACATGGGCTCTCACGACCTGGGCAACGGTCGAAAGCTCGTCGCTTCCATTTACGGGCTTCGCGACACCGCCAACCCGCTCACGCCTGATGTCGTCGGCCTGCAGCCATACCCGGCGTACGGCGCTCAGAATCTCTTTGAATGGACCGGCTCGCGCTGGCGCAGCCCCGTGCCGTCCGTGGAGACCAACCACCGTCCGATTTGGGACCCGATCACTTCTGCTCGATCTATTCTGGGCAATCGCGCACTGAAGGTCGATTGGGACGGCTCCGGCCCCCAAAGCGAGTCGATCGTGGTCTGCGGACAAGGCGGACGCGACAACCAGGCACCACCCGCCATCAGCGTGAAGAACGCGCTCTCGCGCTGGGACGGACAGACCTGGCACCCGCTCGGCGCGGGGCTGCCGGAAGGTGCCGTCGTGGGTTTCGAAGCCATGGACATCGGGCTTGGCTCCCCCACCCAGCAGCCCACCGTGCTGGGCGCGCTCGGGCAGTTCGTGAATGACGGCAGCGGCTTTGTCTACGAAGGCAGCGTCTGGCGCCGCAATGGTGCCGGCGTGTGGGGACGCCTCGGCACCGAGAACCACAGCGGCGTGCCCGTCATCGCCAACTTCGGTTCAGGTGAAGAGTTCTTCCTGGCTCGCAGTCGCTTCGGCCCTGACGACGTCAGCGCCGAACTGCTCCGTTGGAACGGCTCGGCGTGGTTGCCCTTGACCGGCGGCATCACCGCGCAGTGCCCGCCGACCCCACTGAACATCATCCCGTACTCCAACGCCATCGCGTTCAACGATGGCACCGGCACAAAGGTCTTCTTCGCCGCACGCTGCATGACTTCCGCCGGCGGCCTCCCGACGCCCGCGGGCATCGCCGCCTGGAACGGTACCGCCTGGCTCGACGTTGATGCAGGGTTGCCAACCTCCTCTGAGCCCAGCTACTACCGCCTTGATGTCCACCGCTTCTTTGTCCACAACGGTCAACTGCACCTCTATGCCAACAACTCGCAAACGCTCGGCGGCCAGACAGACCCCTTCGCGGGCGTCATCTACCGCTGGAACGGTTCCTCATGGGTCGACACCGGGATCAAGACGGACTATGACGTCGGCACCGCGGTGCCCATCCCGCGTTGCCAGGTCATCGGCTCGATCGATCTCGGCGACGGCACGCACCGCATCCTCGGCGTTCGCGAGAACACGTCCCCCATCCGGAACCAGCTTGGCGAACTCTTGTTCAATGAGGTTGTCGAACTTCGCGCCGGATTGGAGCCTACCCGCGTCAACCAGTTCGGCATCTTCTACCCCGAAGCCCCGCGCTCCATCTTCAACTTCAACCGCCAGGGGCAGCGCGGCATCGTCTTCGCGACCGGCGGCTTCCAGTCCGTCGGCGGCGTGATGACCCCGCTGCCCGACGTTCCCGTGGACGGTCTCGAGATCGGCACCTCCGCCATCGTCTCGCCCGACTTTGCCTACTGGGTGATCGACTGCCCCAACACCTGCCGCGCCGACTTCAACTCCTCCGGCGCCGTCACCGTGCAGGACATCTTCGACTTCCTTCAGGCATGGTTCTCCGGTCAACTCGCCGCCGACTTTAACAACTCCGGCGGTGTCACCGTTCAAGATATCTTCGACTTCCTGGGGGCGTGGTTCCTGGGGTGTTGATAACGAGAGCAGTCCTCTTCGTCAGCGCCTCGCGCTGAAGAGGGAGCACGCACGCGCGTGCTCCCTCACTTTTTGCGCGAGTCCGGAGTGCGACGGGAACCGCCCCTTTGCGCCAGAGTCCCAATTCCGGATGCGCCGAGCTGCAAGACGTCGAACGCTCAAAAACTCGCCAGCGTTTTGGGCAGGTCTCTTGAAGCATTCTTGTGGGGCTCGGCCGTGCGCAGTTGCTGCTGGGCGCGGGCCTGAATCGCGTTCGTAGCGTGCGGAGCGGAAACGTTGAACAGTGCGTAAGGCCTGGCCGACCTCCGCGGCAAGTCGCCGGGTGAACGGGCCAAGCTCATCATCGCCAAGTGCGCCCACCCGTCCTATCGCGACGAACTGAGCCGATACCTCGAACGCGCCGAGTGGAAACGCTCACGCCGCCCACCCTCACCTCAAACCAGCGACCCGCGCGCCGACCCACACACGCACGCCAAAAAGTCCATCGTCGCCGGCCTCGGGCACGTCCCGCTGGATCTGGACACATGCTTCGACTTCCACCGGCGCCTGCTGGAGACGGGGACGATGATGCCGTGAATGCACAAGGCCCCGGTCAGCTGACCGGGGCCTTGCGTCTTGTCTTGTGCTTTGCGGGGTTGCAGGGGTGGAGCCCCTGCACTCGCGGACTTCACGCGGCCATCTTGAGCGTGCCGGTCTGCGTGTTGAGACCGCCGCCGCTGCCGCTGCCGATGACGACGGTGAAGATCTGGCTGGGCTCGCCGAAGGTGTCGCCGCGCTGGCCGACGATCTGGTACTGGAAGTTGTTGGCGCCGGAGGGGAGGGTGGAGTCGACGAAGGCCTTGAAGCCGCGGGGCAGGCCTTCGACGGGGCGCGAGGTGCCGGTGGTGCCGATCTGGCGGAAGGCGGTTTCGTTCTCGAGCTTGCGGCTGACGATGTACGTGACCGGCCCGCCGCCCGATGGATTCACGGCCTTGAAGATGACCCTGAGCGTGCCGCCGGGGATGATCTCGGCGCTCATGTTGCTCGGCTGCGCGGGGCGCGGCGCGGGCGTGGGCTGGGCCGGGACCGGGATGTCGGCCAGCGCGTAGACATTGGTGTTGTTGGTGGTCTCGGCGTACAGACGGATCTGCTTGATGGCGTCGGCCATGAGCGTCTTCATGGTGCCGACGGCCTGGTTCTGGGTCAGCGTCGCGCTCTTGGCGGCCCCGCGCGCGACGTTGGCCGCGTTGAAGCGGGTGCGGGCGGTGCCGATGGCGGCCTTGATGGCATTGGCAGTTTCCGGGGTCAGCCCGATCTGAGCAGCGTTTGCGCTCCATTGGGCGCTATGGGCTTCGCCGAAGGCGATGAGGTCTTCAATCTTGGTGGGCAGCACTGGCATCGGGCGTACTCCTGTCTGAACGGGTCCGTGTGAGAGACGGTGATTCAGAGAGGGGCATCGGCGCGGGGGGAGGGGGACTTGAGGGAAGGTGGGGGGGTGGGGGGGGGGGGGTAGTGGTCCATCTAAGTCGGTTTTGCGACTTCGATGCTGGCAATCCGGGGCGGCCTCCATCATTCCGCCGCGGCAGGCGCGACGCACCGAAGTTGCAGGGCCGGTCGGCGGAGGCACGCGGGACACCCCAATGCCAAGTCTCCGGGTGGTCGAAAAATCCCGAGTTACTAGATGTTCGGCCCGGCAGCTCAGAATCTCTCTCGTTCTTCCTGAATCCTTGCATGCTCGATAGTTTTCACTAGATCTTGAATGTACCGCGTCAGCCACTCTCTCGCTCGGGGCTGCACCTCCCTATTCAGCCAGCCTTCGGCAATCTTCTTCACTTTGGTGTAGTGGTCGCTGGCGTGGCCCCACCAACCACCTGACATAAAGCGGGCCGACAGGTTTTCTTGCACGTCATCTCGATCACCGTACCGCACCAAGAGTTGCCTCGTTATCTCATTTAATTCCGAGGCATCGAGGCCCTTGGGCGCAACAGTTGCTACCAACCAGGCCCGATCGTTGACTTTTTCGTCTACCCACGACCACAGCCGATCAAGTGGTATCTTGCCCCAATGACCGGGCAAGTCATCAAGCATGCTGCCTCCGCTCAACCAACTCAAGGCACGATACTGAGCACTCTTGTCTTCCGAGTTGAGACGTTTCACAACGATTTCCCACGCCTCGTTGGGCGACGCCTCCAGGATAGCATCAAATAGCTCGCCAAAATCTCCATCATGCCGACGAGAATATCCGCCGCCTTCGTCGCAGTGGTCAATCAACAAGCCCAGCAATCGCGGTCCAGATTGGGGGGATACTTCTATGAGGTCGTGAGCCAGTCGAACCCAGAAATAGTCCGTCATTGACTGATCGGACGATGCGGATTCGGAGAACAATCGCGGATCAGTCAACACTCGTTCGGCAATCTCCAAAGGAAATGGGCGACTTGTCTCAGTCGCTTGATGGTAGTAATCGTGCAAGAATTCAACAGCCAAGGCGATTCCAACAACTCCTTGCTCACTCGCCAATGTGTCGATCAGCTCAAGGATCACTGTGTCGGACACAACACCAATGGGCTGTGCGTATCTGATCATGCCTAAGTCACGAAGCTCGGCTTTGCCCTCGCTGAGTAGCCTGATTAGACGTTGAATGGCCCGGTCAGTGATTCCCGATCGCCAGGTTACTTCGACTACAAAATGTGTGAGGACTGCGTCGGCGGCCCATCGATCAAGTTCTACTTCCCACGTTGACGTGTCGCGCTGTGCCATGGCTCGCATATAGCCGCCGACAAACGCGAATGACTTACGTGCCTCGGCGTCAACTGTCGCTTCAATGATCGACTTCTTGAGCTTCCAATCGCTGTCCCTATGGCCGATCCGGAGACCGAATGGTCCGGCATTGTCCGCATCTGAAGTGACCAGCCAAGGTAACGCCGCGGTGAGCGAGGAGGGGTCCTGCATGACCTCATCTGCGAGTCCGTCCGCGATCCTCTCCCATCGATCGGTGCTTTTCAGGTCTTCAAAATGGTCTTGTCGGCGATTCAACCCGATATAGCGTTTGAGCCGACTGGCCAGATCCTGTCCGACGAGCGAATCCCGTAGCTCCGTCAAGGCAACTCGAACACCGCTTTCAAGCCGAGCGTCGTCTCGCTGCAGAGCATCTTCGCAGAACTCCGTAACGGCCTTTGGCGTCAGAATCCCTGTTGCCAGCAAGTCGCGAAGAGTAGTAATTACTTCTGTTGCAAGGTTTGCCTGCCTGACAAGGCCTCTGGACCGGGTAAGCATGATCTTTGCGATACGATCACGTTCTTCCTGCTCGCGTTGTGCGACCTGCTGCGCTAATAGTTGCCACACGCGTCGATACGCGTCAAACAGCTCACCCCAGGTTTTCGGGTGCCACAGCTTCGGAGCTTGCTTGAGTCCTTGATACTCGGCTCCTTGTGCTCTCGAGAAGTGTCCGGATTCGAGAGCTCGATCGGCGGCTCGAAGTCCAATGGCCCTACGAGCCGGATTGTTCGATGACAACGCCTCGGCCAACACCGGGAAACGCTCCTCTGGGCTGGCTTCGCTCGGTGCAACAGCACCGTACCCAGGCGAAAACAATGCGGCGAATACTCCCGTTGAGTTGTTTGACCACCGCTCGTTCTCGGCTTCGGCGAGTGCGAGAAGCAAGCGAGCGCCGCGAGAGAAAAGAGAACGCCAGACAACGATTCGTTCCAGTGCGAATCGAACAGCGCTACGTCCTGTCGTGAACTGCGTGAGCTGGACATGCGACCAGGCCCCGACTGTGCGCTCCAGGCAGGCTAGAGCAGCCTCGGGGTTTGCATCAGTTAGGGCCAAGAAAAAATCCGAGCCGATCTCCGTGCGAAGAAGCTCGCCGTCAGAAAACGGTCCGTCCGGTCCCAAGAGCCGGATGACCGTACGGTTCGCTGCCTCGGAGCGGTGCGCGTACTTGAACATGCTCGTGAACCACTTGAGGAGGTTTCCCTTGAGCTGTGATACGAATTGGTCTATTTCAAAGCCTGGCCCTCCGTAGGTGTTCCACCACTCGACCCATAGCCAGATGTGCAAGGCCTGCGGCGTGATATAGAGTGTTCGCTCACCTTGGAGAATGCGACGGGTTCTCAGTTCGGCGATGATCTCGCGAAATCTCGCCCAGGTGATGGACGGATCGGCCTTCTCGATCATTGCGGCGATTGCCCGGGCCTCGTCACTGACGGGTTGGTCAAATCCAAACCGTTGAAAGAGCGCAAGATGTCGCAGAATTGTTCGGCTTTGATCTGCGCGTGGGTCGGTGGCAGCACGACCACCCTGAACATAGCGGTCCCAGACGTTGTTCGACGATGGCGGCTTGAGAATGTCCCCCGGGTTTGTTGAGAAGTTCTCGCCAATCACGTGCGCTACGCGGGGTGATCCGCTGCAAAGCGGCGCCCAACGCTGGGCGACCTCCTTTGGAGCACCGTGCGCCGCAATAATCTCTACGACCGCCGTTTCCTCCAGAGGTGAAGGCACCAAGAGCGTGATTCCTGAGGTGATGTCTATGTCCTGGTAGATCGAGACCACTCGTATCCGAGGAAAGTGACTTCCAAGCCGATTCACCAACTGAGCCCGAAAATCCTCATTGCACTCATCAACAACCAGAATCGCTTGTGTTCGCTCGTCATCAACGAGGAACGGGAGCAAGCCGCTGCTTCCCGAGATTTCGCCTGCATGGCAGTAGATCACTCGCGGCTGAAGATCGTCGGCACGAGTTGCTTCAAGGGCGAGTCGTGTCTTTCCGATTCCCGCTTCACCACAAATCCGGATGTGCTTGACTTCTGAACTGCGGAGGGCGGCCCGTACATCTTCAATGAACTTCTCTTGGGGCTGGTTCGGCGCGAATGTTCGATCCATCTCTTCTTCTTGCGACCATCGTCGGTGATCTCGGATGGCATCGTTGGCTGGAGGCCCCAGGCGACGAACGATTCCACCAAAATGTTCGCACGCTGAGATTAGACTGCTTTGGCCAATCACCTCGATGTGTGGATTCGGATAGCCGCACGCAATGAAGTGTTTGGTCAAATTCTCCCGTGCTTTAATCATGTTCATTTCGACAACATCAAGCCCGAAGCACACCAGAACATACCGACCACCGTTGTCCATACAATGTCGGACGGCAGGTCCCAAGCTCGCCTTGTCGTCAATGGTGCCGCTTCCAAACAACTCTTGCGTGATCCTCGACTCTTCCCAAGGCTTGAACGCGCCGGTCTTTATCTGAAACCTGTTCAATCGCGAACAAATCAAGCCGTCGGCAGGCAGAGGCGCGCTCGTGTTGACACTCGCGTCGATTCCACCATCGGCGACCGTAACAGCCGCTGGCACGTTCACGTTAATGCTCGGGATTCCGAGTCGGTGGGCCTCCGCGCAGAGCAGTTGGCGAAAAGTCTCAACCGCATCTGCGGGCGTCAGCTTGGCAACCACCGTCGGGTCTATTGAAAGCAGTCGCCGCATTGTTTGGCTCCTCTCATCGTGTCAGAGCATTAAAGGTAGGAGCATCTAACCACTTCGGTGACACTGGTCGCAGAAACCGATTGCCGTCGTAATGACGTTCTGCTCTCCAAAGGTCAGTGCGTCTCGCGAGCATCACTGCCGCCGCACTGCCCCTTCCTCGCCCCCTCTCCCGTGTCTCCTCCGCGGCTCTCCGTGGCCCTCCGTGGTGAAATTCGATCTCCCTGCCCCCCCAACCCCCCCCCGCCCCCCCAACTCCAGCCCGCTCGCTCACGCTTGGGTGGGGGGTGTGGGGGTTCGTTGATGGAGGCTTGCGGGTCGTGGCGGCGGCGTTTCCGGCCTGTGCTGAGGGCTTGCGTACCGGTGCGGAAGCGTTTCGCACAGGTGCTGAAGACTTCCGCAGCCGCGCTGAGGCGTTTCGCACGGCTTTTGAAGGCTTGCGGACCGGTGCGGAAGTCTTCCGCAGGGCTTTTGAAGGCTTCCATACCGCGCGGGAAGCGTTCGTGCGGGGCTGAACACGGCGCAGGAGTTGCCGAATGCGGCGATGGACCGCGTGTGCGGGCTGCGAAGGGGGGAATTATCGGATGGGGGGTGGGAGGAAGAAAGGGCCAAATGGCAAAGGGCCAAAGGGCCAAATGGGGAGAGGGATTTCCGACGGGCCGAATGCCGCCTCCCGAATCCCGAATCCCGATTCCCGATTCCCGAATCCCGCCCCCCGCCTCCCCGCCCCCCGCCCCCCGCCCCCCGCCCCCCGCCCCCCGCCTCCCGCCTCTCGCCCCCCGCCTCTCGCCTCTCGCCCCCCGCCTCTCGCCTTCTCCCGCCTTCTCACCCCTCCAAAAAACTCAAATGCAGCTCCGCATGCCGCAGGTAGTAGGTGTGCCAGTCGGCGCTGGTCATGGGGCCGAAGAATGGGTGCGGCTGGCGTGGGGCCGCGGTTGGTGTGCTGGCCCGGGTGATTTGCGCTCGCAGGGCCGCCAGGCCGTCTTCAAATGTTGTCGCGTCGTGCCAGACGTTGCTCTCGGTCTTGGCGCCGAGTTTGAAGCCCGGCTTGAACGGCTGCGACAGCACCCGGCGCTTCACCAGCCGCCCCAGCACGCCGAGCAGCACCGGGGCGCGGCTTGGGAAGCCGTCGAATGAGTATCGCATCGCGTCGGCAAGGTGCAGGAAGATCGCCCCGGGCGGGTGGTTGCCGAGCGTGCGCAGCGTCGCCGCGCGGTGCGCCGTCTCCAGGCGATCCAGGTCCTTGCCAAGGTCCGCGAGCGACGACAAGGCGACCATTCGGCGCCGCACGGCTTTGGTGTTCACCATGGGCAGAGCGTATTGGCGTAGGGTCCGCAGGGCCGCATACCCTCCGATCCCATGAAGATCCACGAGTATCAAGCCCGTGACCTGCTCGCCTCGTTCAACATCCCCGTGCCCCCGGGGACGATGGTCCAGTCCGCAGGGATCGCCGCGGACACGTTCAAGAAGGTCACCAGCGCCGCCGGCATGTCCCCCGACAAGGCCCTGGCGGTCGTCAAGGCCCAGGTGCACGCGGGCGGTCGCGGCAAGGCCGGGTTTGTCAAGCTCGTGAAGACCGCGGACGAGGCCGCGAAGGCCGCGGAGTTCATGCTCTCCAACAAGATGGTCAGCGTGCAGACCGGGCCCGAAGGGCTGAAGGTCGGCAAGCTGCTCATCGCCGCGGGCGTGGACATCGCCAAGGAGTTTTACCTCGCGATCACGACCGATCGCACCTCGCGCCGGAACGTGCTCATCGCCTCGCGCGAAGGCGGCGTGGAGATCGAAGAAGTCGCCAAGCACAACCCCAGCGCCATCATCAAGCAGCCCCTGCACCCGACGCTCGGGTTGCAGCCGTACGCGGCGAGAAAGGTCGCGTTCGAACTCGGGCTGACCGGCAAGCTGGCCGGGCAGGCGGCGAGCGTGATGCTCAACTTGGCCAAGCTGTTTGAAGCCAAGGACTGCTCGCTTGCGGAGATCAATCCCCTGGTGCTCACGCCGCCCAGCGAGAAGTTCCCGGAGGGTCAGATCCTGGCGATCGACGCGAAGTTCAACTTCGACGACAACGGGCTGTTCCGTCATCCTGATCTGCAGGCCCTCGCGGACCCGACGGAAGAGAATCCGGCCGAGCTCAAGGCCGCCGAGGCTCATTTGAGCTATGTCGCGCTGGAAGGCAACATCGGCTGCCTGGTCAACGGGGCCGGCCTGGCGATGGCGACCATGGACATCATCACGCTGCACGGCGGCAAGCCGGCCAACTTCCTGGACGTCGGCGGCGGGGCCGACGAACAGCAGGTGACGGAAGGTTTCAGAATTATCCTCTCAGACCCGAACGTGAAGGGCATCCTGGTCAACATCTTCGGCGGGATCATGCGCTGCGACGTGATCGCCCAGGGCGTCGTCAACGCGGCCAAGACCATCGGATTCAAAGTGCCGCTCGTGGTGCGCCTTGAAGGCACCAACGTCGAAGCCGGTCGCAAGATCCTGGCGGACGCCAAGAGCATGATCCCGACGCTGCAGGCGGCCAGCGACCTGAGCGACGCCGCGTCCAAGGTGTGTGCCGCGGTCCGGTGACAGTTCGCGCCGATCTGTCACAGCACAGGGCCACACGCGCCGAATGTAAATCGTTCTCGATGATCGTTTGTGCGGGAAATCTCGGGCATTGTGAGCAATTGCTACGAGGTTTGGAGGCATTTTTGACAATGCCTCGCGTTGCAAGCGGTTTCGTGCGCGCACCAGGGTTCAAAAAACCCTTAGAAAGGTGATTTGTTGAGACACCGTAATCTCCATGGTGGCTCGGTTCCGATGGTGTTTATGATGGATGTCGAAGGCGTGCACGGCGAGGTCGGGGTGGGCGAGTGTGTGACCGAGCCGTGACTGCGCAGGTCGGGATTGGTGCGTGAAAAACCTGATTCGTGAAAACCGTCATGCTGCATGGCGGGGGTGTTGTCGTTGTCGTCGCTGAAGACACGAAGACCTGGTCGGAAACAGAACGTTCCATGTGTTCGGAGCCGGAATGCGCGAGAGAGTCGCGTGCCGAAAGTGCTTTGTTGTTGAGTGCCGTATGACCACACGAGAGTCCTGGAACTCAGAACAGTTCAGAGCTGCACTGGAGCTTGTGCAGGAACTGCACACCCGCGACTATTCGCCGATGCGGACCGCGGAGGTGCTGGCCGCCCGGCTCGCAACGCTGCTCGGGGCCCGCGACCGTCTGCGTGCCTGCGAGCTGGGGCTTTGGCTTCCAGAGGTTTGGGCGGGGTGTTCGCGCTGGACGAGTTACGCGCTGGTCGGCTGGCCCGCGGGCCTCGGGGATGATCACGCGCCGGGCACGTCGGTCGCCGCGGGCGAGGCCCCGCACATCCGGGCGCTGGTGGATCGCTGCCCGGCTGGGGCGTGCGCGACCGAGCTCCGTGACATTCTGGTCAATGATCTCGCCTGGAACTCGACGGCTCTCTCTCGAAACAGCCTGACTCCAGCGTCGATGGGGATCGCCAGCCGCGATGTGCTTGTGAGCGTGTTCGTGCCCGCGGGCGGTGCGGCGGGCTCAGCCTCCTTCCGCGGCGCCGGGTGCATCCAGCTTTTTGCGTCTCCCTCGCGAGCCGGGACCTCCTCGCCTCACGGGTTCGATGAGCGCGATCGCGAACTGCTGCACGCGCTGCATCAGGCTCTGGGCTCCTGGCTCTGGAACCGCTTGGGAGCCTGGAAATTTCAGGGCGACACGGACGACGCGGCAGGCTCCGGCGGGTCCGAGGCGTCCGACGCCTTGCCCGTCAGTGACCATATCAAGGTGCCCGACACCGTCAGCGCCGCGATCTGCGCGCTGACCCCTGCTCAGCGGGCTGTGTTGCCGCACCTGCTCAATGGGGCGACGGAAGCCGAGATCGCTCGGCGGATTTTCCGCAGCCGGTACACCGTGCACGACCACGCCCGCGCGATCTATGCCGCCTTGGGCGTGCGCAATCGCGTCGAACTGGTCCTCAAACTCACCGGCGGCGGCGCGGGCGCCCGCGGGACTGTGCCGGTCGGCGTGGTCACGCCGATCGCGCCTGCCCAATCCGCCATTCCAGCGCCCGTCACCATCCGCTCAATCGACGCTCCGCCCTCGCCCCAGAGTGCTCCACGCGGGGCGCAGTAGCGGATCCTCTTTCTGGGCAACCGATTGAAGGTACTCAAGAACTCTCGCTGCCTCGGCAGGCTCGGGCGGGAGCTGTCGTAGAGTCCTGTACGTGGGACTCGGATCCAGCGCCCACGAGTCATTCGTCAAGGTACGGAGAGCACGCATGCGCTCGTTCACACGCCGGACGTCTCGATCGGTTGCTCCTTGGGTGACCGGCCTCGCGATGAGCGTGGCATGTGCGAGCGCCGCGGCACAGTCGAAGGGCACGCCGCCTTCGCTGCCCCCAACGCCGCCCGGCACTCCCGCAAGCCCGTCCTCGGATCGCACACTGTCCACCGTCGATCTTCGCCCGCGCTTTGTCTCGGGGCGCAGCACGCGATATGTACTGGAGATCGACAGCAACAACCGCCTCCGCTCCACCTCCAGCACGGACCTTGATCAGGATCAGCAGCAGCGCGACGCACTCTCGCTGGTGCTGAGGGTGAAGGAAGCGGGTGCGGGAGGAGCCGTGCTCGAACTGGTGTATGAGCGTGTCCGTTCGTCGCTGAAAACGCCGGACTTTGACATCTCTGCGGACAGCGCCGCCCCGACGTCCGGATCGAACAAGCCTGGCACATCGTCCTCGCCCAGCGCAACCCCATCCGGCAAGCCCACAAGCACGCCCACAAGCAGGCCCACAAGTAGGCCCGCCACTACGCCCGCGACCGCGCCCAGCGGCAAGCCTGGCTCGCCGGGTTCACCAAGCGCCCAGCCCCAGCAACCCGCCGGTCCACGCGACCCGCTCTCCGACATCGCCGACATCGACATGCAGGAGCTTCTCCGCCAGCACGTGGCCCAGATCGCCGGCACCGTGCTCACCATCAAGACCGACGCCGCGGGAAACATCACCAGCGTCACCGGCGGCGAGCGTCTCTCAGGCGGCGGGCTTGGCGCCCTGGCCGGCCTCTCCGGGCTCGGCGGGGCTGGGGCCGGCTTGAACCCCAGCGCCGTTGCCAACTGGGTCGTGGGCGGCGTCGGCGCACCCGCCGACGTCCGCGTTGGACAGACTTGGTCCACCAGCGCCAATCTTGCCGGCACGCCGGTCGGCTCATTCGAACTGCGCACCCGTTCCACGCTCAGCTCCGCGCTCGCCGGGCAAGCCCAGATCGCGTTCAAAGGCCAAGCCGAGACCAACTCCTCATCCGCCTTGGTGCTCCCAGGGTTCCAGCTTCGCTCCGCCTCGTACTCCGGCACGGCGCAGTGGGACACGCGCCAGGGGGAACTCGCGGGCATGAACGCCGTCACCAACGTCGCCATCAGCGGGAACGTCGGCGGCCTCGCCGCAGAGCTCACCTCCCGCCAGACGGTCAAGGTCACTCGCGAGCGATAACTCTCCCATCTGAGGGCAGCAGGCTCTGTTTGAAACCTCCCGACCGGATGCGGGTAGGTTGTGGGCCATTTCGTGCGGAGAATCGACTGGCCCAGCGCACCCGCGCACGAACATGCCGACTGGCACCTGTTCGGATTCTCTGAACGGACTCGCTTGCCTGCATGCCCTCGGGTCAATCTGCCGATGCCTCAGGGTCGAGGGTGGGTGGGTGGGGGGTGGGGGTGGGGCCGCCGATCTTTCCCTTCACCGCTCGCCACTTCGAGAAGTTTCCCACATGACCGTCACTCCCATCGTGTTCTCCACTTGCGTGGCTCTTTCGATCGCGACTTTGTCCAGCGCACAAACTGCGGGTGGTGGGGGTGGGGGGGGTTGGGTGAAGGCGATCGACTCGTCCACCTCCGCGGCCGGAGTCACGACTGCTCCGGTTGATCTGCGCCCCAAATGGGAAGTCGTCAAGCCCGGCTCTTCC
The DNA here is from genome assembly GCA_037367405.1 of Ottelia alismoides. Taxonomy (NCBI): domain Eukaryota; kingdom Viridiplantae; phylum Streptophyta; class Magnoliopsida; order Alismatales; family Hydrocharitaceae; genus Ottelia; species Ottelia alismoides. The sequence goes on along the minus strand of JAZKJV010009821.1, from coordinate 31,186 downwards.
GCGCTCGAAGTGGGGGGGGCTGACGCCCGCTACGTATTCACGCTCGAGAACATTCAGACATCCACGCCCCCCGCGCCGCCCGCAACCGCCCAGACCCCCGATCCGCAGGCGCAGACCACGACCACGCGTCAGACCATTGAGTTTGTGCGTCGAGCCGTGCCGACACCGCCGGGGGGTGAAGAAGGCGTCGCGCTCGCGCTGCTCATTCGCTATGAGCGCGTCAAGGTGCACATCAGCGTGGGTTCAAACCCGACGGACGCGATCGACATCGACACCGCGCTCCCGCCCGAAAAGGACGGCGATCGCGACCTGGGCGACAGCGTCCGCAACACCGTCGCCAAGCCCTTCACGCTGCTGTTTGACAAGGAAGGCCGCCTGATCCGCGTCGAGGGCAACAAGTTCACGCGTGGCAACATCCCAAGTGCCCAGAGCATCGCCGGCGACGAAGTCTTCCGAACCTACTTCGCCCCGCTCTTTGCACTGCACGGCGACCCGGGGCGGGTTGGGGGGGGCACCGCCATCAACGCCTCCTGGCCCGCGTCCATCCGCGTCGTCGCCGGGCACATGGGCACCATCGTCACCGATCTTCGCGGCACGCTCGATTCCGTCGAAGGCTCCCCCCCCAACCTCGCCAAAGTCTCATTCAAGGGCACGCCCAGCATCGCCCCCGCGATCGGCCCGATGTCGATGCGCGCCGAGTCCACAGGCGGCTCGTTCCAAGCCACGGCAGACTGGGACGTCCGCGCGGGCCGCCTCCGCAGCTATTCCAGCCTCCGCACCCTGGACTACACGATCGAGGCCCAAGGCGGCAAGACCGCCGTCCGCACCAAGCTGACCACCAGCCTCACGGAAGCTCCACCCAAAGAGTCCAAGAAAACCCCGTAATGCGAAATTCCTACCCGTTTCGGGGGGCGTGTTCCGCTCGAATCTCGTCTGAATACGCAATCTCGCCGATGATTCGGGGTACAAGCGTGGGGCCAAAACCGGGTCCGTGCGTGGGCTGGGGAGGGAGCGGGGGGGGGGCGGGGGGGAGGGTGGTGCGGACGAACAGTTCTGCACGCTTTGGTGTCGTCGGCCCGTGCGGGCCGGGCGGAGATGTGGAGAGATTCAGAAGCACAACCACGCCGCGCTGAGACGCGTCGGCCAGGAGAAATGAAGTCATGACGTTCAAGCACTCACGCGCAGGGATTCTGGCCACGCTGACGGCCGCTTTGGGGCTGTCCGCCGGGGCCATGGCCCAGGAGAGCAAAGCCCCGCCGGTGCCCGGCGGTCAGGCGGTCTCGCTCTCACCCAAACTCGCCGCGGGCCAGGAAATGAAGTTCACCCAGCGCATCGTCCGCACCGACGTGATGTCGCTGGCGGGCATGGGCGATCAGACCACCTGGATGGACCAGACCAACGCCTGGGCGGGCAAGGTCGTCAGCGCCGACGACAAGGGCGCCGTGATCGAGCTGCAGTTCAAGGGGATCAAGGCGGAGATGAAGCAGTCCACCAAGCAGGGCGACAAGGAGCCCTCGGAAGTGCTCACCAAGTGGAACTCAGCCAGCCCTGAAGATGACAAGGACCAGGGTAACCAGCTCACGCAGGCCTTTCGCCCGCTGATCGGGGCCCGCTTCAAGCTCACGCTCGACTCCAAGGGCCTCATTACCGGCGTGGAAGCGATGGACGCCGTCACGCCATCGCAGACCAAGCTTTCCGCGTTCATCAACCAGATCGTCGCCCCCGAGGGCATCCGGGCTCGCTGGCAGCCCATGCTCGCGCTCAAGACCGACGGCTCGGGCGCATTCGCCGGGCAGGACTGGACGCATGAGCACATGCTCCAGGCCCCGCCGCTGGGTCAGGAAAAGCAGACCACGCGTCGCACGCTGGGCAAGATGGATGGCGACATCGCCAAGATCGCCATCAAGGGTGAAGTTGCGATGATGCCCATGAAGGACAGCGAGAAGGCCCAGGCCGAGATCAGCTCTTCCGCGATCACAGGCTCGGCGGACTGGGACACCAAGGCCGGTCAGAACAAGCGCCTGGAGTGGGCCCAGAAGGCCGAGATGAACGTCAACGCCCAGGGCTTCAACGTGAAGCGCTCGTACGACTGGACCATGACCATCACGCGGGACTGAGATCGAGGCTCGCAGCACAGCGTTTGACCAGCGCCCCGATCTGTGATCGGGGCGTTGTCATTGGGGCCTCTATCGCGCCATCGTCGCAGGCTGGCGCGCGACCTGGCGGATCGCGTCGATAGCGCGCTCGATCATCGGCGCGGTGACATCCAGGTGACAGACCAGTCGCACACGCTGCGGCTTGTTGGGCATGGCCCACACGTTCAGATGCTTGAGGCGCTCGCAGAACTCCGCCGCTGTGCCCAGCGAAGGGTCGACGTCGAAGAACACCATGTTGGTTTCCACGCGGTGCGGCACGCTCAGGCCCGGGCAGTTGCCGATGCCCTCAGCGAGTCGGCGCGCGTGCGTGTGATCGTCGACGAGTCGATCTCGATGATGATCCAGCGCGTGCAGTGCGGCGGCCGCGAGCACGCCGGCTTGTCGCATCGCCCCTCCAAACATTTTGCGGAAGCGGTGCGCCCGGGCGATCGCCGCGGCGCTGCCGCACACCGCCGAGCCCACCGGTGCGCCCAAACCCTTGGAGAAGCAGCACGACACGGTGTCAAAGTGCTGGGCGTAGTCGCGCGGCGCGAGCCCGGTCGCGGCGCACGCGTTCCAGATGCGTGCCCCGTCCAGATGGGTCTTGAGGTCGTGGGCCCGAGCCCGATCGGTGACGTGTTTGATCTGCTCGACGGGCCAGACCGATCCGCCGCCGCGGTTGTGCGTGTTCTCCACCACCAGCAGCGCCGAATTGGCAAAGTGGCTGGATCGCGGTCGCACGGCGCTGTCCACGTCCCTCGCGGCGAACAGGCCGTTCTCGCCTGCAAGCGGGCGGATCATCACGCCGCTGAGCGCGGCGGGTGCGCCGGTTTCATAGTGAATGATGTGACTGTCTTCGTGGGCGATGATCTCGTCGCCCGGTTCGGTGTGGGCACGAATCGCCACCTGGTTGGCCATCGTGCCGCTTGGGACAAAGCACGCGGCCTGCTTGCCCATGATCGAGGCGATCCGTTCTTGCAGCGCGATGACCGTGGGGTCATCACCAAGCACATCATCGCCGACCTCCGCGCGGGCCATCGCCTCGCGCATCGTGGGGGTCGGGCGGGTCACCGTGTCGCTGCGAAGATCGACAATGGGGGAGTTCATGGAAGGAATGATTGCCTGGTGCTGAGGTGAGAACGCAACGCGCCCCAGCCTAGGCGCGGCGAGTCTGAACGCACTTTGTTTGGGTTTTACCGTCCAGAGTATGAAACTTGCTCGGACCTGCGACGGGGCGCTTGCACGAACTTTACAATCGTCGGTCGACGAGTGGGCGGCGGATACGGGGCGTGTCGTGCGACGGGAGGAAGGCCGGGATGAATCGGCGAGCCAAGACACCGCCCAAGGCGCTGGGATGGGCCTCGCCCGCCGCGGGGGCCGCGGCGGAGATGCTCAAGAAGCGGAGCAAGTCGTTTGGCAAAGCCGCGAGGGCTCTGGCGAAGGAGGATGTCGAAGTCCCGCAGCATGCGGAGCTCGTGCACGCGCTGCGGGTCGCCTCGCGCCGCGCGGAGGCGGCGATCGACGCATTCGCAGACCTTGGCGATCAGGCGCTGATGAAGCGTCTTCGCAAGCGTGTGGATCAGGTGCGCCGCGAAGCCGGGCTGGTGCGAGACCTGGACGTGCAGGCGAGTCTTCTGAGGCGGGTCGTGGAGCGAGACGCGCCTCGTTTGTCCAAAGCCGCGAGGGCCCGGGCCGCGGCGCTGGCGGAGCAATGTCAGCAGCGTCGCCTGCGGGCCGCCAAACGGCTCCGACGGGAGCTTGCAGCCCGCACGCTGGAGCGCGTGGACAAGGCGTGGGGCAAAGCCCTGGAGTCGATCGTCGAAGCGCCGGCTCCGGTGCTCCGCGACCACGCCGCGGCGGTGCTGGGTCAACTCATGCAGCGCGTCTCCGAAGCCGCGGTGAAGGACATCGGACGCATCAAGCGTCTGCACGAGCTGCGCGTGGCGGTCAAGGCGCTGCGCTACGGGCTGGAGGTCTTTGATCCCTGGTGCTCGGCAGAGTTTCGCGTGCAGGCGGCGACGCAGTTTGCAGCAATGCAGGACGCGCTGGGCGAAGTCAACGATGCCGACGTCTTGGTGCGGCACCTGCGCGAGCATACGGATCAGGAGGAGGACCCGACGGCCAGCGCGGAGATCGCGCGACTGCTGGAGGTTGAGCTCACGCGCCGTGATCGTGCCCATCACGCGTTCCTGAGAACCTGGGAGAAGTTCGAGCCGGCAGGCCTGGTGGAGTCCATCCGCGCTGAGCTGGTCCGCGGCTCGGACACCCGCGACACCGCCGGCGCGAGCTGGGCAAGCATCGTCGAGCTCAAGCCCGCGCGAGCCGGAGAGGCGCATCAGCCCGCTTCGGTCGCACACGCGGAAAGCACAAAAAACCACGGGAAAAGGCAGCGAATCGCCGCGATCGATGTCGGAACCAACTCCATCCGCCTCATCGTCGCGGAAGTCGGCGAAGATGGCGGGTATCGCGTGCTCGACGATGAGAAGGAACTCACCCGCCTCGGACGCGGCTTGCACGAGTCCGGCGAGCTGCACCCCGACGCGATCGAACACTCCGCCGCCACCATCGCCAACATGAAGGCGATTGCCTCCGGGTACGGCGCGTCGATCGTTCAGGCGGTCGCGACCGCGGCGGCGCGGGAAGCGACCAACGCCGCCCGCCTCGTGAAGGTGGTGCGCGAGCGCGCCGGCCTCGAACTTCGCATTATCTCCGGCGACGAAGAAGCGATGCTCGCGTTCCGCTCCGCGTCCAGAGCGTTCGACTTGGCGTCCCAGCCCAGCATGGTCATGGATATTGGCGGCGGAAGTACGGAGATCATTCTCTCAGCGCCGCCAGTCGGTGCGTCCAGCGAGCGGCGCTCGGGCGTGATTGAGCGCGTGTACAGCTTGCCGCTGGGCGCGGTGCGTCTGACCGAGATGTTCGGCGGGCCTGAGAAAGCCGCGGGCAAGCGGTTTAAGGCCATGCGGGCCCACGCCGCGGAGGTTCTCCGAAAGTCCATCGGGCGCCCGCCCATGATCCCGTCGATCTGTGTCGGCACAGGAGGCACGATCACGACGCTCGCCGCCATCGTGCACGAGCGCGGCGGGCAGGGCGGCGGGCTGTTCTCAGGCAGCGTTCAAGGCGCCGACATCGCCCGCGCCGATCTCAAGCACATCATCGAGCGACTCCGGTCCATGTCGCTCAAGGATCGCACCAAGGTGCCGGGCCTGCCGCCCGAACGAGCTGACATCATCCTCGCCGGCCTGGTGGTTGCGGACGAAGTGCTCAAGCGGTTTGCCGTCAATCGCCTTCGCGCCCACGAAGGCGGCATTCGCGATGGTCTTTTGCTCAGCATGGTCGCGGAGCGAAGCGGGACCAATGTGCAGCCCGAGCACGCCGACCCGCTTCGAGGCGTGCGCCGCTTCGCCCGGGCCTGCGCGTACGAAGAGTCCCATAGCGAGCACGTCACCAAGCTGGCGCTGACGATCTTCGATCAGCTTGCCAAAGCCGGGGCGGCGCCCTTGCGGGTGGAGCTGACGCCGCGATTGAGACAGATTCTGGAGGCGGCGAGCGTGCTGCACGACGTGGGCTATCTGATCAGCTACTCCCAGCACCACAAGCACTCGTATCACTTGATCGTGCACGCAGACCTGCCCGGCTGGTCCAACCAGGAGGTGCAGATCATCGCGAATGTGGCGCGGTATCACCGCTCGTCGGAGCCCAAGCCCAAGCACAAGCCGTTCTCGGACCTGAGCAGCGAGTCGCAAGCCGTGGTTCGGATTTTGGCGGGCATACTGCGAGTGGCAGACGGTCTGGATCGGACGCATTCGCAGGCGATCAGCGAGGTGGGGGTCGAGTGGCGGCGGAGCGGGGGCGTGGTGCTGAGAGTGCGAAGCCACGCCGAGCCGGGGGTTGACCTGTGGGGGGCTGAGCGAAAAGGGGGGCTTCTGCGGGAGGTTCTGGGCAGCCCGATAAGCCTGGTCTTGGAGGGATTGCCCGGAGACGATCAAGGGTCCGAGAACCCCAAAATTGGCGTTGGGGAAACCCTAGAAGTGCGACGTGATGCAACCACTCAGAGCGGACGAAACGGTCGAAAAAGTGAGATGATCAAGAGAAAACCCTGAAGTTCAAGTCCCGAAATTCCCGCCTTGAAGAGTGAGAAACGTGAAGATGGGAACTTGGGAGGTTTGAACAGGGGGGAGTTCGGAGAAGGTGTCAAAAGTGTGGTAATCGGAAATTCAGGCACAAACATCTTGCATTCGGGAAGAGGTTGTGATAAAAAGACTTGCGCTCTAGCTAGAACATCACGAGCGAGTCTCGAGCCATGACGCTCAGACGGGCCAGAAGCCCAAGGTAGGAATAGGGAATAGTTCGGGTAGTACCAACCACAGGGCATGCGGGATTCGCAGAACTTGTGGGTGGTGAGGTTTTTCACGCACAAAGGGCGAGTTGGGTACTCGCCTGCCGCAAGTAGTTCTTGTGGACGTGTTCGTCCGTTTCCTTGAAGGAGGTTTCCCCATGGTCCGTAAGTGTCATGTTTTCACGATGGCTTGTGCCACGGTGCTCGCCTGTGGCGGCATCGCGTCCGCTGAGACGAAGGCTCCGTTCGCCCTGCGCGACGCGGTCAAGAGCTTCGACTCGTCGCTCGTCGGCGCGTCGACGGCGGTCGGCTCCTGCGCTGACCTCTGGTTCAACGGCGGCTTCGACCAGCAGAACGGTCAGGCCTCGCACCGCGGCGGCGCGTTCGCTGCCGGTACCCAGGTCGCTGACGACTTCTACCTCTGCGAAGGCTTCGTCTACGACCTGACCAGCATCTCGGGCACGCTGATCACCAACAGCATCCCCGCGATCAACAAGGCCCTGGTCGATGTGTACAGCGACTGCGACGGCATGCCCGCCCAGCTCCTGTTCACGCTCAAGGACGGCACCTTCACGGTCGTCGGCCCCTACATGATGGACCCGAGCTTCCGCGTCGTTGACTGGACCTTCGCGGTCGCTGGTCAGACCGACGCCAAGCTCCGCAACATCGTCCTCAAGGGCGGCACCTACTGGGTCAGCCTCCAGGGCCTGACCGACGGCCAGTGCCCCACCATGCAGATGTGTGACTCCAGCTACTGGGGCACCACCAACATGGTCAAGGGCTCCGTCCCCAAGAAGCGTGACGGCTCCCCGACCGGCGTCCCGAACCAGTACAACTTCACTGGCCCGTGGACCTCGATCGACGAGTGCTGCATCGGCTGCACCGACCTGGCGTTCTCCGTCGCCGCCGTCCCCTGCAAGATCCTGGTCGACAACGGCATCGCTGATCGCACCGCCAACCCGGCCGGCTCCAAGAGCCAGTGGGCCCCGAACGACATCTCCCGTGACAACCGCACGGCTGACGACTTCGTGACCCCGCCCTGCGATCCCTTCCGCATCTGCTACATCGAAGGCTGCATCTACTCCAACTGCGACTTCACCCGTCCGGGCGTCGTCGGCGTGTTCGAGATCTACGGCAACGACTGCAAGTACCCCGCGTACTGCTTCGGCGGCACGACCCTCGGCAACGGCACGGACACCCGCGTCGTTGACCTGGGCTTCTCCACCGTCTTCGAAGGCAAGACCCTCCGCGCCTACCGCGTCGAGTTCCACGACCTGAACATCACCCTCGCCGGTGGCAAGCAGTACTGGATCTCGATCGGCGTCCGCTCCAACTACGACATCAACCAGAAGACCCTGTTCTGCTACAACGCGGACTGCGAGCGCACCTGCCTCATCCGCTGGAACCCCGGTCACTACCTCGCCCCGCAGTCCTGCCCGCCCCAGCAGAACGCTCGTACGAGCTGGGTCAGCAACGGCCGCGACAACGCCTTCCTGATCGCCGGTAACTCTGTCCGCGCCGACGCGGGCAACAGCACCCCGACCTGCCAGGCCGACTACAACCAGGACGGCAACGTCACCGTCCAGGACGTGTTCGACTTCCTCAACGTCTGGTTCTCCGGCTGCAACTAAGCAGCTTTGAACCGCACGCCTCACCCGCCACGGGGCGGTTGAGTGAGCCAAGTGCAACACCACGCCCCGGATCTTCGGATCCGGGGCGTTCTTGTTTTTGGCTCTGGCCCAGGGCTGAATCGAATCCGCCTCAGAACTCGCCGCGAAAATCAGAATGTACAGTCTCGTACCAATCCTGAACGATTCGGACGCTTTTGGGAACAATGTGCCTTCATACGTCGCAACTCGTTGCCTGTGCCGGGTATAGCCCGTTACAATCAGCGTCGCAACAGGAGGCGGCCCGGATCGTGCAGGAGCTTGTTCTTCAACGTGTGGCTCGTGGTGAACGGGCTGCGGTCCAGGAATGCATCGACCGCTTCGGGGGGCTGGTGTGGTCACTGGCCCGCCGTTTCTGTTACAACCCCTCTGAAGCTGAAGACGCGGTGCAGGAGATCTTCCTGGACCTGTGGCGGAGCGCCGGGCGGTACGACCCATCGGTGGCGAGCGAGGCGACGTTTGTGGCGATGATCGCCCGGCGGCGTTTGATCGACCGTCGGCGTCGGGCGGCCCGCGAGCCTGATCGTCAGGAACTGAATCCGGCGATCGCTCAGGACGACACGGATGTGATCGACCGGGCCGAAGTTGGCGAGGACGCCGCGGCAGCCGTGCGTGCCATGGAGACCCTGCGTCCGGAGCAGCAGCGTGTGCTGCGTCTGTCAATCTACCAGGGTCTGTCGCACGAGCGGATTGCGGAGGCGACGGGCCTGCCGCTGGGCACGGTGAAGACGCACGTTCGACGGGGGTTGATCCGGATTCGGGAGATCTTGAGCGGGTCCTCGGTGAGCGGGGAGGTGGGCTCATGACCCGATGGAATGCGGCACAACGTGAGCGAGCGATGGAGCTGGCCGCGGGTTTGGCGGTCGGAGCGCTGAGCGAGCAGGAATCGCGCGAGGTCGCGGAGCTTGAGCGCGAGGCGGAGTTTGCGTCGCTGCGCGATGATCTGGCGCTGGCGGCGGCGGCGGTGGATGTGGGGTCGTGGAAGCCTCGGGGCGATATGCCGGAGGATCTGCGATCGCGCCTGATGGCCGCGGGCGAGGCATGGACGATGCAGCGAAAGGGCACGACCAGTGGGGCGAAGGCGGCTTCCGCGGTCGAGGTCACGGCGAGTCGAGCTTCGCGCGAAAGTTCGAATGTGGCGGGCGTGATTGGCCAGGTGCGGGATGGCGCATCTCAGGGCGGGCCTGCGGCGGTGCACTCGGGTGGGCGGGACCGTGCGTGGGTATCTCGCGCGGGCTGGCTGGCGGCCGCGGCGGCTTTGGCGCTGGCGGCGATCGGCTGGTGGCCGCGACTGGCTGGCCTGGGTCAAGGCCTGGGTCAGGGCCTGGGTCAGGGACCTGGCAGAGCGCAGACGGTGCAGTTGACGTCGAGCGTCGTGCTGGCGGATCTCAAGGCGAAGGCCGGTGACGTGCAGCGGTTGGCGTGGAGCAGGGGGACGGACGCTTCGGCGATCGCGACCGAGGGTGAAGTGATCTGGAGCCCGGCGCTGCAGAAGGGGTACATGGTGTTCCGCGGGCTTCGTGTGAATGACCCGACGGTCGAGCAGTACCAGCTTTGGATCTTCGACGCGGAGCGCGATGAGCGGTACCCGGTGGATGGCGGGCTGTTTGATGTGCCGATCGGCTGCCAGGAACTGGTGGTGCCGATCACGCCCAAGCTTGGCGTGCCGAAGGCCTCGACGTTCGTGCTGACGGTCGAGAAGCCGGGCGGCGTCTGGGTGTCGGACCGGTCGCGGATCGCGGCGATCGCGAAGCGATCTTGAACAAGACGCTGGCAGTGGTGTGATCGGGCGTGCAGCGCGGGAGTGGTGTCACGCGCGGTCGTGGCGTGGGCTTCAGCGTTCGAGCGAGGGGGTCGGGGGCGAGATTTCGAAGCGTCGCCCGTCGGTGTGCTTGAGCACCACCACGCGGTTGTGCGAGTCGATGCGTTCGATGGTCCAGCCTGGGGCGACTTGGTCGCCGACCTGGCGGAGCTTGCCGCTGATGGCGGCGAGGGCCTTGCCGTTGGACCCGATCATGCCGGTGAGCTTGAGATTGGTGGGTCGATCGTCGACGACCTGGGGCGCGAGGGGTGCGGTCGCAGGCTTGTCGGGGTCGTGCGCGGACTTATCGGGATCGACTTTGGGTTCAACGCGCGGCGGGAGCTGCATGGGCGAGCGGACGGCGAGTTTGGGCACGCCGTCGTTCACCCAGGCGAGAGCTTTGGTCTGCTTGGGAGAGAGCGTCGGCGCTGGGGGCGCGACGGGCGCGGCGTGTTGGGCGGGCTGAGGCGCGGCGGCCTGAGCGGAGGTGAGCTCGGCATTGGAGACCAGACGCACGGCTTGCACGGCGATCGCCGGGGCGAGCAAGGCGCCGACCCAGAGCAGGCGAGCGTGGGAACGGGAGTCGAGAGAGATCATCGATGTGTCCCTCCCGGCCCCGAGGGCGACGGCGGCGCGGACTCGGGCGCGGCGGCGACGGCGGGCGCATTGAGGATCGCGTTCAGCGCGGTGGTATCAAAGTCAAAGTGCTCGGTGCGTACGGAGACGCTGATGAGGTCGGACTCGCCTTCGCCGGCGGGCACCATGCGCACGGAGCGCACGATGGAGTAGCCAAGTTCGTCATCGATGGCGGCGAGGAAGGCTGTGATGTTGGCGTAGGTGCCGCGTGCGGAGAACTCGTATTGCACGCGTGCGTCTTTGGCGATCGCGATGGGCGGCGCGGAAGGGTCGCCGGGCTGGCCTGGGGGCGTGTTCGGCGCCGGCGCCGGGGCGGGAGCGGGCGCAGGTGTCTGCGCGAATGTTGATTTGGAGACGGAGCGGAGCTCCTCGATGCGCACGGCGAACTTGCCGGCGAGGGAGCCCAGGCGAGAGAACATTTCAGCTTCGCTGCGGGCAACATCGCCGCCGGCGACGATGCGCTCCGACTTTTCACGCACCGTGCGGAGCAGGGCCTGGATCTTTGCGGGATCTGGAGGCGTGGTGACGGGGGACTTGGTGAGGGCGTCGGAGGTCTGTGCGCGGATAGCGATCAGCTCGCGTTTGAGCGGCTGGACGAGGAAGTAGTACGCCCCGCCGCAGATCGAGAGCCCGATCACCAGCTCGGCCACCATTTTGCGTTGCGCGATGGAGAGCTTCACGGGGTGGCAGCTCCTGCGGCGGTGGCGATCGCGGGGCGGCGGGCGCTGGGTGCGGGTACGCCCAGGAGCGAGAGATTGATCTCGAAGCTCTGGGTTTCGGCGCGGTCGGACTGGGTGCGCTGGGTGGCTCCGAGGCGGGCGGATTCGACGACGGGGATGTTGGCGAGGTCGGAGATGAAGTTGTTGATCGCGGAGCCGGGGTTGGGGACTTCCGAGAGCAGGACTTTGCCCATGAGCGTGGCCCGGTGCCCGGACTTGGCGTCCGAGGAAAGCTCGATGGACCCGAGGCGGATCTGCGCCGGCGCAGTGGAGAGCTGCAGGAGCAGCTCGGGGAAACAGGGCGCGTCGCTCAGGGCGGAGTGCATGCGCGACTCGATCGCGCCCAGCGCAGTTTGAGCCGAGATCGCCTGCACAAGGGCGCGGGCGGCGTCGGACTGCGCGCTGGCGGCGCTTCGGGCGGCTTTGAGCTTGGCGTTTTCCTTGGAGATCTGGGCGCCGGTGGCGATGTACTCAAACCCGACCAGCAACGCGGCGCAGGCAACGCCCGCGAGCAGCGCGCTGCGGAGCGAGCGTGCGGCTCCGATGGCGCGGGTTTCACGCGGGGCGACGTTGATCGGGAGCTTGGGATATGCGAGCAACGTCTCGATCAGAGACGCGGGGCCTTGGCGGGCCGCAGGGTGATACGGCACGCCCGCGGCCCGGGCGATGACTTCGCCCAGACGCGGGATCGCGGCACCGGGACCGATGAGCGAAAGACGCACGGAGGCCCGCAGGGCTTCGGGCACGCCGAAGCGGAGCGACTGCTTGGCCTCGATGCTTAGGCGCTGCACGGCGGGCTGGAGGTGGGGGAGCAGCGTGGAGCCCTGCAGCGAGGGATGGCCTGGGATCTCCTGATCCGGAGCCGGGACGCCGACTGCGAGGAACACGCGGCGTGCCTGTTCGCGCGAGAGCAGCACGGTGTCCGCGGTTGCGTCGAGCGGCTTGAGCGGGTTGGTGAGCGCTTCGGCAACGGGCTCGATGCCCGCGGCGACGGTGCGCACGAAGAGCAGTCGCCCAGCGGCGCCTGCGGCAAGCACGGAGGAATGCTCGCCGATCCACAGCATGGCCCGAACGCCTTCTTCGCGGGAGCTGGTGACGGCCTGCACGGCGTCATGCAGCGCCAGGACGTCGGAGTTGATCACGCGGACCGGGTCGAGGCCGGCTTGCGCGGCCCAGTCGCACAGAGGCTGCGTGCGTTCCTCAGCGTCGGCCGCGGCGAGGATGTGGTTGTTCGCAATCCAGGATGATGATCCGCTGCGCGGGGGACGCTCTTGCAATAGGCAGGTGGTGCCGGTGGCAGAAAGCTCGATCGGGAAGTCGGCGACGTTGGCGAGGGCCAGGCGAGCGGCCCGCTCGGCGTTGGCAAGGCCGGCACCGGCGGGGCAGGAGGTGACCGTTGCGAGGGCGCCCGGGGCGGTGTAGATGATGGTGGTCTGGGCGTGGGCGCAGGCGAGTTCGCTGACGAAGCGCTGCAGCGGATCAGAGAGCTCTGGGAGTGTGGAGATCCAGGGCTGGGGCCACTCGGTGCGGTCGAAACGCAGCGTGCGTGAGTCGGTCACTTTGCCGGCGCGCAGCACCGAGAGCGTCAGCCGCGATGGGGCAAGCTCGATGATGGCGCGTGTCTGTGACAAAGAACGGCTCACGAAGAAACCCCCAGATGAGGTATCGGTCGGACCGGAGGAAGGCTTTGGCGCGGGGTCACGGAAGTGGGGGATGGAGGGACCGATAACTCGTATCAGGCTGCACCCGAGCCGGCGACCATGGCACGGATGTAGACCCCGGTCCGGAGGGTTTCGGTGACGCCGCCTTGCGTGACGGTGATGGTGATGGTGATGCGGCGGATGTTGTCGCGACTGGCACCGACGGCGACGGCGGCGTTGTCCTTGTCGGCGTAGGCGAGCGTGAAGGCGGAGCAGTTGGCGAGGAGGGTGGAGGTGGTGCCGCCGATGGTGATGGAGAGGGTGGACGTCCCGCTGTTGTGGGAGAACGTGGTGGTCTGGCCTGAGGAGTTGGTGAAGGTGATGGAGTTGGCCGCGAAGGCGGAGGTGATCGAGGGCACGACTGCGGACGGGTCGCGCTGCATGCTGCGGAGGTCCTGCGCGATGCGCTGCATGGCGGCTGAGGCCCGGGCATTGAGGCTGGAGCGAAGCGTGGTGTCGGTGTAGCGAGCGGAGGACTCCAGGATCAGACGCGACGAGACCACCGACAGGACCGCGAGAATGGAGATCGTCGCGATGGCCTCAACCAGCGTGAAGGCGCGGCGGGAGTTGGCACGTGCTCGATGGCGCAGGCGAAGAGGCGTCATGGCGTGTAGTCCGTGAGCACGGTGGCGATGTTCAAGGAGCGCGACTGGTTCCGACTGTCGCGATAGGTCACGGTCACGGTCACGGTCTTGTATCCAGTGCCAGCGGACACAAGATTGGCGGCGGTTTCGGCGATCGTGACTGATCGTGCGAAGTTGGTGAAACCTGAGACGCTCGATTCAGACGGGTAATTGGCGGAGATGACATAGGCGTAGCCGCGGTTGGGCGAGTGACGGTCGGCGATGATGGTTTCAAGGCGCTCGGCGGCAAGCCAGCGGGCGCGGGATGCGAGGACCGGATCGTTGCGCTCGCTGACGGCGTCGCGCACCGCCCAGAGCATCGCCGGCACGGCGACGGACAGAATGACCATCGCGATAACCGCCTCGATCAATGTGAACGCGCGCGCGCGGACGCGGGTGTGAGGGCTGATCTTGTGGAGAGACGGAGACATGAGCGGTGGCGCTGGAGGACGTAGGATCAAGGCATGGTCAGGGTGATATCGCCGCTCTCGGGGGCGATGGTGATGGTGACATCGGGGTATGTGTTGGAGCCGGCGGAGGCGGTGATGGTGATGGCGACGGAGGATGTTCGGACGGCGTTGAGATCGTCGGTCGGGCGGCCTTGCCAGTCGAAGCCGATCCAGTTGATGGAGGTGAGTGAGTTGAAGGTGCCGAGGGTGATGCCGGCGGAGTTCATTTCACCGGAGGACGAGTTGAGGGTGGTGATCATCGCCTGACCAGTCGCGGGATCGGTCATGGCGGTGGCTGTGGACGCGAGAGGGTTGGTGACGGAGGGCGATTGGTAGTACTGGATGACCTCGTTGGTCATGAGAAACCTGGCCCAAGTGTTGCGGCCTGTTGCCATCGCCTGCGCGCGGATGTAGGAAAGCTCGCTGGCGACGCGCTGTGCGGCGACGCGCTGGCGGGTTTGATAGGAGCGTGCGGACTGGGCAACGGCAACGGCGCCGAGAATGGCGATGATGACGATGACCGTGATGAGCTCGATAAGCGTGAAGCCGCGCCCGGAGAATCGGGCGCGGCTGATCGAGATCGGGATCTTCGAAGTCATGACAGCCTCGGCGGGCGCGGGGCCCGGATTACCAGAGGTGTTCGTTGACGCCGGTGGTCGTGGAGTTGAGCCAGAACTTGCCGGCGGTGGCGTCGTAGTTGTACCCTGCGGCGCCGGTCACGGGCGGGGTGGCGGCCCAGGTGGCGGCGGCGATGGTGGCGGAGTTGTTGTAGGGGTTGGCGGGGAGGGCTTCCTGCATGACGGTGCCGAGCGTCTGCATCTGGGTCAGGGTGGGCCAGGTCGGGGTGCCGGTGAGGGCGCTGTTGGCGTAGAAGTTGGCAATGCCGGAGCGGGCGGCGCCGATGGTGGCGCGAGCCGCGGACTCCTTGGCGCGGGCGGAGTAATCGATGTAGCGAGGGATCGCGACACCCGAGAGGATGGCGAGCACGACGATCACGACGATCAGTTCGACCAGCGTGAACGCGCGTGAAGCGGAAGAGCGGCGAGTCTGGACCAACTGCATTCGTGCACTCCTTACAACGAGTCTGGCGAACCTGGGTGTGTGTGAACAACGGGTGTGTTCGAAGATGAGTATCAGCGTTTTGGGGGAAGTGATTCAGCGGAGCATTCGAGAATCGGGAAGGGTGATTCGGAATAAACCGAACACGCTGCACAGGCCGCGCGTGTGCGACGGGCCTGGTGCTTACCAGAGATGTTCATTGACGCCGGAGGTGGTGGTGTTGAGCCAGAAGCGTCCGGCGGTGGCGTCGTAGTTGTACCCGGCGCTGCCGCTGATTGGGGGCGTCGCGGCCCAGGTGGCGGCGGCGATGCTGGCGGCGCTGGCGCCGGTCTGATAAGGATTGGCGGGGATCGCTTCCTGCATGACGGTGCCGAGGGTCTGCATTTCCGTCAGGGTGGGGTAGGTGGTGGTGCCCGTGAGGGCGCTATTGGCGTAGAAGTTGGCGATGCCGGAACGCACGGCGCCGAGTGTGGCGCGAGCGGCGGACTCCTTGGCACGGGAGGAGTAATCAATGTACTTCGGGATCGCGACGCCGGAGAGAATGGCGAGCACGACGATGACGACGATGAGCTCGACGAGGGTGAAGGCGGCAGACGACCAACCCAAGGATGTGCGCGTGTGTGACATGGGGTACTCCGTTCCCACAGGGCAAGATGGCGCGGGGTCCGTTCCCGCGCAGAGATACTTGCCGACATCGTCCTGTATCGGGAGTTACCCAACGATCTTGATCATGTCCCACATGGGCAGGAAGATCGCCAGCGCAATGACCAGCACCATCATCGCAATCCCGACAATCAGCACGGGCTCGATGACGGTGCCGACGTTCTTGGTCAGGTGGCCGGTTTCGCGGTCATAGTGGCGGCTGACGACGCCGCACATTTTGGGGAGTTCTGCGGACTTCTCCCCTGCAGAGAGCATGCGTTTGCAGAAGGAGCTGAGGTAGTCACAACTGCTGAGAACGTCGGTCAGCCCGCCGCCGCTGCGAACCTGGGTGACCATGCGTGCGACGTCGCGCTGCAGGAGCGGGCGGCCGCAGGCTCGGCCCGCGAGTTCGAGGCTCTCGAGCATGCCGAGGCGAGAGGCGAGGCTGACACCAAAGACGCGGCAGAAGCGCGAGATCGCCAGGCCGACCAGGATGCTGTTGAGATACGGCACCTTGTGCAGCCAGAGATCGATCTTGGGCCGAGCGACAGGGTTGTTCCAGGCCCAGCGAACGCCGAAGATCAGGCCCGCGATGCCCAGGATGTAGAGGTACCAATACTGCTGAACGGACTGGCCGACCAGCATGAGGTACTCAGTGAACATCGGGAGCTTCTGCCCGCGGCTCTGGAACATCTTGGCGAACTTGGGAACGACAAACCCGACAAGGAAGATGACGGCAAGCGTGAGCACGCTGACCACGCAGATGGGGTACATCAGGGCGCTGCGCACCATGCGCGTGGTTTCGAGCTGGCGCTCGAGCATGTCGGAGAGATGCTCGAGCACCTGGATCAGGTTGCCCGAGCGCTCGGCGGCGCGGATCGCTTCGATGTACACATCACCCAGCGCGCCGCGATGGTTGTCCATCGCGACCGCAAGCTGCTCGCCGGCTTCGATCCGGCGGGCAAGGTCGGTGATGATGTCGCGCATGCGCTCGTCGTTCTCCTGCTGGGCGATGCTGATGAGCCCTTCGGAGATGGGGATGCGTGCGGCGACCAGGACGCCGAGCTGGTAGGTGAAGTGCGCCAGGATGCCGAGCTTGACGCGCTTGCTGCTGCCGGTTCGGACGCCTTCGTCTGCTTGCGCGAGCGTCACGGGGACAAGTCCAAGCGCAAGCAGGCGGCGATACGCGTCGGCCTGAGTCGGAGCAGTGGTAATGCCGCGGCGGACCTTGCCCAGCTTGTCGACAGCGCGGTAGTCAAAGCTCAGGGCGGTCATGCGGCCCTCCGGTCAGGATGGGTCGAAGCGTGGGGATCGATCGATGTTGGCGCGGGTTGGTCTGAGTCGGTGGCCTGCACGGCGACCACGCGGGCGACTTCGTCAAGGGTCGTGAGGCCGTAGCGGGCTTTGTTGAGACCATCGACCCACATGGGGCGCATGCCGTCTTTCTCGGCGGCGGCGCGGATGGCGGTGACGGGCTCGCCGCTGTCGACGACTTTGCGGAGCGCAGGAGTCATGCGGAGCAGTTCGTAGACGCCCACGCGCCCGCGGGCGCCGATGTTGCCGCAGCGGGCGCAGCCCTTGCCGTGCACGAATGTGGAGGCGTCGGCGGTGAGTCCAAAGCGGCGAAGGAGCGTGGCGTCGGGCGTGTCCGGGGTCGCACAGTCCGGGCAGACGCGCCGGACCAGGCGCTGCGCAACGACCGCGACGAGAGCGGCGTTGATCGCGAAGTTCGGGCAGCCGAGGTCGCGCAAACGCGGAATCGCGCCCGCGGCGTCGTTGGTGTGCAGGCTGGAGAGCACCAGGTGCCCGGTGAGCGCGGCTTGGACGCTGATGCGGGCGGTTTCTTCATCTCTGATTTCGCCGACGAAAACCACGTCCGGGTCCTGGCGAAGGATCGAGCGAAGCGCGCCGGCGAAAGTCATGCCGATTTCGCTGTTGGTCTGCACCTGGCGGATCAGGGGCATGCGAATTTCGACCGGGTCCTCAATGGTCATGATGTTGAGGTCGGCGGTGTTCATGCGCTTGAGCGCGGTGTAGAGCGTGGTGGTTTTGCCCGAGCCGGTGGGGCCGGTCACAAGCACCATGCCGTACGGGCTGTCGAGGGCTTCTTCGAACTGGGCGAGCTCCTGAGTTGGGAATCCCAGGTCGGTAAAGCCGCGGATCGAGGCGGCGGTGGAGAGCACGCGCATGACGACGTTTTCGCCCGCAACGGTGGGGATGAGCGAAAGGCGGATGTCGACGGTGCGCCCATTGTGCGTGAAGCGGAACTTGCCATCTTGCGGGCGGCGGGTCTGTGTGAGGTCGAGCATCGCCATGACTTTGAGTCGTTGGACGATGCTGGTGTGCATGTCGAGGCTGGGCCCGCGATGGGGAATGAGCACGCCGTCGACGCGGTAGCGGAGGTGGAGCTCGTAATCGTCGGGGCCGATGTGGATGTCGCTGGCGCCGAGTTCGATGCCTTGGGCGATGATCTGATTGACCGCCGCGACCACGGGCTCGCGACCGGTGGTGAGCTGAGCGGACTCGGCGTCGGCGGATTTGAGCGTGCCGGCGTTTGGGCGCTGCACGCCGCCGGTGAGTGCGTACGCGCGTTCAATGAGGCCCATGAGGGCCTGCGACTCGCACAGGACCGCGTCAACCTCGACCTTGAGCAGCGAGCGGAGCTGGTCGACGGCTTTCAGGTCGAGCGGATCGACCATCGCGACCGTCGCAACCTCGGGCGTCACGAACAGCGGGAAGGCTCGCAGCGCCTCCGCGGTGGTCTTGGGCATGTAGCCGGTGTTGGCAAGGTTGATGTCGTACCACGCCGGGTCGACCAGCGGATATTCCGTGGTCTGGGCGCGGACGAGGGCGACGGTGCGTGGGCTGGCGTACTCAAGCTCGGCGACCGCTTCGGACGCGGCGATGCCCTTCTCCGCGGCGTGCTTGACAGCCGCGTCGGCCTGGGCGCGCGTGATGACCTTCTCTTCGACCAGCGCGGAAAGAACGAAGTCGTCGTGCGTCAGCACTTAGACCACCTTCCTTTCCGGAATGCCCAGGTGCGTCTGCCCGGGACGCGGGGCGTTCTGCGACGCGATGACCAGCAGGCGCTCCACACGATCGATCTGCGGCGGCCCGGGCACGCGGAAAGACACGCCCAGGTAATACGTCGGCGTGCGGCTGATCATGCTCGCCCGCTGCACACGCACGAGCATTTCGAGATCATTCGGAATGCCCCGGCTGTCGTCCGGGATGAGACGAACCACCAGTTGGCAGGATCGCGGCAGGAACAATGAAGATTGAATGCCCAGCCCGCCGCGAGAGCAATCCACGAGTTCGACTTCGATCGCGCCGCTGCCATCACCAATGGTGCGCGCAATGGATACCTGCGAGGCGTTGGCCTCCGCAACGCTGAGGTGCGCACGAAGACTGCAGAGCAGGCGCTCGTGCTGGCGCACCACAAGTTGGTCGTTCTTGGTCTGCATACTCCAAGGACACGCCGGGGGCGCGAGGTCCTACAGGGGAATTCGGACGTTCACGAGAAGGGGTGAAGCCCGGGTCGGAAACAATCCACCCCCTGGGGAGGTGGAAGGTCCGAGAACAGTGGAGATGCCGCCATATGAGGGTTCAGCGAGGTGGGAAACCCGTGTGTCTACTTCTTCGCATGCAGCAGTGTGTCGGGAAGCACAAAAACTCGCGTGGTGAAGGTGAGCGGGGGGGAGCCGGGCTCGGCGGGATAGGTCAGTTCGACGAATGCGGCGCGGAACCCACTTGCGGGCGCTTGGAGCTTGAGCTGGAATCGAGTGCCTTCGCCCGGCGCGGCGGTGAGGTCGGAAGAGGTCCAGGACTTTGCGGTCTCAGAGAGGCGGAAGTCTCGTGCAGCGGGAGTCGTCACGCTCCACAGACGGGCCCGCTCGGGCGTGACGCTGGAGGTCACGGACACCAACAGATCGCCCGAGCCCGAGTCCGACGTGGTGCTCCAGGAAAGCTGCGGCAGTTCCTTCGCGCCGGCCCAGGCGCGGTAGAAGGCGATCAGGTCGGCGACGGCGGTGGTGTCCTTCAGCGAGTGGCCGCTGTTGGGCTGGTAGCGAATTCGCCACGGCTGCGGGAGGCGATCCTCATAAAAACGCGAACTGTCGGGAAGGAAGAACTCGTCGCCGCTTGCGTTGATGAGCAGCTTCGGCTTGGCGCCTACGCGCGAAAGCCAGTGAATCGGATCATCATGAGCAAGGACGGCGGCGAGCGCGGGCTCGGCCTGAGAATCCGCGCTGAGCGCGAAGCGATCGGTCAGGCCGGTCTCGACGTAGTCGCTCAGCGCTGGGGCCCAGAAGCCGTAGGCGGCGTGGTGGTGACGCATCTGCGCCGGGATGTCGAGCACATCGATGACCAGCGGGACGAGTGCACCGACGCGCTTGTCGACGGCGGCGGTGAGCCACGTCGTCCAGCCGCGCTTGGAGCCACCCGCCACGAGGTACGACGCGGGGCGGAAGGACGCGTCGAGCGGCTTGCCTTGGAACATATGCGCGGTCTGCGGATGTTTGGCGAAGAACTGCTCGGTCGCGTCCATGGCTTTCACCGCGGCTTTGACCATGGGGAAGCGTGCGATCCAGGTCGGGTCGCCAGTGTCCATCGCGTTGATCCACGTGCGGGCGACGAGGCCGTCTTCGGATCTGTCGGCGGGATCGGAGCCGAGGCGCGTGGGCTGATTGGGAACGTTGTCGATGGTGATCGCGATTGCACCGGCAGGGGCGAGCATCTGGAGCTCTCGCGGCGGCGAGGTGGGGACGTCGGCCTTGCGTCGCCCGCCGCCGATGAAGAGGATCGCCTTGTCGGAGGCGATCTGCTGCGGGATCCAGATGCAGACCCAGTGCGTCCACTCCGGGATGTTGACTTCGTCCTTGGTGCGCCAGAGCTGCGAGGTCATGCGGAGTGCGTGCCAGGTGCCGGGCACCGGGCGGTCGATCTTCGTGGACGCGGCGAGCTCCCACGTGAAGGCACCGTCATCGTGCGCGATGTACTTCTCAAGCGCGGTCGGCACGCCGAGCGGCGTGGTGGCGGGGGCACCGTGCGCGAGGCGAGCGGCGAGAGCAGCCTTGTCGACAGCGGCAGGTTTCGACTGGGCACGTGTCAACGCAGGCGCCAAGAGCAGCGCAAGCACACAGGCACCGGCTCGAAGAGTACGCGCAGGCAGCAACTTGGTCAGCATGGCGCGAGTGTAATCGACCCGCGTGCCAGACACGGCCAGAGGTCATCACGCTGATGCAAGATTCACACTTGAAGCGGCAGGTGCGGGTGGGGGGGTGGGGGGTGGGGGGGCTGGAGAGGCAAGCGATTGTCGAGTGAAGGTTCGGCAAGCGGAAAGGAGAGCGGAAAGAGGTGGGGGGAGTGGGGCAACCTCTCTCTGCATCAGCACGTCACAGGAACCGGTGCCACGCCGCCGGGGTGCTGGAGGATGCTGGTCTGGTGCCAAGCCTTCCTCCTTCGAGCATCAGGCAACGCGCGTTCGGTTCTTAGAGTGCGGACGACGGCGACGGCGTTGCCTGATGGCACGGCCTGATGCGACCCAGCCCGCAGTCGGTGGCAGGGATCAGAACGCCATGAACGATCGGTGCCGCCGGCCGATGCGCACGCCTTGGGGCATCACTCGGCCTTGAAGCAGGCCGAGTGATGGCACGGGAACGCAGCAGTGCCACCCCGCCGAACTTGCTGGCGCGCCCCTGGTACGATCTACACGCGAGGGACTGTTCCCGAGGAGTAGATTGTGAACAAGCGTTACCAAGTGTTTGTAAGCTCAACGTTCAGGGACTTGCAAGCGGCGCGTGCTCAGGTGCTCTCCGCGCTTCTCAATGCTGAGTACATCCCTACGGGAATGGAACAGTGGCCCGCAGACAACGATGAAGCATGGGAGGTTATTTCAGCATATTT
Organism: Ottelia alismoides; assembly: GCA_037367405.1. Classification (NCBI taxonomy): domain Eukaryota; kingdom Viridiplantae; phylum Streptophyta; class Magnoliopsida; order Alismatales; family Hydrocharitaceae; genus Ottelia; species Ottelia alismoides. Next base: position 9,512 of record JAZKJV010009821.1, on the reverse strand, counting down.
GCGCGAATGCGACTATTACGTGCTGATTGTCGCGGGCCGCTACGGCACGATGTCGAAGAAGACGGGGCTTTCGTTCACGGAGATGGAGTACAACAAGGCTGTTGAGCTCAAGATACCCGTGCTGGCGTTTCTGCACGCCGACCCGGGCAAGCTGCTGGCTGACAACGTTGAAGCGGGCGAGGAAGCCAAAGCCAAACTGTCCGCTTTCGTCGAGCGCGTTCGAGATAGCCACACTGTTGACAAATGGAGCAACGAATACGAGCTGGAGAGCAAGGTCATGCGTGCATTAAGCAGGGCCACACGTGATAAGCCAAGGACAGGGTGGATTCGCGCAGATCAGGCTGTTGATCCTCGAGTTGCGTCCGAGCTAGCGGACGCGAGGCGGCTGGTTGAACAGCTTGAGGACCAATTACAACAATCGAGAACTCAGCCACCTCGGGGCTCCGAGGGATTCATGGGGCTGGACGACCCGGTCACGGTCCGAGTCCGTCAGAACCCCAAGAACAACTCCGCGACGAAATGGGTGAGTTTTACCCTGCCGTATCGGGAGGCGTTCGTTCCTGTCGGGTTCCGCGCATGGCCAGGTGCTGCCACTCATGTACTGGGCACCACGCTTGCGACAGTTTTAACAGACCGTGCTGGACCTGACGAGTCGAACAAGTACTACCTCTCAATGGATCATGAGGACACTCGGGACTTATTGATGCAATTGCACGCCCTTGGACTTCTGGCGGCAACCGGTCAAACGGACGACGGAACGGTCGTGTGGACGTTGACGGAGTATGGGCGACATGTGCTGATCAACACAGTAGTGAAAAAGAGGCAAACGACCAGTGAGACGCAATGACTTGGCAAGATCTTGGTCGCAATCGCAAGCCAGCCTGCCGATCTCTCACACCACACGATCTTCTTTCGCAATTCCCAGCGCCGGCCGCACATCCAACTGCACCAACGTCCGCCCCAGCGTCTCCGCCTGCACCTTCTTGGCCGTCTCGGGTTCGACGTAGTCGGAGTGGCAGGAGAGCTTTCCGGCTTCATCTTCGCCGCTTCGCGCCTTCGCGTTCAATCCACCTTTCTTCGACGCAAGGCGATGGATTTCGTCAGGGCTCAGCACGCCGCGCTTTTCCAGGATCTCGCGCTGTTCGGCGGTGAGCGCGTCGGAGAGCTTGGGGGCGCCGGGCTTGCGCCCGTCGGCTCCGCCCAGGCGCTCGAAGCCGTCGGCTTTGCCTGAGGCGAACTCCTGGATCTCCTTCGAGATGCGGACGCTGCACCAGTCGTGGCCGCACATGGCGCAGAAGTCGGTATCCACGTCGAGGTCTTCGTCGTGGTACGCGCGGGCGGTGTCGGGGTCGAAGGAGAGTTCGAAGTGCTTCTCCCAGTTCAGCGCGGCCCGGGCCTTGGTGAGGTCGTCGTCGCGGTCGCGCGTGCCGGGGATGCCGAGCGCGACGTCCGCCGCGTGGGCCGCGATCTTGTAGGCGATGCAGCCCTGCTTGACGTCGTCCTTCTTCGGAAGACCAAGATGTTCCTTGGGCGTGACGTAGCAGAGCATCGCGGCCCCGTGATACGCCATCGCCGTGGCGCCGATGCAACTGGTGATGTGGTCGTAGCCGGGGAACATGTCGGTGACGAGCGGGCCAAGCACGTAGAACGGCGCGCCGTGGCAGAGCGTGCGCTGGACTTTCGCGTTCCACTCGATCTGATCAAACGGCACGTGCCCGGGGCCTTCGATCATGACCTGAACACCCCTGCGCCACGCACGCTCGGTGAGTTCGCCGAGGGTTTCGAGTTCGGCGATCTGCGCGGCGTCGGTGGCGTCGGCGAGGCCGCCCGGGCGCAGGCCGTCACCGATGCTGAACGTGACGTCGTACTGCCGGAGGATGTCGCAAATGTCCTCCCAGCGGGTGTACATGATGTTCTCTCGGGGGGGGTTGTGGACGAGCATCCATTTGGCGAGCAGCGAGCCGCCGCGTGACACGATGCCGATGAGCCGGTTCTTCACGTGCTTGAGGTGGCCGAGGCGGACGCCCGCGTGAATCGTGAAGTAGTCGACGCCCTGCTTGGCCTGGTGATGCAGCGAGGCTTCGATGGTCGGCCAATCCAGGTCTTCGATCTTCTTGCCGATGATCATCGAGTAGATCGGGACCGTGCCGATGGGGACGGTGGAGTTCTTGATGATCGCGTCGCGGCATTCGTCAAGATTGCCGCCCGTGGACAAGTCCATGACCGTGTCCGCGCCCCACTTCTCGGCCCACTTGAGTTTCTCGACTTCCTCGTGCGTGCCGGAACTGACGGGCGACGCGCCCATGTTCGCGTTCACCTTGGTGCGTGAGGCGCGGCCGATGGCCATCGGATCAAGGTTGTACTTCAGGTGGTTGATGTTCGCGGGGATGACCAGGCGCCCGGCGGCGACTTCGTCGCGCACGGCTTCGGCGGCCCGCCCGGGAAACAGAGTTTCAAAGTGCGGCTCGCGCTCGGCGACGCGCTGCATCTGCGGCGTGACGATGCCCAGGCGGGCGAACTCAAGCTGCGTGATGGGCGTGAACCCGCGCGGGTAGCTGACGCTGAGGCGCTCGCCCTTGGCGGTGACGAACTCGACCTTCTTGAACTGCTCGCTCTTGCAGCAGGAGCACTTGGACGTGCCGCGCTCGCCGTCGACTTTCGGCGCGACCTCGACGCTCGGAACATGCGGGTTGGCACTCTCGACGCGTCCGAGCCACTGGCCGGCAAGCTCGCCATCAAGCCCGGCGACGCTGGGAGTGCTGAGTCGCGTGACGGACCAGCCGTCGGGCAGAAAGTCCCAGGCGGTTTTCGCCGACGGCGCGGGCATGCCGGGCGTGTCGGGCGAAGCGAACATGCGCGGGCCGCCGACGTCGGGTGCGAGGGCGAAGGAGCCGGGCGTGGTGACGTTGGGGTGACGACCTGGGTTGAGGGCGCCGTGGAGGGGGAGAGGACAGGACGTACCAAGGTGAGTGAACATGGTCTTAATACCTGTGCTGATCAGAAGAAGAACCTTGCCGTGATGCTAGAAACCGCCGCCATGATCGCATGAAAGCATCGGGCTCGATGAAACAGATGTCCGGCGTCAGGGTGCCTTCAGGAGCGATTTGCAGGATCCGGACGAGCAGATCAAGAAACGCGGAGACGCACGCGGGTGTCCAATACGGTCCCATTCGAAAGTCGAACGATATTGACTGCGGGCAGACCCAGACGCCGAGGTCTGGTAGAACACACCCATCAAGTTGAACAGTCTGGACGCACACCATCATGGACACTGCTCCGGTCGTGTCTCCCACGACCTGGCGTGCAGCATCGACAAACGAGCGAATCGGTACCTCTTGTTGTGTGGTCTCATCGAAGAACGACGGCGTGCCGCCGCCGTCATAGATTGTTCCGCCCAAGCGTGTGAGAAGTTGACAGATTGCCACAACGTGCTCGCCTTGAACCCCATCAAGGTTCAGTTGAGGGAGCGACCCGTCATCAGTCTCAAAATGTTGGCGAAACTCCGCCCAGACGTCCAAAGTCGCTTCCCTCCGCCGGTACAAACCGGATCAGGTTCTACGGGTGCATCTCAGCGATCGGCCCCGAATGGCCGCCGCGCCCCGAGCGAATGGGGGAGTATAGGTTGGCTCGGTGGCGATGGCGGGGTCGTGCTCGGGCGCGCGCTGGCATGAATCTCGGGTATTCTGGGCGAATGAACTGGTCATTGCTGGCAATGTCGGCGCTGGTGCTGGGCGTGGGTGGCCTGGTGGCTGGCTGTGCGTCGGGGTCGCGAGCGTCTGATGAACGGGAGCAGGCTGAGGCGCGCTGGGCCCTCGCGCTGCACGGCGGCGCCGGCACCATCGAGCCCACCGATCCGCCCGAGCAAGCCGCGGCGTATCGGGCCGCGTTGACAGCCGCGCTCACACGCGGTCTCGACATGCTTGCGGGCGGGGCGTCGGCGCTGGATACGTGCGAAGCCGTGGTCCGCATGATGGAGGACGATCCGCTGTTCAACGCCGGGCGCGGCGGGGCGCTCAACGAGCGCGGCGAGGCCGAGCTTGACGCCGCCATCATGGACGGCTCGACGCTCCGCTGCGGCGCGGTGGCGGGCACAAAGGTCGCGAAGAATCCGATCACACTGGCGCGGCGGGTGATGGAGCAGACCAAGCACGTGCTGATTGCGGGGGAAGGCGCGGACGAGTTCGCACGCAGCGCGGGCGTCGAGATCGTGCCCAATGAGTACTTCGTCACGCCGCGGCGACGGCAGATGCTTGATGAGGAGCTCGCCAAGCGGGCCGGACGCATGAGTGGGCTCAATCGCACGGCAAGTTCGGCACGCATGGGCACAGTTGGCGTCGTGGCGCTCGATCAAGCTGGGCGCCTCGCCGCGGCGACCAGCACGGGCGGGCTGACGGGCAAGAAGCCCGGGCGCGTGGGCGATACGCCGCTGATCGGAGCGGGCACGCTCGCAGATGACATCGTCGCGGTGAGCTGCACGGGCACAGGCGAGCAGTTCATTCGACACCGCGTGGCGGCGGGCGTGTCGTCGCGCGTGCACCTGCTGCCGGAGTCGGTCGTGCAGGCGGCGGATCACTATGTCTTCAAGGTGCTGGAGCCTGACGATGGAGGTCTGATCGCGATCGATCGGCGCGGCACGATCGCCATGCCGTTCAGTTCGATCGGCATGTACCGCGGAGCCGCGACGAGCGACGGACGGTTCGAGGTCAAGATCTGGAAGGAGTGAACGTGAATAAGGCGCTTGGCAGTCGAACAGCGCGGATGGCGGTGCTGTGTGTGTGCGCATTCGTGCTGGGGGCGTGTTCGACGAAGCAGCAGTTTCTTGACGCGCAGGGAAGGATGCCCGACCTTGTGCTTGCCGGTGGCGGCGTGCGCGACGAGAACGACTCCGTGCTCGATGCCATGGTCGCGCATCTCAAGCCGGGCGATTCTGCGGTCATCGTGCCGTTTGCCAGTGGAGATCAAGCCGGCTCCGCGGCGAGCGCCAAGGCGCGGTTTGAGTCTCGCGCGCCGGGCGTGACGTTTGAAGTCATGCCCGATCCGCAGAGTGATCCGGGCGTCGTCGATACGTGCGTGACGATGATCGATCGATGCCGAATGGTGTTCTTCACCGGCGGCGACCAGAGCCGGATCACCGCGCGGCTGTTGCCGCCGAATGTCGGTGCGCCGATCTACGCCGCGATGAAGCGCGCGAGGGAACGGGGCGTGGTTTTCTGCGGCACCAGCGCTGGGACCGCGGTGATGAGCGCCACGATGTTCACGGGCGGCGGGAGCGAGTCTGCCCTCGCCAACCTTCCCGCAGACGACGGCGAGCCCGGCGGCGCGACGGCCAACGCCAAACCCCCAGAGCGCGGCGTGCGTCTGGCGCCGGGAATCGGAATGCTCGGTCGCGACGACGTCATCATGGACAGCCACGTGCTGCGGCGCGGTCGGTTCGGGCGCATGGTCGCGGCTCTTCAGAGAACGGGGGCCAAGTTTGCCGTGGGCGTTGCCGATGATTGCGCGGTCAAGATCGTCGGCGACTATCTCGAAGCGCTCGGGGATGTGCTGGTCATCGATGCACGCCGCATGCGGCGCTCGGATGATCGCATCGAGAACGCACGCGTCTCCATTCTCTCCAGCGGCGACATGTTCGATCTTCGCGCGCCGCTGGGGAGCCAGGACTCGTTCCTGAGCTTTGAATCCCGTGCGATGTGCGTGCTGTATTCCGAGACGCGCACTCCTTCAAAGGTCGAGTCCATGCCGCGCCCGGACGCGTGGGGGCGTGACGGGCTGCTCTGGCTTTCGGATCGCCTTCGAGCCGCCCCGACGCAGGTGCACACGCTCGAGAGTGAGCGATTCGAGGTGCGACTGAGCGCCGATGAACTCACCCGCTTCCCGGGACCGAAGCAGCACCCAAGCTCGCGCATCGTGAACGCTCGCCTGGACATCGCGCCGCGAACGTCTGGCACGCCGTCGGTCGAGCAAGGTACTCTTGCCCCATGATCCCTCCCACCCTTCTTCTTCTCGGCTCCGGCGAACTCGGCAAGGAAGTCGTGATCTCCGCCAAGCGGCTCGGCTGTCGCGTGATCGCTGTGGACAGCTACGCCGGCGCGCCCGCGATGCAAGTTGCTGATGCCAGCGAAGTGATCAATATGCTTGACGGCGATGCGGTCGAGCGCGTCGTGAAGGCACACCTTCGCTCGGGCTCGGGCGGCGGGTTTGTCGTGCCGGAAATCGAAGCGATCAGGACCGAGCGACTGGTCAAACTTGAGCGAGACGGGTTCAACGTCGTGCCGTCCGCGCGGGCAGCCCATCTCACGATGAATCGCGACGCCATTCGCGAACTCGCCGCGACATCACTCAAACTGCCCACGGCGAAGTTCGCGTACGCCGAATCTGCTGATGAACTCAAGGACAAGATCCTTGGCCCCCGCGGTGTTGGGCTCGCGTGCGTCGTCAAGCCGGTCATGTCCTCCAGCGGCAAGGGGCAGTCGGTTGTGCGCACCGCGAAGGACATCACCAAGGCATGGGACTACGCCTGCGCCGGCATGCGCGGCGATACCCGCCGCGTTATCGTTGAAGAGTTCATCGACTTCGACTCCGAGATCACGCTTCTGACAATTCGGCAGCGGCCAGTCGTCGCCGGCAAGAAGCTCACCGAGCGAGCCCGCACGATCTTCGTGCGTCCTATCGGTCATCGACAAGAACGCGGCGATTATCAGGAATCCTGGATGCCGTGCCGCATGTCACCCGGCGCGGTGAAGCAGGCACAGCGCATGGCGGGCGCGATCACGCGCGAGATCGCGGGTGAGCAGGGGGCCGGGCTCTTCGGCGTCGAGTTCTTCGTGAAAGGCTCGCGGGTGATCTTCAGCGAGCTCTCGCCCAGGCCGCACGATACCGGCATGGTCACCATGATCAGCCAGGATCTGAGCGAGTTCGACCTGCACGTCCGCGCGATCCTGGGCCTGCCGATCCCGGTGATCAACTACACCAAGGGCTACTCGGCAAGCGCGGTGATCCTCGCCAATCGCGAATCGCCCGGGCCAATCGCCTACCCCGGTCTCGACCGAGCGCTTGCGCTCAAGAACGTCAACGTTCGGATCTTCGGCAAGCCGACGACGCGCCCGTACCGGCGCATGGGCGTCGCGCTTGCGACTGCGTCGACGGAACGGGCGGCTCGGGAATTGGCGAAGAAGGCGGCGGACTGTGTATGCGTTCAGCCAAGTTCTCCCTGACGCAGCGTTTCTCGGGCCTGCGCCGACATGGGCTCGAATCCGAAGCCGCGCCGTTCACGAAAGCGCGGCGTGATGTTCCACCTGCACACCGAACAAGTCCTCCGCGCTCCCATTGACCGCGTCTTCGCGTTCTTTGCCGACGCCGGCAATCTGGAAGCCATCACCCCGCCGTTCTTGAAGTTCCGCATCCTGACCCCGCGTCCGATCCCGATGTACGAGGGTGCGCTGATTGATTACGCCCTCAAGCTTCACGGCGTGCCGATCCGCTGGCGGACTCGCATCAACGCCTGGGAGCCCGGGAAGCGGTTTGTGGACGAGCAGATCAAGGGCCCGTACCTCCTCTGGGTGCACGAGCACACCTTCACGCCAACGGCCGACGGCGGCACGCTCGTGCGCGATCACGTGCAGTACCGGGTCCCTGGCGGTGCGCTGGCGAATCGGCTCTTTGTCCGAGGTCAGCTTGATCGCATCTTTTCGTATCGCTCCGCTGCGACCAAGCGCTTGATCGAGGGACAGGGCGGTTAAGTCCGGTGCGTGCAAACGCCAGCGTCTGACCGCCGCGCGGGCTACGCTGCGCTCCATGCTTCCCGCGAATCGTCGCGCTCCCAGCCTGACGTTTATCTTCATCACGCTTTTGCTTGATGTGCTGGGCTTTGGGCTGCTCATTCCTGTCATGCCCAAGCTCATCGAGCGCTTCCTGGGCCTCGCCGAGCACGGGCAGGAGGGTCAGGCAGCGTGGGCCGTCGGTGCGCTGCCCGCGGTGTACGCGCTGATGCAGTTCTTCTTCGCGCCGGTGCTCGGCTCGCTCTCAGACCGGTTTGGGCGCCGCCCCGTGATTCTCATTTCGCTTTTTGGCTCGGGCATCGACTACTTGGCCGCGGCTGCCGCGGCGCTGTGGTACCCGCACTTGTGGGTGCTCTTTGTCACGCGTGTGATCAATGGCATCTCCGGCGCCAACATCTCCGCGTGCAACGCATACATCGCCGACATCACCCCGCCAGAGAAGCGAGCCGCGGGCTATGGCGTGATCGGGGCCGCGTTCGGGCTTGGGTTCATGCTCGGGCCGCTCGCCGGCGGCGTGCTCGGCGATTCCGGCGTCAAGATCCCGCTCATCGGGCACGGTGATTTGCACCTGCCCTTCGTCGTCGCGGGCGTGCTCACGCTCATCAACTGGCTCTACGGCTACCTCGTCCTGCCGGAGTCGCTCCCGATCGATCGGCGTCGATCGTTCTCGCTGGCCCGGTCCAACCCCTTCGGCGCACTGGTCTGGCTCACGCGCCACCGCGTGGTCATCATGCTCGCCGCGTCGCTGTTTCTCGCAAATCTCGCACAGTTTGGGTTGCACGTGACATGGGTGCTCTCGCTTTCCAACCGCTTTGCCTGGGGACCTTGGGAGATCGGCTGGTCGCTTTTCATCGTTGGGATCTGCGCCGCAGTCGTGCAAGGCGGTCTCGCCCGAAAGATCATTCCAAAGCTCGGCGAGCGCTTCTGCCTGGTCGGCGGTTTGCTCCTGGGTGCCGCCGCGTTTACTGGCTACGGCCTGGCGACCCACGGCTGGATGATCTACGCGATCATCGCCATCGCCTCGATCGGCGGCGTGTCCCAGCCGGCGCTGCAGGCGATCGTCACCAAAGCTGTGCCGCCCACTGAGCAAGGCCTGCTGCAAGGCGCGCTCACGGGCCTCAACTCGCTGGCCATGATCGGCGGCGCGCTGCTGGCAAGCACCATCTTCGCGTACTTCACCAAGGACTCAGCACCGATCCATTTCGCCGGCGCCCCGTTCATCTCCGGCGCCCTGCTCTGCGTGCTGGGTCTGGTGCCGGTGCTCTCAATCTGGAACCGCCTGCCTAGCACAGTCCGCCGCGTCTCCGGACGAATCTCCGCACAAGGCCTGATGATGTTGGATCACGGAGTCGCAAGGTCACCGAGAAACACGCCGGCGAATCTCCCGAGCACCCACAATTCCTCGGCCCTCACCCCTCGGCCCTTCTCACAGATACATCTCACCCTCAATCTGCCACTCCGTGATGCTCGTCTTAGGCAGCGAGTCGCTGACGCTCGGCACGCCGAGGTGCCTGAGCATGTTCAGCGCCTGGGCCCGGTGGTAATAGCCGTGCGTGAGCACGTGCGTCAGCGCCGCGCCGCGCGTGAGCTGCACAGGCTTGAGCCCCTGCGGCGAAGGGAACGGCACTTCAAACGCCTTGCCCAAGCCGATCGCTCGTGACTTCGCCAGTGCGTCCGCAAGATCTTTGCTGTTCTGATCGTTGATCGCCAGCAGCTCGTCCACGCTCCGATCCA